>CM055267.1:12763421-13450564 GCA_029237695.1 Conchocele bisecta
TGTCAAATATAGATCAGTGGTTATTGATGTACATCACTAGGAGATGAAGTTGTCCAAGTATTGTGGGTGTAGGGCCAGTAGTATTCCATATACAAGATTGACTAAAAACCTTAACCAAGGGGAATTAAGTAAGTAATTCAAGAGGAAATGTAGGTCAAGGTCAAATATAGATCAGGGGTTATTGATGTACATCACTAGGAGATGAAGTTGTCCAAGTATGGTGGGTGTAGGGCCAGTAGTATTCCATATACAAGCTTGACTAAAAACCTTAACCAAGGGGAATTAAGTTAGTAATTCAAGAGGAAATGTAGGTCAAGGTCAAATATAGATCAGGGGTTATTGATGTACATCCTTATGAGAAAAGGTTGTCCAAGTATGGTGTCTGTATGCACAATAATATTCCATGTACAAGTTTGACTACAAACCTTAACCAAGGTTGACTAAAAACCTTAACCAAGGGGAATTAACTAAGTAATTCAAGAGAAAATGTAGGTCAAGGTCAAATATAGATCAGGGGTTATTGATGTACATCACTAGGAGATGAAGTTGTCCAAGTATGGTGGGCGTATGGCCAGTAGTATTCCATATACAAGCTTGACTAAAAACCTTAACCAAGGCGTGACGCCGACGCCGGGGTGACAACATAAGCTCTAACTATTCTTCGAATAGTCGAGCTAAAAACCTTAACCAAGGGGAAATAACTAAGTAATTTAAGTGGAAAGAAAAAGTGGGTCAAGGTCACAGATTTGATAGTAGTGGTTATAGATGTACACTGCAAGGTGATTAATGTGTGAAAGTTTGGTGGCTCTAGGCCTAATAGTATTGAAGATATGGACTTGACTAAAAACCTTAACCGAAGTGTGACGCCGACGCCAGACAGACGGACAAAGCGGCAACAATATGCTCCCCCAAAAACTTTTTTCGGGGAGCATAACAACTTCAGATTTGTCCTGCTATCAACACATTTTAACATTTTTGCAACAATATATGCAGAAATTGTCTTAAACAACTACAAATATATGCACCATAAAACTCACCAGATGCCACCAAATTGAATATAAATTTCAAAATTTTCTTGGGGGAGGTGCCCCAAACCCCCCTGATGGGAGGGGTAGTCCCGTACCCTCCCCTTCGTCGCCTACGGCGACTCCTGCGTGGAAGTCGATATAGCTGGCTACTTTTTTAAAAAAGCCGACTACTCTCAATTTTAAGGAGACCTCTGGTTTGTTGTTTGACCATCATAGAATCTGGTTACCCCAGGTATATAAACGGCCTTGTACTGATTTGCACCGTCTGTCTGTCTCTTTCTCTATCATTACCTAGAAACCACAATATATCTCTCCCCCCCACCCACCTTCTCTCAACATAATTAGATAGAAACCATAATATTTCTCTCTCTATCTTTCAACATCATTAGATAGAAGCACAATATATCTCTCTCAATATCAGTAGATAGAAATCACCTGTTGTGATTTTATTTACAAGACAAAGTCAAGCGATCCATGATACTCTGTGGACATGACTAACAAAAACAAGTATACATTGCAACTGCTGTTTTATTGCGCCCGTTCACAGTCCAAGACACAAGTACCTCTTATCAACAGCTGAAGTGAAGCTGTATGTAAACAGGACAAAACTAGTACGAAAAATAGTCAAAATGTGCTCAAAGACCACCAGAGATCGAGAAAATAATAGCATCACTGGAAGGACACACCTGGAGAATTTCTATAGCCGCCACTGCACTTAACTTTGCTGATGTGAGTTTAAAAATACAGGACATAGTCAAGCGATTCGGGATAATTTGGGAAAACGACTTCCAGAACAAAGTATACATTGCAAGTGTGCGTCTAGTGCATCTGTTGCTGTAGTCCAGGACACAAACACATCTGACACAGCACTGGGTTAATCAAAAGTAAATGTAAACACAATTGATACCAACAATCGGCAAAATATGTATAACTCTTGAAGTGATAGTCGTGCTCAATGACGACTGAGATTGCGAAAATTGGGAATAATATCACTGAAGATGTACTAATACAGTTTCTATAATGCCTAGGCTATTAATGTACTATATATGAAAAGGAAATATCAAAATTGTATCACTGCTTCAAATAAGAGAAGTGCACCAATGACACCATTTAATTATAATAGAGAACCTGTAACACTGTGGTATTTGCGGGAAGTAGCTCTGCAAAACTACAATATACTACAGTACCGTTTATAGCATACTAACATCATGGTAAAGTTATCAATTGGTAAATTTACTTTCATACACTAACGTCGCCCGTCATAGGTAGTTTATAGCATACTAACATCATGGTAAAGCTATCAATTGGTAAATTTACTTTTATACACTAACGTCGCCCGTCATAGGTAGTTTTTGTTTGTTTATTAGTGTTTAACGGCCTATCAACAGCTAAGGTCATGTAAGGCCGGGCAAACGGGTACGATCCCGTTTTAACCTGCTGGGGGGAAATGGAATATTTACATCGAGAACAAATATATTCAGCCCTGAAATTAGAATAACCTGACCTGGTGCCAGGTCCATACCACACCAAAGTCACTTGTCCCCTTCCCCTCAAATAGGATTACGAATAATCGTAATACTCACATCAGGGGCATAACCAGATTCAACTGTCGCATACAAAAATATGTGAGGGCCAAACCAGGTCTCCAGTCAGGATTCCGGTAAGGGTGAACCCCGATCATTAAATTACCCATCGCATGCTCCCACCTGCCACCCACCCGTCATAGGTAATACCTATTTAATATTAATGAATAAAAAGTGTGTACAAGCTGTACACGTGTAATATGACACGTGTATGCTCTATATTTGTAAACACTGAACTGTTAAAACTCAGAATTGAATTATGCGGGGGGGGGTTTTATCAGGTTTTTGTTCAAATGCGTGAGAATCCTTTATCAGTGTGTGAGAGCGTGACACTGACGTCGAATGCGCGAGTCTCGCGCAAAATGCCCGAGTGTTGACAGATCTGTGTTTACAATAATTACTGGACTGTTATTTTCACAATGTTAACACTCATTTGATTTAAAAAATATAGAAAATGTTTCATAATTAACTGCTAAAATGTGAATCAGATCTGATTCGCTATTCTGCAGAGGAAGCCTATGAATGGAATCGTAACTCTGGATACGGACGGTATGCGAGTAGATTGCAATGGACTCGTTTCGGTACAAAATAACCAAAGATTGGGTACAAAATGGTATGGGTGCTAACTGGTCTGGGTAAGAATTGACCAGGTACCTATACCAGGTATCATGCCCCACCCTAGACTAGCATGCCATGTCTCTATATCATGTTTAGCTTCTATTTTTCATTATCTGACTTTTTTCATTTATTATTTTCTTTGCTATAGAAAGTAGTGAAAGCCATAGTGCTATGTCTAGCCCCACCCCCACACTGACATTAAATGGCGGGATATAAGTCAAGTGTAATCAATAAATGTACCTTCTCAAGTTTTGAATCTATGTCAGCTTTTAGCACAGCTATATCTTCTATATTTGAAATGTCCATAACTGGAAACCGCAGTCCCTTCAGCACGGAAACTGTTGAATAGTGTATGCTTCCGTATTATTTTAATCTATTGTTGTTGTTGTTGTTGTTACTCCATTAAACAGCAGACTTGATTGCATAACTACACTTCAGAAGTTTGCCCTGGATCAGTTCGCTTTCTGATTGTTTTTGAAACATAAACATGGCTTTTTACAGATATATGTAGAGAGAGAATAGAGGAATAGAGAGAGAGAGTGAGGAGAGAGAGAGAGGGAGGGAGGGAGGGAGGGAGGGAGGGAGGGAGGGAGGGAGGGAGAGAGGGAGAGCGAGTGAGCGAGCGAGCGAGTGAGAGAGAGAGAGAGAGAGAGAGAGAGAGAGAGAGAGAGAGAGAGAGAGGGAGGGAGGGAGGGAGGGAGGGAGGGATGGAGTGATGATGAGTATGAGTGGATGATGAGAGTGAGTGAGTGAGTGAGTGAGTGAGTGAGAGAAACATAGATATACAGGGACAGGGACAGGGACAGGGACAGGGACAGGGACAGGGACAGGGACAGGGACAGGGACAGGCAGATACAGAGTGACAGAGACAGGGGGAGGGACAGGGACAGGCAGATACAGAGTGACAAATACCGAGACTAGAGACAGAGATAATATGATAATTGAAGCATTTTGTATTATTTTTATTGTTTAACGGATTTATCCACACTATTTATTTTTGATAGTTCTTAAATGTTTTGACTTTACTATTCCTCTATGCTCTGACGTTCGTGAAAATGTTGGTGCCAAGACAGTATGTACAAGACAGTTTTGTTAGCGTGTCTCCTTTCTTCGAAGGTACAAAACTCGTTCAGTATATATGCTATGTATACCACTTCCCTTGAGGTGTAGTCAATGTAGATGAAAATATCCGTTTCTTGTACTACTGACAGTTGAGCATGTCGCTGTCATTGGTCTGATATGGATCCCAAATGAAGCATACTAGTACATGTAGTATATGTAGTACATAACTGACCGAACAAGTACAATACATACTTGACAGTTTGCATGATTTGTTGAGCACATTTGCATTGGTGTATTTTTTGTTTGCTTTTGTACTCGTTGCACAGTTGTACATTTTTGATATGAACTTTCTCTACTGCCTATTCCACTTTTTTTTTCTGCTTACAATATTTTGGCTATTGAACAAGTTAAATCTGAAAATGTAATTTCATCGATAACAAAAAGGTCACCTACCCACATTTGTTTTATTTGATGCAAATCTTGTTTTTAATTAATTGCGAGAATGGTTGAAACAAAGTAACTCCGAAACCTGGATATATATTTTGGAAATAATATGACTATAAGAAAACGAAAGTTAAATTTTGAAAATCGGTCCACATATTCCAAAGTTATTTAAAAAACATATTTTCAGCCCCCCTGTTAGTATCCCATAGAAAATTAGTATTTTCTCTATAAAATTAATATTTGTTGGTATTTCATCAAATACAAAATATTGGGGATGGTGACCTTTTTACTGATAAAAACGTACTTACACTTGAACATTTTTCAGATTTAAGGTGTTTAATAAACTGCAAGCATGCTCCAAGACACGATATATATTTTAATAATAAGAACAAAGGGCTGTGCTACAGTAGTAAAATGTGCACAACTCTCGAATGGACACATGCCACGCACATGATGGGGTACAAACATTCACTCAAGAACTTGAGTCACAGTCACATATGTTAAGTGTATTCAACAGTGAATTCAACTCCTGGAGTTATACAATACTCCTGATTTAAGGAAAACAATAATAATAATAAAAAGTTGAATGCATTGAAATTTCAACTTTTCAAAGTCCAAATTTTCTTAGTCCCGAATGTCATTTTTCGGAAACAATCAAGTCCGTTAATGTCGTAAAACATACATGTGTCATTGACTATGCTAAAGCATATTTGTGAAATTAAATAATTGTATTACACAGTATAGCGCACTTATATATACAGTAGTTGTGTAACATCTATATATATTATGATATATTCTGTAAAATAACCAACATTTATATGTCGTTAAGAAATAGACCCATTGTTGATAATAATGGAAACTGAGAAGCATTTTTTGGGGCGAAAATATTCCGAATTTTAACTATTATCATGCTTATATCGGTTGTATTATTTCGAGTAATAAATATGGTATAAGGTTACGGTGCCAAGTTTGCAGAATAACTTTTTACAGCAAAACAGTTTTCATCCCACTGGTATCTTGTTAACAACAGCCAAAATGGGTAGAAGATCAATCAACACCACGAAAAGTGGGAAATACATGAACCCTACTGACCAGGCTAGTAAGTGTCCCGTGTATGGTATAGAAACAATAAGAAATTGGCACTGCATATATAGGCAGTCACATTAAAATTTATCACTGGCAGTGCCGTAGCCACGTTGAGGCACACCGAGGCAATTGCCTCGTAGAAACAAAATTGCGGCAGCCCAATTTACCCAAATCTTACCCCCCCAATCTACCCAAATCTTCATTAAAAATACCATTTATGATTATATTATATACTTTTTCTACAATATAGCATTAGTATATCATATAATAAGCACATTTTGACCGAAAAAAGGAAGAATAAGTCGCATATTTCCGCGGGAAAGCGATTAAATTATTAATATAGCATTATTATAAAGGGAGACTACTGTGATTGAGACTCATTAATCATGTCTCAGTTGTCTAACTTTAAGTTGTCATCGATCATGATTGCATATATTGCATATACATGTATGTGGCTGTGACTGGAGAAATGGGGTTTATGTGTTTTGTGACCAGTGTAGATCCAGATCAGCATGTGCATCCGCACAGTCTGATCAGCATCTGCAACATTCGTCATTCCATAAATGAAACCCCCAGTCCTGCATTGAACAAGCAATATAGGTTGTTACCAGACTACAGAAGGCTGTTATTTAATCAGAACCTACACTGGTCACAAGTCAGGGATTCCACTGGCGATCGCCACTTTATCAATTGGCGATAAAAATAAACAGTTGCAGGGCTGTACAAATTGGCACGCCCGATGCCCGGGACAGGTCGGTTTTAATCTCAGGCAAGTGCCTCTATGCTGGAATTTTGTCCCGGGCAAGTCACTATTTTCTGTTAGAACGTCCTGCCACAAGCCGGTTATTTGGAACCGGACTGTCATAAACTTAATCACAAAACTGACCACTTTATCGATTGATAACGCCGCAGGCGTCCTGGCGATTCGCAGCTACTGTGTTACAAAGTGCCTGTGTATCGCAAGAAAGTGATATAGCAATCTACAGCGACCCTGATTATATTAATTTAATCGAATTTGAAAGTAATTAGCGAAAATATTCTGCGGCGATCGATGGTTATTGATTTATTTTATGTATGTTAACGTTTTCGGCTCGCTGCGTCGACAGGCCAAGACACCTAACTTTAGAGAAATAAACGCATGTTCCTTCACGGGGTGGAAATGGAATTTAAGGTTCTTATTTATCGTTTCTACGCGGCATATAAACAAAGGAATGAGTGAAATTGAATGGGATGGACATACTATGAAGGTATGTTTGATTCCCAAGGCGATGTTTGAACGGTTCCACAACCTCAAGATTGGAAGTCGGTGTTCTAAGCCCTAGGCCACAACCCATACCTTATAAACGAAGGAAAGAAATGCTCCTAACGAGCGACCATACGTACTTAGAATAACAGCTGACGTAACGCGCGGTAAACTGAAATGACCTATGTGACAATTGACATTTACGTTCCAACAAGATTTTCACTGTGTGTAATCGATCGTATTTCCTCGCCACCATATGAAACACGACTCGAGAAACACAAATTAAGTTGTGGATTTCTGAATTTGTCTATTGTTTGTACGGTCTAAGAAATGAAACAAATGTGACAATTCTTTTTACAAAATATTAGAATCGTCTAAGGAGACAATTCTCATGTGTTGTCAAAACATGTTTTATTAAGACATCGGACAAATGTGAAAAGAAAACCCGAATACATTGATATTTCTTTACAAAAACATATTTTGACAAAATTTGAGAATCGTCTTAGGAAACGATTCTCATGTGCTGCAAAATCATGGTTTTATCAAGAAATCAAACAAATGTGAAAATGCACAAGCTAATGTGTAATTATCAATTCATCGGCGATGTGATGACGTGAGCGACTACATAGCGTGGTTTTGGTATGTTTGTTTCCACCAAATTCAGTCAGTCACACTTTGCACGTGAAACTGGATTACCGACTGATGATTGTAAACACGATCAGGTATGCAGCTAGACCGAAAATGATATGTCGCAAATGTGCTAATTGGGGATGGGTGGGTACGGCCATATTTTTGTTTATGTTACAATCTCGCGTTTTTGCGATCTCGATCTCGCCTTCCACTTTTGGAAATACGATTTGCCCATGCATGTGTAGGCAGCATGCGTGTTGGATTTGGTTCTACGTACGTACATGCATATAAAGCATGCTAGTTTGAATTGCATTCTACGTACGTAAGTACATATAATGAATGCGCAAAACTCAATTTCAACACGCATGCATTCTACACACACATAATGACATGAACAAACGTATTTCCAAAAGCGGAAGGCGACATCGTGAAAAGGCCGAGGCGAAAACGCGAGATAGCCAGGCGAAAACGCGAGAATGAATACAATAGAATCTCACGTTTTCACCTCGCGATTTGGTCTCGCGTTTTCACGATCTTGTGTATAGGTCGACGATGCGATGCAGTAGCCTAACCAATAACACGTATCAAAATATGTTGTTTTTTTGTCAATAAACATGTATTGGCAGCACATTAGAATCGTCTCCTAAGACGAGTATCATTTTTTGTCAAATTATGTTTTTGTTGTCAAGAAATATAGATGTTTGTCCACATCTGTTCTATTTCTTAACTAGATTGGTCAGTAAGTGAGGCTTACGGAATACCCCCTGCGTGGGCCCAGGTATCCCTAAAATATGTAAAAATTTCCAAGTGTGTGGGCTTGTGACCTTGACTCTGGGATTAGCGCGAGCGGCATGAACGTGAATTTGTCACAGGGTGGTAGAGGTCCATTGGAGCAATGAGTGTGTGAAATGTGAAGCAGATCCGAGCAAGGAAATAGAAGTTATAACCGATTTCTCTGATGTTAAGTTTTGTAAAGAGACTACCGTATAACCTCGAATTAACGCCCCCGGAGGGGGGGCGTTTATTAGCCAGTAAAAAATAAAAGGACCGCCAATTTCAAACACAAATAAGGATTTAAGGATTATTTGTGTTTGAAATTGGAAGTTATAACATATTTCTCTGATGTTAAGTTTTGTAAAGAGACTAAGTATGTGACCTTGACCTTGGGATCAGCGGGGGTTGGACAGTCGTAGATTTGTCACAGCATGATAGTACAACCTTAGAGGAATGCACAAGTGAAATAATAAGAATTTTCAATGAAGGAAATAGAAGTTATAACTTATTTCTCTGATGTTAAGTTTTGTAAAGAGACTAAGTATTTGACCTTGACATTGGGATCAGCAGGGGTTGGACGGTCATGGATTTGGCACAGCATGGTATTAGAGCCTTACAGGAATGCATGTGTGAAATATTAAGAATTTTAGATGAAGGAAATAGAAGTTAGAACAATGTTTGTCTGATGTTAAGTTTTGTAAAGACACTAAGTATTTGACCTTGACCTTGGGATCTGCGTGCGGGGGTTGGACGGTCGTGGATTTGGCACAGCATGGTAGTAGAGCCTTACAGGAATGCAAGTGTGAAATATTAAGCATCTTAGATGAAGGAAATAGAAGTTATAACAATATTTCTCTGATGTTAAGTTTACGGACTAAGTATTTGACCTTCACCTTGGGACCTGCGGGGGTTGGACGGTCGTGGATTTGGCACAGCATGGTAGTAGAGCCTTACAGGAATGCATGTGTGAAATATCAAGCATTTTAGATGAAGGAAATAGAAGTTATAACAATATTTCTCTGATGTTAAATTTATGGACGGACGGACAACCTGACTCCAGTATACCCACCCACAACTCGTTGCGGGGGGTATAATAAAAGCTTTAAAATGTTTTTGCAGCATATGAGAATCGTCTCCTAAGACAATGTGTACGTGTCCTATTAGGGACATGTAGAGCAACATCGCGTTTTCGAAATTCTATCATATTCAATCTCGCGTTTTGCAAACAGGCCGCACATGCAGGAGCAAAACTAATCCGAATTTTCAAAAGCGTAAGGCGAGATCGTGAAAAGGCGAGACGATTCTCATTATTTTAGGAAACGATTTTTATACGACCATTTTTAAAAAACGGTACGTATTATGTTTTACCGCTGAGCGGGCGAGAGGCTGACAGAAAAAGTGCGTAGTTCGTATACACAACGTATACACAGTCGATCGATTTGAAACTATACACACGTCTTCTACACATATTGAAGATGTGCACCTTATGCCGAGAAAAATATTTTTTAACAAAAATATCACCTTTTTAACTTAGCCATTGTTTCTACATTTTTCTATACAATTCTATATACGGTACAGAGTTTGTGTACACAACTCCTCCGAAACGTTCAGTCGATCGTTCTGAAACTATACACATGTCTTCTACACATATTGAAGATGTGCACCTTATGCCGAGAAAAATATTTTTTAACAAAAATATCACCTTTTTAACTTAGCCATTGTTTCTACATTTTTCTATACAATTCTATATACGGTACAGAGTTTGTGTACACAACTCCTCCGAAACGTTCAGTCGATCGTTCTGAAACTATACACATGTCTTCTACACATATTGAAGATGTGCACCTTATGCCGAGAAAAATATTTTTTAACAAAAATATCACCTTTTTAACTTAGCCATTTTTTCTACATTTTTCTATACAATTCTATATACGATACAGAGTTTGTGTACACAACTCCTCCGAAACCGTTCAGTAGATCGTTCTGAAACTATACACACATCTTCTACACATATTGAAGATGTGCACCTTGGTGTTTTTATGCCGAAAAAATATTTTTTAACAAAATATCACCTTTTTAACTTAGCCATTGTTTCTACATTTTTCTATACAATTCTATATACGGTACAGAGTTTGTGTACACAACTCCTCCGAAACCGTTCTGTCGATCGTTCTGAAACTTTACACACGTCTTCTACACATATTGAAGATGTGCACCTTGGTGTTTTTATGCCGAAAAAATATTTTGTAACAAAAATATCACCTTTTTAACTTAGTCATTTTTTCTATACAATTCTATATAGGGTACAGAGTTTGTGTACACAACTCCTCTGAAACCGTTCAGTCGATCGTTCTGACACTTTACACACGTCTTCTACACATATTGAAGATGTGCACCTTGGTGTTTTTATGCCAGAAAAATATTTTTTAACAAAAATATCACCTTTTTAACTTAGTCATTTTTTCTACATTTTTCTATACAATTCTATATAGGGTACAGAGTTTGTGTACACAACTCCTCTGAAACCATTCAGTCTATCGTTCTGAAACTATACACACGTCTTCTACACATATTGAAGATGTGCACCTTGGTGTTTGTATGCCGAAAACTTATTTTTTAACAAAAATATCACCTTTTTAACTTAGTCATTTTTTCTACATTATTGTATCCAATTCCCTATCATTTACACTCTACTTTTCTATCTCTGCCTAAATTAGTATACATGTTTAGCACAACGAGATGAAGAAATAATGCTATAGACTTTCAAATTCTCATTAATGTTTCTTAATTACTTGCCCTGAAAATTATATTTTCCAGGACAAGTCAGGGCAAGTGACTTTTTTCAAGTCACTTGTCTGGGACAAGTGGCTAAAAAATCAATTTGTACAGCCCTGAGTTGGCGATTAAAAATTACAATTTTCTTCTTCTTCTTTTTTTGAAGTGGCGATTTTTTTATTTTCCCCAGCGGAATCCCTGCAAGTTCGATAAACCCCATTTATTCAGTCACAGCCACATATAAATATTAATGCAGTATTAGTTTTAAAATATTAATAATTTATAGGCTATATTTAAATTCTATATTGGTATATACAGGCTCCAGATAAGGAATGAGTATTGTCACTCCATCATTTCTGAAGCAATTGGGTATTTAAAAAATTTAATTTGGTAAAATAAAATCACACTAGTCTACTGTTTACACATTAACAGATTATTGAATAGTTTGCTTCTAAATGAAAACATGTCTTGGCATTTCATTAGAATTGTCTCCAAGGAGACAATTGTAATGAAATACCAAGATGTGTTTTCATGGAAAATAAGAAAAATATGCTATATTTGTGGTCTGTTTATCGTTTTCTGCAGCATGATAAAGGTACCACAACATTTTTATTGTTTTTTGATACTCGCTACTTCTGATTTCAATTGGGTTTTTATACGACCGTTTTTAAAAAACGGTACATATTATGTTTTACCGCTGGGCGGGCGGGCGGCTGACAGAAAAAGGGCATAGTTTGTGTACACAACTCCTCCAAAACCGTTCAGTCGATCGATCTGAAACTATACACACGTCTTCTACACATATTGAAGATGCGCACCTTGGTGTTTTTATGCCAAACAATTTTTTTTAACAAATATATCACCTTTTTAACTTAGCCATTTTTTCTACATTTTTCTATACAATTCTATATACGGTACAGAGTTTGTGTACACAACTCCTCCGAAACCGTTCAGTCGATCGATCTGAAACTATACACATGTCTTCTACACATATTGAAGATGCGCACCTTGGTGTTTTTATGCCAAAAACCAAAAAAATATTTTTTAACAAAAATATCACCTTTTTAACTTAGCCATTTTTTCTACATGTTTCTATACAATTCTATATACGGTACAGAGTTTGTGTACACAACTCCTCCGAAACCGTTCAGTCGATCGTTCTGAAACTATACACACGTCTTCTACACATATTGATGAAGACATAATGCTATAGACTTTCAAATTCTCATTAATGTTTCTTGCCTTGGTGACAGCTTCACATTTATGCATCTTCGCTGTCTGGCCCATATTCGACGGGCGTATTTTGTGACTTGCGGCACTCTTGTTGGCAATTTTAATTGGGTATTTAAGCAAACACGCAGCTTATCTGGAGCTCTGTATATATATATAATTATACTAGTTGGCAGAACAGTTTGCACACACTGTCTCCTTGGATGTCAACATTAGAGAGGTTCTACTACTGTATTTCAATTAAAAATCATCATTCCCATTTAGCCATTATAAAGTGGATTATCTTCCTTGGCTTCCTAGTACAAGTTAATCGCGGTACTCTCCCTTTATTTCATATACAAATATTTCCATTTTGCATTAAAATGGTCCCTGGTATGACCAAATTAATGAAATATATGATGTAAGTACAGTCCAAACATATGATGTGTATAGCTTTATTTATTAATAAATATAATAATTACATGAAGATTTGGGTAAATCATGCCACCCACAAAATTGCTACCCTGAGCTCCATATCTTTCGCGAGGGTAGCAATTTAACCCCATCTCTTTAATGTAACACATGTAAGAGTGATACAGCCCTTCCAGCGGTCCTATGATTCCTATATTGTTCAGACTTTTTCAAAATGTCTTATAATATCCTATATTTTGGGCAAAATTCCTATAATTCCTATATATTTTTTGGGTAAGCAAAAGGTTGCTTTTTCTTTGGTTAAAATAGAACTTTTTTGTTAAATTTGTTGCACTAAATTCATCATGCAATTTAAAGGACATCCATAAGTATTTATTAATGTGATGTTGACATCATTTCAACAAAATTAATTTATGTAGTACCATGATGTGTGCCAATTCATTCTTAATTGTTTTTCAAAACTCCTTTTTTAATGTAATAAGTTACATTTCTTGTGGTAAATGACTTATTTGCACACATAAATGATTTGTGGTGGAATGCAGCTGGCTAGAAGGGGTGTTGGGAGGCCAGATATAGTGTCCTATATTTTGTTGAAAAAAATCCTATTTTTTTTTTCCACTGTGCTGGAAGGGCTGGTGATATTTCCAATCAGTTCTCCAGCGTGTTTGATATGTTAGCAATATAAAACTCAAATATGTTCAATAAATTATTCATAAAGAACATACACATGCAGAAATTGGTTATTTTACCATGTCAATGTGTTTAGCTCTTGTAAATTTGAAAGCTTCATTTCGTTATGTTGAATGTTGAACAACAACCAGAGAAAAGATGGCTTCCATGGGAAAACGATTTCCCTGTTCTATTATTTTTGGCAATTTACTAATTCTACATCAAAGATTATTTGTTTAAATGTGTAAAATATACAGTTTACTAAATGTTTACCGACATGCAACAGGTTTGGGTATGCACTTCGGTTTGCTCACATTTTTTGAATGGGTCAAATTGTAGCCGTAGATACCATATCGGAGGTGAATTATTGTAGCTAACTGCCTCGGTGTATTTTCTGGATTTTTTTATACTTTCATCATAAAAGCAGATCGTGATTTGACTATTCGCGACCATGTCTCCTTTAACGTTATTGCCTCAGTGTTTTTCAGGCTCTGGCTACACCACTGACTGGATTGTATATTATCTGTCACATAGTTGCTATTTAATGAACATTAAGATTGATAATTTGATACCCAGAGAGAACGGACCAGATTTCGGACAAAACCGGCCACCCATTTATTTCTAGATTATAAGTTAAGAAATTTAGGAAAAATAACCATATAATAAAATAATTTATTTAAGTGATTATAGATCAAAGTGTTACAGGCATTTTAATCACTGATGAACTTTTAGTTAATTACAAATTAGTTGTATTAATTACGTTAAATTAATCAATTAAGGAAACATTAGTGAGCGATTATACAGGGCTCCAGATAATTGAGTATTTTCACTCCCATCATTTCTGAAGCAATTGGGTATTTAAAAAATTTAATTGGGTAAAATAAAATCATACTACTGTTTACACATCAACAGACAGCAATTATTGAATAGTTTGCTTCGAAATGAAAACTTGTCTTGACATTTCATTAGAATTGAGACAATTCTAATGAAATACCAAGATATGTTTTCATTGAAAATAAGAAAAATATGCTATATTTGTGGTCTGCTTATTGTTTTCTGCAGCATGATAAAGGTACCACAAAATTGTTATTGCTTTTTGATACTCGCTACTTCTGATTTCAATTGGGTTTTTGGCAATTTTAATTGGGTATTTAAGCAAATACACAGCTTATCTGGAGCTCTGATTATAACTAACGATGATCTGTGATGTTAACTACATTTGATCAGATTATTATCTGAGAGAAATGACCAAGAAATCTATCTAACTTACGACCACAGATGTTTTCTTTGTATCCAGTTTCGAGATGTTCCACTGTACAATATTTACAATGATTATGGGATAACAGTTACAGGCCAACAATTTCAAATTAGAATATGTCAAACATGTGTGATAATTGCATGTTTGTCATTGATTCGTCTCCTATACCTACTCGGGATTGGCTTGCAAACAAAGGTGTGAATTACACTGGCCGATGTCCCATCAGTTCAAATTAACACATCTTTAGAGATTTCAATTCATCAAAAATAATGTTCACTAAGACTAAATGTAAACATTTTAAGCCAACAATTAGCTACTATCTTCATTTTGTTAAGCTTTATATATGGTCTGTTTAGTCCAAGCACATGGTCCGTTATGTCCAGAAATCTGGTCCGTTGTGTCCAGAAATCGGGTCTGTTTCGTCCGAAATCTGGTCAGTTTTCCGTTCGGAATATTTCCGTGAATCGGTATGGGAGTTTTGTAGAGTTACTGACCACAACTAGCTTTCATATACACCATTTGACCCATTCAACCGTTCAATAAACAATGGATGTGTTGAAAGCGATTGTGGATTGTCAGCAAATATTTTCAACTTTGGGGGGGGGGGGGAATAAATCCAGTATTTCAAAATGGTAGTTTGGTAGTTGAATAAACTCTATATTATATGTCGTAGATTTTAACATGAATTCAGAATTATTCCCTTTTATGTTCAACATTATAACTATGTACATTTATTTTTTTACAGGGAAAGAAGCTAGAAAACGAGAGCTTAAGAAGGTACTGTAGTAAAATATTCTCACATGCTGGAATTTGAAAAAAACAAACTAGAGAAATGTCGATAGCACGCCATCACAATATCGAAAATTCGAAATTCTCTATTTGGTATGTGGCTTCTTCATGGTGTGTAGATGAGAAAAGTGAATTTTTATTTCACCCCTGGGTCATGGTATTTGGACCTAAACATTTGGAAAAGTGAGTTTATTGTGATGGTGTTCCCTTTAGCATAAAGACACTTTCTCTCGGATGTGGATGACATGTGAGTAAAAGATTTGTATTGATTTTTGTCTCACCCGCGAAAGTGGAAAGCGTGACTAAGGTTTTGCTTTTCCGGAGTCATCGGCGGCGGCGTCGTCATCATTCAATGTTAAGTTTTCGTGTTACGGTCATTACTTCAACACCTTATCAGCTACAGTCATCAAACTTTATACATACCTTTACTATGATATGTAGATGAATATAGGACTATTCTCGAGGCCCCAGGGTCAAGGTCAAGGCCCCAGGGTCAAGGCGGAACAAGGCGAGACATTTGATTCCGCAAAATTCTTGTCTGAACATATACATGTATGACCAGAATAACAGAAACATAGAAATTCACAACCACTTTAAACATGTTTAAACAATATCGTTCACCATTAACCATTCGACCCGGAAAGCCCGCTATAGCAGGGTTTGCAAACAGTGCAGATCCAGCTCGACAGGATCTGCACTTTTTGCAAGTAATTTTCACCCCCTTTTCATAAATAGACTAATCTGAGAATCATTTTGTGACGATTGTATTGGTCGGAATATTTGCATATCACAGTCAATTCCAGTTACTTAAGGTTGAAAGGGTTAAAAGTAAATCCCATCTTGACAAAATCTGTTGAAAATATATGATAATTCTCTCCTTGGCACACTGTGATAGTCATACACATTTGGCAGGACATTTGTGAGTGCAGCTCTGGAAAGTGGAACTACTTCTAAAGGTGGCACAATTAGGTGGATTCTCTCGATGTATGATTCACCGTCTCCTCCAGTGAAATTGAACACATCTGTCCGACAGTGATACTCACTCTAATGCCGATCTATGCTAAAATAACCTGCTTCTTTGAATGCTGCTATTTCAATTTAAAATGTATGTAATTAATACAATTTTTCATACACATACAATTTCTGGACCAGGCATATTGATTTCGGATATCATTAGGATTATAAATATGTATTGCCATCGATTTTAATATGGTTTTGAAAAGTGGGATCCATTATGGTATACTGCTGCCCGTCCGATTTGCGTTAAAAGTTTTTGTGTACATATTATCTTTGCAACCAATTGACTTGAAACTGCATATACTTGTTTATCTTTCATTCTACAGCTCCCCCCATATTATTTTGCTACCTGTTAAATCGATGAATGGATTTTCAAATAATTTGCCACAAATGTCTCAAGATGAGACAATGTGTCGCGTTCGATACCCAAGTGTCTACGTCCAAGGTCAATGTCACTTAGAGGTCAAAGATCATATTTTTTTTTGTTCTATATCTTTTAAACCGATGAATGGATTTTCAAATAATTTGCCACAAATGTTTGTCAAGATGAGACAATGTGTCGCGTTCAATACCCAAGTGTGTACGTCCAAGGTCAATGTCACTTAGAGGTCAAAGATCATATTTTTTTTTTGTTCTATATCTTTTAAACCGATGAATGGATTTTCAAATTATTTGCCACAAATGTTTGTCATGATGAGGCGATATTTCGCTTTCAATACCAACGTGCTTTCAAAGTCAAGGTCACAATTAGAGGTCAAAGGTAAAAAATGGGCATGAAATTTTGATTCCGACTATGCTTCCCTTGTGGTCAAGGTCAAATGTCTTAAATATTTTAAGGGATACATCCATCAGTGTCACCGATTCACTAATTTTGATATTTGGCCACAATATGTGTCTAGGGATGGTGCTTTGTTTTGCATACGACCCACGTCCGACCACCCATGGTCAAGGTCACTGAGGACTTATTTTCACCTTGTTAGTAAGGAAATTTTTTTAATTTTGTTTTGTTTATTCAATAACTCATGAACCACTACACTGATTTTGATCATATTTGGCCACAATGTGTGTCTAGGGATGGTGCTTTGTTTTGCATACGACCTACGTCCGACCCACGTCCGACCACCCATGGTCAAGATCACTGAGGACTTATTTTCAGCTTGTTAGCAACTTATTTTCAGCTTGTTAGTAAAGAAAAAATGTTAAAAGATTTTTGTTTATTCAATAACTCATGAACCACTACACTGATTTTGATCATATTTGGCCACAATGTGTGTCATGGGATGGTGCTTTGTTTTGCATACGACCCACGTCCGACCCACGTCCGACCACTGAGGACTTATGTTTGTAAGGCAAAAATGTTTATTCAATATCTCATGAACCGCTACACCAATTTTGATCATACATGTATTTGGCCACAATGTGTGTCTATGGATGGTGCTTTGTTTTGTGTACCAGTGTACCACCCACGTTCGACTGCTCAATGTCATGGACTTATGTTCACCTTGTTTGTAAGGCAAAAATGTTGTTTTTTTGTGTTTTTTTTATTCAATAACCCATGAACCGCTTCACTGATTTTGATAATATTTGGCCACAATGTGTGTCTAGGTATGGTGCTTTGTTTTGCATGCTACCCACATCTGACTGCCAAGGTCAAGGTCACTGAGAACTTATGTTGTTTTTTCTCTTTTTAGCTCACCTGAGCGAAGCTCATGTGAGCTATTGTTACCGCAATGTGTCCGTCGTCGTCCGTGAACATTTTCAAACGTCTTCTCCTCGGTAACCATTCGGCCTATAGTCACCAAACTTCATGGTCATGGTCCTTAGGGGATTACAAAATTGTTAAAATGACGTCATCACGTAATCCAAGATGGCCGCCGTCTAAAAATAGCACAAATTCTTCAAAAATCTTCTCAAGAGCCGCCAACCGGATTTCGACAAAACTTGGTAGGAATGATCGATGTACAATGCTCTTTCAAAGTTGTTAAAATGATGACCCCGGGGTAAAAAATGGGCGTGGTCCGTGGGGTCAAATTGGTGTCAAATTTTATTTTTGACCGAATATGGTCATGTTATATATCAAATTGAAGGTATCAACGAGGCGATCACTCTGGTGCACTTTTTGGATGGTTATGTCATCCAAGATGGCCGCCGAAAGGTCAAAAGGTCGTTCTTTTATTAGAGATTTCAAAATTCTTCTTCACATGAACCACTTGGCCCATGGTAGCCAAACTTAAAAGTCTAAAAATAGCATAAATTCTTAAAAAATCTTCTTCTCATGAACCTCTAGCCGGATTTCGACGAAACTTGGTAGGAATGATCGATGTACAATGCTCTTTCAAGTTGTTAAAATGGTGACCCCGGGGTCAAAAATGGGCGTGGCCCGTGGTGGGGTCAAATTGCGGTCAAATTTTATTTTTTACCGAATATGGTAATGTTATATATCAGATCGAAGGTACCAATGAGGCGATCACTCTGGTGAATTTTTTGTCGAAATTGGATGGTTATGTCATCCAAGATGGCCGCCGAAAGGTCAAAAGGTCGTTCTTTTATTAGAGATTTCAAAATTCTTCTTCACATGAACCGCTTGGCCCATGGTAGCCAAACTAAAAGTTATGGTCCATGGGTGAAGCCTTTTCAGATTTGTTAAAATGGAGGTCATCGCTAATCCAAGATGGCCGCCATCTAAAAATAGCATAAATTCTTAAAACTCTTCTTCTCATGAACCGCTGGCCGGATTTCGATGAAACCTGGTAGGAATGATCGATGTACAATGCTCTTTCAAATTTGTTAAAATGGTGACCCCGGGGTAAAAAATGGGAGTGGCCCGCGGGGTCAAATTGATGTCAAATTTTATTTTTGACCGAATATGCTCATGTCATATATCAAATTGAAGGTATCGATGAAGCGATTGTTCTGGTGCAATATTTGTCGGAATCGGATGATTATGTCATCCATGATGGCTGCCAAAAGGTCCATTTATTTGAGATTTTGAACGTCTTTTTCTCAGGAACCACATGGCCGATGCTGGCCAAACTTCATAGTAAGTTAAGATCCTTGGGTGAAGCATTTTCAGATTTGTTAAAATGAGAGTCATCGCTTAATGCAAGATGACCGCCATCTAAAAATAGCACAATTTTTTTAAAACACATGAACTCAATGTCACATTCTCCTCTGGTGTTCATGGAGTCAGGTGAGTGAATTAGGGCCATCATGGCCCTCTTGTTTATTATCAAGACTGCCAGCGAGGGGATTCGGTTTGTTTAACAATGCCAGTTCTTGTTATTATTGTATTTACACAAAATTGCGTCTCCCGTACAGGTGCATTCACATTTGTGGCTATATGACTGTTGAATCGGCATAAAACCTCAAAGAATCTCCTGTATTCCAGAACAAGAAGCAGCGGATGCTGGTACGTACGGCCGTCCTGAAGGGAAAGGATCCCCTCAAGCTGCTGGAGGAGATGGAGATTATCGACCAGATGGGTGAGTTAACATTTCTCAAATACTAATAATTGTTTTCCGCAATTTTTCTCACTTCTCATCGAAATTGATGTTATTAACATTCAGTTGAACAGTCTCGATGAGAGTGGTAACAACATACATTACACTTTAGATGATAAATAAGAAAAATAATCAGATCTTTCCACGTAAAAAATGGGTTAAAGTGTAAGTGGGCAAGAATCTCCTGAAACTTATGGAGCAGATGGAGATTATCGACCAGATGTGTGAGCCCCTCCCAGAAATCATACCACCATGATTACTAGTATACACTTCCTTACCATTTACTCAATCTCAATTAAGAAGTTTGATGAGTCAGATGGGTGTGCCTCTCCCCTGCCATTGTGATTATCAGAGTTTGGATTATCAATTGTAAATGAGAGATATGTGATTGTCAAAATTTGTAAAATAACAAATCTTTTTTTCCCACAATTTTTATACGACCGTTTTAAAAAAAACGGTACGTATTACATTTTAACGCGGGTCGGGCTGGCATACGGTCAATCAGTCTGAAACTATACACACAACTATACACATGTCTTCTACACACATTGAAGATATGCACCTTGGCGTTTTTATGCCGAAAAAATATATTTAACAAAAATATCACTTTTTTAATTTAGCCATTTTTTCTACATTTTAGTATTCAATTCTATATAGGGTACACACAGAGTTTGTGTACACAACTCCTCTGAAACCATTCAGTCAATCAATCTGAAACTATACACACAACTATACACATGTCTTCTACACATATTGAAGATGTGCACCTTTATGTTTTTATGCCGAAAAACTATTTTCTGGTGGTTGGTCGGGTGAACGCGACGGCGTAAATTAATTAATTAGGAATCACGATTTGCCTGGTTTGGCCCTCAGGTACGTTTTTATCTTTGGCTCTTTTGTTACCTGGGAGTTGAATTCGGTTTTGATTTTGGGATTTTCCCCCAATTTGTACATGTACTTGTACATGTACTTGTACAGGTAATATATGGGATTTAGTATTAAACCCATTGACCCGGCCTTAAATGACCATAGCTGTTGATAGGTCATTAAACCCCAACAAACAAACAAACAAACAAAACAAAAATATCACCTTTTTATTAACTTGGCCATTTTTCTACATTTTTGTATACAATTCTATATAGGGTACAGAGTTTGTGTACACAACTCCTCTGAAACCGTTCAGTTAATCGATCTGAAACTATATACACATATTCTACACATATTGAAGATGTGCACCTTGGTGTTTTTATGCAGAAAAAATATTTTTTTTAACACTTTTTTAACTTTTTCTACATTTTTGTATCCATTTCTATATAATTTCTACTTTACACATCTCTACCTAAATTAGTATACCTGTTTATCACAACAAAAGGAAGAAATAATGCTATCGATTTTCAAATTCATGTTAATGTTTCTTGCCTTGGTGACAGCTTCACATTTCTGCATCTTCGCTGTCTGTATCACTTTTTTAAACAAATAATGGAACTTTATACTAAGTACAAATTCATCACTATACCACCACATTTGTGGTAACGATATTTCAATATATCTATAAATACAGTATCGACAGTTGTGTAAAATCAATACATCGATGTTCGTTTCTATCAATGAGACCTCTAATCGTGAGTTATGTTGATATCTGCAGAGTTCAACCCGCTGGAAGCCCCCAAGCTGAATGAGAAGGTGTTGAAGGACAAACGGAAAAAGCTGCGTGAAACATTCCAGCGCGTTTACAGGCTCTATGTGAGTGGCCCCTGACACCAGATCACGATACTGGGGTGTCTGTGAAGCATGTATACTGATATTGTAATTTTTTTAGTGTTGAAACTTCAATTTAATGTTTTTAAATTACCGTATTTATTCTAATAAACGCCCCGGGGCCATGCAATTTGTGGGGATCATAACTTGAAAATAGGATCAAAATATGTTATTTTCACATACAAAAGCCATTTTTAAATGGCTTTTGTATGTGAAAATAACATATTTAGAATGCAAATATGGGAGGGGGGCTACTATTAGAGAGGGGGCTACTATTAGAATAAATACAGTATGTTTATCTCTGTAACCATAAGTCTCATTGACGTGAAACTTAATATACTTGTTTGTCATCATTGTATTTTAATTCTCTTGCCTTGCCATGCGGCCTATTTGCCTGAGGTCAAGGTCAAAAATGGAAGTTTGCGTTGCAGTTTTTACCTGACTATCTGATGCCATGGTGGGCTCAACAAGCGAGCTGCTGTCATATGGTTAGAGCTAATAATGATTATTTTTGTATCCTTTTAACCATGTATATCAATGTTATTGGACTAGCTTGCACACAGTACAGATTTAACTAATCAACTGATTGACTTTAATCCTTTCACCCCTAAATAACTGGAATAGATTTGTATCTGCTAATTTCCCATCATATCGTTACAAATTAATTTTCAGACTAGTCCATTTATGAAATTTTTTCTCTAAAACATATCAACAATACTTGCAACAAGTGAAGATATTGATGAGGCGGCTCGTCACAAGCTACACTGTTTGCAAACACTGCAAAAGAGATCTGCAGTGTTGAATGAGTTAACAGTAATTTTAGTACATACAGTGGAAGATCGATCTCTCGAACCGATAACGAACTCAAATAAAAGTTCGAGTCAAGCGTAGTTCGAGGGAAAGAAAATAAATACTAGTCACTAAGTCAGTGATTTCATTCCATTTAGGAATGACACCATTGATTGATGTTTGTATGGCCTTCTGGAAGAAACTGAATATTACAAACCGTCTTGCCTTTGTTTTGTTTTTTTCATATCGAAACCGGAAGTTGTCGTGAGCAACATTCCCATTGTAAACGTGTTTATTTTACTATGCTGTAATTAAGCTTGACAACCATTTTTATTGCGAGTGAATGTTTTTTATCACGGATCATTTGCATACACAAGCAGTAAAGTGTTTGCAAAAGATCGGCGTAAAATAACATTCAATAAACGAAAGTAAACGGGTGCGAAACATCATATCCAAAGAAAGTGTCTATAAATAGCACACTGGTTTATTAAATATACAAAATGTACAAATAAAATTTAAACGAAAATGCACAAAACGCAAAAAGAATAAGTGAATCACTCATAATTCACTGATGTGACAGTGAAAATTCAATTAAATATTTAAAGGCGAATGTTGTTCAAATTAATTCATAATCGTGGTCAAACAGACCGTCAATCGTGATATTCACACCTCGTTAGGCAAACAGATCAGCTGGCGACAGACTTACCTGTTCGAGCTTTCAATAGCACTTTACATTGATTGACTGACCAAGGGACCGTGACCTTGGTTCGAGAGTTCGACTTTTAGGTAGAAAATTATATGATTTATATAGGGAAATTTGTCTGGACCACAGGACGAGTTCGAGTTTTCCGGAGTGTTCGACAGAGACCGGTTCGAGAGATCGATCTTCCACTGTATAATACTAGTTTGTCTGATGTTGTTGGTTGGTTGGTTCTACCCAGTCACCCATCTATATATAAATTGTGAAGTATTTTATCTTTTCTATTTCTCTTATGTTTCATTGAAAGTATATTTTGTGACTACTCATTTGAATTGTCTCACTGAGACGGTTCAATGGTGAACTGTCGTGATTAGACGATTCAGATGGTGGACCATCTTCCTGAGACGGTTCTAATGGTGGTCACAAAAATATGGTTTTGATGTGAAACAAGAAACATATGTAGAATTTTCCAAAACTAAGATGGTGTATCCTCGAAGTGTAAAACATTAGCCGTTTCAACACTACAGCCCTCTATAGTGGCATTTGCAAACCGTGTAGATCTAGATGAGCTGGCTCGTAACGAGTCGTCTTATCAAGATTGGCACTTTTGCCAATAATTTTCATATTTTAGAAACAAAGCACCCCTTTTTATACGACCGTTTTTAAAAAACGGTACGTATTATGTTTTACCGCATGTGGGCGGGCGGCGGCGGCGGGCGGCTGAAGAAAAAGCGCATAGTTCGTGTACACAACTCCTCCGAAACCGTTCAGTCGATCGATCTGAAACTTTACACACGTCTTCTACACATATTGAAGAAGTGCACCTTGGTGTTTTTATGCCGAAAAAATATTTTTTAAGAAAAATATCACCTTTTTAACTTAGCCATTTTTTCTACATTTTTTCTACATTTTTCTATACAATTCTATATACGGTACAGAGTTTGTGTACACAACTCCTCCGAAACCGTTCAGTCGATCGATCTGAAACTATACACACGTCTTCTACACATATTGAAGATGTGCACCTTGGTGTTTTTATGCCGAAAACTTATTTTTTAACAAAAATATCACCTTTTTAACTTAGCCATTTTTTCTACATTATTGTATCCAATTCCCTATCATTTCTACTTTACACTCTACTTTTCTATCTCTGCCTAAATTAGTATACATGTTTAGCACAACGAGATGAAGAAATAATGCTATAGACTTTCAAATTCTCATCAATGTTTCTTGCCTTGGTGACAGCTTCACATTTCTGTATCTTCACTGTCTGGCACATATTCGACGGGTGTATTTTGTGACTTGCGGCACTCTTGTTCATAAATGGACCGCAGTGATGGATTGTGGCCGAGGGGTTAGAACACCTGACTTCCAATCCGGAGGTTGTGGGTTCAAACCTCGCCTTGGGCATCAAAAATACTTTCATAGTATTTCCATCCCACTGGTCTGTCAGATGAGACTGTAAACTGTGGTCCCGTCTCTATATGACCCTAGCTGTTGGTGGGATGTTAAACCCATTCACTTTCATAAATGGACTAGTTTGAAAATCATTTTGTGTCCATTGGATTGGTCGTAAAATTTACATATCCGTCCAGTCCAGTTACTTAGGGTTAAAAGGGTTAACTAACTCCATCAATGACATTGTGCACCTCAGGAGAAGGAGAACCCAGATTATGCGAAGGAGCTGAAGACGGCCGACGTTGATTACGAGAAGAAACGAGACACGCTGCAGACATACTATGGTTCGTCTTCATCTTTCATTGCGACTCTACAAGCTTTATTTTGCAACTACATGTACCGTAATAATCCTAAATAACCCCGAATAGGGGTTTCCCAAAACAAATTGTATCCAAATATATTGTTATTGTGATGGAGTTATAAGGGTGGTACTTAATATGGGAGGCCAGCGGAAACCCACTTGTCTGGGGCGCGTTTCACTAAACTTTGTACGACTAAAATGTTTGTATGTGCAAAATTATGATAGTCTGTAAATTTCACATTAATAATGTTTTCTTTTAAACAATTATTGGATTTACATTTATTGAGCATAGGCTGCATATGCAGCCTATGCTCAATAAATGTAAATCTATCAATTGATATTTCCAGACGATCCTAAATTTACACTTACGAACATTTTAGTCGTACAACATTTAGTGAAACGGCCCACAGATCTGCAACAACCATACCATCTCACATTCTGTCCCAGTTATCAATTACCAATCGTTACCAATTGTACGCCTCAGACAACCATTGTAGTCAGGAGAAAATTACACATAGGGTGGAAATGGAGTCTAGACTTTTTCTGTTGTCGGATTTATGTTTATAAAGGTCTGTGCCAACATTTTTCAGAGGGTGTGCAAAATTTCGTCCAGTGGCATTTTTGAAAATCCAATATGGCCGCCGTAGCCGCTTTATATTACTAGAATGGCCATAGCTGCGTTATTATTGGTGATACAGACACACTTTTGGGTTCTAAATATAATGTTATGTGCTAGGAATCCAATAGGGTGGTTAAACCTGTGATTAGGAGTCAACACTACCGGCAAAAGTCAATATGGCCACCGAAAAATCGTCAAAACGTTGCTAAAACGATACTATACAAAAGTTTCGACCACTATTTTTCTGACAGTAATTAAACATTGTTCAAATTCCCCATGTATGTTTAACTGCATTGGTATACACTGATTCCGCAATTATTTGTTACCGTAATATCATACCGTACATATTTCGGCTTCTTAACTATCATTGAAACAGCCTAAAAAGTGAACAACTTGGTTCTTCTGTCATTCAAGGCGTCCAAATCAAGCTGGAATAACAGCTCATCGAGGAGCTGTCTATCTGGGTATAAACAATTTTACACATGTATTTATGTACAAATATTCAGGATAACTACGATATATTTCACACCGATATAGACATGCTCATGGGTATTACTCAATGCTGTTATTTGTGAGTTTAAATAAACAAAGCTATGATTTTGTTTGCACTAAATATTTTGGTATAGTCACAAACGCATTGGATGTAACCACATTCCCGCGCTAATGCCATTTGGCCAACTTCACCACAACAACGCCATGATTTAAACACACGTTTACGTGAGATGAATGTGTGTTAGTCAACGAGACAGCAGTATTGTATACTCGCTACACAAACCTACTCAGGCTACTGCTCACAATGGCTAGTAATTCAAATGACAATTGCCTTTTCCACGACTTATATGGTTGTATAAAAAAGAAGAAGCTGCAAAACAGTTTTAAAATTCGCATTGAGACTATCATTCAATGCAGTAAACAGCTGGATGACAGTTATCATGTACGGCTTGAGTCTTTGCTAGCATCAGAGCCCAATAACCCTTGCATTAAGGTTCATAAGTCATGTGTATCCCGGTATACATCTACGACCAATGTCAAAGCACATGTAGCTCATGTGCGTAAGATGTGTGACAATGGAGATACTGATGACAGCGCCCCAAAACGGCTGAGATCAAGTGAAGCTCAACAGTTCGACTTCAGACAGCATTGCTTATTTTGTCCTGCTGTATCTGCATGTCCTCTCACATCACAGTATGATGCGAAAATTCCAATGGAACGGCGTAAACGTGCATTCCAAATAAGAAGTAATGTAAAACCAGATGGCATAGAATATAAACAATATATACTCGACATCTGCCATAAGAGGAATGACAAACTTGGTGAGATTGTACAAGAAAGGGTACTCAGTGCAGTGGGAGATCTGCATGCAGCAGATGCACGCTGCCACGAATCGTGCAGAGCCAATTTCTTGGCTGCACGTAGTGATCAATACGGTGGTAGTAATGGGGGTAAGTCTTCAGATGATCCAGCATTCGATTGTGTCTGCAAACGTATGCTAGAAGATCCACATAGAACATGGAGCTCCATCGAGTTGTTCGAACATTACGTCGATGAGGGTGGTTCTTGCATCTCACGCAAAACACTGTTTAAGAAAATAGCTGAATATCATGGTGATAATGTAGTTATTTTGTCATCACCTGGCTTTGCAAATATCATGGGATTCAGAAGTGCATTGGCAAAAACATTGCACTTGGTGAAGAATGCTGATGATGATCTGGATTATTGTGTTGAACGAGTCGCATCTGTAATAGCCAGTGAATGTCTTGCATTAAAACAAAGGAGGGAGAAATACGTAATAAACATTGATAAAGAGTTAGCACGGGAATCCGTTGGTGAAACAACGTCTTCACTTCTATCAAAGATATCTTCAAAGTTTGACAATGATTCACTCCCAATGATTCTGATCGCAAATATCATAACGGGGGTGGTATGTTCCCAACCAACAGATCTGCAGATAGCATTTGGCGTACTCATGCGGCGAAACAAACTATTGATGTCCGAGTTGTCCAAGTACTCCGTTTGCTGCTCATACGATGAAGTCCGTTTATTCACTTACTCAGCAGCTGTACATGTGTCACAGACATATGATGATGCAGGGTTTGGAGCTTTTGGTGGAAACGGTCTCAGTCACTGTATCTGTGACAATTTTGACGCCGAGATATCATCTCCCAACTGCCAGCTTTGCGTCCACTGTCTCACCATGATCATGGCACAGGTTCAGCTCCCTTCCACTGGCTGTGTGGATGGGGTGGTTCCCAAATTGAAAACGATTAAACGACAACCAATGCAAGATCGTTCGAAACCGATTAAGTTTGATGTACAACAGGAGTCATACAATGGACCCAAAAAGCCTGCAATGCCTGTCCAGCAATCTATGAGACAAGTACCCCCACTAGCCCATTTAGCTACACAGGTCATCACTGCGCAAAGGGCCATGGAAAACGACTTTGCCTTCCTCCAGGACGTTCATGTTGAACAGAAATGTCCAGAATATAATGGATATAATACAAAATTATGTCGTGATGCAGGTATACTACCTCAGCCAAAGACAACAGTTGCATTCCTACCACTTGTTGATCGCCCTCCTGCTCACCCAGACACCATAAAAACTGCAATCGAGAAAGGTTTGTCACTTGTAAGAGCTGCAGGTGAGGACATGCTAGTATTTACAGTTGACCAGCAACTATACAGAGTCACCATAGACATACTTTTCCATGAACCCTCATACTTTGAGTCAGTCGTTCCAGTACTCGGTGGCATGCACATGCTTATGAATTTCATTCACGCAACAGCTGTCATCATGGCTGGTAGTGGCATGAAAGAGATCCTGGCCAACACATTTGGGAGTGTAGATAAAATGTTAAGCGGGAAGAAATACCCACAAAACTTCCGCGCTCTCAGGATGCTAGTGGAGGAGGTTCTCCGTGGTCTAGTAACTTCTGAGGGAGTTACATCATTCACTCGCCTCATTGACGAACTAGATGTGCGAGCAAGTCGAAGCAGAACTGCAAAGTTGTGGACTATAATCTGGTCAAAGCAGTCATCATAATGATGCACCTCTCCCGTGCAGGACACGAGGGTGACTGGGCTCTTCACCTTCTCGCTGCAGAAGCCATGCTACCATATTTCCGTTCTGCTGGCTGCCACAACTATGCACGGTATGGTGACTTCTACATTCATCATATGAAAAGCCTCCCTCCCGAGATGATCAAAAGGCTACAGAATGGTGCATTTGTGCGCCACATCCCGGGCATCTATAATGCAACTTGGACAGACATGTTCATAGAGACAACATACATGCGGTTGGGACATGGACCATCTGGGGTTGTCGGGGTGGCTACAGATTATAATCAGAAGTGGGCCCTCAGCTTTGCCCTGTGTGGGGAGGTATCACAAAATGTTCGTGCAATGACCAACAGCGAACAGGAGACTCTCCATACTCACCATAAAGAAGAGAGTGACGGCCGAATCAAAGCGGATCAGACTGATCGAGTAAGCATACGCAACACACTTGAGGTCAGCATCAACCCATTGGACGATAGGGCTCATCCATATGGTGCACTTATGAACATTGTCACAGGACAGATTGCTCATCCCGATGTCAATGCTGACGAGGCAGTCATGCTTGGAAAACGGGCAATGAAAGACTTCAGAGCTGGTTGGCCGGGATCGTTCTATGATCCTCTCAGCAAGCTTGTGATCACGATGGATGTGAAGAAAAAGCATGTGTTAGTAGGTAAGGAACGGGTGTATGACCAGGAGCTCATATATGCACGTGTCATCGGCCTACTAGCAAGTTCTCGGGAGATAAATTTTGACAATGTGTTGACATATGAAAACTTCAAGTGGTTGTTTCAGAGCGTAACATCCCAAATCCAGACACTGTGATCTATGATGTGTCGGCTCTTCTCTGGGTTATAGTGTGGCCATCTGACAAACTCTCTGTGTACGTGGACTCCTTCAAGACATTCGTATATAAAGCTCTACAAACAGCAAATGTCACCCTTGTTTTTGATAGATACTTCCCCAATAGCATTAAGGCAGTCACAAGGATGCAGAGGGCGGGGTCAAGTCGTGTATATAAGCTGACACCAGAGATGCATGCCCCTGCCAGGCAAGTTGTTCTCAGCAATACAGAGAACAAGACCCAACTGAATGCAATGCTCGCAAAAGGTCTTCTCGACCACGACTACTATACGCATGCAACACAAAAGCACACGCTTACTTTGGCCGGTGTCAGTGATGTACCGATAGAGATATCAAGAGGCATCAGGATTGACCGACATGACCTCTCCTCCACTCATGAGGAGGCTGATATTCTTATAGCACAGCATGCCATCTCATCATCGCTCTTGGGTAAGTCAATTCGGGTAGTATGTGATGACACAGACGTATTTGTGTTGCTTATTCACTTCTATCATAGCGAATGTCAAGGTAGGAACTCCGCCCCAATGATCATGTCATCGCCAGTGAAAGAAAGAGTGGTCATAGATATTCGCGCAACTACCGAAGCACACTGTGATCTAGCAGATGATCTGCCGGCAATCCATGCGCTGACTGGTGCCGACACTGTAGCTTTATTACATGGCATCGGCAAAGCATCGGCCATCAAACTTTACAAGAAGGGATACCACTCAATTTCGCAAGTTGGCGATGTAAAAGCCGATATGAAAGCTGTTGAAACTCAGGCCACTAACTTCATATGCGCTACATATGGCAATGTAACGAAGGAATGCACATCCATGACAGAATGCAGAATCAAAATGTGGCGCGCAAAAACAGGAAAGACTGGTGCATCGTCGGTGAAACTGTGTTCTCTTCCACCCACCACAGCTGCGTTCATTGAAAATGTTCACAGATGCCATTTACAAGTCGCCACATGGAAGGCAGCACTTCAAGAGTCGCCGCCAAACATGGAGCCAACAGAATATGGTTGGGAGATTGACCACCACGATATCCTCCTTCCTCGAACAGTGTCAGCGGATGTCCCTTCAGCGCCTACCGACATACTACGTCTTATACGATGCAACTGCAAGACCTCTGTGTGTCGTACAGCAGCTTGCAGCTGCTCCAAGCTAGGATGTACAGTATTTTGTCTCTGTGAGGGCGGAGAAGCCTGTAAGAATCCTCTAACACGTAATCAGACTGAAGAGGGTGAGTCCGAATTGATTGCTGAGGTAATTGATCTAAATGACGTGATATTAGAGTAGTTCAATGAGTCCAAAACACATCGATTTGCTAACAGTATAAACAATATCTAACCGATTATACGCATCTGGTGGCCATATTGGATTTTTAATGAGTATGCAATAATCAAGTTTTATTACTGGCCATTCATATTGAATATGTACTCTTACAAATGTGAGCATAGAGCCCGACATTATGCATATATGTTCAAATACGTATATATGTAGGGCACGTTAATGTAGTTCAGTGGTTGGTGGCGGCCATATTGAATTACAAAATGGAAATGGGTTTATTTAGCAAATACAAAATGATTAGTCTTACTAGTACAACTCGTCAGCTATACTTGTGCAACTCGTCAATAGACAACTCATGTTACCCAAAGTTCATACTAGTTTTTGCAGGTTTAGTTACGTTTTGTTGTGCTTTTGATGGCCATATTGGATTTTATGCAAAAAGTAATGGCCAAATTGCAATACTTTCTCTTTTATAATATTCTTTGTGCAAACAAATATGGGTATAGAGACCAAGAGTATGTCTGTATCACAAGTAATTGAAGAGTTATGGCGATTTTTATTATTAGATGACACGGCGGCGGCCATCTTGGATTTTAAAAAATGCCACTCGACGAAATTTTGCACACCCTCCCAAAATTATTGTTATATGCTTTTATGAACTCATACAAATCAACAGAAAAAGTCTAGACTCCATTTCCACCTGTTGGGTCATATGCTCAATATTCCTCCTGACTATTGTGACTTTTATCTTGTCTTGGGCGTGGCTGGCTAGTGTCCTCTGTACATGTTTTTCAATTAAATGACAATTCTAGCATGTTATACAACGAGACCATGCTGTTTAAGGGATGGCTGAACCTTGTATGAGACGAGTCATGCAACAAGCCACGATATTTCTGTAAATGATGACACATTCTATTCCGCATGTACTTTGAGTTTCAACATCATTTACGGTTTATATTGTAAGTTTTGTAACTTTTTTCAGGAGATATTGCACATCTTGTTAGGTACTAAATCTCACGTCTTGTCTAATATGCTGACGTGTAGTTAAGTAACAATTTATCACTTACTGTCTGTTTCACGCAACCTGCCCAAATTGTACAGCCATATAAACAATGGAAAAACTATTTTTGTTGGTGATAATATTAAATTAAAGCAAAATTTAACAATGAGCCTTTTTATTTCGAGAAAATTTGCTCAAGTATTGACTTTATTGCGAATTTTTTTTTTCCCCATGTTAAATCCCCATAGACATCTTCACCGAAATTTTGAGAATTTCAGAAATACTGGACTGATTTTCAAAATTTAACGTTGTTTTCTTAGATCATTTCCAAGCTATCTAGCCAGGTTTCGGAGTCTATTTCCATTTATTGTTTTCGACTCCCCCCACAGTTCCTCCACCTCCTTTTCCCCCCATGTTAAATTTCCATAGACTCAATTTTTCGTAATAAAATCTAAATTTTACCAAATTTCACGAAATAAAAATAAAGCGCATTCTTGAATTTTTATAAAATTTAATATTATCGAAAAAAAGAAAAGTTATTACATTGTTTATATGGCCGTATAATTTGGGCAGGTTTCGTGAAACAGACAGAAATTCATTATTGTGCAGTCCTTTCAGCCAGGGATATATAGTTGTGGTTCCATGTATTGGATGTAGTCTGTATCCCTGTTGTGTGGTGTCACCAGACGGTGTTTGTTGTTGGTTACAGAGCAAGTGAAGAATGCCGAGCGGGTGCAGCTCAATGAAATCCCCCTGCCCGACATGCCCTCCGACAACACAGGTTCGTACTGCTCATGGCTGGACTGTAGCCAAGGGGATACGGCATTGTACTTCAATACTGGAGGATGCGACTTTAAACTGTGGTCCCGTCTCTATGACCTCAGCTGTTGCTGGGACGTTAAACCCATTCACTTTCACTTTCTTTTGTACTGCTCGTTGGCTATGTTACACTTTCAACGTGGCACCAATGACTAGTCCTCTTCCAAATAATATTTGTGACTGTGACCGAAGAAATGGGGCTTATGGGATTTTTGACGAGTGTAGCCTGATAACAATCTATATTGCTTGTTGGAAGTTTGGCGGGTATTTCATTGATGGAATGGTGAATAGTACAGATCCTGATCAGACTGTAATATTTCAGTACATAAGACTTGTGCACAAATGTCACACATCCCTGCTTCCCTTAATATGGCCTTGACCTATTGACCAGCCACAGTTTCTTTAATCTGCCACCAGGGACATTTGTGTGCGAACAGACCACATTTTCTTGTCTAGTCTTATTATATCTCTCCTGGCTTCCTATACATGTTTTCACCATTGTTGTAGCTCCGTCATTGATCCCGCTGCCCAGTGATATTCCCCTCCCCATGCCCGGGGCCGACCTCCAACCACACGGGATCCTGAAAAAAAACTCTGCATACAGGAAAGTATATAAGCCTCGTTGCCTTTACCATTAATACCACTGCATGTGGGGAGAACCAGTCTGGCTCAGTTTGTGGCCCGCCATCACATAACATGGTCAACTTGCACACAGATGAAACTTTGTACATGTAGCTGTAAAGGCTTCCTCAATTCAATTGCGATGAGTGTAACCCCTAATCAGACTATGCATATACGCAGTCTGATTAGGGGTTACACTCATCGCAAACACAAGAAGTCCCATTATTGTAATGACGGGACAATATGAGCCATTCTGTGAGAGTTTTAGCCAATAGCGTAATATTATTTCTGAGTTTTCATTACACCCACTTGCGTTCGGCGTGATACAGTTGCCGCTTTTGGCGTGCGTCCGACATTTGCATGCAAGTTTTTAAGTACCAAATACCTCCACAACCCTCGGTCCGATTGATGTGAGAATTCACATCCCTCTTTATCATCATCCATGTTTTCATTCTATAGCCCACCCATGTGGCCCGCATGCTCAAGGTCAAGGTCAAATTACTGAAATTTGCGTTAAATGTTTTTTTGTTAAATCTGCGTTCAAGTTTTTAATTACCCAATATCTCCACAATTTTGCCTTGTTTACTATCAAAGCGGTAAAAATGTGAGCACGGCACAACACAGCACCCATCACGATGCCCTCTGCCACTCCAGCTTGGGATTTAACTCTTACAACCCTAAATAACTTGAATGGACTGTGATATGTTTATTTTTACTTGCAAAAAGTGCAGATCATCTGGATCTACTCTATTTGCAAACATCACAAAAGAGGTATGTAGTGTTGAAAGTGTTATATAGGACAATTGCCATTCCTTGTATTCACAACTGTGTGGGAGCCACCGTGAACTAGCCATCATGCAGAGGTCAGGGTTATCTGTTATGAGTTTGTACCTATGGACATGTGCGATATTTCCTGAAATACATTTACAGATAATGGGATATTTTCCGTAAATACCTTCAAAAGTTAACAAAAATTTCAGAGTACATGCGGAATATAATTCCGCATGTACTCTGAAATTTTTGTTAACTTTTGACTTCATTTATGGAATATTTGTTAAGTTTTGTAAATGTATTTCATGAAATAACTCAGTTGTCAGAGGGTACAAAATCGCATAGCTTGTCTCAAATGTGACTCATAATGAGAAAATGGGGCTTATTGAGTTTTTGACCAGTGTAGCTCCTGATCATTGTTCCTCGAAGCCTGTTCGGTACATCCACATCTGGTATATTTGCCTAACACAATAGATATTAGTGTAGGCCATGATCTGACTGCATATGCCCTGGCTGATCTGGGACTACACTGGTCGCAAACTCAATAAGCCCCATTTTATCATTGCCAGTTTCATACTATCATCATAACTATGTGCTGACATTTTCCAATATTTGAGGGTATAAAAAGAGATAACATATGATGGTATAAAATGAGAGATGATATTTGATTGTATAAAATGAGATATGATATATGATAGTATAAAAAAAGAGATGATATTTGATAGTATAAAACAAGAGATGATATTTGATGGTATAAAACGAGATATGATATATGACCCACGAAGCTGCATGATGGCTGGTCGCGTGTGGCTCCGGGCGAGCATGAATGGCTGTATGTTGTCTGGTTACAGTGGCGCCCCAGGGCTGCCCCCCATCACCCCGGAGCCCAAGAAGAAGATGCCCCCGGGCCCACCCCTGGGGCCCCCGCCCGACCTCAGTGACAGCGAGGACGAGGAGTATGACCCAGAGAAAGGTGAGGTGTTTTTTTTAAGGTTTGGAAAATATTTATTGTTCCCATAATATATTTGTGGTGGGTCGGGGCCATCCCCCACAAACCATACACAACTATACATATACAGAGATGGCGAGTTGGTACACGACGTCACGCGGCAGTCTTGTCATCATCTTATATGTTTTGTTTCATATGTAGCTGTGAATGTAGTAATGAGGCTTATGATTTTATACCCCCCGCAATACTCGTTGCGGGGGGGTAAACTGCAGTTGAGTTGTCCGTCCGTGCGTCTGTTCGTCCGTCCGTCACTAAACTTAACATCAGAGAAATATTGTTATAACTTCTATTTCCTTCATCTAAAATGCTTAATATTTCACACATGCATTCCTGTAAGGCTCTACTACCATGCTGTGCCAAATCCACGACCATCCAACCCCCGCTGATACCAAGGTCAAGGTCAAATACTTAGTCTCTTTACAAAACTTAACATCAGAGAAATATTGTTATAGCTTCTATTTCCTTCATCTAAAATGCTTGATATTTCACACATGCATTCCTGTAAGGCTCTACTACCATGCTGTGCCAAATCTACAACCGTCCAACCCCCGCAGATCCCAAGGTCAAGGTCAAATACTTAGTCCGTAAACTTAACATCAGAGAAATATTGTTATAACTTCTATTTCCTTCATCTAAAATGCTTAATATTTCACACATGCATTCATGTAAGGCTCTACTACCATGCTGTGCCAAATCCACGACCGTCCAACCCCCACAGATCCCAAGGTCAAGGTCAAATACTTAGTCTCTTTACAAAACTTAACATCAGAGAAATATTGTTATAACTTATATTTCCTTCATCTAAAATGCTTAATATTTCACACATGCATTCCTGTAAGGCTCTACTACCATGCTGTGCCAAATCCACGACCATCCAACCCCCGCTGATACCAAGGTCAAGGTCAAATACTTAGTCTTTTTACAAAACTTAACATCAGAGAAATATTGTTATAACTTCTATTTCTTTCATCTAAAGTGCTTAATATTTCACACATGCATTCCTGTAAGGCTTTACTACCATACTGTGCCAAATCCACGACCGTCCAACCCCCACTGATCCCATGGTCAAGGTCAAATACTTAGTCTCTTTACAAAACTTAACATCAGAGAAATATTGTTATAACTTCTATTTCCTTCATCTAAAATACTTAATATTTCACACATGCATTCCTGTAAGGCTCTACAACCATGATGTGTCAAATCCACGACCGTCCAACCCACGCTGATCCCATGGTCAAGGTCAATACTTAGTCTCTTTACAAAACTTAACATCCGAGAAATATTGTTATAACTTTTATTTCCTTCATCTAAAATGCTTAATATTTCACACATGCATTCCTGTAAGGCTCTACTACCATGCTGTGCCAAATCCACGAACGTCCAACCCCCGCTGATCCCAAGGTCAAGGTCAAATACATGGTCTCTTTAGAAAACTTAACATCAGAGAAATATGTTATAACTACATCTAAAATTCTTAATATTTCATGCATGCATTCCTGTAAGGCTCTACTATCATGCTGTGACATATCCCCGCTGATCCCAAGATCACATACTTAGTCTCTTTACAAAACTTAACATCAGAGAAATCGGTTATAACTTGTATTTCCTTGCTCGGATCTGCTTCACATTCCTGTTCATTCCGCCCCCGCTAAGCCCAGAGTCAAGGTCACAAGCCCACACTTAGAAAATTTTACATATTTAGGGGTACCTGGGCCCACGTGGGGGATTCCGTAAGCCTCGCTTACTGACCAATCTAGTTTGATATGGCAACCTTCATTGTCGTGGTTCCCTTGGTTGATATGGCAACCTTCATTACCGGGGTGCCCTTGGTTGATATGGCAACCTTCATTGACGGGTCGACCTTGTTTGATGGGGCGACCTTGATTGATGGGTGCAACCTTGATTGATGGGGGCGACCTTGATTGATGGGGGCAGCCTTGATTAATGAGATGACCTTGATTGATGGGGTGACCTTGATTGATGGGGGCAGGGCAGCCTTGATCAATGAGGCGACCTTTATTGATGGGGGCAGCCTTGATTAATGAGGCGACCTTGATTGATGGGTGCGACCTTGATTAATGAGGTGACCTTGATTGAGGGGGCGACCTTCCTTAATGAGGCGACCTTTATTGAGGGGGCACACCTTGATTGATGGGGCAACCTTGATTGATGGGCTGACCTTGATCGATGTGGCGACCTGACCTTGATTGATCAGGGCAACCTTGATTGATGGGACGACCTTGATTGATGGGGTGATCTTGATTGATGGGTTGACCTTGATTGTGTGTGCAGGTGTGATAGAGGATGTGGGCACGGTGGACGTGGAGGAACACCCGATGGACACGTCGGAACACATCGACCCGGCCGACATTCCCACACCCAGCGACAAACCGCCAAAACGGAGATCAGGTAATACATACTGCAGTTGCAGTTACAGGGGAATATTAATATAAATCATTGAATCTATCACTTTCTTTAAATATTCATATCAAATTATTCTGGTATTGAAATTGTGATAATCAGTGGAGATAATTTAGTTATGCATTTTCGATATGCACATTTTCTATTTCATAAATTTCAAGACATAATCGGTATTGATTCTAAATATCTGCCAAACCATGTCCATTGGAAATGATTCTAAAGGGCTGCCAAATCATGTGTTTGTTGATAAAAATAATACATTAACAACAGACCACAAAATTTAATTCAGCATTGTTAGGGAAAATAAAAAATAGAATTTGTCTGTGTAAGGTTTTATTTGTCATCGCTCTACAATGCGTGATGTTTCCTGTTGTCCCAGACAAGGAGGATAAGAAGAAGAAGATCAGGTTTGCGGACGACGACACGCGCGACCCTGACGAGCTGGAGAAGGACACGCGGCAGAAGTTTGCGCGGCCGAAGCCCCCGCCTGTGACCTCCCTACAGAAGATGATGTTACGGATGGCGGGCCAGGCCGTGCCAGCTGACGACAAGAAGGGCACCGTTGCCGACCGTGGCTCCTCGTCCAGCTCCGACTCAGAGGACGACGACGATGATGATAAACGGAGAAGGGACCGGGCCACGAGACGGGACGAGGTACGTCCTGCCCGGCCAAGTGTCACATTGCTCACTTGTTATTCAGGGTTCCCACTGGTCCTTAAATTTTCTGGAAAGTCATGGAATTTGGAAAAATGGATTCCAGGCCTGGAAAGGCATGGAATTTGCCTCTTTTTCTGAAAAGGTCATTGAAAGTCATGGAATTTGAATTCCAATCCAATTATTGGTGTTGTTGAGCAATGTTCAGTGCAATTTTGTGATTTCGAGCCAAACGTTTTGATGTGGTAAGGGCACCTGGCACCAAATCAGGATTTTGTAAATTCAGAACTGAAGTACTACATAAAACGGTGTTGAGCCTGGATTGCACTTGTGTGGTCCTTGAATTTCGAAAACAGGTCCTTGAAAGTCATGGAAAAGTCATGGAATTTGGTCTTCCCAAAAGAGTGTGAACCCTGGCTATTATATACGTATCCATGAATTACATAACTATGTGATGTAAATATAAGTCTTATGTTCTCATCGATGAGAATAAATGTACGTTGAGATATTAGTAACTCTTGGTATCTATATTCATATGCACATATGCACACCTGCCAAAACTGCATGTCCCGGTGAAATATCAGTAGTTCCGGTATCTATATGCATATGTGCACAGCTGACGTAGACTGCAATACCAATACACATTTCTTATTCATATTTTTGCAAAAACAAACATGAATATCGTCCTTGTTGCATCGCTGTATTTCAAAGATATTGATGCCAGTAGTCATATTTTTTGCCGTAGAAAATTGGCTAAGTACTCAGAGCTGATGAGTATCAATTTCCGACTTCATTTAGGGAAAATAATAAATGTTTTCTTCAAAAATTAACATCATCAAAAAAAAGTTCTAAGGGAAGTTACTCATGATTTTCCAAGTTCGGTAACCTTTATATGTGGCTATGACTGCACAAATGGGGCTTGTGGATTTTTATGACCAGTATAGATGAAGATCAACCTGCACTGTTCGTTATTCCATCAATGAAATACCTGTAATGTTTCAAACGAGCAATGTAGATCATTATCAGGCTACATGCGTATGCTAATTGTCAGGAGCGATACTGATCATAAGCACACATTTCACAGTCACATATGAGGCGAACCATGTGATTTTGTACCTCTGTAGATGATCAGTGATATTGATGAAAGTTGACAAAATGCTGAATATGCTATTCCACATTTGCTCTGAACATAGTTACAACATTTACGGAACATATCGTAATTTTGTAAATATTTTTCACTAGATATCGCACATGTTCTTAGGTACAAAGTCACATGGCTTGTCTCGTATGTGATTGGGAAATGGGGCTTATGGAATTTGCAACCAGTGTAGATCCAGAGCAGCCTATGCATACGCACAGTCTGATCCGGATCTGCACCGTTCGCCATTCAGCCAGTGAAACACATAACCTGCTTCTAACAAACAGTAAAGGTTTTACCATGCCGTTGAACTGTGTTAGAAGATCAGGAGGTAAACTGGTAATAAAACCCATACGTTGTAAACGTATTTCATGAAATTACGCAGATGGTACAAAATCACATAGCATGTCTCATATAAGGTGGCTGTATATCTCCATGGTTACAGGACAGCGACTCCAGCAGCAGTAGTAGTGATGAGGAGGAGACGTTCGCCTCCCACCGTGACTCCGACGACGACACCGATGACGACGACGATCACAAACAAAAGGGCAAGGATGATGTGGAGAAACCCAGGGTCGTGCCTGCTGCCCCCGCACGGGGCCCCCTGCCGCCTGGACCGCCTCCCGGGGCTCCGCCTGGCCTCCCGCCTGGTCTACCTCCAGGTATGTCCATGGTTACACTGCTATCCGCCCAGCCTATAGTACCCCCATACTAATGTCTCAACATGGGAAGCACACTTTTACTCATTTGTGGTTGCAAAAAAATATGTTTGTTTAGCCATTATCAGGATTTGGCATTTGCACCCGATTGATTAGCCATGTCTGTACTGTTACACTGACTATCAGCCCCATTTTGTCCATTCCGCATGTGCTATGAAAATTGTGTCTCCTTTCTACGTCATTTACTGAAAATATCACAGTTTCTGTAAATATTTTTCATGAACAATCGCACATGTTCTTTGGTACCAAATTATATGGCGTGTCTCATATTTCAGTGAATCGGTATATTCTGGTGACTACACATGTTCAGTTACACTCCGTTTCCTTACTCTGATGGGAGACTACATTATAAACCTGGCTAAGTCTAATTATGCTATTGTTCACATATTGGATTGTTAAAGAACTAAATGCTGCATTCGCTAGTGCTCCCTTGTATTTAATTCCTTAAAAAAAATCCAAGATGTGAAAAATTACTTATTTGTCTAGTATGTTCCCTACCATTGCCCTGTATATTGTAGGACCTCCGCCGGGTGGGCCTCCTGTGATGGTGAGGCCACCCCCGCTACGCATGATGCCCCCAGGGCCCCCGCCCGGCCGTCCAGCAGGCATGCCTCCAGGCCCTCCGCCCGGGCTGCCCCCCAACGTGAGGATGCCCATCCGGCTGCCGCCCGGGGGACCCCCAGGTTTGTACATGTCATCTTGCACAGTCACCGGGCTCTCGCGCTATAGAACTACATATTTAAAGGTCAGGGGCCTGTTTCACTAAACTTTGTACGACTAAAATGTTCGTAAGTGCAAATTTAGGATCGTCAGACTATCATAATTTTGCACTTATGAACATTTTAGTCGTACAAAATTTAGTGAAACAGGCCCCAGGACACTGTCTTACAGGGAATGGGTTGTGGTATAGGTGATAGATCATCTGACTTCAAACCCGGAGGTTGTGGGTTCAAACCTTGCCTTAGGCATTATAAAATACTTTCGTAGGAGAATTGAAACTGAGGTCCCATCCCTAAATGACCTTAGCTGTTGCTGGGACGTTAAAGCGAATCACTTTCAGTCTTACAAGGCTGAATTTTTATGTACCTTACCTCAAAAATATTTTCGGGGTGCATATATTTGGTGTGTGTCTGTCCATCTGCCTGTCCAAGATTCGGATGGTTGTGTAACATTTGTTTCGGGAATAGGAGTATCCATCATAGGCACTGATGTGGCACAAGGATATTCCACCCGAGTGTCAGAATATGTTGTCAGAAACGAGACTTTGCCGAGTTTCTGACAACATATTCTGATCACGAGGGTGGAACATCCTTGTCCCATACCAGTGCCTATGATGTATACATTTTCGCACCCATATACAGAACATATTTGTGAATCTCCACATATTTATCTGACCCAGAATTACACTCGACTTTTATTCGCTGAATTTATTTGACTTTTGATACGTCCAACGTGTTCGCCATGTCAACATATGGGTTAAAAGAAAGTTTTCATCCACGAATTGGATGCTAGTGCCAGTTCAATGGCTCATTTACACATTATTATCAAATTAATGTTCAATGTCATCACCATACAGCCCTGGCGACACCAAAATGTACGTCGTACATTGCTGACGTCATCAAACTTAAAACATCATGACGCTATGAGGTAATAAAACAACCATTGAAAACAATAAACATCAACCATATTTGTTAGTTTATGGGGTAATTGCAAGACTCGTTAGCCGTAATGTTGCCCTATTAGAAAATGTGTTGTTGCTAGATGCGAGACAAGCACGTGCAGGGTGGGACAAGGAAATCTCACATGGGTCTGACTTACGGATATCCATGTCTTGGGGCACCTAGGGCCCGTTTCACTAAACTTTATACCACTAAAATGTTTGTGTAAGTGCAAATTTAGGATCAGCTGGAAATTTCAATTGATGGATTTACATTTATTGAGCATAGACTGCATATGCAGCCTATGCTCAATAAATGTAAATCCAATAATTGTTCACAAGAATGTGAAATTTATAGGCTATCATAATTTTGCACTTACAAACATTTTAGTCATACGAAGTTTAGTGAAACTGCTCCCTGGTTGGCGAGAAACACATATTTCATAGGAGTTTCCAAAAACAAATTGTATCCAACTACGTACATTATTATTTTGATAAACCAGTACAATATACAATAATACTAACCATATCTATTGGGACTCTTCATTGTGAGAAATCATATATTTATGTGTTGCCCAGAATAAATTGTGTCTGAATAGTTAGGGTGTTACGGTAGTTCCGATGTGTTGCAGTTATTGTATTGTTGTATCTACCGTGTGCCAACTAGTCCCCTCGTGTTGTAGGGCTGCCGCCGCCGCGGTTGATGCGCCCACCGGGCGTGTTGCCCCCGGGCCTGCCCCCGCCCCCGGGCACTGCCCCCATCGCCCCGAACCCCAGCGTCCTCAGTGCCCCGCCCAGGTATGTGGCCCAAGTGTAACCTGGGTATAATGCGATGTTTTATTTAGCAATACGGCTACTGGCCATTGAGCATACAATATAATACAACAAAATATCAAAATATTTGTCACAACAACGGTGGTGAAGTAGGTATTGATTCAGAAGTAAATACAGGCATCTTCACCATGCGTGCCAAACTGTAATACATTTACATTATACTCTGGCCCACGATGTGAGTACCATGCAGTTATTTCCCTTTAACCATGCATCGTATTCCTTTCTGGCAGACTGAATGTGATCCTTGAATACCATTGTAAACTGTTATACTTATACAATTTATTATAGACCCACTAGGTATGGTCTACTCGTGTGTATACTGCCAGGCTACTTGTATTGCAACATTCATTAAAGTCTTTAAAAAAAATTGCGATTTTCAAGCAGTTTTATTTCTCGCAACAAAAATTCAATGTATTCAGGGTGTCTCAAAAAAAAGGGGTACCTACCGTAATTGAAATAGCTATAACTGTTTTATTTGAAGACATTGCACCCTTTCCTTTTCAGATAATATCCATCAATTCTATATTTATTTTAGCAAATTGGTTAAAACTAGCAAGTGACATCACTATTTATTGCTGATGTCATTTTTGCCTTTGGCTAAAATTCTCATAAATGATGAACGTCTCCATGGACAATAAATCAGTGTCCGAATGTTTTCAGGCATATATACAGAGGTGTTATGGACACTAGCCTCGTATTCTTTGTCTCCCCTCCAGTATTATGGACACTAGCCATTATTTATTGCTGATGTCATTTTTGCTTTCGGCTAAAATTCGCATAAATGATGACCGTCTCCATGGACATTAAATCAGTGTCCCGAGTGTTTCCAGGCCTATATATACAGAGGTGTTATGGACACTAGCCTCATATTCTTTGTCTCTCCTCCAGTATTATGGGCACTAGCCTCGTATTCTCTGTCTCCCTTCCAGTAGTATGGACACTAGCCTAGTATTCCCTGTCAGCCCTCTAGTATTATGAACACTAGCCTCGTATTCCCTGTCAGCCCTCCAGTATTACGGACACTAGCCTCGTATTCTCTGTCAGCCCTCCAGTATTATGGACACTAGCCTCGTATTACCTGTCTCCCCTCCAGTATTATGGACACTAGTCTTGTATTACCTGTCTCCCCTCCAGTATTATGGACACTAGCCTCGTATTCCCTGTCAGCCCTCCAGTAGTATGGACACTAGCCTCGTATTCCCTGTCAGCGCTCCAGTATTATGGACACTAGCCTCGTATTCCCTGTCAGCCCTCCAGTATTATGGACACTAGCCTCGTATTCTCTATCTATCAGCCCTCCAGTATTATGGACACTAGCCTCGTATTACCTGTCTCCCCTCCAGTATTATGGACACTAGCCTTGTATTACCTGACTCCCCTCCAGTATTATGGACACTAGCCTTGTATTACCTGTCTCCCCTCCAGTATTATGGACACTAGCCTTGTATTACCTGTCTCCCCTCCAGTATTATGGAAACTAGTCTTGTATTACCTGACTCCCCTCCAGTATTATGGACACTAGCCTCATATTCCCTGTCTCCCCTCCAGTATTATGGACACTAGCCTTGTATTACCTGTCTCCCTCCAGTATTATGGACACTAGCCTCGTATTCCCTGTCTCCCCTCCAGTATTATGGACACTAGCCTCGTATTCCCTGTCTCCCCTCCAGTATTATGGACACTAGCCTCGTATTCCCTGTCTCCCCTCCAGTATTATGGACACTAGTCTGGTATTTCCTGTCTCCCCTCCAGTATTATGGACACTAGCCTCGTATTACCGTCTCCTCTCCAGTATTATGGACACTAGCCTCGTATTACATGTCTCCCCTCCAATATTATGGACACTAGCCTCGTATTGCCTGTCTCCCCTCCAGTATTATGGACACTCGCCTCGTATTCTCTGTCTCCCCTCCAGTAGTATGGACACTAGCCTCATATTCCCTGTCTCCCCTCCAGTATTATGGACACTAGCCTCGTTTTCTCTGTCTCCCCTCTAGTATTATGCGGGCGCCCCAGAAGGCAGTGGAGGAGAAGAAGGACAGCGTAATAATCTCGGCGAAACCGAAGATCAACAAAGCCATGGGCGATGTCACTCGGTTCATGCCCACCGCACTCAAGGTGAAACGAACCGCAAAGGATGCAAAGGTTAAAAAGACAGGTATGTCTATCAGTGTATTGTTGAGGCATTCTAAATGTATCGTCTATGTGTCCATTGTAGCCAAAGTTCACCATTTTCACAGTCTGACCAAGATCTAAAAGGTCAAATGTCTGAAGTTTCTTGTAAAATTTCTACTTAACTAAGCATACCTCAATGGGCATATATTGTGATTTGCAACACAGGTGATTGACATGACAAAATACCCATTAAAATATATCTTATTACCCCACCCACCTGTTATCGTAGAGGGATTTTTTTAATAGGCAATGGATATAAGGAAAGTCGTCCATATTTCTGTATGTCTGTCTGTCACGTTTTCCATTCTGCTATTGCTCCTTTACCGTACGACCGATTGGCTTAAAACTTCATGTGCCTGTTTATTATCATCCATATTTTCATTCCCCGCCCTGCACATGCTCGCCGTGCCCAAAGTCAAATGATTTGAAATTTTCTGGTTCATTCTTCTTTACTGTATGACCAATTGGCTTGCAACTTCATGTGCATGTTTATTATCATTTTCATTCCCTGCCCCATCCACGCTCCCCCTCGTGCCCAAGGTCAAGGTCAAATGACTTTGAAATTTCCGGTTCAGTAGATACATGCATGTTTCTCCATTCTTCTTTAACTTCCTAACCGTCTGGACAATTGACTTGAAAGTTCATGTACATGTTTATTGTTTCACCCATGATAGTGGAAAGTGAGACATTGCGGTCACAATTTCGGCGTCGACATCGTCGTAATTTGGGAATTAATTAATATCCCATATCTCTTGATCCATTAGTCAGATCATTATCGAATAGCATCAATAGCTTCCTCACATTGATAGCTATCCTCCAGTGTCATTTGGGTGACCTTAAGCTTTGTGGGATGTATATTTTGGATATCTCTTGATCCGTTAGTCAGATCATTACCAAACTTCATCAATAGCTTCTCACATTGTCATCCAGTGTCATTCGGGTGACCTTCACTTCGTGACCTTAAACTTTGTTGGAAGTAAATTTTGGACAGTCCAAATTTCGCATATCTCTTGATACGTTACTCGGATTATTACCAAACTTCATTGTTAGCTTCCTCACATTGATGGCCATCCACCCAGGGTCATTTGTGTGGCCTTCACCGTGGTGACTTTAACCTTTGGGTCAATAATTTTGGACGTATGTCCAAAATAGCTTCATCGCATTGATGGTTATCTTCCCAGTGTCATTCGGGTTACCTTGACCTTGGTGACCTTGACCATAGTATCAACAATTTTAATATGTCCAATTGTTGAATATCTCCTGATCCATTATTTGGATCATTATCAAACTTTATAAATAACTTTGTCACATTGATGGCTATTCAATTGGTGTACTTCAGGTGACCGTGACTTTCACCTTGGTGGCCATTGAGCTTCATGTCAACGTAAATCCAATCTCTTGATCCATTAGTCGGATCATCTCCAATCTTCATCAATAGCTTCCTCACATAGACGGATATCTACCAATGTAATTCGGCTGACCTTGACCTTTGTGTCAACAATTTTGGACATGCGTCCTAATGTTGAATATCTCCTGATCCATATCATTACCAAACTTCATCAATAGCTTCCTCACATTGATAGCTATCCATCCAGTGTCATTTGGGTGACATTGACACTCACCTTCGTGACCTTGACTTTTGTGTCAAAAAATTTGTATGTACAGTCGAACCTGTGAAGCTAAAGACCACCTCCGAATAGCAATCACCTGGCTATAAAGGCCACAATGTTGTTGTCCCAATGCCACAATTACTATATGAATGACCCTGCGAACAAAGACCATATTTTTCACTTCCCATGGCTGGCCTTTATTCACAGGTTTGACTGTAAATCCAAATGTTGAATATCTCCTGATCCATTAGTTGGATCATTATCAAACTTCACCAATACTTGGGCCTGAAAATAGCACTGGTCAAAGGTCTTGGACCTGCAAATTTTAATGTTGGACCTTTGTATTTTACAATCAACAAGTCTGCTGGACCTGTGATAAAATTGAAATTGCGATCATTATTCAGTGGCGATGCTAAATCCGTTCTGATTATCGTCTTATAAGATAATTTTTGGTGACACAAGTCTTCTATTTACACATGGTGCGACGAGTCATTTAGTACGAAACAGACACATATTTCTACCGTTTTTCTTGCGATTATCCTCTCGGACCTTCCAAAAAAATTCCTCTGACCTTTCACTTTTTTCCTCGTTAGGTCCCTGACCTACTGGTAAAAGCTGCTATTTTCAGGTCCTGAATACCTTCCTCACATTGATGGCTATCCACCCAGTGTCATTTGTGTGTCATTGGTGACTGTGACCTTTGTATCAATTCTTTTGGACTTGTTTAGTGGGTGAGACACTCTGCGGCGATCGCCTTGTTATCATCCATATTTTTATTCCTCGTCCCACCTATGCTCCTGCCATGCGCACGGTCAAAGCGAATTAACTTTTTATGCCCGCTATGCGTTGCGCTTGAGCTTCCGTACGTCCGTCCATATGTCCGTACTTCCGTACGTTCTCCAACATGTAATATCTTCAATATTACATGAAAGATTGCTTCAATACTTGGACACTTCAATCACCTGAACCTTTTTCACGCCAGCATTAACACAACCTTGGCCTTGGTCACCTTTGAAATGTTGCTGAAACACTTAGCCATTTTGTTGCGTCAAAAAGTTTGTAAGAGTTTATCCAACATGTAATATCTTCAATATTACTCAAAGGATTGCTTCGATACTTGGTCGCATGAATCACCTGGACAATTGTCACACACTCCCGCCACCATTAACACGACCTTGGCTTTTGTCACCTTTGAAATGTCGCTGAAACACTTAGCCATTTTGTTGCATCAAAAAGTTTGTAAGAGTTTCTCCAACCTGTAATATCTTCAATATTACTTGAAGGATTGTTTCGATACTTGGACACTTGAATCACCTGAAGAGTTGTCAGACACTTGTGCCACCATTAACATGACCTTGACCTTTGTCACCTTTGAAATGTTGCTGAAACACTTACCCATTTTGTTAAGTCGAAACGTTTGTAAGAGTTTCTCCAGTTAGAGTCTAGTATGCCACAGGGGCATATCCATGTTTTACAAGCATATTGTGTAGTTTAATTTTTGATTCAGTAGATATAATGTGCGCATTTCTCTTCTCCTAAAACTTCTTTACACAATTATGCACAATTGGCTTGAAACGTCATGTTCATGTTTATCTCATCATTACTTTCATTTCCATCCCCACCCTTGCTTCCTTCATGCACAAGGTCAAGGTCAAACAACTTTGACTTCTTTGCCATATTGCTATTGGCTTGAAACATCTTTATCATCCAACCACCACATGCTGTTGGCGGCGTTATTGTCTGTCATAGATCCAAATTCACCTGTGACCGGCAACACTGTTGGTGTATTGTGCCATTCTGCCATATAACATGTAACCCATGTACCTGCTGGCTGTTTCAGATGAGGACGGGAAGCGTGGCACGATTGGTGCGGCGCCGAAGGTTGCCGTGACAACGCAGCAACAGCCGAAGCGGAAGGACGATGCGTACGACCAGTTCATGAAGGAAATGGAGAACCTGTTGTAGCGTCGGCCTCATGGCGTGGGTAAGTCGGATAGCATTACTTCATATGACCTTGACACTTGACTGTTTCACTGTCTTAACCATCACAACCACCTTGTGTGTTTAACCCTTAGACCGCTACACACAACAATTGTCATCTGCTGTTGCTTTTATATCTTGCCTTATTTCTCAATAAAAACATGGTTTGACAGCACTTGAGAATCATTTCCAATGAAAATGATTCTAATGTGCTGTCAAAGCATGTTGTAAATTATTCTAAAGTGCTGTCAAATTTGATGATAAAAATGGAAAATAGAAAATAAGCGTCAGACGAAAAAGAAATAAGATAGCGATGTAAGGGTTAAGATAATTTCTCAGCCACCAAATATGCACATAATAATAATCCTGTTGACCTTCATGTAACACTTGACTGTTTCAATGATTTACATGTAGCTATGGCGACCACCTTGGATGTTAGGGGTTGTTTTACAATCATGGTACATCAAATAGTCTCACAGGGGGTCAAAAATAGATGTGTTTTGTTTTGATCAATATGGTTTATTTTTTATAGTAGATACATCAAATTTTCGATATTTGAACAATTTGAGGCACTCATATAACACAAACAAAAAATATGAGATTTTACTTGTGAAAAATCATAAACTCGTATAATAACATAACCTTTTGCAGTCCTGCTTATAATCATATCAAATAACATTCTACTCAACATTGTGTTGGTATGATTTGTACTGCAGATACCATAAAATAAAAATGCAACATTGATTTCCAACTACATACGTTATTTGTTGGTGTAAAACTAAATTGCAATATTTTAATTGCTGATACATAGAAATTGACTACATGAAGTTGTGTCTACTGCATTACATGAAACAGTTACATTAGTTGTTTTATAATTTACAGTTAAGCATACACAGGCTGCATTTACATGCCAATTTTGGGAACTATATCCGTTACGGTAATCTAGATATTTGATGTAAAAAAAAGGTGTCTTTTCCGACTTATTTCAGTCGGAAAGGACACTTCTTTTGACATACTAAAATAACTATATGCCCATGACTCTGATTAATATTTTTATATCGATTGGCGAAATTGATGATGAATGAAGTCTGTAAACCACATTTTTATCTATTTTGCATATTTGGTTTTTGTAAGTTACACTTTATATAGCTTGGCAAGTGTTACCCTCATGATTTACCCGATACTGACTACCACTCCATGTTAATAATGTGCCTATTTCTATTGCAGTTGCACACATTACATGACTGGTTAAATGCATTTGAACTGCAAATTCACAAGTAAATTATTACTTTTGAAAGTGTTGTGGTCATTCGGAAAGGACAATATTTTTGACGGCCACATTAAATTGTCAATTTGTCACTGTACTAGTATCAGATGCTCCGTGCCATGAATACAGGTGAGTATACATTACACCATATGTTGTTCATACACAAAAAGCTTCACTGTTTGATTGTTTGTCTTGTTGGTGGGGTTGTAAAGTTACTACAGTATTACCATTATTGTAGAATAGTTTCCATAAACTACTTCAAAGATTTTTATATTTTTATCGATCTAGTCTACAATAATTCTAACCAATCACACTAGCATCACAAACAACAACCATAAGCTTTGTTGTACATTATACATGTAGTCATGCTGTTCAGTTTTGAAATAAGTGGAATTGGAATTTATAATATAGAAGGGCATACGGTTTTGGCAGCCAGATCATCTATATGCTTTATCTGGAGCTCCGCGGACTTCATCCTTTTAACATCCCGGTTGAGGGCTTCAACTTTGAGTTTAACATTCTCACATTTTATTCAGCATCATACTATGCGTTCCATTGCTTTCATATGCGTGACATTATTTGGTTTGCATTGGATGAATTTGCAGTAGCCTATCTTTACTGTTGGATGACTGGAATTGAACCATCGACATGCTTCTATATATAAGCATTCTAGAAGAAAGGGTGGCTTTCCCTTCTTAACCCTCTTCTTCAGGGGTACTTCCCTCGAGATAGCTTCACTTTTCCAGTATCTGTTACTAGATCTTTGGTTGATTGTGGCAGGCGAATGTCTTTTCTTTGTTTTCGTTCAAACCATTTCTGTCGGAGTACACAACCTCCTGTGCCCAGTAGAGAAGCAACCTTCTTCTTCATTCGTGGGTATTTTGCTGTTGCATGACATGCAGCATGAGCCAAAATCTTATAGTGTTGCTTTGCTTTTTTGTCCATTCGTCCTTGGAAGTTCATCTATCTTTTCTTGGATTGAAGTTGTGGCTGCACACATTGACTCATCCAATTTTCTCTTCACCCCTCGTTTCTCCAACTCCTCTTGCTTTTGTGGACTCGCGCGGCTAATTACTCTGTCTATCACTCTAGCATAGGACCGTGGTGAATGTGACAGTTCCTGTTGGATTATCTTGGCGCGTCTAAAGTGTGTTGCCCGACTTGATGCACGGTTTATGTCTGATTTTTTATTATCAGTAGTCATCTTTTTCCTACTTCTGTCTATCATTTTATCATGTGCTTTCTTCTGGCTGTTCCTTCTATCTCTACTTTCTTTTTCTGACGGTTGTACTCTTTTCATTCATTGTCTGTCATCAGCTTAAGCTTCTTTGGCGGTTCATCTTTAGGTGCATTTGCTGATCGTTGGACTTGCTTGTCATGTTTCCATTTCTGTCTTTGTTTGATTGCTTTGTCCGGGTTTAAATCTGCCACATGTTTATATTTTCCTTCTTTCCTTTCTCTGTCCTTCACTTGCATTTGTTTGTAACATGCTGGGTTTGTTAGTCTTACATTTTGTCTGTACTTTGGCTTTTGTTGTCTGCTTTAGTAGCCACAGTCTTTCGCTTTCTCAGATTGAAGGGAAATTTTACCGTTAGTATTTCCGACATTCTACACAAATGTTAGTGATGCAGCTAAGATCTAGAAATAAAGAATTATTAATGCAGCATCAAGTGTGCATCTTTATCTGGTTCTCAAATGCTCACCAATTTACTTCTTTCTCAAAGTAAAAAGAGGAGCATTTCTACCACCAGATTGCACTCTTTATCCTGCAGTAATAAGAAGAACCACCACCAAATTAGTTTTGCTAGGAAGGGTCTATGCAGCTTTCATTTTGGTGAGTATTAGTAGCAGGTTAGCCAACTTATAGACCACCAACCAGTGTAAGGTGTCATGCAGGAGTGGAGGTATGTGTTCCTCTGTGAGTACTAGATCATCTAAGCCTACCAGTATATACAACAGACAAGCACATATAGCTTTGAAGAACAAAGATGAATGTGTCAAATTATTTGTCCTTTCCGACATTTGAAGGTATTGAGCTCAGAATCATGATTTGGTAAGACTAGTGTATGTCCTATGCAGCATTTGGAGGGTTAGAAGTGTATATGCAGTGTATATATTCATCAGAATGGAAAAAAGGCAATGAAAAATTATGTTTTTATTTCAAAGTATTATTAAATTTAATGGTACAATATATTTTTGACAGTTTGAACTGTATTAAAAATACATCAGCTACCTGTATGGTAAAGAAAATTATTACTTTTCATACTATAGTCTACACAGACCAAAATAAAAAGTTGATATCTTGAGAAACTCTGCATATTTATACCACTTATGTATGATCATGAAGCTCACCCTTTTTTTTTCGGAAAGGACAATTTGTTTGACATAGTATTCCAAGGTGAAAAATCAATGATCAACAAGACATACAACATGCCAAATATTTAACATGGTATGTACTACTATTGACACTAATAAGAGTTTACATATTTATGTTTGTTGAGGAGTAATGAGCAAATAACATGTTTTTCGGAAAGGACAGATTTTGACGGAATCCCCAATTGGCAGCATTCGAGCACCTGGCTTCAAAAATCTTGCATGGACAGATAATAAATGATTGTTGGTTTTATATGGGCAATAGATGAGTGTTATTTGTGACATGTTTTTTTTTACCTGACTCATGTTTAACAGTGGGTTTTACCATGCCCTATCGGAGAGGACATTTTTTTGACGGAAATGACCCTCCTGTCTTCCATGCAAGCTCACGAGAACAAAAATTGACATAACCTTACAGGTATTTTTTTATTTGAACAAAACATGTTAAGTCATTAGTTCTATGTTGTCAAGAGTGTCTTAAAGTTCCAAATATGATTGGTGTATCTGCTCAAACATGCACAAAATTTAGATGAGACTGCGTTTTTAGCAATAAATGGCACGTAATTACCTATTTTGAAGAAAAAAAATATGTTTCAAATAAATATTTTGCTGTGACTGACAGGTGTAATAGGGGCCAACATTTTGGAATGATGGCATTGATGTATACATGTATTGTGTGGGATTAAATAGGCCATAATATGGGTTTAAGCTCAATGTACCATGATTGTAAAACAACCCTTAGGTCCATTTGTCAGCCCGTCTTAACACCTACAGCTACCAGACACACACTAATCAGCTAATGGCGTACATCAGTATCTGATACATGTATATACCATTGACCTTCTGTGACCTTCATATACATTTACTGTTTCATCGACTTAACCATCATAAATACCTAGTACATGTACATGTACATGATCTTTTCTTTCACCTTCCTGGATATCGCCATAATTACAGCTGGATATCACCATAATTACAGCTGGATATTGCCGTAATTATACCCCCCCCCCCCCCCCACCCCCCCCCCCCCCCCCGCAACAAAGTTGTGGGGGGGTATACTGGAGTCAGCTTGTCCGTCCGTCTGTCCGTCCGTCCGTCCGTCCGTCTTTCCGTCTGTCACAAAACTTAACAATTGTAAATTTCCTTTTAACTTCTCTTTCCCTTTGCGGAAATCTTTCATATTTTACCCGCCCCTTCTCTGACACTCATACATCATTCTGCAACAAACCTACGACCCCCATTTATGCCAGGGGTCAAGGTCACGGACTTCTAAATTTCCTTGTAACTTCTCTTTCCCTTTGCAGAATGCAGTGATATTTTACCCGGCCCTTCTCTGACACTCATTTATGCCAGGGGTCAAGGTCACGGACTTAGAAACTTAGAAAAAAAACGAAAACTTAACAATTGTAAATTTCCTTTTAATTTCTCTGACACTCATACATCATTCTGCAACAAACCTACGACCCCCATTTATGCCAGGGGTCAAGGTCACGGACTTAGAAACTTAGAAAAAAACGAAAACTTAACAATTGTAAATTTCCTTTTAGCTTCTCTTTCCCTTTGCGGAAATCTTTCATATTTTACCCGCCCCTTCTCTGACCCCCATTTATGCCAGGGGTCAAGGTCACGGACTTAGAAACTTAGAAAAAAAAAGAAAACTTAACAATTGTAAATTTCCTTTTAATTTCTCTTTCCCTTTGGGGAAATCTTTCATATTTTACCCACCCCTTCTCTGACACTCATACATCATTCTGCAACAAACCTACGACCCCCATTTATGCCAGGGCTCAAGGTCACGGACTTATAAACTTATAAACAAATAAAACTTAACAAATGTAAATTTCCTTGTAACTTCTCTTTCCCTTTGCAGAATGCAGTGATATTTTACCCGGCCCTTCTCTGACACTCATACATCATTCTGCAACAAACCTACGACCCCCATTTATGCCAGGGTCAAGGTCACGGGCTTAGAATGTCTAGTTTGCTTTTTTCAACTGGAACCACCATCGCACTCTCCATATGTGCTGACATAGTCTTTTATCTGAAAATGATATGCGAGCTGGAATTCATTCTAGGTCAGGGCTGACGCGGGGGGTTATTCCGTAAGCCCCCGCTTACTGACAAATCTAGTTCATTCTAGGTCAGGGCTGACGCGGGGGGGTATTCCGTAAGCCCCCGCTTACTGACAAATCTAGTTACAGCTGGATATCGCCATTATTACAGCTGGATATTATATCGCCATAATTACCGTTTATATGTTCACCTTCTGCATTGAAACAACGTGATGGGTTATGGTATTGCTTATTATGCTGGATGCTGAATTAAATTTTGTCGTCTGCTGGCTATTTTTTCATTTTCATATTTCTCGAGAAAAACATACTTTGACAGCGTATGAGAATTGTCTCCAATGAAGACGATTCTCATGTGCTGACAAAACATGTTGCTTTTTTTTAAATTACAAAATAAGACTGGTACTGAAAATCAGCAGACGACATATTCTGTTCCCGCCTTTCAACCAAGTGATACCATTGGTCATTTTCCTGAAATGTGCATGCTCTCTGACTTGGGCACTCTGTTTCTGTCAAACAGCGATTTAGTAATTTCTTGAGTTATTCAACTGATCCATCGATTGGATAGTTCAGATTGTGTTGTTCGTGCAACCAATCAAATATAAGCATATACATTGTTGATACTGACATTAAATATTGGGTGTTATGAACAGACGAGACAAAACAAACACTCATTTTATGAAGTGCAGTTAAAAAGTCCTGAATGTTATCAGTCACATACGTATTTCAACACGAACCAATTTGACATGCATCACTTGACCTGACATTGCAATGAATTAACCCTTAACAATGCTGAATTAAATTTTGTTGTCTGCTGTTTATTTTTAAATTTTTATTTTCGCTCGTTTTGACAACGCTTTAGAATAATTTCTTTGGAACTGATTCTAAAGTGCAAGGGATATTCTAACCATGTTTTTATTGAAAAAAAATCAAAATATGAAACGAAAGCAGACAACAATTTTTGTTTCACGTATTCTAGGGTTAAATACCTGAGAATCTAAGAATGATATACATGTACTTTCTAGGTGCTATTCTCGGCACAAAATGTTATTTTCTAATGATCTACAGTCGAACCTGTGAACAACGACCAGCAAAGGGAAGTGGCCAAAGTGGTCGTTGTTGACAGGTGGTCGTTGTTCCAAGGGTCGAACATTTACCCAGTTTCACAACAAAGTCGGCCATGTTTTTAGCATTCTATTGTAATATATATGCATGCTTTTCATCAATTAAAAATTGCACGAAAATGGCTAAAATAGTCAATTTATTTTGTTTTGTCATCTTGTTGTTAGTGTTCTGAACCCAGCCTCGCTTTGGAAATTATATACAAAGGGGAGTAATTATCTTCACGATAAGTATATCTCGCGGCCCGCTTTGGTGCACCATTTAATAGCTTGTCGCAATTACATGTAAGTGGTTTAATTTAGCATGACCATTCGTATTTCACACCACCAGTTGAAATTAATAACGGTCATATAGTCTGTATTAAAACGATTGCCTATGTGGCGCGGCCTGTGAAAACCGCGAGTTTTTTTGTAACAAAAAATATTTCATTGAATGCGTCAAGTCCAGTAACCCACACGAGCTAGATGTCCAAAAATGTCGCCGAGTTTTGTGATGAAAGGAAAATCGGCGATTGCGATTTTTTTTTGCCGACAAAACATGACTTGGTCGCTAATGGTCGCTAATGGTCGCTGTTTGCAGTAAAAAATGCCGCGTGGGAACGAAAATCGCTGGTCGTTGTTCGGAGGTGGTCGTTATTCCAAGGTCTTTTAAAGAACAAATTGGACGGGGGGGTTTTAACTGGCCGTTGTGGACAGGTGTTCGCTATTCACAGGTGGTCGTTAACACAGGTTCGACTGTATATTCTATTTCCCATCGTATTGCGAAAATGGGATATAGGGATGCAATCTGTCCATCCATCTGCCCGTTCGTCTTTCTGTGTCCATCTGTCTGTCATATTTTCCATTCTGCCATAATGTCTTTATCCTATGACCGATTTGCTTGAAACGTCATGTTCATGTTCATCATCCATATTTTCATTCCCCGCCCCTCCCATGCTGAAGGTCAAGGTTAAATAACTTTCACATTTCACATTCAGAAGAGATGTGTGCGCATTTCTCTAATGTTCCTATACCTTGTTTACCATACGAGCGATTGGCTTGAACTTCATTTGTCGCTTAATCATGATAACTGCAATACTATATGGCTGATATCCACTAAACTTCATGTGTGCATTCATATCGATCAGTGGAAGACACCTGTTGAAAGTGTTTTGTTTTTTTACCAAGTTCAAGGTCAGCCCAGGCTAAAAATAGATGATTTGTTCTCCAACACTATGGCCGATGTCCACCAAACTTATGAAGATCTATAAAAAGTTGGCTTTGTCAGACCAAGATCAAGAGCAGCCCCGTGTACCAGATTTGAAGGAGAGTCTAAGCACGTTGAAGAACCAAAGGGGACTATTCTAATAAGAGCGAGGCCCCCCCGGGGCTGGTTTCCTCTGTATCCACCTCCTTCCTTTCTCCCCATTGGCCATTCTTGGGAGACGACATGCAAAGTCATCGGGCCAGTGCCGTCGTTAAATCCAAGCATTTACATTTAGACCAAGATCAAGTTCACCGCTAGCTGAAAATAGATTGTTTATTCTGCGATATATGTTGTGTCCGTATGATCCGTAGCTCCAATACTATATGGCCTATGTCCACCAATCTTGACATGAATGTGAGGTTTGTCCGACCAAGTTTTAGGTATTGTTTTGCAATATTTCATTTCCACACTATCAATCCCAATACCACATGGCCGATGGCCACCAGACTTTACTTGTGTATTCATACCACTCATGGCGAGACGCACATTAAAAGTGGGGTTTGTCCTACCAAGTTCAATGTCACCCCCTCAATATTGTTGTTTCCGTACAATAACTCCAGTAGTTTGTGGCCGATGTCTACTTCACATTTGCATTCATATCGATCAGGGGAAGACGCCCATTGAAAGTTGGGTTTGTCCACCCAAGTTCAAGGTCACCCCCGACTAAAAATTTTATTATACTATATCGCCGATGTGGCTGATATGTGATAACATCTGCATGGCAAATATTAACCGGTTATGTCACCATAACGATAGTTATCAGGGGAATAAATATAGTGTTATACTGTCCGTCCGTCCGGGCGAACATTGGGGGTTTAGGGGCTAGGGGGAGGAGCCTAAGACAATAGAATACAATATATTTATTCCGTTAGCCCCTAAACCTATTGTAGTTTAGGGGCTATTCCTTTGATCTTTTAAAAAACAAATATCCCATAAACCCAAAATGTTAGTCCGTCCGTCCGTCCGTCCGTCCGTCCGTCCGTCGTCCGGGCAAACATTGGGGGTTTAGGGGCTAGGGAGAGGAGCCTAAGACAATAGAATACAATAGACTTATTAGTTTAGGGGCTATTCCTTTGATCTTTTAAAGAACAAATAGCCCATAAACCCAAAATGTTAGTACGTCCGTCCGTCCCGTCCGTCTTTGTTTCTGTTGAGTTAACTCGACTACCGTCTATTCGATCTTCTCTATACACATTCATATATCAACCATGGGAAGAACCGTATTAACCCTTTCACCCCTAAGTAACTGGAATGGAGTTTGATATGTTAATTTTCCAACCAATCCAACTGTTACAAAATGGTTTTCAGACTAGTCCATTTATGAAAAGGGGGTATTTTTTGTTCGTTCAAAAAGTGCAGATCCTGATGAGACGGTTCGTTACGAGCCGGCGCATCTGGATCTGCACTGTTTGCATAAACCGCTATAGCGCGCTTTCGGGTTCAAAGGGTTAAATGTAGGCTTTGGTTCTTCAAAGTCACGTGTGCCTAAAATAGATTATTTAATTGTGCATTTCTTTCATTTTTATGCGACATCTCTGTGCTACTGTGTATCTGATCTTCATGATATGTCACACATGCATTCATGTCAACCATATGCAGAGCCCTATTGAATGCAGGCTTCATCCCCTCAAGGTCACCGGTGCTTAATTGCTGTTTTGTTCTTGATGGCTGACCAGTGGTGGTATTTTGTTTTACACACAATTTGCTAGTTTATTATGCCACCACAATGATAGTTGTTTGGGCGTATAGTGTTTGCCGTGTCTGTCTGTGTGTCCATCCGTCTATCAGTCGACAATTTCTGTTTCTGTGCGGTAATTTAGCTACCATATATCCGATCTTTGCGATACTTCACATATACCAGTACATTCATATCAACCATGGAATGAACCCTATTGAATGTGGGTTTCGTCTCTTCAAGTTCACGAGTGCTAAAAATAGATTGTTTATTGCCACATTTCTTTTTGTTTCCATGCGATAACTCGACTAGCGTATATCCGATCTTAGTGATACTTCACACATACATTCATATGAACCTTGTGAAGAACCACTGAATATGGGTTTCATCCCTCAAGGCCAAGGTCACGGGTGCTTGCTTGCTGATTTGGTAGCATTTTGTTTCTTTACAAACAGTTTTCTACTTGAAATTCATGTCTGGCATGGAAATCTATTTCTGATATCAATGGCGGGTAACTGTTTATACCGTATTTATTCTAATAATATCCTCTAATAGTAGCCCTCTGGTTTTCTGCCATAATAATGCACAAACAGCTTTCAAAAATTGCTTCCCCCCCCCCACACCAGGGGCACATATGTGACTGGAGAAATGGGGCTTATGGGATTTATGACCAGTGTAGCTCCTGATAAAATAGCACACTCCTGTAGTCTGATAATGATCTTTCTTGCTTGTTAAAAGCATGACGGGTGTTTCATTTATGGAATTGCGAACAAGTGCAGATCCTGATCAGACTGTGCGGTTGCACAGATTGATCTGGATCTACACTGGTTGCAACACGCGTACGCCCCATTTCTCCAGTCACATATTAGAATAAATTTGGTGTATAATGTGATTTAATGCCAATGGAAAATGTGACCGCTCAGTGAAACTACATATGTATTAAAATTTTGGACACAAAAGCTCTCTCTAACCATGTTTTCATTGAGAAAGAAGACAAAATATAAAACAACAGCAGATGTCAAATTTTGTTCCCAGCATTCCAAGGGGTAATTAAGATTCTTACACTTATCCATCAGCAAACAGTTGGAAGTTGCTGGTTTCTGTTCCATATAATACCGATGTTTGCTACATGTACCACTGTCATTTACCGTCAAGTTTAGTTCTGTCCTGACCTGGCTGAGCCATTAATACGAATCGATACAAATCAGTACATGTTCATTAAGCTGGTTAATCTGTGTCGCTACAAAGCCTGGCTTGCTCTGGGTTACACCCCAGCCCCCAGCAGTGAGCTGTGCCTGCTGCCCATTTCTAAGGTCATTAAAAATGGGCAGCCGGCACAGCTCACTGACAGGCCGTTAAATAAATACACCTGTACAGCCTACAGGTACATTATGTCTGTCAGTGACCCAGTCCACACATGGCCTGTCAATGACCTGGATGAAGCTTTCTCCTTTAACACTGTTCACCCCTATATTATATAAAATTGTCTATTCCATACTAATGTCGGAATATTCCATTAATAAAAAAAAGGGTATTGTTATAAAATCTTGAAAATAATGGAAAACATTGTCATCCCTAAATATATAACATGGTCTGTTCCATGCTAATTTTTGTTTATTTTATTAATCAGAATAGGGGTATTGTTTTAAAATGTTAAAAATAATGACATACACTGTCATCCCTAAATATATAACATGGTATGTACCATATTAACTATGGACTATTTCATAAATCAAGAAAGGGTATTGTTTCAAAAACATCTCCATCTGGATCTAGTTTTTGCAAATGTTGGCTTTATAGTCTATAGGGAGGAAAGGGTTGATCTCGCTGTGCTGTATTCATTCCAGAGTATTTTACCTCCTTGCCTGCATGTGAAAATGACACCTAGCAAATTAGTCGTATTTTTTTATTTATCTCTGTATATATGTCGTGGAATTTCATGAGAATTGCGTCCTGGACTCAATTTGAATGACATTCCAGAACGTATTCATGATATTTACATGGAGAAATAAAAGAAAATATAGTGTTACGTCTCGGCTATTTTTTAACTATTTATAGCCCACAAGTTTCCCAGTATGCAAAGTTAATCTGTGTATCGTTCATTTAAAGCTACTCTGTTTAAAAAACTTACTGTTAGTTTTCCCATGTGTAGTAGGAATGTTCATTTCACCTATCCCGCTTCCATTGATTAATGTCTTAATTAAGATAAGCCTGCTATTGATTGGGTGTACATGTGCCTAGGCTGTTACAGTGACTGTACCCGCTGTATTTATGCTCTATCTTCATTGTTATTTGTATCCACCCATTCACCCTTAACACTTACTACGCTGAATTATTTTTTGTCGTCTGCCGGAAATGTTTTATTTTCAATATTTCTCGACAAAAGCCTGTTTTGACAGCGCATGAGAATCGTCTCCAGTGGAGACGATTCTCATGTGCTGTCAAAACAGGTTTTTTGTTAAGAATTAAGTCAAACATGAAAAACAGCAGATGACATTTTCCATCTCCAGCGTAATAAGGGTTAAGGAATCGTTGTATCTGTAACATACTCTCCCATGTGATCCATGTTAAATTTTTGTTCAACTGTTCAATTAACCCTTTCACCCCTAAGTAACTAGAATGGATTTTTATATGTTAATTTTCAGACCGATCCACCTGTCACAAAACGATTTTCAGACTAGTCCATTTATGAAAAATGGGTGTTTTTGTTCTCGAAAATGTGATAATTACTTGGAAAAAGTGCAGATCCTGATGAGACAGCTCGTCATGAGCTGGCTCATCTGGATCTACACTATTTGCCAATACCATTATGCAGGTCGGTCTGTGGTGTTAAAATGGTTAATCTCAAAAATGTTGATTTTGTAAATTGTCTCAATTGTTCACAAGGTATGTAGATTCTATGACAAGTCTTGTTACAATCAGACTGATCTGGATCTACACTGTTTGCCAAAAATATGTATACGTAGTCACAAAAGAAACGATGCATACATATGATTGTGAATAAATGTATTGTATTGTAAACATTACATTTTACTTTATTCCCAAATATAGCATGAAATTCAACTGTCTTGCGATAATTTCATTAACACAATGTCAAATTAACCACCAGATGCTGACGTCAGACCGTTACGAATCATGTAGGGGTCACCATACGAAGTCACACAGAAGTCAGTAGCGTGTATGGCCACCATTTGCATCCATAACGGGGGCGATCATCAACTGATCCACGTGTTCTGTATCATCCTGCCAGACGCGTTATTGTAATGTGCGACACTCTAAATTGAGCGGCGACGTCAACGTCACGCCGATCAGATTCCAACATTCCAATTGCTCGAAGTCGCCAATTTTCATTTAATCTCGGCATTCCGTTTCACAACTTTTCCTCAACGTTTGATGTTTTTCTTTTGTTTGGGTACAAGCCAGTCGTTTTACCTGTAATGTACCGCAGAGTGTGGATATCGGGGAGCTCGTGCAAATCGTTAAAATTGACGTAACTGAAGAATGGTTGAGTGGACACTGTTCAAATTCGGACATTCCCTTGCGATACGACTTGTACAACAAGGTATACTCTGACCAAATGCGTACGTTTGCCAGTTTTTAGCTCGACTATTCGAAGAATAAGTAGAGCTTATGTTGTGGCGTCGGCGTCGGCGTCGGCGTCACCGTCACGCCTTGGTTAAGGTTTTTAGTCAAGCTTGTATATGCAATACTACTGGCCCTACACCCACCATACTTGGACAACTTCATCTCCTAGTGATGCACATCAATAACCCCTCATCTATATTTGACCTTGACCTACATTTCCTCTTGAATTACTTACTTAATTCCCCTTGGTTAAGGTTTTTAGTCAACCTTGGGTAAGTTTTTTTTTCAAGCTTGTACATTGAATACTATTGTGCATCCAGACACCATACTTTGACAACCTTTTCTCATAGGTATGTACATCAATAACCCCTGATCTATATTTCACCTTGACCTACATTTCCTCTTCAATTACTTACTTAATTCCTTTTGGTTAAGGTTTTTAGTCAATCTTCTATATGGAATACTACTGGCCCTACACCCACCATACTTGGACAACTTCATCTCCTAGTGATGTACATCAACAACCCCTGATCTATGCTTGACCTTGACCTACATTTCCTCTTGAATTACTTACTTAATTCCCCTTGGTTAACGTTTTTAGTCAAGCTTGTAGATGGAATACTCCTGGCCCTACACCAACCATACATGGACAACTTCATCTCCTAGTGATGTACATCAACAACCCCTGACCTATATTTGACCTTGACCTACATTTAACCTTCAATTACTTACTTAATTCCCCTTGGTTAAGGTTTTTACTCGACCTTGGTTAAGCTTTTTACTCAAGCTTGTACATGGAATACTATTGTGCATACAGACACCATACTTGGACAACCTTTTATCATAGTGATGTACATCAATAACCCCTGATCTATATTTGACCTTGACCTACATTTCCTCTTGAATTACTTACTTAATTCTCTTTGGTTAAGGTTTTTAGTCAAGCTTGTAGATGGAATACTCATGGCCCTACACCAACCATACTTGGACAATTTCATCTCCTAGTGATGTACATCAACAACCCCTGACCTATATTTGACCTTGACCTACATTTAACCTTGACCTACATTTAACCTTAAATTACTTACTTAATTCCCCTTGGTTAAGGTTTTTAGTCAAGCTTGTAGATGGAATACTATTGTGCATACAGACACCATACTTGGACAACATTTTCTCATAGGGATGTACATCAATAACCCCTGACCTTTATTTTACCTTCACCGACATTTAACCTTGAATTACTTGCTTAATGTTTATAGTCAAGCTTGTATATGGAATACTTCTGGGCCTACATCAACCATACTTGGACAACTTCATCTCCTAGTGATGTACATCAATAATCCCTGACCTATATTTGACCTTGACCTACTTTTATCCTTGGATTACTTAGTTATCTCCCCTTGGTTACGGTTTTTACTCAAGCTTGTATATGGAATACTCCTGGGCCTACAGCAACCATACTTGGAAATCTTTATCTCCTAGTGATGTACATCAATAACCCCTGACCTATATCTGACATTGACCTACATTTAACCTTGAATTACTTACTTAATTTCCCTTGGTTAATGTTTTTAGTCAACCTTGGTTAAGGTTTTTATGCAGGCCGCAGCCACCTTCTTTGTCAAGCTATGTGTACATCGACAACCCTCGTAGTTGAGCTATGCTGTTCTCCTACAGCTCTTGTTATACTTTATGCTTACAAAATAGTATCATTTCTTTTGTGGCTGCGTATATTATTGTTTTGCATGTGTTCAGACTTGTAAGTTGTATGTGTTAAAATGACAAATAAGCGACCAAATCATACAATTTAGATCCAAAACAAAATACTAATTTAATTGTGTAATTTATTGATGTCCATTGCTGTAAGTTAATCCCTTCAGGATAATCCCTTCAGGAAATAATATGACATATTCTGCTCAATGCTGAAAATATATAAATTTGCATTGAAGTTTTTATGAACAATGTGATCGAGTTTCTGAAGTGGTTGTGTATCGATGTGTAGCTTTAAACTTTATACACTGTCTACCGGTAGTATAGAACAATCAATAACTTTATCATTAATATACTCATCACACAAATACCGCCAACAGTGGAGGGGAAGATGTTCGCTGAATATTATCCCCCATCCCATCACACAAACACCACCAACAGTAGAGGGAAGATGTTCGCTGAATATTACCCCCACCATCCCATCACACAAACACCACCAACAGTAGAGGGAAAATGTTCGCTGAATATTATCCCCCATCTCATCACACAAACACCACCAACAGTGGAGGAAAGATGTTCGCTGAATATTATCCCCCATCCCATCACACAAACACCACCAACAGTAGAGGGAAGATGTTCGCTGAATACTATCCCCCATCCCATCACACAAACACCACCAACAGTGGAGGGAAGATGTTCGCTGAATATTATCCCCCATCCCATCACACAAACACCACCAACAGTAGAGGGAAAATGTTCGCTGAATATTATCCCCCATCTCATCACACAAACACCACCAACAGTGGAGGGAAGATGTTCGCTGAATATTATCCCCCATCTCATCACACAAACACCACCAACAGTGGAGGGAAGATGTTCGCTGAATATTATCAACCCCCACATCTGTTCACACAATCACCATCAACAGGGGGAAAATGTTCAACAGGGGACAATAAAAATGTTTGCTGTTTGCCACATAGTACCACCCCCCCCCCCCCCCCCCCTACGCCCCATCTCATCAGACAAACACCACCAACAGGGGAGGGGAAGATGTTCGCCTAATATCCCCAACACCCATCTCGTCAGACATCCCCCATCGGATCACACAAACACCATCAACAAGGGAAGGGGAAACTGTTCTCCAAATAATATCCACCCCCCCCCCCCATCTCATCAGACAAACACCACCAGCAGGGGACGGTATGATATTCACCGTATGATGTCCCAGCAACAGCTAAGGTCATATAGAGACGGGACCAAAGTTTATTTAAAGTTTGATGGAAATACTATGAAAGTATTTTTGATGCCTAAGGCGAGGTTTGTACCCACAACCTCCGGATTTAACGAGAGGGGAAGATGTTTGCCGAATATTATTCTTCCCCCTCCCCCACCATCTCATCAGACAAATCCACAAACACTGTCAAGGAGGGAAACATGTTCGCTGAATATTATTCCCGCTCTCATCACATGAACACCATCAACAAGGGGGGAAATATTCGCAGAAAAATATCCCACCCCCATCTCTTCAGACACGCACCTTCAACAGACAGGTGAGGCGAAGATGTTCACTGAATGTATTCCCATCAGACAACAGGGAAGGGGAAGCTGTTCTCTGAATATTTATTGATGCATGTATGTGTAGACAGACCCAATATTAAATGTTAGCCTTGCCCTATCATACCTGAAGTGGTAATGAAATTATTTGAGTGGCCACTGTGGTCTGATCTCCAGCACAGATACAGATAACACGGTACATGTACTTAGATAATCATTGGCGTGGTCTAGCCTATAGCCCGTACAGTCCATCCTTGTGACACACAGCTGAGACAGGCATGTCAAGTAGCCTCTGGTTACAACTACAGTGGGTAATGTGTCACACTCACCTGTTACTTAGGACCTGCCTGCCCGCCTGTGCACCCGCCTGCCTGCCTGCCACCTGTTCAGAAGATAATATGTTCCTGAAAAATGTCCTCAATAGTCATTAGGGCGGTGTCATTGTAACGTGATATCTAATTTGACAAGAAATCTGCACTTCGTCACATAAAATATCTCCAGTACTTAGTGAGATATTGTCACAGTAAAATGTCTCCTGTACTGAGAGAGATATTGTCACAATAAAATGTCTCCTGTACTGAGAGAGATATTGTCACAGTAAAATGTCTCCTGTACTGAGAGAGATATTGTCGCATCAAAATGTCTCCTGTACTGAGAGAGATATTGTCACAGTAAAATGTCTCCAGTACTGAGAGAGATATTGTCACAGTAAAATGTCTCCTGTACTGAGAGAGATATTGTCACAGTAAAATGTCTCCAGTACTGAGAGAGATATTGTCACAGTACAATGTCTCCTGTACTGAGAGAGATATTGTCACAGTAACATGTATCCTGTACTGAGAGAGATATTGTCGTATCAAAATGTCTCCTGTACTGAGAGAGATATTGTCACAGTAAAATGTCTCCATTACTGAGAGAGATATTGTCACAGCAAAATGTCTCCAGTACTTGGACGTATATTGTCACAGTAAAATTTCTCCATTACTGAGAGAGATATTGTCACATCAAAATGTCTCCAGTACTTTAAGAGATATTGTGACGGTAAAATGTCTCCATTACTGAGAGATATTGTCACATCAAAATTCCTCCATTACTGAGAGAGATATTGTCAAATCAAAATGTCTCCATTACTGAGAGAGATATTGTCACATCAAAATGTCTCCTGTACTGAGAGAGATATTGTCAAATCAAAATGTCTCCAGTACTTAGAGAGATATTGTCACAGTAAAATGTCTCCATTACTGACAGAGATATTGTCAAATCAAAATGTCCCAGTAATTAGAGAGATATTTTCACAGTAAAATGTCTCAATTACTGAGAGAGATATTGTCACATCAAAATGTGTCCAGTACTGAGAGATATTGTCAAAGTAAATGTCACATCAAAAAAATGTCTCCAGAGAGAATGTCTGAGAGAGATATTGTAAGAATGTCTGAGAGAAATATCGCCAGTTCTGAGAGATATTGTCACATCAAAATGTCGCCAGTACTGAGAGAGATATTGTCACAGTAAAATGTCTCCATTACTGAGAGAGATGTTGTCACAGCAAAATGTGTCAGTACTTAGTGAGATATTGTCACAGTAAAATGTCTCCTGTACTGAGTGAGATATTGTCACATCAAAATGTCTCCAGTACTTAGTGAGATATTGTCACAGTAAAATATCTCCATACTGAGAGAGATTATGACACATCATGAGTCCAAGAGTGAGAGAGAGAGAGAGAGAGAGAGAGAGAGAGAGAGAGAGAGAGAGAGAGAGAGAGAGAGAGAGAGAGAGAGAGAGAGAGAGAGAGAGAGAGAGAGAGAGAGAGAGAGAGAGAGAGAGAGAGAGAGAGAGAGAGAGAGAGAGAGAGAGAGAGAGAGAGAGAGAGAGTAGAGAGAGAGAGAGAGAGAGAGAGAGAGATCCGAGAGAGAGAGAGAGAGAGAGAGAGAGAGAGAGAGAGAGAGAGAGAGAGAGAGAGAGGGAGAGAGAGAGAGAGAGAGAGATAAGAGAGAGAGAGAGAGAGAGAGAGAGAGAGAGATGTTGTCACAGAAGTCTGCAGTACTTAGTGACATATTTGTCAGGAAAAGAGAGGAGAGAGAGAGAGAGAGGAGAGAGAGAGAGAGAGAGAGAGAGAGAGAGAGAGAGAGAGAGAGAGAGAGAGAGAGAGAGAGAGAGAGAGAGAGAGAGAGAGAGAGAGAGAGAGAGAGATGAGAGAGAGAGAGATGAGAGAGAGAGAGAGAGAGAGTAGAGAGAGCAGAGTAGATGAGAGAGAGATGAGAGAGAGAGAAGTGAGAGAGAAGAGATGAGAGAGAGAGAGAGAGAGAGAGAAGAGAGAGAGAGAGAGAGAGAGAGAGAGAGAGAGAGAGAGAGAGAGAGATGTTGTCACAGAATGTCTGCAGTACTTAGTGACATATTGTCACTGTAAAATGTATCCAGTACTTAGTGAGATATTGTCACATCAAAATGAGATATTGTCACAGTAAAATGTCTCCAGATATTGTCACAGTAAAATATCTCCATACTGAGAGAGAGAGAGAGAGAGAGGAGAGAGAGAGAGAGAGAGAGAGAGAGAGAAGAGAGATATTGTCACAGTAAAATGTCTCCAGTACTTAGCGATGTATTGTCACAGTAAAATGTCTCCAGTACTTAGTGAGATATTGTCATATCAAAATGTCTCTCCAGTACTTAGAGATATTGTCACATCAAAATGTTTCTTCAGTACTTACTGAGATATTGTCACATCAAAATGTCTCTCCAGTACTTAGTGACATATTGTCACATCAAAATGTCTCTCCAGTACTTAGTGACATATTGTCACATCAAAATGTCTCTTCAGTACTTACTGAGATATTGTCACATCAAAATGTCTGTCCAGTACTTACTGAGATATTGTCACATCAAAATGTCTCTTCAGTACTTAATGAGATATTGTCACATCAAAATGTCTGTCCAGTACTTACTGAGATTTTGTCACATCAAAATGTCTCCAGCACTTAGTGAGATATTCATGAGACTGTAGATTGGACTGGGCCGAAGCTTCATGTGGCCCACATTAACTACCGTCACCCTGGCTATAGGACCTCAACACTTACATGTATCATTGATACTGGAAGATTGTGTATATTTTCTAGTAAAATAATAATTATAAACTATTTTGAATATTCCCCCATTGTGACAGCAAAAAGGTCATACTGCTATGCTCTTAAAGTTATGTCCCTATGTACGTTGATGTTTGCGTCTATATGTTTGCAAGAGTTTCTTGATCCTGTCATAACTCGAAGGATTGCTTTACCGGTAATATTCGGACGCTTGATACATGTGAACATATGTTCCACCACTCATGTCACCATTACTTCTTAACTTAAATATCTTTACTCAGTAAATTTCCCAATATTAACCCTTTTAGCACTAAAGGCCTGTATCGTTGTATTGGCAAAAAGTGTAGATCCCGATGAGCTGGCTTGTGACAAATCAGGATCTGCACTTTTTGCAAGTAATTTATTTTAATATTTTTGAGAACAAAAACAACCTTTTTTCAAAAATGGACTACCAGGGGTAGTCTGAAATTCATTTTGTGACAATTGGATTGGCTACAAAATTAACATATCAAAATCCATTCCAGTTACTTAGGGGTGAAAGGGTTAAAAATGTTTTATTGTATAAAATGGGCTTTTGCAGAGTAATAACTCAATGTAGTGAACATCATGATACACTAGTGTAATAAATAGCTACGTGAGCCTGCTACAGAAAACATCAGGTGACCAATACAGCTGGATAACGTGTGGATGTAATAAATGGAATCACCAGTTGCGTTGATTTAAAAATATGTTATTTATGATATATATTAAACCTGTTGACTGATTTCATCAGAAACTCGGCATAGCCTCGTCTCTTCTGAAAATAGTAAGCTTGTTTAATAAATATCATATTAAATCATCATTTAGGTAAGGTCCTCGATTTAATATTATGTTCATGTATTTTGTAAAGTTTGGCTGCTTTGAATAGTGCAAATGTTCTCTCATCCATAAAGAAGCAACTTCAATTTATGGAACATAACACATGTGTATCTATGCCTGTAACAATTCTGTGTGATATGTGGCTGTGACTGGAGAAATGGAGCTTATGGGTTTTGCGACCAGTGTAGATCCAGATCAGCCTGTGCATCCGCACAGTCTGATCAGGATCTGCATTGTTCGCCATTCTATCAATGAAGCACTGGTCATGCTTCTAACAAGCAATATAGATTGTTATCAGGCTACAGGAATGTGCTATTTGATCAGGAGCTACACTAGACACAAATCCCATAAGCCCCATTTCTCCAGTCACAGCCACATATTGGTAGGGCGACAACTTGTGGGACTGGAGTGTATGAAAATAGCAACAATCTCACCCACAAATACCCAATAATCGATGGCACTTGACCCGGGCGGTATACTTATCACTGTGTGTGTGAATTGCTGCGAGTTAGAGCTATTTGCACCCTGTCACTGTCTGGAGTCCGCTATGCCACGTTGTGGAATGCATGGGCAGTAATTTCACTCACATGTGTCACCACTGTATGGACTGTGTAGATCAGAGGCCTGTGGCAGAGTGTATGGGTAGTAATTGGCCTCACATGTGTCCCCACTGTATGGACTGTGTAGATCAGTGAGGTGAACCCCTTACACCTTGTGTATCAAGCAATCATCACTTTAGACTAATAGTGCTATGCCATATGACAGTCCATACTTTCATAACCTTGCCCATAGCATTGCTCCATTACTACTATTTTGATTCTACACCAGTGCTCCAGATAAAGAATTAGTAATTGAGTATTGTCACTCCATCATTCTGAAACAATTGGGTATTTCAAAATTTTAATTGGGTAAAATAAAATCACACTGCTGTTTACACATCAGCAGACCACACTTATTGAATAGTTTGCTTCTGAATGAAAACACATCTTGGTATTTCATTAGAATTGTCTCCTTGGAGACAATTCTAATGAAATACCAAGATGTGTTTTCATGGAAAAATAAGAAAATATGCTATATTTATGGTTTGTTTATTGTTTTCTGTGGTATTTACGCAAATACGCACCTTATCTGGCCTAATCTACACAGTCAACATGGTGTTATATTGCTTGTCTGAAACTATATTCACCTGAGCTGCATTCCAAAATGTTTTGTTTTTTACTTTGCCTCGACCCGCCACCATTTTGATTCAAGCCATGATGATGGGTTTGACTCATGTTACCTGTGTCAAGTCGACCTATCAAAACCCAACAAATTTATCTGAATTACAATATTGCCCATTACTGCACTACTATTAACCTATTGCTTTTGGAATGTGCTTTAAGGCATATGAACATTTTGAACTACATGTATTTACATTTCTATTTTTCTTATTTCTCAATGACAGTATTTGTTGTGACTACTCATTTGAACCGACATTTACATCTCATGTGGGTGGTTGGTCTGGTGAACGCGACGGCTTAAATTAACGGCAGGGGTTCCTCCTTATAGGAATCATGATTTGCCTGGATTGGCCCTCGGGTACGTTTTTATGTTTGGCTCTTTTGTTACCTGGGAGTTGAATTGGGTTATTGCCCATTATAAAAGCAGTAACATTATTACTGATCCTACTGCTTTTGGGAGGGGGCCAAGTGATTCTGGTGTGGCGAGGAACTGACATCAGATCAGGATTACCGGTATTCTGATTTCAGGGCTGAATATATAGGTTTTTTTATTGTAAATATATTCATTTCTGATTTTTGGATTTCCCCCCATTTGTACAGGTAATATATGGGATTTAGTACTAAACCTATTAACCCGGCCTTAAATGACCTTAGCTGTTGATAGGCCGTTAAACCCCAACAAAGAAACATTTACATCTTATGAGAAATAAAGAAAATATTTAGAATTTTCCATCAGCAAAATGGTACATCCCCAGTATATAAGTTAACCTTAGAATGTGGCAAGCAAAACTTATCTTCTGCTGTAGTTATACATTTCGTCTTCTTTCTCAATAAAACATGGTTTGACAGCACTTTAGAAACATTTCCATTGGAAATGTTTCTAAAGTGTTGTCAAACCATGCTTTTGATGAGAAACATAGAAAATAAACAGCAGACGACAAAGGTTAATTCAGCATTGTAAGGGTAACTCTAATGGCAGCAGCCCAGCCCAACTCTGGCTCCATGGTGAATCATACGGTAGATTAGTTTCTCACATTTTGAGATTGGTAAGCCTTACAGACAACACAAGACTATATTGCTGTCAAACCTGTTAACATGGCTTGAATCAAAATGGTGAGTTATAAGAGAAAAGTGAAACATACACAAACAGTTGAAAACAAACTCCGAAAACTTGCTGTAGATAGTGGAAATCATCTATAAAAACTATTAGATTTTGCAAATATACCTACAAATTGCTAAGTTGTTAACCACTTTGAAGAAAAAATCCTCGCGGATCCAGGTCAGAGAAAACCTGGCGCATGCCACCCCTAAAATTTGAGTAAAGATGTTTTTGCTGTAAAATGTGCCAGAACGCAGCAAAATGGGATGTAGATATAAAAAATATTCCGGAGGGCATACCGCCGGACCCACCTAGCAGTCTCCCGAGCTAAACTCGGTCGACAAACGAGCGGTGCTAGTTTGAAAATATAGTAAACTATTACAAATAAGAAGTCCCCCCAACCTGAAATCCTGGATCGGCCCCTGATTATGTACGCCTGTTGGGTTATTATTATATTGCTTGATGCTTGATTGTCACACTGTGGTACGTTGCGAGCGTTCAACATTGAAGATAATCCTGCGTACTTGAAGCTCATGGGAACTTCAATAGGAGTCATCAATTATTTCGCTTCCACTCTTCCAACTTGTCACTCCAACACTAACAATAGATAATTGGCACCAGTCCATGTAATACTATAGACCATCATGATATCAATACATTGTTGTTGCTGTGAAAGGAGAAATGGGGCTTATGGGTTTTGCGACCAGTGTAGATCCAGATCAGACCACAGTCTGATCAGTATCTGCACTGTTCACCATTTGATCAACGAAACACCCATCATGCTTCTAACAAGCAGTATAGATCGCTATCAGGCTACAGGTGTGTGCTATTTGATCAGGAGCTACACTGGTCACAAATCCCATAAGCCCCATTTTTTCAGTCACAGCCATAATTGTATTCATCCAGAACGTAGCCACCTTCTGTATGTTTCAGGTTGCCATTGTCGTCCGCGTGTCAGTGTGACCTTAGACGAAAGGGCTGCCAGTGTGAGTTACGTGACCACAGTTATTGTGTCCAATTCCAAGTGCCCCCATTTCTGGCTGTGGCCGGGTGGTCAGCCACAGTGACCGGCACCTGTATGTAGCTCACTGGACACACTACACCGTTCAGTGGGGACATTTAGCTACACTCGCTGAGACATATACAGTCGGCAACATTAACCCTTAGACTGCGGGAAACATAAATTGTTGTCTGTTGTTGTTTTATATTTTGTCTTCTTTCTCAATAAAAACATGGATTGACAATACTTTCCATTGAAATGATTCTAAAGTTCTGTCAAATCATGTTGTTGATGAGAATAATGGAAAAATAAAAATAAAAAGCAGACGATGAAATATAATGGAGCAAATCAAGGGTTTAAGATGCACTGATATAATTATAATGAAGTACCGGTATTATGGTCACCAGTGTTACACTGACTAGATGGCAGACAGTGTAGACCATGATCAAACTGCACAGATACACAAGCTCATCATGGTCTACACTACGTACTGCAGTGATGGGTTATTCTCTGTACCATTTGGGCCTCCAGCTGAGAAAAGGTACGTGATGACATTGCGACCAGCGTAGCCTCAGAACGGACTCAGCATTAAGGTCTACGTTGTTTGCCTTTCAGTCACTCTGGCATTAAGAAATAAACCCTAATCCAACTATGGTAGTGTGCCGAATGGTGAGGACCTAGATCTGCTACAAATGGGAGGAATCATGTGATTTTGTACCCAGGTAAAAGTTTCATAGCAAATGCAGAATGCTATTCCATATTTGCTATGAAAAGTTTATCCTCTTTTGACGCCATTTGAACGCTTTTCCACATTCGCTATCAAAATTTCGTCAACTTTCGATGCCATTACAGAAAATATTGTATATTTTGTAAATATTTTTCATCATGTGTTGTATTCTTCTTGGGTACACAATCACATGGCTTGTCTGAAATGTGCCTTGCCTCAGCTGACTGCCCCATTTATGTATGTACCTTATTTGCCAACAGCAGTCATATAGCTGTGACTTAAGAAATGGGGCTTATGGCGTATGCGACCAGTGTAGATCCAGATCAGCATGTGCATCCGCACAGTCTGATCAGGATCTGCACTGTTCTCCAACGCCCATTCCATCAATGAAACACTCGTCATGCTTCTAACAAGGAATATAGATCGTCATCAGGCTATAGGAGTGTGCTATTTAATTTGGAGATACACTGGTTACAAATCACATAAGCCCCATTTCTCCAGTCACAGCCACATATAACTATGTGTTCATAATGTCATTCACTCTACAATACCAGTCATGTAAATCATGTTCACTTTTCTTCATGTCTTTGAGAAAGACTGTTTGTCATGGGCATCATATATCATCACATCTATTGCACATACGTCATCCTGTGAATGATAATAAAATTATGTTGAAACCTCGTGTTTAGTGTTCAAACTTGTGATTGTTGCAGTTGAGGGTATGAGATCATGTGGCTTCGTAGCCAAGTGATGTAATGTGTGACATAGATTCGCAGAAGATTGTCTTTTAAATCTCTCTAGCAACCATATGGAATTTGATGATAATTATGTGGTGTATCAAATGTGGTAATATATGAGTTTTATGATCACATTAAACATCGTTTTTAAAACCTGATGACTTCCATAAATAGTATACAATTGTAAATGCCTACTTACATGCAGCATCATAAAAATCTACAAAAAATGAAGTCAATAATTACATCACGCTTTTGTTACATGATCCCACACTAGTTTGCCGCTCTGGTTGGACTAGGAATGGCCCTCATAAGACGGATTGGCTAGAAACTTCACCTTTGGGTGGAGGTTGGGAGCATGCAAATGGGTAAGTTTAATGGTGGGGTTCTTTCTTGCTGGAATCCAGATATCCCAGGTTTGGCCCTCAGATACATTTTTGGCTTTCTATTTGCTATTTGAGCGTTGAATGCGATTATGCTCATTATAAGAGCAGTAAGATTAGTGCTAATCATATTACTTTTTGGGGAAGGGACCAAATGACATTAGTGTGTGGTATTGCCCTGGCACCAGGTCGGGTTATTCTAATTTTAGGGCTGAATATTTACACCTTCCGTAATTTCATAACGAAATGCCCATTCAACGTATTGCGTTTATACCCCAGTACATTACATTCGCCCCACGTGATGTTGTGTGACGTTGTTGATTGGTTAAACTTTGTTTGACGTCATTAATATCAACAATGTTGTCAATAAAGGCATGCTCTTGACCGGCAACGTCGCTGTTCCATGAATAGCGAAAAAATGTTGTAAAAAAAGATGATTCTTAATTTTAATGCCATATAATTAATAAAACCATGGGCTGTTGCGTTTACTGTGGTTGTAAAAAACATTTGGTTTGTTTAAAGTTTGCGAGGAGTCCTTCTTCGGACCACGCACTTTAAACAGACTGAATGTAATCAAATCCCCCCTCCCTTTCCCCCTCCCCCTCCCCCTCTCCCCCCCCTCCCATTTATTTGGATGCTTGGCCCAAGTGAACCCATGCATTCCACTATTAACATGAACATTCCAACCATACTTCAATTTACTCATATCCTTGATTATGATGGACTGTTTTCCTATTTGGATAATACTTGATGTGACATCCACATCATACTGCTCCAAGTACTGCTCCCCCCCCCCCCCCCCTAACTTAACCCAAGCTGATGTAACAACATATTTCCTTGTTCTCCCCTTGTTATAAATCACGTATTGTTGTTCACCTTGATGGACGGCTTTCATAGTTCGCTGGTCCCTTTGTAGCATCAGCCCCACCTATGGTTTATGGCATGTGGCTGTGACCATGACCAAATGGGACCTATGGGATTTGTGACCAGTGTAGCTCCTGATCAAATATCACACGATTGTAGCCTGATAACAATCTATATTGCTGTTAGAAGCATGACCGCTGCTTCATTGATGGCATGAAAAACTTTGCAGATCTTGATCAGAATGTGCGGATCCACAGTCTGATCTGGATCTACACTGGTGCAAAAACCTGTAAGCCCCATTTCTCCAGTCACAGCCACATATATGGTAAGTCAATACAGTTTTCAGCCAGGTTGTGTTCATATACTTTTCTGAAGTAGTTTTGTATTTTATTTAAGTTATAAAACCATGGGCTGTCATGTTTACTGAGGTGTACAATACATTTGGTCTGTTTAAAGTTTGCGTGGAGTCCAAAGGACTCTACGCAAACTTTAAACAGACCAAATGTATTGTATTGTCACCCCAGTAAACACAGCAGTTTTATTACTTTATATATTTACACTGCATTTTCTGATACATTGTAGTTTCAAAACTGTAAATAACCAAATGTGGTATTAAAATTAATTTTAACAATAGTCTTGTTTTACTTCATTTTGTCGCAATTCCTGGAACAGCGACGTTGCGAACTTTAACCAATCAACAACATCGCGCATCGTCACGTGTGTCTAATGTACATGTATTGTATTGGGTTGTAAATGCAATACAAATGTACATCAAATGGGCGTTTGCATTATGAAATTATAGAAGGTGTAAATATTTCATCTTACGAAAAGGAAGTGGACATTATTACATTGCTCCTGAGGTTCTGTCTATGTATACATACAGCTGGTCATTTTCAATTATTTATTATCCTTTTCCCCGGACTGATTATGATAATATTAGGTGTATTGATTTGTCTACTTAAATTGGGTTGTTTGCACTGCACAATCATGAATGTCGAGTTTTATAGATCTGTATTATCAGGCATATTCCCATGTTCTATGAAGATAATGTCGAGTTACTGACAACCTCACTTCAGACCTGGTAATTTGCATGAGAAAGATATCTACTGTAAAGCATCTAAAAAACATGAGCTCACGCCGTTCCGAAACACGTGATCCCACACCCTGAACTAGTTGCACATTTACCGCTTACACTGATCAATAAGACATTTCAGTTACATGTTTAACCCTTAAACCGCTATCTTAATTTTTTGTTGTCTGCTGTTTATTCTCTATTTTCCATTTTTATCATCAAAAACATGCTTTGACAGCACTTTAGAATAATTTACAACATGCTTTGACAGCACTTCAGAATCATTTCCATTGGAAATGATTCTGAAGTGCTGTCAAAACATGTTTTTATTGAGAAATAAGGCAAGATATAAAACCAACAACAGATGACAATTGTTGTGTATAGTTGTCTAAAGGTTAATACAGTATTGCACGTCAACTTAAATTAAAGAAAACTGCGTACACCGACATTAACAATGTTATATACGGATGCAATTTAAACAGGCTGTACTTTTCTGTCAATGTAAACTATGTATTTATGCTCAGTTTAAAACATTGAAGATTGTCCAATAAATAGTACCGGTATGCCATTTGCCGACTGTGACTAGAGATGGGGCTTATGGGTTATGCGACCGATGTAGCCCCAAATCAGCCTGCGTGTATACTGCATAATTATTATTATCCGTGTTCTATGAACACATTTTCTAGTTGACTTAGAATTTTCCAATTTTGGCTTGTAACCTGAAACTTGGTATGTAGCTTCCTTATGATGAGTAGATGTGCAAAGTTTATTTCCATTTTTTAATATAGCCCTGGGTCATGGATTATATCCCTGTTTTTTACTTAGAATTTCCAATTTTGGCTTGTAAGTTGTAAAACTTTGAACCGTAATAGTTACAGACCTGCAACTTGGTATGTAGCTTCCTTATGATGAGTAGATGCGTAAAGTTTATTACGAGTTTTGATTCGACCCCCGGGTCTTGGATTATCTGCCTTTTTGCACTTGGAATTTTACCTCGTTTATAATCAAAGTGATATGTGGGGCATCCGTGTTCTATGAACACATTTTCTAGTTTTTTCTGCTATTATTCTCATTTACTGTTCGAAGATATGTTATGACCACTCATTTGAACTGTCTCAATTCAAATGGTGGTCACATGATATACTTTTGTAGATAAATAAGATAAATATGCATAAGTTTCCATCAGAAAATTGGTGCATTTTCAACATGCCCATGGTTAACACTTAGAATGCGGGAAACGTAATTTGTCGTCTGATGTCGATTTATTGTTTTGTCTTTTTTTCTCAATAAAAACATGGTTTGACAACAATTAGAATCATTTCCATTGAAAATGATTATAAAGTGTTGTCAAAACATGGTTTTGATGAGAAAAATAGAAAATAAAAATAAACAGACAACAAATTTTAATTCAGCATTGTAAGGGTTGAGGGCTAATGGCAACAGTGGATCAAATAATTTATTTACAAAACAATTAATATTCCCCATTCTTCTTACACCAGCGGTATATAGGAATGGTGAATGTATATAAATGGTGAAGTTCAATATTTATGTGGGCGTCTATTTGTTGTACTTTTTCATAATCCTGCTTTCAATGGTTTATTGAATAATGGTGAGATTACATTACCGTCAGCCAAAGTTAGACCAATTTTCCCGACAAAGGGAGCTGGAGTGAACAATTGACGCTGTGTGGAAGGAAAACAACCTATGTCTAACAGTTCTATACATATGTCATGTTTGGATGTTTTGGAAACATGTGAAAATTAAGCGATAAGTTGTCAACTTGAGGGAACGGCATACCAGAATAGGCACCAGTAAAGGTTTGGCCCGTGTGGCACCTGATCAGCTAGAACTCAGCATAGGCTTCAGGCACAGTCTATTCTAGTATATCATGGAATAAGACACATTATACTTGGAATTTGATCAAATTAAATAGTGTATTTGGGTGATATTGGTATTAAAAACAAAACGCATACATGTGTTGAGTACCCGAGACATTTTCTGACACGCAGTGCCTTTATATATGGTATAATGGAAATATATGTATATAATTTACATTGTCTCATTTGTGTATGTTGTTTTCATCTAAAAGAAGACAAGCTTGTGGGCAATAACTCTGCAAACTCCCTTTCCGTCCGTAGCATACGGACGGAAAGGGAGTTTAGCAGAGTTACTGGCCACAACTACTATTATATATGGGCCTCAGCTGAGAAAAGGTACCTTATGACGTATGCACCCAACATAGCCTGCACTTGATCCGGCCTACACTATTTGCCATTCAGTCAATGAAGCATTCTTATCACCACCAACAAAACGATTCGAGTGTGATCTGGACATTGCAGAATTATCAGGACCTAGATTTGCGACAAATTCCATAAAGTAGGCTACATTTTCTCAGCCAGCCCGCGTCTTCTCAACTATTTTTTACTGCAGAGACTGTTATACATTGGTAACATACCCAGTGAACTTAAACAGAATTACGACATCTACCCTGTATGAGTTGTGTATTGCCAACTGTAACTGTTATGTGCCGTGTTTGTATACACTGATGGCACTGTGGACCTTGAATTAGGTCAGCCGTCGCAGATAAATACACGTTTTGTTGATCTGTCAATGGTAATTGTTTCAATATTTGTAAACGGCTCAGGTTTCTACTAATGGCTCTGTAGAAACTACAGGCCCATTCATACAATATTGCACCAACAATGGGCACTTTCATACCAATACGGTGTATGATTGTTTTCCAATATGTTTTATGAAAAAAAGGCAATTCAAAATCAAATTGAGTATAATTTGCAGACGATATTAGAGTGGTGATTTTCTATATGTATATTTTTAGCATTGATACTCATGTCAAACATTACCATGAATTTACCTACGTTGTTACCTGGGAGTTGAATTGGGTTATTGCCCATTATAAAAGTAGTAAGATTATTACTGATCCTACTGCTTTTGGGAGGAGGCCAAGTGATTCTGGTGTGGCGAGGACCTGGCATCAGATCAGGATTATTCTGATTTCAGGGCTGAATATATAGTTTTTTGTCGAGCCCGCTTGCGGTCCTAAGTCACATTGACTTGAAACTTCATATGCTTATTAGTCATCATTCATTCTGTGTCCCACTCATGCGGCCCCTGTGCCCCTATATTTTTTGTCGAGCCCGCTTGCGGAAAGCGAGACATAGTGATCACAATGACGTCCGGGTGTCCGTGTGTCTGTGCGTCAGTTTGTGTGTCAGTCTGTGCGTCCGTGCATTCGTCCGTGCGTGTGTACGTCCGTCCGAAATCTGCGTTTTTAAATACCTTATATCTCTGCAGTCCTAAGTCACATTGACTTGAAATTTCATATGCTTATTAGTCATGATCCATATATTCATGCTGTATCCCACTCATGTGGCCCCTGTGCCCAAGGTCAAATGACTTAGAAGTTTGCGTTCCGAAATCTGCGTTAAAGTTTTTAAATACCTTATATCTCTGCAGTCCTAAGTCACATTGATTTGAAACTTCATATGCTTATTAGTCATGCGGCCCCTGTGCCCAAGATTAAATGACTTAGAAGTTTGCGTTCCGAAATCTGCGTTTAAGTTTTTAAATACCTTATATCTCTGCAGTCCTAAGTCACATTGATTTGAAACTTCATATGCTTATTAGTCATGCGGCCTCTGTGCCCAAGGTCAAGGTCAAATGACTTAGAAGTTTGCTTTCCGAAATCTGCGTTAAAGTTTTTAAATACCTTATATCTCTGCAGTCCTAAGTCACATTGACTTGAAACTTCATATGCTTATTAGTCATCATTCATTCTGTGTCCCACTCATGCGGCCCCTGTGCCCCTATGTCAAGGTCAAATGACTTAGAAGTTTGCGTTAAAGTTTCTGTCAAAATTTGCGTTAAAGTTTTCACATACCTACTATCTCTGTAATCGTAAGTCAGATTTGCTTGAAACTTTGTATGCTTATTGGGCATCAAACTTCAAATAAATACACTCTGAGACCATCAAATGCCTCGGCGGGCTCGACATGCGGGCCGTCCGTGGCCATCCTCATTTTATTGTAAATATTCACTTCTGATTTTGGGAATTTCTCCCCATTTGTACATCTACTTGAACATGTACATGTACTTGTACAGGTAATATATGGGATTTAGTACTAAACCCATTGACCCGGCCTTAAATGACCTTAGCTGTTGATAGGCTGTTAAACCCCAACAAACAAACAAACAACCCATGAATTTACCCTACTAAGGGCACATATGCTAATGTTGAAAATTATGTCTAATTTAATCCTGTATGGTGAGGCTTTACATTTGTTTGCACAGACAATAAACATATTTATCTAATTACCGGTATGCACAGAAGTATATGTTCTCGTCATTAATTGGACCTGTCTCGTCGAGACCAAGGAGTGGTTACAACATATATACCTTCCAGGAGTAGTAAGATCAATATTTTAATTTGTTCATACCCCGTATTATTCTAAGTTGTTTGTTAGCAAAGTGAGATGAGTAGTTGTCCTACTATAAATGATTATAAAGTGCTGCTAAACCATGTTTTTAAAGAGAACAAAATATGAAACAACAGCAAATGACAATTTTAGTTTCCCACATCCTAAGGGTTAAACATATTCTTTCTCCGCCGGCGGCCCAGTTGATAATCACTGAGTGTTCTGGTTGTCTGATCCATTTCTCTTCAAAATGTTTGCCCTTTGATCGAGGTCTTTCCTGTGGTGTTGGTTGTGAGCATGCGATTCATCCTTACCAAAATCCCGACCGGAGACCTGGTTGGCCCCTCAGATACGTCTGGCATCCTTGTAAGTGAGAGTTGAATATACATCCCTTCTATGAGTAATACGATTACTCCTAATCCTATTACCTTCAGGGGAAGGAACCAAGTTACTTTGGTGTGGTATGGACCTGGCACCATGTCACGTTATTCGAATTTCAGGGCTGAATATATTATGTTATCCGATGTAAATTCAGTCTGATTTTGGGATGTTCTCCGCAATGTGGTATGTTGAATACAGGATCGAACTCGTTGGCCAGGCATTAGCTGTTGATAGGCCATTAAACACCAATTGATGAATCAACTTTACTGCCCAATTGGGTTGTAGTGAGACGTAGTAACTGTCTAATTTGCATCATTCAGAATTTGGTCTGTGTCTAATTTCCAATGGTGGAGGTGGCATTTGTTCCATAGAAAACAGTATTTACCGGACATATAATATGCCCACCTAAGGAAATCATTTTATGGCCGCCTTATCATTCTACCTTTAGAGATTAGACCTGCCAGTTCCACAATCCCACCGTCATGCAGGAGTATTGATGGTGCACTGTGAGTTTAACTGCCCCATGCCTCCTCTGTCCTATTGTGGAGAAATAAGAAAATAGCCATACATAGACTTATATTCAATTTTGTCACATCACCTTCACTTACTGGCAATCTGCTCATCTACTCATCTGACACATGGGTGCTTCGTTATCATTTATCTCGTATCTAAGAGTGGAAATTTGCTCTCAATATATTCTAGTAGCTGTTGTTGCTTGGGCTGTTGCCCGCAGGCTGACAATTTGCCCCATTCTGGTGTGTTCCTTCAGTGGCTGTGACTGGAGAAATGGGGCTTATGTTTTTGCGACCAGTGTAGATCCAGATCAGACTGCATCCTCAAGATCTGCACTGTTCGCCATTCCATCAATAACACGCCATGCTTCGACGAAGCAATATGGATCGCTATCTGGCTACAGGTGTGTGCTATTTGACCAGGAGCCGTTTTCACCAACATTGCAAAGTATACTTTTCTAGCAAAGTACCGGTATACTTTGAGGGAGTAATCATTTATTTTTCCTGAAATGCATTATTTCATATAGAACTAAAGAGTGCATATATTTAATGATTTAAAGTATGCAGAATTATTATACTGAATTTGTTACATTATCACAGCCAAAATGGCTGTGATAATGTAATAAATTTAGTATACCGGTAATAAAAATTATAAATTTATCCTAAAATTGAACATTTCTCCCTCAAAGTATACTTTTCTAAAAAAGTATATTTTGCAATGTTGGTGAAATCTGGTACCCGAGCTACACTGGTCACACATCCTGTAAGTATATTTTGCAATGTTGGTGAGATCTGGTACCCGAGCTACACTGGTCACACATCCTGTAAGCCCTGTTTCTCCAGTCACTGCCACAATTGTTCAACTACGTTCACTGTTACCATCGCTCTTTGTTATTGTTGTCTGTTGTGATTTGTCTCCACTGTTTATGACATTTGCTAATCTAACCATTAATTATTGTAAAAACGCTCTCGGCCATCAATCATTATCCTAATTATCATGCGGGGTTTATTAATTATAAGGATGTTTGTAATCCTATGAAGGTTGAATGAAGGACATATATAAAACACCATCAGATTTTTTTTGTACAAACTGTACTGACGGTTCTCATGTGAAAGTGACATGGTTTTGTTTAATCCCGTCACAGAATATATTGCCCTCCCCGAACGCACAATCCCACCCACCCCTTCCCCAGATGTGCGCTTATAAAAAGTGGGTGCAACTTCAATATTACACGAATAACTACTTGTATATGCTGAATTTTGTGAATATTAGACCTGTTCATGCGACCAACCTGACATCAGTTTTTGTGACCGTCATAAAGTTGGTGTGATGATTGTTCAGTTAGCACAGGTGGGCTGATTGGCAGCATACAAACGGTAAATTTAACAATGTGGTACATCCTTACAAACCCGGTATCCTTCCTTTTATGGCACAATTTGTACTTTATGGCACGCCGTTTTACTATTTATTCAGAGTAAAAGATATCTCTTTGAGTCAATAAGATCTCTTTCAATCAACAAGATATCTCTTTCTGACAAACAGATATCTATTTCAGTCAATAAGATATCTGTTTGTCCGAAAGAGATATCTTGTTGATTGAAAGAGATATCTTCTTGAATGAAAGAGATATCTTATTGACTCAAAGAGATATCTGTAACTCTGAAATAGATATATCTATGATAATAACAATATAGATATCTGTATATCTGTTTCAGAGTTACAGATATCTCTTTCAGTCAATATAAGATACATGTATCTCTTTGACAGAACGAGATATCTGTTTAGATTCAATGAGACAGATATCTACTTCTATGAATAAGATATCATATTGCCAAACAGATATCTTGTTGTATGAAACAGATATATTATATGGTGAAAGAGATATCTTGTTAAATCAATTAGATATCTATTTGACTTGTTCATATAGATATCTGTTTGATCGACTACTTAACAGTAACTGTTGCTCCCTGCAAGTCATATAATTATTGTCCAATCAGAAAATAGTAAATAAATAAGTTGATTTTGTGGCCCATCAACGGGATGGTGGAAATATTTGTTGTTGCGGAGATTTGGGTTATTACATCATCTAAGATGGCCGCCAAAAAAGCAAAAGGTCGTCATTTTATGAGCGACTTCAAAAATCTTCTTCTCATGAACCACTTGGCCGAAAGTTACTGTTTGTCATATACTTTTTTCCCACCGGTGGCCCATTTATCAATCAGCGTTGACTTCACAGTTATGGTCCTTATGGTCCTTAGGTGAAGCATTTTCAGATTTGATGAAATGGCGTTGTTACATAATCGAAGTTGGCTGCCGTGGGAAAGTAGGTCAAATTCTTAAAAACTCTTTTTCTCATGAACCAATTAACCGATTTTGATGAAACTTCATAGGAATGATCTTACACTAATGCTATTTCAGATTTGATAAAATGGTTGCCCTGGAGTCACAAATGGGTGGGGCCCAGGGGGTCAAAATGGGGTCAAATTTAGTTGTTGACTGAATATGGTCATGTTATATATCAAATCAAAAGTATCAATGAGCCGATCGGTCTGATACCATTTTTGTCACAATTAGGTCTTTGTGTCACCCAAGATCGCCACCGAAAGGTCAAAAGGTCGTCACTTTATGTAAACTTAGCAAATCTTCTAGTTTGTTTGGCCATATGTATGTGTGATGTTCTCGAAGATCAAATGGTGTCATCAGGTGAGAGATACAGGCCCATTTGGGCCTCTTGTTTAACTATTCCATTACATCCGAATTCGTATACGTTTTCGCATGCGATTTCGCATACGAAAACGTATACGAATTTGGATGTAATGGAAACACCGTATAGTGGAGTTACATGTACATAAACAATACTCACATAAATTCGGACAAGAAATCGCACACGTTTTTGCACAAGTTTTCGTTGAATGGAAACGCGCCATAAAAAAATAGGGAATGAGTACCACAAGGAGACCGAAGAACCACCAAAGAAGAAAAAGCATTACCGACTGCACAAAAGACAGTAAGCATACGGCGGTGGTCGCAGAGCCTTCAACATGGCACAAACTTGCACTCTACGACCAGTGGCGTACGGTCCCAAAGAAACAAATGGGAAATTACAATAAACAAGAAATGCGTCTGTCGAACGCGGATGCCACCTGCAGCATATTTGAGAAACTGTGACAAAGTGGTTAACCGAAAAGTGTGACGGACGGACGGACGGACGTTCTTACATTAGGGTACTTATGTGGCTTATCACATGTTAAATATTAGCCACATAAAACGATTTTTAGCCACATAAAACGATTTTTTAGATGGCTAATTATAACAAACCCTATCCTTTAACAAGTCCATAACCCTGTGGGGCTAGCCACATAAGTACCCTAATGTGTGCCCGGACGGACAGACAGACGGACAGACGGACGGTCCAAACACTATATGCCACCCGGTGGCATAAAAATCAATGCAAGAAAAAGCAATACAGGCCCCACAGAACTTAGACGCCAATAAATAGCAACAACATCATGACTCAGATGAAAATTAAATACAAGAAAGAATGTAGCCAAGGGTACCGACTTGGAACGGTCAGTGAGCAAAACCGTTCACTGGTGGGTTAAACCGGTTATCGTGGCCACAACCCCCCCCCCCCCCACCACTTCAATTGGCACCATGCAATAAAGCCTGGTTAGCTCAAGTACATGACTTTGAACAATGTAAACGCTGATCAGCATGTAAATCTTTGAAAAGTGTCTACATATACGAGGTTCATTCAAGAAGTAATGACAATAGAGCCATATTTTTACTTTGGTACTTACCTACATGTAACATGTACGCCAATCAAATTTTGTCATTATGACTATGAATCAATGTTGACTTTTATAACGCACCATATATGACTTCATAATGCGATGCGGGGGGGGGGGGGGGGGGGGGTGGGGGGGGGGGGGGGGGTGTGGGTTCAAGAAATTAGCATGGATTTTGGCTAAATGTTTATATTTTAGATCTGATAACTAGTACAGTATATGACCAAATTTAACTCATTTGTTTGATATTTTATGACAATATCACAGTATCTCTACAAAATTATTAAAAAATCGATGCCAATGTGTAAACCCTGATCAGCATGCACTATATATGTTACCAGTGTAAACCATAATAAGCGCTCACCTTACTATGAACAGTGTAAATCCCGATCAACATGTATATTACTTTACCTGTGTTGCAGACACTTTTCTTTGAACAGTGTAAAGTCGAATAAGCATGTACTTTTCAGCATTTATCTTACATTGGACAGGGTAACCACTGATCAGCACGGGCCACCTACAGTTATTTGAACAGTGTAAACCATAATAGCACGTACCTTATTAAGAACAGTATAAACTCTTTATTCCGTCATTGTTTTCATTAGCTTATCCCTATGGAACGCCAAATCTACATAAACTCAAATAATTAATGCTAGCTTCAAATAATTAGTGCTCTCTCTAATTATATTAGTGCTCTCTCAATTTCAATTAGTGATCTCTCTAATTCAATTTGTGCTCTCTCAAATTCAATTTGTGCTCTCTTTAATTCAATTAGCGCTAGCTGTAATGATAATTAATAGAGAGAGCACAAATTGAATTAGAGAGAGCACAAATTCAATTAGAGAGAGCACAAATTCAATTAAAAAAAACAAGTGTCTGCGGCGTACTCGGCGGCGGCATGAATGTATCCATAGAAACAGATAGCACATTATTCACCCCGGTCAGTCTGTGGATCATTGGTGACCAGTGTAGACCCAGGTCAGCATGCACGGATCATTGGTGACCAGTGTAGACCCAGGTCAGCATGCACATATCATTGGTGACCAGTGTATACCCAGGTCAGCCTGTGTGGATCATTGGTGACCAGTGTAGACCCAGGTCAGCCTGTGTGGAGCATTGGTGACCAGTGTATACCCAGGTCAGTATGTGTGGATCATTGGCAACCAGTATATACCCAGGTCAGCCTGTGTGGATCATTGGCAACCAGTGTATACCCAGGTCAGCCTGTGTGGATCATTGGCAACCAGTGTAGACCCAGGTCAGCCTGTGTGGATCATTGGCAACCAGTGTAGACCCAGGTCAGCCTGTGTGGATCATTGGCAACCAGTGTAGACCCAGGTCAGCCTGTGTGGATCTAGCATACATACATTTCGACTAATAGGACCAATACATGTGTATTGTTGTAATAGTGTTGGCAAACTTACACAAAGAAGGTGTGTGGCCTTCACTGTTCATAACAAGCAAGCTATATATAAAAAAAACATTTTTGGCGGCCACCATTTTGAATTTGACCCAATTTTAGACCCATCACAGACACAAACGGAAGTGTCAAATCCCCTAAAAGTTAGCACAAACTATTAAACATACAAAATAGAAACATCGGTCATAGTAAAAAATAATGTATTTTGGCGGCCATTTTTAAATTCAAATTTTACCCCTTTCCGGTGGAAATATTTCCAGAAACTTGATATATTGTTCTACATATATATTATTACTCAAAACAGTCATAAAACCTTTTGTTGCATTTTTTAAGGTCCAACCTTATATTGACTCATCTATAATTGAATTAGAGAGAGCACAAATTCAATTTGATAGAGCACAAATTAAATTAGAGAGAGCACTAATTGAATTTGAGAGAGCACTAATTGAATTTGAGAGAGCACTAATTGAATTAGAGAGAGCATTAATTGAATTCGTTCTAGCTCTATATTATTTGCAGAGAGCTCAAAAACACATACATTTAATGCTCTCTCTAATTCAATTAGTGCTCTCTCAAATTCAATTAGTGCTCTCTCTAATTCAATTTGTGCTCTCTCAAATTCAATTAGTGATATCTCAAATTCAATGAGTGCTCTCTCAAATTTAATTCATGCTCTCTCTATTAATGAAATTGAATTAGAGAGAGCACAAATTGAATTTGAGAGAGCTCAAATTTGAATTTGAGAGCTCAAATTCAATTAGAGAGAGCACAAATTGAATTAGAGAGAGCACAAATTGAATTAGAGAGAGCACAAATTGAATTAGAGAGAGCACTAATAGAATTAGAGAGAGCACTAATTATTTGAAGCTAGCATTAATTATATGAGTTTATGTAGATTTGGCATTCCATATATCCCCGAGCCGATAGTAAAAAGGGTATATATAGCGATGGTCACGTGTAGAATTCACTGCGGGACTTTCCTGGTAGGGAGAATTCATTTATACAATTACAAAATGAAACGAAACAGATATCTTATTGAAAGGCTTCAAATATATATATCTCTTTCATCAAACTAGATATCTTGTTGACTCAAAGATATATCTTGTTGACTCAAAGAGATATCTTGAACTTTCAAATATATATATTGTTGAGTCAAAGTGATATCTTTATTAAATTCTTAGATAGATATCTCTTTTTAAATACTAGATATCTAATTCACAATAAAATATATCTCTTTCCTTCAATAAAATATCTTAATGAGCCAAATAGATATCTCTTCTATTATTTTCAAACAGATATCTCTTTCCGAGAAGTAGATATATAGTATGATGAAATAGATATCTCTTTGAGTCTCTTTCTGACAATAAGATATCTCTTTCAGTCAATAAGATATCTCTTTCAGTCAATAATATATCTCTTTGAGTCAATAATATATCTCTTTCAGTCTATAAGATATATATTTGAGTCAATAAGATATCTCTTTCAGTAAATAAGATATCTTCTTCCGTGAACAAGATATCTCTTTGACTGAGGGAGATATCTGTTACCTATAAAGATATCTTGTTCATGTACTAGATATCTTATTGACTGAAATAGATATATGTGTCTGAAAGAGATATATTGTTGATTGAAAGAGATATCTTATTGACTCAAAGAGATATCTTTTACTCTGAATAAATAGTAAAACGGCTTGCCATATGCTTTGGCCCGCATGTATAGTCTTGGCTTTCAGTAGCCTATTTCATCAACATTGCAAAGTATACTTTACTAGCAAAGTATACTTTGAGGGAGCAATCATTGATTTTTCCGAAATGCATTATTTCATGCAGAACTAACGATTGTGTATATTTGATGATTAAAACTATGCAGAATTATTATACTGAATTTATTACATTATCACAGCCATTAAATGGCTGTGATAATGTAATAAATTCAGTATAATAAAAATTAATAAATTTTTCAAAAAATTGAAAATTTCTCCCTCAAAGTATACTTTGCTACTAAAGTATACTTTGCAATGTTGATGAAATAGGCTACAGAGCTGGACCTGTATACAAGTGACCTGTACTGTGACTGGTACGTGAGAGTTGAATCCAGTTATACCCATTATAAAGGTAGTAAAATTAGTACTAATATCCTATTACTTTTAGTTCTGATTTTGACCCCCCCCCCCCCCCCCCCCCCCCCCTCCCACACTACCCCGATACAGGTGAAATGCAGGATTCGACCCCATTAACCCAGCTTATAATCATAAAAACTCCGTGAAAATCTGTTCTAATAGGTCTCAGTTATGCGTAGAAACATTGATGGAACATGTAAGTAAAATATAATTTAATTGATTGTCCCCTCACCAATAGGAAGAGGGATATATCGTTCGTCCATACATAGTAGTTACGTGCGTACGTTAGTAATACCTTTCATTTTTAGCTCGACTATTCGAAGAATAAGTAGAGCTTATGTTGTCACCCCGGCGTCGGCGTCAGCGTCGGCGTCACCATCACGCCTTGGTTAAGGTTTTTAGTCAACCTTGTATATGGAATACTACTGGCCCTACACCCACCATACTTGGACAACTTCATCTCCTAGTGATGTACATCAATAACCCCTAATCTATATTTGACCTTGACCTGCATTTTCTCTTGAATTACTTAGTTAATTCCCCTTGGTTAAGGTTTTTAGTCAACCTTGGTTAAGGTTTTTAGTCAAGCTTGTACATGAAATACTATTGTGCATACAGACACCATACTTGGACAACCTTTTCTCATAGGGATGTACATCAATAACCCCTGGTCTATATTTGACCTTGACCTATATTTCCTCTTCAATTACTTAGTTAATTCCCCTTGGTTAAGGTTTTTAGTCAAGCTTGTATATGGAATACTCCTGGCCCTACACCCACCATACTTGGACAACTTCATCTCCTAGGGATGTACATCAGTAACCCCTGATCTATATTTGACCTTCACCTACATTTGACCTTGACCTACATTTCTTCTTGAATTACTTAGTTAATTCTCTTTGGTTAAGGTTTTTAGTCAAGCTTGTAAATGGAATACTCCTGGCCCTACACCAACCATACTTGGACAACTTTATCTCCTAGTGATGTACATCAACAACCCCTGATATATATTTCACCTTGACCTACATTTCCTCTTGAATTACTTACTTAAGTCACCTTGGTTAAGGTTTTTAGTCAACCTTGGTTAAGGTTTTTACTCAAGCTTGTACATGGAATACTATTGTGCATACAGACACCATACTTGGACAACCTTTTCTCATAGGGATGTACATCAATAACCCCTGACCAATATTTTACCTTCACCTACATTTAACCTTGAATTACTTGGTTAATGTTTATAGTCAAGTTTGTATATGGAATACTCCTGGGCCTACATCAACCATACTTGGACAACTTCATCTCCTAGTGATGTACATCAATAATCCCTGACCTATATTTGACCTTGACCTACCTTTATCCTTCGATTACTTAGTTATTTCCCCTTGGTTAAGGTTTTTAGTCAAGCTTGTATATGCAATACTCCTGGGCCTACAGCAACCATACTTGGAAAACTTCATCTCCTAGTGATGTACATCAATAACCCCTGACCTATATCTGTCATTGACCTACATTTAACCTTGAATTACTTAGTTAATTCCCCTTGGTTAAGGTTTTTAGTCAACCTTGGTTAAGGTTTTTACTCAAGCTTGTACATGGAATACTATTGTGCATACACACATACTTGGACAACCTTTTCTCATAGTGATGTACATCAATAACCCTTGATCTATATTTGACCTTGACCTACATTTCCTCTTGAATTACTTAGTTAATTTCCTTTGGTTAAGTTTTTTGTCAACCTTTGTTAAGGTTTTTATACAGGCCGCAGCCACCTTGTTTGTTAAGCTATGTGTACATCGACAACCCTCGTAGTCGAGCTATGCTGTTCTCCTACAGCTCTTGTTTCAATAACTTATTAACCGCTTCACCGAGTTTGATCCTCTTTGGCCACAATGTGTTTATGGATGGTGCTTTGTTTTGCATACGACCCACTTCCGACCGCCCAAGGTCAATATTACTGAGGACTTATATTCACCTTCTTTGTAAGCCAATGTTTTTTGTTTAATCAAGGCTGACAGCGAGTGATAACGATGCCCTTGTTCGTATTGTTTTGTTGAACCCATATGCATAAGAAACATGTTTCACAAATTGTTCGTTCTGACCATTACAGATTCACAGTTAAATAAAATACCCAGTTGTCAGTATATGAATCCCTCATGAAGTTTGGATATATTGGTGACGATATATTATAGCGCCATGTCTTGTGTACTGGGCGAGTAAATTGCCTGCCATTGATCCAGGTTAATGATCCGTGCAGGTGTGAGAAATACCTGCCTATCTATATGGGTCTCCGGCTGAGAAAAGCTACCTTATGACGTCTGCGACCAGTGTAGACCCTGATCAGCCTGCGCATCTGCGCAGTTTGACCAGGGCCTACACTGTTCCCTATTTAGTCTGTGAAGAACATGTGCTGTCTTTCGAAACAAACAAACAGTAAAATATAATCCTATTGCGTGACTGTACTGACCAGGATCTACACTTGTGGTACAAGTGACCTGGCACCAGGTCAGGTTATTCTAATTGCAGGGCTGAATTATTTTTTTCTGGATGTAAATATTCCGTTCTGACTTTGTCATTTATGCAACATATGACCGATTTTCCGAATAGTAGGTAATACTGGAGCTGGGCTCGTGTCTTAACTGGTCTTGTGCAGTGGTAATGACCAATTATACATGTATTGGCACATTTTGATAATTTGGTTACTATATTAGGAACCCAGCACATAAATCATGTTGTAAGTAGTGAATGCCAACCACACCCATTTGGTGCACATGGGCTCAATCGTTACATGGCATTTCATGTTTATTAATTACGAACATACTTGCATGCTGTTTGTTATTAATGTTCCATGGTTGATACAAACGGCGATCAGATATTTCCAATTAAATGTGCATAGAGATTATAGTGAGATGGTTACTCGGGGGTTTCTTGGTAGTTTGTTCCCCTATCAGTGTGAATTATTACAATACCGAGGTCACAGATGGCTGTCCTATTGTACAGGTGGTTGCCCAATCTCAATTAACAGAGGCCCTATGTCACACACTACTCACAGTAAAATATACCATACCAATGCTAGTTTGAAACGGTGAAATCTTCTTCTGTAAACTGGTCACAGGTCACGTAGCCAACAACAATAACAGATTTATCCTCAGGATATTTCTATCTTCTTTACATATCATCTGAAGTATATGTTGTTGCCACTCATTTGAACCGTCTCGACGAGACGGTTCAAATGAGTGGTGACAACATAGACTTCAGATGAGAAATAAAGAAAGCTATGAAAAACTTCCGATAACAACATATTTATCCTCTATATTGTTGTGTTGCTTTTGCAGCTAGGACGAACAAATCCAGGGTGCATATGTATTGCATAAACACGAGCATAGTATACGTTTACATCCATGTATATGTAATTGTTTTAGTTCACCTGAGCCAAATGCTCAAGTGAGCTATTATTACCTCTTCATCCGTCCGTCCGTCCGTCATACATCCTCATTTTCGTCTTCTCCGCCCGAACCGCTGGGCCGATGATCTATGTGTGAAGACTCTTCAGATTTATTAAAATGGATGTCGTCGTATAATCCAAAATAGCCGCCATAGCAAAGTAGGTCAATGTCTCTTCAAACGATATCTACTCGTGAACCATTGAACAAAAAAACCGGTTTGATATACAGGATATACAGTGCGTGCTTTTTGATCGAATATGGTCACGTCATATATTAAATCAAATGCTCTGGTGCATTTTTATTGTCGAAATCGGATGATTACGTCATTCCAGATGACTCTCGAAAGGTCAAAAGGTCATCTTTTCAAATGTCTTCTTCTCATGAACCGTTTCCATATTGTGTCATCCAAGATGGCTGTCGTCTGAAAATAGCACAACTTTTTTTTTAAATCATCTCACGAACCAATGAAACCTTGTAGGAATAATCGATCACTAATGTTCTCTCAGATTTGTTAAAATTGTGACCCCGCGTAAAACAATGGGCGTGGCTGTGCAATGCAAGTTAAACTCATTTTCGCCGAATGTGGTCATATTGTGTATCAGGGGGGCGTTTCATTAAACTTCGTACGACTAAAATGTTCGTAAGTGCAAAATTATGATAGACTGTAAATTTCACATTAACAATGTTTTCTTGTAAACAATCATTGGATTTCCATTTATTGAGCATAGGCTGCATATGCAGCCTATGCTCAATAAATGGAAATCCATCAATTGAAATTTCCAGACGATCCTAAATGTGCACTTACGAACATTTTAGTCGTATGAAGTTTAGTGAAACGGGCCCCAGATGATCCGATCGCTCTGGCACCAGCTTTGTCTCCTCCACGTTATAAGAAAGCTACATGTGAGTATGGTTTTACTATTTTAATCATGTATACATAAATGACACAACAATTGTCGTCTGCTGTTGCTTTTATATCTTGCCTTATTTCTCAATAAAAACATGTTTTGACAGATAAGTTCTAATGGAATGATTCTGAAGTGCTGTCAAAGCATATTGTAAATTATTCTAAAGTGCTGTCAAAGCATGTTTTTGATGATAAAAATGGAAAATGGAAACTAAACAGCAGACGACAAAAAATTAAGATAGCGGTGTAAGGGTTAAAGGTACATGCCCACGCAGTAGGCACAAAATGTTCTTTATAGGAATTAAATAAGTGTATAATTATGTCACTATTCCACCAGTTCTAAACATTACGAGTGCCCGCTATACAAATATAATCATTTATTAATTATCAATTTACTGTTAGCGACGCGCGTCGGTAACAGTCTATTTTGATAATGTGCGGGGACGACGACTTTCACATCACGGCTTGCGGTGCGCATGCGCAGTATACTAAGCGCGCCAGTAGGCTTCCCAATATGTAAACAAGAATATCAACATGTCGAAACGTCCAGGACGGAAATTGTATGAAACGGCGTCGGCCAAAAAAAAAAGGCGAAATGTCGGAGGGGCATGCAGTACAGAGAGAGAGAGTGGTTAATATTGGTGACCAGATCACCAAATTGAAAGAGTTACGTGGAGATTTAGATTTGGACTCGAACAGAGATATTTCTTCTCAACTTCCGATACTTCACTGCGCATGTCAAAGATGTGATATGATTGACCGTGTCACGTGACGCGTGTTGGTAAAAATCGAGGTCGGAAAATACCCTTTCTGGCCGCGGCATATAAAATGCGATTTAACACCAATTAACACGCGCCGTAATTAAAAATAACTCGTTAGTGGGTAGACAAATGGCTCATATAAGGCATGACAGAAAATGAAAAGTAGTAGTACAGTGTAACCTGCTGCGTGGGTATGTACCTTTAATACCGGCCTAGGCTGAAACAACTCGTGGCTTTGAGTGTTGCAGGTTCGATTTACGAACTATGTACTCATATACTCGTACAATTTCCAGGACGGGCATATTCATTTCAGTTACATGTATATTATGACGTAGGATTTATATAAACATAACATTTATCTATTTTCATTGCCGTGACCATGTTGAACCGTATACCGCCTACCGGGTCTTGTATACTCCGTGGCCCTAGTCTAATCTAGTCAAATATGTGTGGGGATTGGGGACTTAGTATGGTAAACTGTCAATATCGACATTTAATGTCGTTAAATTCGATACATCCATAAATGGCCAGATTTACCCGAGGTGTTAATAATGGTATTAAATCGTGCAACGTTGTAAATACAAGACGTAACACAGCACGGACCGATTTTCATTGAGATAAGGTATGCGATCGTTTTTAATGAAAATGTAAACTTGGTTAGCATCTGCCATTCTGAAGTGGTAAGTGGAATAAGGGGCCCACAATTTCAGAGAGAACTAAACTGTTCCCCATTGCTCTGCGGTTATCGACAGTCGTGGGTGTTAACAGGAAGATTTGAGCACATTTCACATTTAGCATGTCGGGAGATGCCTGCCGCGTACCAGGTCCCATTTCTCCTAGCTGTACTTGTACAATTCCAAGGCTGAGAAAAGAGACCTTATGACATTTCAGCAATGTATACCATTGTCCTTTCTATAATCTATTTAATTTAATATAATCATTTTTCTTTTCAGATATTAATATTAACCCATAGACCCTACACACAGCAATTGTCGTCTGCTGTTGCTTTATATTTAGCCTTATTTCTCAATAAAACATGGTTTAACAGCACTTTAGAATCATTTCCAATGGAAATGATTCTAATATGCTGTCAAAGCATGTAGGAAATGATTCTCAAGTGCTGTCAAAGCATGTTTTTGGTGATAAAAATGGAAAATAAACAGCAGACGCCAAAAATAATATAGCGGTGTAAGGGTTAATGCTACTTCTGTGACTTGACAGCGAACACCGTCTTGGTTGTGATCAGACTTCGCATGTACGCATGCTGGTCTAGGGATATGCTGATCGCATTCGCTGTAAGGTTCATTTTGTCAGCGATTGGTCCAATTATAAAATTATGGCGATGACATTGGCAATTATTACAGTTCTACAATGACGGGTGGGAATAAATCTCCAGATAAGTAGTAAGGTCAAAGGTTGGACAAAACTTTAATCGTGTAGGTATTTCCTGACCAACGTATTGTCAAACGTTTTCCCCGGGGTGGTCCATCCATCCACGCTCTAGTCCTTCCATGACGGTGTGGAAAGTACGGGTACCGTACTAGTAAACTACGATTATAAAATCGACCTTCAGTTGATAAAGGGGACCGAATGATGTATGTAGCCAGCGTAGATTATGAAATGTTTCTGAAATTGGTTCCGTAACCGGGATAGATAGCTTCGAAATGATCTAAGAAAACTATATCCACTGGAGAAATGGGTCCTAGGGGATTTGTGACCAGTGTAGCTCCTGGTAAAATACCACACTCGTGTAGCCTAATGAAAATGTGTATTCCTTCTTAGACGCATAACGGGTGTTTCATTGATGGAATGGCCCCTTTTCTCCCGTCACACCCACATGTATGATGATTATGTCCTCGATGCCGATCTAACGTGTAGTGGTGGAAAATACCACTCGCACACAGCCAGATCATGCGGTACATTCATTCATGTACCGCATGATATTGCTGTAAGCGAGTGGTATGTCACGATCTAGTCAGACCAGAACCAGCTGCCCGCGCAGGTAACGGTGGATCCTACCGTGGATGCCTGCAATTTGTGATTGGCCGCCCTGGAGTAGACGACCAGTTTGTATTCTACTTTTCAGCCTGTACATTCTGCCTCCCGTCACCGTGTAACTACAGTGGAACCCCTCTAAACCAGACACTCGGGGGAATATAGATGTTTACCTTAGATGTGTTTCGCTGTTATGTATCTCTGATTACAATGACTTTTCATGATGCCAATACACTAGCATGTGTCATGAAGCACTAACAATGGATTTACAGTGGTACATCTCCAAACCGGACACCCTGGTGATTTCCCAGGATGTCCGGTTTAGAGAGGTTCCACTGTAGTACATGTACCACAGTCTGTGCGAAACTGCTCCAGAAGAGGTCTGATCGTAACGGGAAGAGGACGGGTTTATTTCCTGTAGATCTACGTGCCAACGCAAAACTGACCGCAAAACGTAGAACAGCAGGGATTCTGCTGGCGATTCGATTTGTTTTGATTCTTTTTTCGAAAATTGTAATTTTTTATCGCCAATTGTTTTATTTTTTTTGAAGTGGCGATTTTTTTATTTTCCCCAGCTGAATCCCTGGAACAGGTATATTTGTAAGAGGCTTGGTGCTACCTACCGGCAAAATTGCAAACAGCGTGGATCAATTTCCAGACTGGTCTGTGCCTACACTGGTCTGGCGATTTAGTAATTGCAATATTGCACATCACTGCAGTACCTCAGAATCAGCATCCCATCTCGTCGTCATCGCATCCGTGTTTTGTTCAGACGATCACTGTACCTCGATGATATTGTCTCGGTGTTTCACTCGATATGAAATTTCGAATTTGTTAATATTCCCTACAGCGGTAAGTTGTACACAGTGTCGTCGGAGTGAACGGTGCACAGCCATGTATCCGGCGTTGGAAATATGCCCGTCGTCTATCCGGGACCAGTAGCCTATTTCACCAACATTGCAAAGTATACTTATCTAGCAAAGTATACTTTGAGGGAGAAATTTTCAATTTTAGGATAAATTTATTAGTTTTTATTATACTGAATTTATTACATTATCACAGCCATTTTGGCTGTGATAATGTAATAAATTCAGTATAATAATTCTGCATACTTTTAATCATCAAATATATGCAGTCGTTAGTTCTATATGCAATAATGCATTTCAAGAAAAATAAATGATTACTCTCTCAAAGTATACTTTGCTAGAAAAGTATACTTTGCAATGTTGGTTAAATCGGCTACTGTTATACGCAATATAAAGACATATCGTACATGAAAGGACATGTAAGGCTGCGGGTGACGTTGTACATACCATTGATTTTAATAAGGGGGTTACCAGAACATACATAAGCTGAAAAGACCTAATTGTTAATCCATTATTCATAAGCATACAGCGCCTCTCCGCACGAGAAACAACGCTCGTATTTATATTAGTCCAGATCACGCGATGAACCGGCATGCAATGTTGACGTGTTTCGGTCACATTTCCGGCGGGTTTGCCAGGAATGCCAATATCAACAACGCAGTCGATCGGACTGCACATGGTCACTGCTTCCAGTGCAGAGCCACAGCCATATTAGACACTAAACTTTATACAGCCGCGAGTAATCCTTACAATGCTGAATTAACTAAATGTTGTCTTCTGCTGTTTCTTTTTTTATGTTCCATTTTTTCTCGATGGAAACAGTTTTTGAAAGCGCATGAGAATGTATAAGTTAAAAATGAAAAAGAGCAGACGACTGTATTCGGTTCCGCGTTTTACGGGTTAAGTCGTGGGTTTCTCCGTGAGCTAGCTCGGATAAATCGTTTAAAGCGGATCAATGCGATACCTGTAATCTAGTTTTTGTCTTTCATCGGTACACATGCAACTTGGTAAACAGAGTCAAACAAACCTCATTGTAGGTCAGCTTGCATCGTAAAACATTATTCTGCAAATCCATCGTCTCGCCTTTATATTGCTAGGCTTGTGTTCACCTTTACCCTTGGCGAAATGGACAATATGGTAATCCCCGTGGTGGGGTTTAATCTGGCGACATCCGAATGTTTCGTATTAATGTTCAATAATAATTAGATTATTTAATATTGTATTTCATATTATCGGCTTTATTCATTCAGCGAAGTGTTCTTGATTCATGAATAGTTAGCTGTCATTCGCGGTTTAGTTGACCAGAGACTGTCTTTGAGAACACTACTCCGCCTCGATATATGGTCGTCTTCATCACTTACATTGTCTTGCAACAGGGTGTGTGCGTAAACAAAAGTATGCATCATATTTGAAGCCTACCTACATACCCACGACTTTACGTTGCATTGTTTCTAATTTAAAGGCGCATGCCCACTCAGTAGGCACAAACTGTTCTTTATGGGAATTAAATAAGTGTTTAATTGTGTCACTATTCCACCAGTTCTAAGAATTACGAGTGCCCGTTATTCAGATATAATAATTTAATAATATTTATTTTACTGATAGTGACGCGCGGTGGTATCATGCTATTTTCATATTTGCAAATGAGGTTTGGTATTTTTTTTAATTATTTATACTAATTAAATGCGTCACCTAAACAAATAATATTGTTGACAGATTATAAAGTATGACCATTGCACATCATAAAATAAATACAGAGAATCAATATTAACGTCCGTTAGTATTTTAATGAAACATGGTTATCGCCCCTGATAGCAGTGAGGAAATTTGCCTCTGATATAAAATGTATAATACTGCCAATTAATACGTGGGAAAATGGTGAATGAAAGTTTATTTTGCCAGGAAATGTCTCTGATATTGTCTCTGATATATTAAAGAACATTTTGTTCCTACTGAGTGGGCATGTACCTTTAACCACAAATACTATTTATTTCTTATTTTTGGGGAGGGTCACTTCTTCTGGACCAATATAATACAGTGGAACCTCTCTAATCCCCTCATTGTGTCTAATTTTGACGGGTTTCAATGTAGTTTATGTCACTGTCCTGTCTGTTCATAACAGAAAATGACACAAATTGTCAATCGAGTGCTTAATTACAGTGTAACCTCTCTAAACCGGACACACTGGGGACCTCCCAGGGTGTCCGGTTTAGAGAGGTTCCACTGTGACAGGGTATGCAACCTTGACTTCTGATGGCGGTGGCGTCACCTGGGAAAATGTTCACTGTACAGGCCCGTAGCCAGACCCGTTTGAAGGGGGGGGGGGGGGTCGTTTCGAATGCCCAAGGGGCCTGAGATATCTAGGGGGTCTAAAAAAGTGGACATCGAGGCTAAAAAAGTGGACCTCGAGGCTGGGCGGGGGGGGGGGGGGGGGGGGGTCGTCCGACCGCTCCGACCTTCTGGCTACGGGCCTGTTGTATGTCGCCCCAGTGGCGTTACTTACCCACATACGTTCGTTACCTCAGTCGGGAAAAGAACAATAATATCGTCCCAAGGGCGTTCGTTACCCACATATGATCAGGGCCTATGATGGTCGTCATTCTGCTTCTGAAGTGGCTTTACTGGTGCTAACAAAATTATTAGATTGTAATCCTATTGTGCGAATGTGCAAGATGACCAGGATCTACAATTGTTGCACATATTGTAAGGTGAATTTTCTCAGCCGGCAGCCCATACCACCTTACATTGACGAACGAACCAATGATGTGGCTGTGACTGGAACTTATGTGATTTGTAACCAGTGTAGCTCCTTATCAAATAGCAAGGCAGTACAAATGTTCGATTATCCTACGATGGCCGTACTACTACATTCCTCCTTCCTACAAATAGATTTGTTTCTCAAATGTCTCCAGGTTCTTTCATAGACTCCCTAGTTCATTCTGTACGGAAGACTTCATACGAGATATGACTTCGCCTATTGGCTCGAAGGGTAATCTATCCTGGTTCATTGGCACCACTGTAGTAGGAGGGGAATGTGTATAAACTGAAAACCCAGGCCGCCTGCATAAGAGACGAACAGTCTACCACGTCGCTATGAAAGCCGGCATTTACCGCAAGGCAGTACAAATGTTCGGTTATCCTACTATGGCCGTACGTACTACTACAGAAGCATGCTCGACGTTTCATTGATGGCATCGCGAAGAGTGCATATCCTGATCAGTCTGTGCGGATGCACAGGCTGATCTGGATCTGCTCTGGCCGCAATACCCGTAAGCCCCATTTCTCCAGTCACAGCCACATATATACAGTCGAACCTCCTCGAACGGCCACTTCTCTACAAGAACACCCTCTCTATAACAGCCGCTATGTTATATCACGAATGGATGATTTCCTCTGTATCTAACCCTTAGACTGCTGAGCACAAAAATTGTCGTATGCTGTTGCTTTGCCTTCTTTCTCAATAAAAACATGTTTTGGCAGCATTTTAGAATCATTTCCAACAAAACATGTTTTTGATGCGAATTATCGAAGAAAATAAATAAACAGCGGACGACATAATTTAATTCAGCATTAACCTCCCTACAACAGCCACCTCTCTACAACAGCCAGTTGTGCGCCTTCCCATGGGTGGCTGTTGTAGAGAGGTTGCACTGTAGTATTCGACTTCGTTAGGTTGGCGACGAACGACACTATCACCACAAAAACGAATGCGGCTTTACTGGTTGAGGATAGTTGCGAACGGTAACTCTTGCAATGTACTCCCGTACCGTCCGTAGCCAGACGGTACGGGAGTAGATGGCAAGAGTTACCGTTCACAACTAGGTTGAGGGAAACACATACTTGCCTCATTCGCTGGCTACCAAGGCGACGGACCAATTTCCCCACATCTATACCTTCGTTATTTGATCTTATTTCACAATCGCGCCCAGGCTGCTTATGCTAATTGTTTCATGTAGCATGGATGTAATGATTGACAGCTGTTGCTCATGTTCATTACTATGTGTTAGCATCAAGTAAGATTATCGTTCAACATGGTGGTCCAGTTCGCGCAATCAGCAACTAGCCTCTTCTCACCAAGGCGGCCTGGGTTCGATATCCGACCACTGAAGTATGTGTGATGGTATGGTGGATGCCAGATCGGACAAATGGGTTTTCTCCGTGTACTGCAATTTCCTTTCATACGTCTACATGTGTGCAAATGAACGCTGTTTATATATATATATATATATATATATATAAGTACTAGCCCGCTTATTTGTAATCCTCGTAAAATAAATAAAGTTTAAATAACATACATTAATAAAATGAGGTTCTCGTCGCAAATCACACAGATGTACAGGCTACATGCGTCACAATATGGGTAGCAATCATGCATAGTCATGCTGCACTTTCGGGACTGAATATTTAAACCGAAATATTTCTGACAATACAGTGTTTGTTTGAATCTTTCCTCGCCTCAAAACCGACCAGTCGATCCAGGCAACACACGTACCTGTTATGCGTGTCAACCTTAAGTGTGTGCCATTTCCTCGTGTTATTTTTGGCTTTACCTATGTCGTATCTCCATGCTGGTTCAATAAAGTATTGACATTCCAATTAATGATTCAAGCTCAAAGCACACTCTAGCAGGATATTAAGCTATATAAAGTTTCACCTTCACCGATAGGCCTACATGAAACAACCAACACCGCGCAACCATCGGTCAGCGTTACTATTCAAATCGTCACATATACATATACCCCCAGTCACCTTAACTACCAGGCTACTGTTACGGCAGGCTTGTAGATGAGTTTTCGCAAGACTGGTTTAAAGTACGCTTTACCCAGTGCGTTGGTTCAAGTTAGGTTTTACCCAGTACGTGCAGTCTACTGCAGTCTACCGTGCTGGGTAAAACATGACTTGAACCAATCTTGCGAGAATAACACACTTCTGTAGCTGCCTCCTTTGAATTTAAACTGAATATCGCTAGACACATGAGCAATGTTCCACGTACACAATAACAAGCACCATTAATGATGATCAGCAAGTGTGGCTGCATTTTGTGAGAACCAAAAGTTTCATAAAATAAATTAATAAATAATAAAAAGTACATTTATATGTATGATATATGTGTATGTGACTTTCGTGGTATCAGTGTGTTTTCTAATGCATTCCCAGTTACAGACCTTCCACGTCAATATGTACTGTATTAATTCGTGACCTTTTGATAGCATTTACGGAAAATTCGAAATATTTGCCTTCAATTTTGTTCGGTTTATCTCTGGCATATGGTGGTAAGACGTGTTATGTCATCTCCGAATTGGATTGGACGTATTTATATTGTGAATAGTTCACCCGTGAATTGTCGCCGTCCCGTCGCAAAACGGACCCCACGACGTTTGATGTCATTTGTAGATACAGAGGAGCATGTAATCTACTCAAACTGACCAGGGCCTACACTGCTCCTTATTCACTCGTTCGTTGAGGGTTCCTTATACGAGAGTAATGGGTACAGCTACATGGTTTTGTTTACTCTCTGTTGTAAAACATTTACCGTAACCCTTTATATCTATATTATTATTATTAAAGTGTCTCCTTTATATAGTTAACGATTATTGGCAAATTCAAGTTTCTGTTATCCCGTTATCAGACCCGTTATTGCCCCCACCTGTTCTATTCCACAGCAGGGATATACAACCACAAAGATCACAGTGACAATATGATTAATGATCAGCATCGGCATAATTATACCCCACCACATGCAACGGATTGTCACGCTGTGTGTGCATAGTTGACTCAGGTTCTCCGTGCGTCGATCACAAAACTGAACATACGTGGTGAATTTCTTAATTAGATCTTATATTTCCCTTCACGACAGTTGTTGATATTTCCACATGTATTCCCCTAAAGGTCCCCTGTCATGCCGCGACACATTCACGACCCGCGGACCACTGCTAACTGATGTCACCTACTTTTAATATACTGCATTCTCTACAAAACTTAAACTTGTGGCTGTGACTGGAGAAGTGGGGCTTATGGGTTTTCCGACCAGTTTAGATCCAGATCAGCCTGTGCATCCGCACAGTCTGATCAGGATCTACACTGTTCGCCATTCCATAAAAAAACACCCGTCGTACTTTTAACAAGCAATTAAATCGTTGTTATGCTACGGGAGCCATTGGTCCCATTTCTCCAGTCACATCTATGTTTCTTTCGATGGAACTTATTTATATTTTATATATGTATTCTCTGCTGGCATTAGTGACAAACACATCCACCCACGCTACTCCAAAGACTTATCAGCGAGGTAGATTTATCATAATTTGTTTGTTTTCATGGAGATTGTTGATACTTATTTAACATGTGCATGTTTACTAAGATCTAAATCGTGCTATAGCAAATCTACGACGCTCACGTAAAGCTCACAACCTTATAATATTCGGGGCGAAGGCACCATCGGGAGTATCGGGAGTATTCGTCCGCCTTAATACTGACAAATGTTTTGTTAATTGTTTTTAAAGCACTGGGACTCGGATATAAAGTATGGAAGCGTCCTGGTGCTAATGCTAAACTATATGAAACAGTTTACTAAAGATAATGTACTTGTAAATGTGTATCTTTTCGGAACCTAGTGGGAAATATGTGTCGCCTGAAAATAAATCGGGGCTTGGAAAGAAAACAAGACGTGTTTATAATACTGCAAAATATTTTGATCAAATCAAATGGATCGTGTGTGGATACAGTGGAACCTCTCTAAACCGGACACCCTGGGAGGTCCCCAGGGTGTCCGGCTTAGAGAGGTTTCACTGTAAATCAAGCATTGATCACATCACTCTGAGCCATAGTTGCGTGCTATGCTATCACGAACGGGCATTATCCTCCGAGATAAGTGATAAAGAAACTCATTAAAATAAGATCACATATGTTTTCTTATGTTCGGTTTAGAGAGGTTCCACTGTATATATAATTTGCAGTCCATAAAGCAAACCCCCACATATTGAATATCTCAGGCATGGGAGTGGAACACTATCCCCAATCCTGAAAATTTATTTGAGCAGCGGATTGCGCTGCGATTTATTAGGGGGGTCTGGGGGCATGCCTGGCAACATAATCCATTTCAATTTAAAATAATACTTGCAACAAGAAGTCAGTACATGTATAACAGGGATTCCGCTGGGGAAAATAAAAGAATCGCCACTTAAAAAAAATAAAAAAAATAAATCATTTTTTTTCTCTCGAAAATTGTAATTTTTTATCGCCATTCTCAACGGATTTACAAGATTCACAAAAAGTGGTCCCTGGGACCTCAAATCCGGATTTCCGGATTAATCCGGAAATTTCCCATGTCTGATATCTGTAGCCGCTTTCACCAAAACTGCTAAGCATACTTATCTTGTGAACACTTTGTGGATTTCTGAAATGGATGAAATATTGTAGATTCACTTGTGGACCGACGAATTATATAACATATACATGTATACGTATTGTACACTTATTGTCCATTAATATGTTACATTAATGATCAGGCAAAGAATGACGCTTGGGGCCTCTGTATATGGCTACTATGTTTTTCTCTGCCATTAATGCTACTAAATCAGTATAGGTGTACTGTTTTCGCAGGTCATGATGGGGTGGGTGGGGGTCTAATACTTTACTTCGGAAACATAAACAAGCGACATTTTGCCGACTGCGTGATCCTGCATCGTCGACCGATCCGTGGTAAGTTGGTCGAAAACTTCGCTGGGAACATTCTATCCGGTAGCGACACACTTACTACATACGTAGTGACGTCAATTTGAAACAAAAATAAGAACACTTATATATATCTATTATAAATGTTCACTGGTTAGTGCTTGCGCGGAAATGGACAACATGACATCGTGGTTTCACTTCGTAAGACTAAAATGTTCGTAAGTGAAAAAGTATGATAGTCTGTAAATGTCACATTAACAGTTTTCTTGTAAACAATTATTTGGTTCACATTTATTGAGCATAGGCTGCCTATGCTCGATAAATATAAATCCATCAATTTAAATTTCCAGACGATCCTAAAGTTGCACTTACGAAAATTTTAGTCGTACGAAGTTTAGTGAAACGGCCCCTGTTCTTCGTGTAGTCATTTGAGATGCGGTAACATTCGGCAATACTCGGCAATATATGATGTGTTATTTGCCACGTACCGCTGCATGTATGAAGTGGTTCGTGTGGAGCTATGCTGAGCGTACCAGCGCAGTTGTACATACACGAGCCACAAATGAAAAGACAAAATCGTCGAATAACGCTTTTTTTCTATAACGTTATACTGCAACGTTACCCGTGCCTCGTTTTCCGCTCCGATTATAGACAAAGGGATCGCCATTCATTAACCATGTTCGCGCGTTTGTATCTCCACCTATCAGTTTATTAATTAGCGGTCTAGGATTTCCGTCATACACTATAATACGGGTTCGTGTGCAGACATGTTCCGAGTATGTTTCCCCTACTTAGCCGCCTCGTTGCACACATTGAATGCCGTATTCACTGTGCTGGGATAATGTGGCAAATGTCGGACATTATCCGTGCCAGTAGACGGTGTTTTCAGTAGGATGTCTATACAAGGCCAGGTCTTTGCTGGATCCCGTCCAGAATGGCATGTCGGTCGTTTTACAAGAAAAATCCCAAAGGCAATATTCCATTACAAAACTTTACCAATGCACAGTTAAGAAGATAGCCTTACTGCGCTTAATGCAACTATTTACGTCAAACAATTTTGAAAGGTTTGTTTTCTTTTTTTAGGGCCAGGAGGAAAATTTGTGAAATATATTTATTTTGAGAAATGATCATACTTGACCATATCTAGGAAGAGGTTCCCATTATCGACTCTACTTTTTAGCTCACCTGAGTGAGCTATTGTTACCGCAATGTGTCCGTCCGTTGTCCGTCCGTCCGTGAACATTTTCAAACGTCTTCTCCTCGGTAATGGTCCTTAGGTAGGGGGATTACAAAATTGTTAAAATGACGTCATTACGTGATCCAAGATGGCCGTCGTCTAAAAAGACAAAATTACAAGACAAAATTGGCGAATTCTACGTCGAAAAGGGGGAGATAATCCAATTCACATTGCGCATCCACATACCATAGGGAAGGCATACATAAGTTTGAAGTCCCCATAAGTTATGGTTAATAAGTTTTACTTCTTACAAAGCAAAATTGGCGAATTGTAAGTCGAAAAGAAAGGGGGAGATAATGACGGACGGGTGTGTGTGGGTTGGGGTGGGGGGTCGATTAAAATAATCGAATTAACTCTGCGCATCTACACACCAGAAGGAAGGCACACATGAAGTTTGAAGTCCCTACCTATAACGGTAAAAAGGTTTTACTTCTTACAAGAACCGTGACGGACGGACAGGGGTACTGATGTACGGACGGACGTACGGACACCCGTGACGAAAACAATATACCAATTTTGTTCTTCAAAAGATGGGTATAATAAGTAAATAATTCATCGATTGCAAATAAACTAGCGTTCGTAACGCTATTTATATTTCAGCATTATAAACATTGTTTTTACCAATCCCAAATCGCTTACCAGGTTATTCATAGGTGCTACATTGGAACCTCTCTAAGCCAGAGACCAAGACAATAATACAATCTCATTTTGAGAGGTTTCTTGGTAACGCATCTCATATAATAATGCATGTTCACGATTGCAAAAGACATACGTATGTCCCAGAATGGGCATATGCCTGATTTACAGTGGAATATCTCTAAAACGGACACCCTGTGGACCTCCCAGGGAGTCCGGTTGAAAGAGGTGTCACTGTATTGGGTTCAGAAATACTGTCTTGGCATATCCGAGATCCAGTGTTTCATTAGCCTTGTGGAGGTGAATAAGGTAATGGTCATGTTAAATCTTGGCATGGGTGTATCACACATATCCACATGTATACATTGTTCATGATATTAACGTAATCCATAAACTTATATTGAGGTTATAACATGATGGAGAAACTCTAAAAAAAAGACATAGCAAATGCGAGTGAAAACTGAAGATTGAAACGTGATTTACGGGATAGTGGACTACTCGTGAGTGCAGTGCATGCGTAAGCTGTGTATTCGTTTCAATGCGAAATTACTGTATACCTGGGCGTAGATGCCTACCACATTTCCTTTCATATACGTCCAATACAGTTGTATACCCAAGTGCATTTGTATGAACTTCACTGTGAAACTATTTCACATTTACGGCCAGCGTAGACCAACATCACCCTCATATTGGCAATCGTCCGTGATGTCATGATTCGCCCGGCGTTTATTGAAACATCACTTGCACATGCTGAACACACTGTCATGGTGGAGTGGGCAGATGTGAAATATGATCAAGATCTACGTTTGTTGCGAATATCAATATAAGGGACCGTTTGCTGACACACAGTCCATATCAAACTCTTTATTAAAGTTGACTGAACCTGTAGGCATATGTACGTCAATATTGAGCAATCAAATCAACATTGCTGAAAGGATTCAATATTGTGTAGATAATTCAGTTTAACATACGTTTAGTACAGCAAATCAGGTTTAAACCTGGACAAGGCAATGTAATAAAAAGCTATTAAAATGTAAATGTGTGGGATATTTAACCCAGAGCTCCACCATTGCACCAAATGCATACGTGTGTCTAATATATAGGCAGAATAATAGAGCGACCGAATAATACGAAGTGATAGACGGCGAGCTCAAAGTAATGCAGTTTCGTACTTTGACAACGGCGACTGCTATAATATGTGAATTGTTTTTACCGTATAACGTTTGCAACGATTAAAGATCCCAATTCTTTCGCAGTCAGACTATAGTCTAATCAGTTTGCTAGATCGTAGCAAGACTCAGTGACTGAATGACCGACAGCTTAGGCCCTGACCAGGCTGCGTGGATGGCATGGCTGAAGTCGCATCCGTCGTAAAGTAAAGTCTTAGACATTTCGGTATGCATACAACGATATGTAAATGGTCATTAGATAATTCCAATTTGTATTTGCAAGTAAGCGTATGTTATGTTTACGGGATACTCCACCTGATACCCACACCACCATCAGTTCACACACACACCTAATGGGATTCTCTTTCCTTTTGTTAAATTGGGTACATGTATATGTCTTAGCTCACGTATCACAATACAGACGCCTGTTATTGGACATATTATGTTTGGAAAACGCCGATTGTTCAAGAACGGCTAATGCAGCCCCGACTGCGACAAGAGCACACAAACTATGCAAACATTCGTCTGTTGTTTGAATTAGAAGTCAATTAAACAGGACATGGTGGCTAATACTGGGTGATGTAATGCGGAAGGGAAGTCAGTGACGAACAAGAAATGTGATTCTGGTGAAAAGTACATGGTAGCCAGGATTTAAGAGCATGAACTGTCCAAGTCAGCCAACTGGGAACGTACATATAAGGCACGTACACATATGGGTGGGTGGCTCATAATGAGTGCGCTGAAGGCTGGAAGTTGTGACCAAGGTTCAGTAAAGGAGGCCAAGTGGTTGTGGGGAACTGTCTTAAACGCAACGGTTACGTTTAACTCCCCGTTAACAATGGCGTTTAAGGCAGTATCTGCTAGATTATGAAATTGAAATTGCTAATCGTTCAAGTGCAAAATGTAGATCACTGATACAGATCCGTGGCCGGGTTGTTGTGAAGCGTGTAAGAAGTAAGCTGTCTATAGATGTGGACATTCTGGTAACCTCGCTGTGTTTAATTTGGATGGGTTTCGCAGTATCTTTCACGATACTGTAACTCCTAGCTCATGCATATAAAGTACAATAACTTGGAACCTCTCTAAACCGGAAACCACCAGAACCTCACAGGGTGCCCGGTTTAGATAGCTTCAACTGTAATTGACAATTATCTGGGAATCAAACAACACAAGTTCAGTTTTATTCAAAATATTTTATTATTTTCACGTTTTCTTTCAAATAAATAATATTACAATTGTCATACTGCCAGCACACGACAGTACTGGGAATAAGTAGAATGGTCATGCATGTTAATACTGAATGTCGCTGATTACCAGCGTCTCTCGGCTATGTAAACAAGGGGTGGTAACAGTGCAGCATATACACGACATTAATGAGACACGCCATGTGATTTAGTACCTTCGGACATCTGCGTAATTTCATGAAATACGTTTACAACGATGAAAAATATTGTACATTTTGTAAACGTATTTCATGAAATTACGCAGATGTCCGAAGGTACACAATCTCATGGTGTGTCTCATTTTAGTCAATCGTATGAATGTTTTCGTTAAAATAGTAGCTGCTTCGTTTATGATTTATCTGTCTTTCCGCGTCTACTCAAATAAAAGGTGCCAAAATGAGCCCCATTGGTACAAATGCATTCATAGCATAGCTCCAAGCATACATGTATTACACAAGAATAATTCAGATTTAAATGTACATGTGTATCAACTATGATAGCATTTTCAAGTGATGATATGCCGCGTTTGCCATTGTTACCCACTGTCCCCTTTGTTACAAAGTCGAGCAGATACTCGAACACTGGCCTGGCAAAACATAGCCCAGTGAATACAGTGCCAGTAGTATAAACCCTCGTCACTTCAACCCACTGTCTCACCAACATTATATATGTATGAAATCAAGCACTGCAGCCTGACTGTCATTGGACCAATCAATATGTTTGATGTCATGCCGTGTGTGGCAGTGCATAAGGAATATACCCCTTACACTGCAGAATTAAAATTGTTGTCTGATGTTTAGGTTTGTTGGTTTTTTTTTCAGAACAAAACATGCTTGACATCACTTTAGATTGGGAATGATTCTAAAGTGCTGTCAAACTAAGTTTTTCTTGAGATACATGACAAAATATAACAAAACCGCAGACGACCATTTACACCCGCCCCCCACAGTCAAAGGCATAATAGTAATACAGCGGGTACAAGTTAACGACTGGTCTATGCTGTGACTAGGTATTAACTAGGCTCGTTTGCCATGACAGGTTCAAATAGGCTAACTATATAATGCATGAATAAAATTCAAATGTTTACTATGCGCTATATGATTATACATGTATATGACAATGAGATACATAAAGTATAGAGGTTTTTATTATGTTTCTTCTATATTACAAGATAATGGAGGAATGTACTGGTAGTTGTAATACAGTCTGCCACTGCCAATCTACGAGTATCCATTTACCACCATTCATGTTTAGAATTTCAGACACACATGTATTACCATATGGCCATATCAATGTCTTACGCCCAATGAGTGGTGTGGTAGCTTATATACATATATAAAACAGTTAAATGGTTGCCTATTGGAATTACACTGCCGTCTGTTTATTTTTTATTTTCCATTTTTCTCATATCAAAAACATGGTTTGACAGTACTTTAGAATCATTTCCATCTAAAGTGCTGTCAAACCATGTTTTTTTACTGAGAAAGAAGACAAAACATAAAACAACAACAGACGCCAATTTTCCCGCATTTTCCCAGCAAGTTTCCCGCATTCTAAGGGTTATATAATATTCCCAACCAAGGACTAGCTTGGCTATTGGTAGGTGCATTATCAATAAATCATAACACAAGGAATAATGCAGTCCCGTTTGTTAATGTTAAGTGTTTACAAATAAGGGGAATATAATAGTTTTATTTCTAGTGCTAAAACTATTTTTTCTATGTGGAGATTTTCAACTAGATGCGAAAATAGTCAATGGCGTCTTCTCACTGAACTGTATCGAATATATCCCAAATTTCCGCTATTTGGAGTGTGAAATCATGTGATAAACAAAATCTCAAACTTGTTTCCATTTGTTATATCTCATATCAAATTAAACTCCTTCGAGATCCTCTATGTATGATGTCAGCTACACTATACTGTTATAAAACTAAAGTTTGCTTAGAAAGGTACAATACATACAACATATACATGTACATCATACTGTCTAAAATCTGGCCCATTATACTGCAAACATAATTGCTATGAACAACGGCTATCAAAGCAGGATAACGGCCGAAAAGAATATAATGTACCACCTTGTCAATAGATATACCGTTACATATGAATGTTTATTTTTTTGTGGCAAAATAAGAACGCATTGTTTGGTCTGCATTGTTTGGTCATGCATCGGTTTAAAAGTGATGAAGCATACACCAAATTGAGAGACTTATATTGTTTCCAAAATAAATTTGGAACATGTTCAGACATTGGCTTTATTATTTAAACCTATGATTCAGGCAACACTATTGTATAAATCTGTATAATATTACATGCTGTCATGTCACAAAATAATACGATTCAGATTTACAAGTAAAACATTGTAATATTCATGTATATGTACAATCATTGTACAATAAATAGTTTATTATAAAATATGGGGCCTGTCATTTGGCATTTTAAAAGTTGAATAATTATATTTCAGATGCATTATATGCACGTATAGTCTGCTAATTGTTAATTTGAACACAATACAATTCACAATGATAACACTACAGTATGGATATACTGGCAAGTACTACAATAGTTGTGAGTACTACAATATTTGTGAGTACTATGAATGAAAGTAGTAAAAGAGAACTAGGACATGAAACATTTAGGTATCCGCATTCGGACACCATATACATATAGCCCCTGATCATACATGATTGGGCCTTGACATTGTTACCGAACACTGGCAGTGGCCTACAGCATGATGGTTTCTCATGAGCTCAAAATCAAGTTGTTTGATTGGCTGATTATGAACACAGCTCAGGATCAGCCAATCAAACTTAATAAAAAAATATGTTCTGAGTGTTAAAATTCAGATACTGATAGATGCAATGAGTGGTTGAGTAAATTGTGTCTGTACTAATAACTGACATTAACTATGTTGGTGTCAACTAACATGATGTATGCTTGCACTGGTAAAGAACTAGAGACAAATCAGTCTGTCAATGCATAAGGTGTTTATAAATCTCTCTCCATCGGAATATGGTCTAATCTTTAGAGAATGATGTAAAATCAATCCCTTCAACATGATTGTAATATTAGGGCTCCAGATAAGCTGAATATTTGCTTAAATACCAAATTAAAATTGCCAAAAACCCAATTGAAATCAGAAGTAGCGAGTATCAAAAAGCAATAAAAAAAATTGTGGCACCTTTATCATGCTGCAGAAAACAATAAACAGATCACAAATATAGCATACTTTTTTTATTTTCCAAGAAAACACATCTTGGTATTTTCTAATGAAATGCCAAGACATGTTTTCATTTCGAAGTAAACTATTCAATCATTGCGGTCTGTTGATGTGTAAACAGTAGTGTGATTTTATTTTACCCAATTAAACTTTTGAAATACCCAATTGCTTCAGAAATGATGGAGTAACAATATTCAATTACTAATTCCTTATCTGGCACCCTGTAATATAATTTATACTAGTAATTTAACTACATAATTGTCTGCCAGAACTTGCTAAGTACCATGACTGAACATAGGTCTACACTGATTGAGAACAGTGTAGACAATGATGAGATTAAATGGATGATTGGACGAACACTGGTAACAAATGACTGTAAACCCAAGTGGTTCCCAATTAATATTAACAATGTACGTACACTATTTACATATTATGTTCACGGAAAATCGTCTGTATAGATAGAACTCTTGTAAAACAAGTTTAACAATATTCACTACAATGAAATCTAACCATGTGTGACTAGCCATGACAAAATGGGACTTACTTAATCAGTTGTAATCAGCGTTGACCTACACCAGCTGGTATGGTGGTTTTCCAAAATAGTTTCATTATGACATAGACAGTTCACCATTTTGTCTGGTTGATGATGCAATTGAAGGGGCCAGTTAAAGAAGAGGGCTAAGACCATAAGGACATATCCCCATTCTTCCACTGACGCCTTCAAATTCGAATTTATCTGGCTACATGTGTGAATCAGCTGGTCAGGAGCTACGCTGGTCAGAAGCACAATAAGTACCCTTTTGTCATGTCCTCATATTTCCAGCATGTATCTGCACAATTAACGGATATATTCCCTATAAATGTACACTTCAACTATTTTCTAAGATGCAATACTTGTGCACGTTTTATGACAACATATTTTGGTTACCCAGTAAATTATGTATACACTGGACACATTTTCCCATGGAATGGCTTGGCATTTGCCATATCTGATACTAAATGAAGGAGTACATTAGATGATATGTAATTTGTAAAGTTGATATGTATCTGCTGTGCCAAATGTGGGCACTGGTCCAGATTGGCCGCTATAGTGGTCTGGGGCGTGATCAGATAAACTGGGAACACACACAATTTGCTCACTCAGGCAGAAAGGTCATATCATATCGGTCATATCGGTTTGCCATGAGAAGATCTTCTGAGACATTACTCCGGCAAGTGGCTACACAGCAGAAGGTTGTGTCAAGACTAACCAACCAACCAGGTCCAACATGTTCTGCTATACATTTTAGGCGATTTGTCGTTTTTTGTATTTTATGATTTTCCATGAAATTAAGCTGTAAATGAATAATCACAGCATAGTACTTTTGTGGAGTGATGAGAAAAGTAGCACATTTTGTATTCATATGTGTTCTATCAGCAATATGGTGATGTATCTACATGCACTACAGGTAAGTTGAATGTCTCACTGAGTTCATGCCAGAACTACGATACCAAATAATTTGTTAAAATTGTTAAGCTTTCATTATTTATGTTATTATCATTACTGGTCTACTTTCCCGTAGAAACATAATAACTAAGTACATTGATTTATAATGAAATGTATTGGTATCCAGGGCTCCAGATAAGGAATTAGTAATTGAGTATTGTCACTCCATCATTTCTGAAGCAATTGGGTATTTCAAAATTCTAATAGGGTAACATTAAATCACACTAATGTTTACACATCAGCAGAGCGCAATTATGGAATAGTTTGCTTCTAAATGAAAATAACATGTCTTGGAGACAATTCTAATGAAATACCAAGATGTTTTTTTCATGGAAAATAAGAAAAATATGCTTTCTGCATGATAAATGTACCATACATTTTTATTGCTTTTTGATACTAGCTACTTTTGATTTCAATTGGGTTTTTTGCCATTTTAATTTGGTATTTAAGCAAATACGCAGCTTATCTGGAGCTCTGCGGTATCTGGCCTGGAAGTGGTTGAGCAGCTGTGCAGCAATACTGCTGAGTCAGCAGTTTCAATGTTTAAAAGCTAATTTCTTATTTTTCCACTGTTGTTTAATAATAATTTGTCTAACTTTTGATGAGAAACAATAAAAAAGAAAAGAAAAAGTTCCATACAGATAAAAGTGTACATGTATGCCAAAATACAGAGAAAACAAGTTGAAATGTACCAATGTGTTATTAGGACCATAATTGTTTACATGATGCAGATACATGCCAATATGTCACATGATAAATAAATAAATAAAATGTAAATATTTACATGATTTCTGTACACATTATCTACAGTGTCTATGTACACCCATGTCTACCCAGCAGCAGGTCACTTGTATACAGGTCCAGCTCTGTAGCCCATTTCATCAACATTGCAAAGTATACTTTAGTAGCAAAGTATACTTTGAGGGATAAATTTTCAATTTTATGATAAATTTATTAATTTTTATTATACTGAATTTATTACATTATCACAGCCAATTTGGCTGTGATAATGTAATAAATTCAGTATAATAATTCTACATACTTTTAATCATGAAATATATGCATTTGTTAGTTCTATATGAAATAATGCATTTCAGGAAAAATAAATGATTACTCCCTCAAAGTATACTTTGCTAGTAAAGTATACTTTGCAATGTTGATGAAATAGGCTACTGGACTCCCCTCCAATATTGCATCACGGTTTTTCATCAATATTTATCGTTTTGAAAATCAAAGTTAATTTATTGAAATGGAGTTGAAGGTTGACACCTACAGTGTTGGTCATTGCAACATGATTTGACCATTTGTGAAAACACAGAACAACCTGGATCTACTTATATGAAATGCAAGTATGGCAACTAATGTCTGTCGCCAGCCGGAACAAGTGACCTGCAGCACTGAATATTCATGAAAGCAATAACAAGTGGACGGAATAAATACTGGACGGAATGTGGTATATGGACGGATAACTGTCGCATGGACATAACTCTATACTGGAGCCACGAGACGAGGGCGTGGCATCAAGTATTTAGCACTCAACAAAACAACGGTGGCTGGTCCACCAAAACAAGCAGTAACAAGATACATGCTCTCACATGTACTAACAATAACAGACGGGTCACTGGTAAACAAACTGAACCGTATGGACATTTGTACTAGCTGATTGTGATCATCACAGATGCTGGCCATCCTGCACAGTCAGATCTGCATCTATTCTATCTGGTTTCACTAACATTGCTAAAATTATTTGCAAAGATCTAAGTGCATTTTGACGAAATAATTTTCAACGAATGCATAAATTATTTTATATCTTTAGTAAATGAATTTTTTTTATAATCAACTAAAGCTGTTATAATGTAATAAATACTGTATATGAATGCAGCATAACATTATTTATCAAATAATAAACAGGCCTTTGTTTTACTTAAATAATGCATTATATACAAATAAATATTACTCGTGCAAAGTATACTTAATCTTATAGGTAGATAAATGCACTGGTGACTGGTCTAGGTTGACACTAGCAGCAATTACATGTATCATTAGGTACATTTTGTCAGCCAGTGACCCAAACAGTGTCCCCTGTATGGTGTCGGTTACACAAAGTCACCGATCTACAGTAGCTAAACTCAAGATTGCACAATCCACTGATTGAAGTATCATACACAGAACAAAATTAACCAAGGCAAAGTCAGAATCAACAGAAAAGAACAACAAAAATAATAAATAACATTATCTTCCCCTGATAACAATTAATAATTAATATGTTTCAATGGTGTTTCATATATATTATTAAAATCCTGTGTTCATGAATGACCCGAGTATGAAACTTCAATCAACCAATGACTGCAGAATCTTGAAATAAGGCATGACAAGTGTTTGCTTACAGCTGGAGCGATGAAGCTAATGAAGATAAATACAGGTATACCATGATCTTTACTGCACCTAGATATACAAATGTATGTAGTACTGTCTGTCTCTTTTACTAAATGCTTCTCAATTTGTATTGGTTTGTAGCGAAAAATGTAATAAATAACAACACAAAAAGTGGACTAATTTTGTTGACAATCTGAGCATGAAGCTTTTAGTGGAAAAGACAGAAACTGATGATAATCAAGTTCAATTGAGACAACTGAAACTATGATCCCCTGATGCTGTGCACAGAGCTATGATCAACTGATGTCGCAGAGCAATGAATGAAACACACTAGGTAAATCTCAATTTGCTACATGATTTCCAGATCTGTATGAATGAAAACTACATTCCACTACAATCACGTTAATGCTGGACTAGGGATGTTCTCAATATCAAATAAATTGTCAACATCAAATGCAGCATCTCCTTCGAACTCACTACGGTCAAACCAAGGGTGTTGTTCATCAGAGTCATTCATTGACGATGGAGCAATTGGGGTATTAAGGCCACTCCGTGAATCCTGAATATTCTCAATGTTTTGTAACAAGCTTTTTTCACTGAAATTAAAACTTTCATTCCACCACTCCGGCGCTCGAATGCCAGTACCTACAACACTTAAGTCTAAATTTCCATGTGTAGTGAAGTCAAGGGCTTCATCTGAGAGGTCTGTGTCACCAAGCAAATCATCAATCCCGAAGTCACTAGTGGAATTGGAGTCTGACGATGGAGGACTCATCGCCATTATTGGACTAGCAATATCTTCTGTATGTGTATCAATAATGTGCTCAGTTTTTATTGTGATGCCCGCGACTTCTATATCCTGGTTGAGTATTGATGTCCAGTTGAAGTCCCCTTTAAGGGTTTCTTCTTCGTCTTGAGCACCAAACTGAATAACACTATTTCCGTTTTCAAGTTTTCGGATTTTTGTTGGCTGACTGAAACTATAGTCTGGATAACCATCATCGACTGGTTCCCGTTTGATTTTCTTAGCTGGGAGCAGTGTCGGCGGGGAGCCAGCATTTGAACTTGTTCCAGAACTCTGCCCATCTCTGCTGTTGCGCCGCTTTTTAAACACACCATTTTCTATCATGTCATTGTATTCCGGATTGATTCTCCAGAAGCCACCCTTGCCAGGCTCATCCTTGCGACGTGGAACCTTCTGGAAGCATTTGTTCAGCGACAGGTTGTGCCTAATCGAGTTCTGAAAAGAAGCAAAACAATGTTTCAGTTACATTCAGGTATGGATGTGACCTCAGCTGAAAGATAAACTACAGTATGTCTATTACGACATGTTTGGCATCATTTGTGGCTGTGACTGGAGAGATGGGGCTTACATGTATGGGTTATGCGACCAGTGTAGATACACACAGCCGCTGTATCTGCGCCGTCTGATCAGGCCCTACACTGTTTGCCATTCAGTCAATAAATCACCTGTATTGCTTCTAATGAACAGGATATCCGTGTCAAACTGCAGGAATGTGATAGAATATCAGGGGCATGTTTCACTAAACTTTGTACGACTAAAATGTTTGTAAGTGCAAAATTATGATAGCTGTAAATTTCACATTAACAATGTTTTCTTGTAAACAATTATTGGATTTACATTTATTGAGCATAGGCTATACTGCAATATTGCATAGTTTGCAGGATGCTAAATGGACGACTTGTCAACAATGTAGTCCCTAATATGAGTGTGTAGGCTGATCTGGCTCTACACTGGTCACAATGCAATAAGCCTGTTTGTGGTCCATATATTAATGAATAGTTCACTCACCTGCCAGCTGGGGTCGGCCAATCTGTAGTACATAAAGTTGTCTGTAATCCAGTTGTAGATGGCCGATAGTGTGATTTTACTCTTCTTCGTCTCATTCATCGCCATGCAGATCAGAGTCGCATAAGAATACGGTGGCTTCACATACGGGTTAGTTTTGTAATCTACAGAATCCCCACCAAGGGTTGTTGGTGTTAGTGGCGGTGTGTCCAGTGGTGGAAAACGCATTTCACACAACTTTGAAGGTGGCGGTCCACATGCCACATTTAAAACTGAATTTGGATTTACTTTAAAGCTTTTGAAACTCTCAAATGGAGGAACTGGGCTCGACGGTGGTGTTGGCGACGTAATTTTCAAAATGTTCAGGTTCTGGAGCCAGTTCAAACTTGTGAGACTGTCATCCAGGTTTGTGCCGCCGTTACTACAGGTGTCCAGCGGGTATTTGGCCATCCAGTTCTGGCGCAGCTTCACCGCCAGGTGGTCTCGAGTCAACACAGGCATCCTCCGCGCCTGCTGTTGCTGCAAACCGTACCCCTGTGGGAACTTCGTCTTGCTGGTTTTCAGATGAACACCGAGCATCAAAAATGGTCTGAAATTAAATTAAGTTAATTAATGTATGGCTGTGAGTGGAGGCTTTAATTAATATGGCAGGTCAATTGTCTATATGCTGATCTGCGATAGCATATACACTAGTCTGATGAGGATCTGTGCTAAATCAAAAGACAGCCTCATTTGTAAGTGTGACTGGAGAAATAGGGCGTATGTGATTTGTGACCTGTGTACATGTCGATCTATCTGGATCAAAGTGCACACTTCTGCAGCTTGATAACGATCTATAGTGCTCGTTATAAGCAAGTGTTTCATTGATGGAAGGGCGAACACTGCAGATCCTTGTCAGTTTGCGCGGATGCACAGCTGATCTGGATCTAGTCAAATAAATATGACACAAACGTATGATGTTACTTCGTTAAGGGAGCGACCCAGTAAGCGGATTGAAACCGTGGAATACCTTGCTCTAATCTGGATCTACACCAGTCACAAAAAATCTATAAGCCATTTCTCCAGTCACAGCCATATTCATGTTAGTCCCTGAAATTAGCTACAATAGGCAAACATAAAAGTTTAATTGTGCAGATCTCTCTTCAACACCATACTTTCAAAATGCTGTTTTGTACAGCGACTTATAATAATATACATATATGCCTTTAATGTTTGATCATAAGCAACTTAGTTCTATTAAATCACATGTTAAAACCGGTCAGTGAAATGTATGAATCTAGGATAGTCCATACATATACAGTGCGGCTCTATACATTGCATAATAAAAATTTAGACGACATATTATTAACATGTCATAATCCCAATACCAATGGTGAGCAATCACTCAGAAATTTGTACTTACCAAGTTTTGAAAAATCAATATTCAAATGGTCAATTTATAAATAACAAAACCATTTCAGTCAAATTAAAGTTTACGCCCAACAGCTGAATTTACACATATACTTAAGCATTTGAAGATCAAATGTAAACTGAGCAAACTCCCGGGTAAATGTGTATTCATGTATATACAAGTTTATATCAATCAATACATGCACTATAGTCTATACTGTACAGGTAACAGTTCAGACCAGCTGGTTCAGACCTGCCTGTGCGAGAAAATGCGAGGAAATACGCGATTCGTCGTCTGCTCATCAGCTGTTATCATGAATTTTAAAATCTGATGACCGTGATTTTGTTATCAAGTGCAACACTGACGTGAAATTAAAACAAACATATTATTAGTTGGTAGGCAACTTTGGTAATATTTAATTACTTACCGAAACCAATAGTCAACCGGTAATGTCACTAAATCGCAGATTCTAAAATAGATCCACTGACACAGTCAATTCTGACAATTCATGTCCGCTCACGAAATCCTTGATGATTTTATCTGTGCAATCCAAAGTTCATTTAAATGTGTATATCTGCAATTGAAACAAATCGCTCTAACGTCCAGAAATATTGTTGACACTACTGTATGATCATTTAAAGTGAATAATTTCATTAATTTTGAGCAATTGTTGAATGAATTCTGACCTGGCAACATTGTAAACAAGTATAAATACGCTGTCCATCTATTGTCCAATCAGAAGGTGTGAAACACTTGTTATTCTCAAATATGATCTGATTGGCTGAAGGTTTTTCTTTTCTAAAATTTCATTGGACACAATGTCTTTGAAACGATTGACGTTCACGCACAAACGCTTGAAGGACCCGGATCATGTTTTGACTGCAGGAAAATAAACATGTGATGATTGAAATGTAAATATTTATAAGTGAGATAGACATACCGTGTAAATTCTGAATTTTATATTCAGTCACATTGGTATGAAATTCATTTTAATTAATACATTTATGGTCCGCCCCTTTCAGGATTCTAGATTTGATTTTGTTTGGCAATTAATTGTGATCATTATAATTTTTAAAAAAATAAACAAGAAAATGAAGAAATGAAGAATCGGTGGCAAAGTTAATAATACATTTTAATGTGAGAAAAAGTTCAAAGTTAAGCTCGATCCGAAGAACTTCTTAACGTGGGAAAAAGTTAAAAATTGTGAAGGTTAAAAGTCCAAGGTCATTAAGGACAGCATGGATGTGTGGCATTTGTCCACAAGTATGATGTGTTGAAATATTTAAGCAATCCTTCAAGTGATATAGAAGTTATGACATAATTGAGAAACTCTGACAAACTTCTTAATGTGCCGGACACACGGACGGACTCAAGGACACACATTCCAAATACTATATACATCCGGCTCTACCGAGACTAGGGGCATAAAATACATTTTTTTCTCTAAATAACGTCTGTACTGTATATAGTCTGTAATAATTTCAAAACAGAAAGATTTCCTCTAATAATGTCAGCAAAATGCCGCACGCAGTAGTTCTAATCCCCCCCCCCCCCCACCCCCACCTATGGTGAAATCCTGTGTCCACCACTGGTGTAGTCATACTGATCATGGTCTAGACTTTCGCCATTAATTTAGCTAAACCAAAAGTCCTTAATTAATCATAAAACGACATGACTCTATGTTTTCAGCTCCACTCCACCCTTCCCATGTTGAATTTCCAAAGACATTTTTTAATAAAACAAGAGGTAGTGAGCAGAGGCTCACGGATAACCCCGGCTGCCGCCTGGACCGACAAATAAAAACTTTAATGCAAATTTCAAAGTAATTTGGCCTTGACCTTGGGCATGGGGGCCGTACGGGTGGGCGTGGAATGAAAATATGGATGATGATAAACTTGTATGTGAAGTTTCAAATCTGTGGATGAAGTGGTTAGGAAACTATGGAGCACTGAAAATGTTAACGCAAACATAGACTGACGGACGAAAGGACGGACGGAATTACGAAAACTATATAGCCTCAATTATCATGGATTCGTGCCTTCTCATTGATTCGTGCCCCTAGAAAACAAGTGAATAAGCATATTCTAAGAATAGTGTTAATTGAAAATTATTTAAAAAATATATTTTAAGTTGTTTCCCACGGTTTTCTAAGTTACAGTTACACACAATTGTGATTTACCACCTATTTTGTGATTTTTCTCCATACTTCCTTAATCTGAAGAGGGTCTGTTCGCAAATTATGCATACAATGTGATACATGTTGATTTCTTGGTGAATCTGGACTTCACCATATTTAAATTTAATGCATCTAGCTAGGCAGCAACACTTCTGTATTGTATGAGTGATCAAGGAATGTCACTCAAATGTGCAAAAAGTTGTAGGGCATGAATCTGATGAGAAGTTTCAAGATCAATTAGGTGACTTGGGTGGGTTATTTCTAGGGACTCTAAGACTTGCATAAACAACAATTTTGCCAAATTCATTATGTGGACTCCTAGTAAAGTGTTTCAACTTTATGTTGGTGTATACATTTTCAGGAATTAATCAGAATATAACACAAAATATGAATTTATGTGCTTAGGGGCACGAATCCATGAGAACAGTGACTATACCCCTCGACATACTTGGGGATAAAATAAATATTCAACAGAATTTCACCACATGAACAATAAGGAACGAACATTCTTAAATATTGATATTAATTAAACATGCATGCCCACTCAGTAGGCACATGTTCTTTAAAGGAATTAAGTAAGTGAATATATAATTGTGTCACTTTTTTGTTATTTCCATTTATTTTCTTGAATTTTCAAGATGTTTTCTTGTTTTACGACGCGCGGCGGTATCAGGCTATTTTCATGTGCAAATGATGCATGATATTTTTTACTTATTTATACTAATTAAATGTGTCACCTGAAAAAATATTATGTTCGACAGATTATAAAGTATGATCATTGTACATCAAAAAATAAATACACATAGGCATAATAAATAGTAATGTCTGTTAGTTTTTTAAGGAAACACGGATATCGGTATAGAAATTTACATTTGATATACAATGTATAATAATGCCAATGCATACGTGGGGTGGTGAATGAATGTTTATTTTGCCAGAAAATATCTCAGATGATGTCTCTTATATATATAAAGAACACTTCGTGCCTACTGAGTGGGCATGTACCTTTAATATTAGGCCTATAGAAAAAAATGGAGTTATTTTTGCATTGTTTATAATTATGTCCTTAACATGTTGGCAGGTTTTGTGAAACAGACAGTGTATACAATCCATTTACCATAATCATAATAATACTGTCGTGACATCGAACATCATAGACCCTGGTCAGATCTGACTGAAAGGTGTTACGAACACACGAACGTACGTACATGGACTAACACAGTGGCGGATCCAGGATTTCACCAAGGGGGGGGGGCACATGTAACTTGAACGAGGTATGCTCGTTCGTCGACTGAGCGGAGCTTGGGAGTTGGCTAGGGGCGTCGGGGGCATGCCCCCCCCCCCACCCCCCCCCCCCCCCCCCCCCCACGGACAGTTTTTGAATGGAGGAAGCCATTTCCTGCATTCTACTGCATTTTTTTCATATATTTAAAGATCATAACAGTCCATACAATCTATGTGTAAAACATTTTCATAGCACTTGCTCAATATTTCATAAAACAAATAAAAAAGTCGGGATTTCTGAAGGGGGCCCCAGCAGCCACCCCCCCCCCCCCCCCTCCCCCTGCATCCGCCTCTGTAACACTACATCCCTATTGCCTATCGACGAGGGGATAAAAACACAAGTCCTCAGTGACCTTGACATTTTTTGGGCGGTCGAACGTGGATCGTACTGGCAGCCTTGGGTAATATGCAAAACAAAGCACCACTCATAGACACACATTGTGGCAAAATAGTATCAACATCGGTGAAGCGATTCATGAGTTATTAAAAAATGAAAGGTTTTATTTGAACCGTCTGGCAACTAATTACATGCATGAAGAAAAAAAGTATATAAAGAATTGGTTGAACAGTTTGGTATATGATAGTGCGATACCATGATAGCACGAGGATGATAATACGCTATCATATCATAGCAGTCAGAAACTCCAACATTTTACAGGACATTTGTAAACAAAAAATTGATTTTGTTTGATATTTAAGAGCTTTTTTAAGTATATCACTCATATATAAAGCTAGCGAGCACCAATAAACAAAATTATAGTCGGACATGTCCGACGGGCCGACGACGACGACGATACTATCGGAACAGCGTCATTGTAGAATAAATAGAGAATAGTAGGTTAGTGCCGTGAATGGGAAACAATATCTGGCAAGGCTCAGGAAACGGGATGGGCGAGGCTCTGCCGAGCACATCCCGTTTCCGTGCCGCGCCAGATATTGTTTCCCATTCACGGCACTAACCTACTATTCTATTTATCCCGTCAACACCTACAAATGGCTGTAAAATGCAAAACTAGTATTGACTGGATATCAAAAATGTTTCACGGCACCGTGTTTCACGACACATACGCACTGTGTTGACGGGATAAATATTATAACGTACCATCATACAATCGTGTTCTCGTAATATCGACCATATAGCGATAGTACGATGTCCTTAACGGTGCACCGTACTTTATTTATAGAAAAATTAATATAATTATAATAATGAAACCGTATAAAACTCTACATGCTACGTTAGTTAATTTATTATTGAGGGAAAGTATCTCCAAACAGGGACCGTCTATATAGATGTGTGCAGGTTGAAGCAAAGTGAATTTTGATTTTTTATTTGACCCTGGAGATTCATGTAGTATCTTCTCTTTTGGGCATCCGTGTTCTATCAACACATTTTCAACTTTAAAACATCAGCCTCGTTTATTTTAATTAAGTGAGGCACTGCAACAGATATATTGATTCGGAAAAAATGCAGACTATCGCTCCATTTGGAGTTGACGTGCATAGATATTTGTGTATGTTTTGCCCAAATTTATGAGACTGCTCTTGTAAAGAATAACTGCATTGTTTAAAGAAGCTGGAGCCGCGATCGAAAAGAAGAAAAGCATTGCCGACACACACATTCCAATACCTCAGTTTTCATATACTCAGCATGTGTTTTACAAATGAATAAGAAACATGCTAACGCGTTTGCGAAAATAACACACACACAACTTTCAAATGTATGGAATGTATTAAAGAAGCTTGGCTGGAGCAATACTTTAGGCATAACAGGGTAGCATGAAAGGTTAATCGGGGCTTATGAACAACTTGTTTAAGTCCAAACATGACTGATGTACTTGAGTGGCTTAAAGATCACCCAGTGAGCGAATAGCAAGTTCAAACATAAATGTATCATGATTGTTTGATTGCAATCACTTAATTAGTAAAACTGTTTGTTGGTAGTGGCATTTCGGTCGAATCTGTGACACACACAACACGTTTGTGCATATCGTTTAGGAAACAATATAAAATGTGTCATGCCATGTATATCGCTAAAAGATGTCAAACTGGTATTAAAAGAAAAACATACACAAGTATTATAATCCCTATATACTGAAATGTCAACTAGATTGGAAAATATGAGAACAATACATTGAACAGAATGTTTCCATTAAAACGTCAAATGGTAGAAACTATTTTGATATTTTCTACCCAATATGAATTTAGTTAATTTATATCATGCTTACAATGTACGCATGGTATAACTTAAATAAATACATTTAATGCTTTTGAATTCTGGATCTCTTTCTGATGATCACACAGGTTGAAGTAACGGACCGAGGTCTATAAATACATTAAATATGCCTAAAAGCATCAATAAATGAAGAAAAAAAATATATTTGTTTTCTTCATTTATTGATGCTTTTAGGCATATTTAATGTATTTATAGACCTCGGTCGTTACTTCAACCTGTGGATGATCACGTCGCTAAAGAATGACATCATTACCAGAAAACGTCACACAAAATAAGTATTAGTTAGTTCCAATATGAAGAGCACGGACGGAATACACCAATGTTCAATGTTCATAATGGTATACATATAGTTTGTCAAAATGGTATATTTACTTCGATTCCTTTTAATTTTTATTTACATAATTTAATTGTTATCATAATGTATTATTATGGGTGGAAATGGGCTCGGAGATCTTCATCCGTGACGGCGACAGAACAGAACAGAACAGAACATATCCTTTATTTTGGCACCAATCTCAGAACACGCAGTGGTATATGCATCAATAGTACATACATTACCAGCAGTTTAAGAAGTGAGGTTGGTTGCAAAATAGTTACTACTGGAACATTTACTAGAGGTAACTCTAGTCAGTGTATAAATGTTCATTAACATTTGGAACTTTGACACTACTGGAAACATTAATAAGTCAAAATGGACATTTGCTGGACGCGAGAATATCACATACATGACACGTGTTGTGTGGTTTAGACCGCTTTCTTGGTAACATGTACATATTATGAACGTCTCAGTGAAGGGAGAAAACTGATTTTCATGTCATGTGTCCTACCGCTGCACGCTCAAATACTGAAACATGTAACATATATGTGGCTGTGACTGGAGAAATGAGGCTTATGGGTTTTGCGACCAGTGTAGATCCAGATCAGCCTGTGCATCCGCACAGTCTGGTCAGGATTTGCACTGATAGCATCAATGTAACACCCGTCAGGATAGAAATATCATAAGCCCCATTTCTCCAGTCATAGTCACAAATCATTATCATGGCAGTATCTTACTACTAAGGCTTATTGCTAGTATATACGAAGCCTTTATTAATTCGTTCCCACGAAATAACAATTCGTTTCCTCAATTTAACAATTCGTTCCCTTGAATTAACAATTCGTTCCCACGATATAACAATTCGTTCCTTCGAATTAACAATTCGTTCCCACGAAATGACAATTCGTTCCCACGAAATGACAATTCGTTCCTTCAATTTAACAATTCGTCCCCTGGAATTAACAATACGTTCCCACGATATAACAATTTGTTCCCACGAATTAACGGGAACGAATTGTTATTTCGTGGGAACTAATTGTTAAATTTAGGGAACGAATTGTTATTTCGTGGGAACGATTTGTTATTTCGCGCGAACGAATTAATAAAAAAATAAATTATACGTCCCCTGCGGGGCTCCGTAAGTATAGGCTTGCGTGGGAACGAACGAATTATTAAATTGAGGGAACGAATTGGTATTTCGTGCGAACGAATTAATACAAAAATAATTCTACGTCCCCTGCGGGGCTCCGTAAGTATAGGCTTGCTCGCAGGACAGACTCGCAAGGTCACCCGTTTGACGTTTGTGCTATGCAACGTTTTCCGCATTGCGACCGAGTTGAGTGGCAACGTCACAGACGGACACACATTACCACAGGTTAATGACGCGTAGCAGGGATGGCAAAATGGTTACAGTTTCCCTAATTATATTTAGAAACCAACAGAAAGTCAGAACACAAATAATAAAAAGCCATGCAAAGCAAAAAACCGCCACAAAATGAATTACCTATATAATGGATGGATACAAATTGGCCCCAACTTTCACATTCTCACATCTCTCACACTATTCATAATATCTGGATATAATAGCACATCAATGCATGCAATTATTTCTGACATCTAAACGTTTCAACTCTAATACTGTAATATTTGTGGCACTGAAATAAAAAATCATGGTCCAAAAATGCAAATGCCGGAATTCACTGAATACGAATTGTTTCGTGTCATAATGTCAACTTTTTAAGCACCTGGGGGCCGTTTCACTAAACTTCGTACAACTAAAATGTTCGTAAGTGCAAATTTAGGATCGTCTGGAAATTTCAATTGATAAAATTTATAGAGCATAGACTGTGTATGCAGCCTATTCTCAATAAAGCAAATCCAATAATTATTCACAAGAAAACATTAGTAATGTGAATTTTGCACTTACGAACATTTTAGTCGTATGAAGTTTAGTGAAACGGCCCCAGCACATTTGTTGTACTGTAGATGTGCTAAACTATACAAACTAGCATGTCTGATATTTACTGATATGTGGTACATTTCCAAATTTCTATTCCTAATTTAAATGTTCTGTGGGGTATTATCAATCTGTGAGTTTTCAGCTAGCGCAATACTGGTGGATGTGCAATGTTTACCCCATACGGTGCTCTAACCTTTCTATCTTGCTCTATGCATGTATATATCTAACACACGTCTGAAGATCCATGTATATACATCCAATTCGGCGTGTATTAATATAAATGACTGTATATGCATAAAATGAATCCGAACTGCAACTGGCACTATTATCTATTGGGGTTGACATTTTCTTTCTTAGGAGTAAGTGAACCTATTGTTTCCATCGGGCGGTTTCAGTGCAGACAGGTTGAAGGTCATGCAAACGTAGGTTCCATGGCATCCATACGAACAGTGAAAGTAGGAGAGAATGGTCATATGCGGAGGATTCGATTAACTTGCAAAGGGTAAAACCATTTGGTGTTTTGTAACCGAAGTGCAATTGCTGATCTGTGGCTAGTTGCGGGCAGAAACTCTGCAAAACTCACGTACCTTAGTTTTGCAGAGTTACGACCCGCAACTAATCTGTGCCTATGCACACTGGTCGTAAACGCACTGGGCCAATTCTCTCGTGATATGTAGATACAGTTTTGTGATGCCCTGTACAATTTAATTATTGTATTTAATAATGCTTCGAAATCAAATCACCCGGCAAGATCGTACTTTAATGATCTTAAATTATGACAAAACAGACACATGTTTTTGGAATACGCCGCAAACATACAGACTCGATTAGATCTACTAATATCTACATATGTATATATTTTATCTATAAAGCATGCCGCCATGGAGTGATGTTATCGATAGATAACAATCTATTCGTACCGTGTTTCCAAACAACTGTACGACGAAATTAACACCTACACCTTTCAAGTTAACATTCTTTTGATGAAAGTTTACTGTGACATCCGCATGCCATTTTAATTAGCCGTTTATATACTTGAAACTGATTTGTTAATTTATCCGTAGCTGTTCTATAGTTTTGTAATCCTGATTATGACGAACGTTTATAATATATAAATTGTTTATTAACGTCTCAACCGTACATCATAAACTACATAGGAATAATAAAACATAGGTACATGTACAATTGCCATCATCTAAAAGAATTACAAGAGACGGCTCATAATAAACGTTGAGCAAACTTTTATACATTTCAGCATACACATTAACAGCACGCACAAATGAGCAAAACATAAACAAATCATTGAAGTTGCCCTTGCCACCGCGCTGATCCTGGTTAAAATAATCAGTGGCAACGACAACGGCTTTTGGATTATTCCTTTCTTGCGTCCCACGTTGCATATAGTATGCAGTTTTGCTGAACTATTGTGGCAATGTCAGTGCACGCATATATAGGTAAAGTATTTCGCAAACCCTTCATCTCAACACATTATTTCGGCAATTAATCACTGTTTAGTGTGGTACATATCATGTTTGGTTGTGTTGTATAATTGTTATTAACCCTTACACTGCTATCTTATTTTGTTGTTGTCTGCTGTTTATTTACCATTTTTATATCATTCAAATACATGCTTTGACATCACTTTAGAATAATTTACAACATGCTTTGACAGCACTTCATAATCTGAAGTGCTGTCAAACCATGTTTTTATTGAGAAATAAGGCAATATATAAAGCAACAGCAGACGAAAATTGTTGTGTGTAGCGGTCTAAGGGTTAATACATGCTGAAAGCAGACAGCGAACTGTCCACAATACTTACATGAAGCAGCTTGACCCACAGTTTTGTAGTTTACCAATTGTTTGTCTATAAGTTTCTATAAGGCATCTGTAAACTGTGGTTGCTGTTTAGTTAAAAGTTAAATGATGCATGCGGCTTGGTACCTCTGTACACTGACCGGGGGTGGGGGGGGGGCGTCCGACCGCACCGAAACCCCCTGGTTGCGGGCCTGATAAAAGAACATCACATGGTCACACGGCTCCTTGCTGATACGGCGTATATACATGTATGTGTAACGGGGCCTGAAAGTTATATTAAAAATGTGAACATTGACAGATGGCATAAGCAAAACAACAAGCATTATACGACATTCATCATCAGTAGTTTACTTATCCTATCAATTATATACGTATACATGTAAGTATGCTCAAATCAAACAGGTACAGTGTATCCCCAAATGTTAATACGATCACATTCAGGTGCCCGTCTTGCACAACTAAACCTTTCAGTATTTTCTATTAAGTTGGACCTTAACCCTTAGACCGCTACTGACAACAATTGTCGTCTACTGTTGCTTTTACATCTTGCCTTATTTCTCAGTAAAACATGGTTTGACAGCACTTCTAATGGAAATGATTCTGAAGTGCTGTCAAAGCATGTTGTAAATTATTCTAAAGTGCTGTCAACGCATGTTTTTGATGCTACACATGGAAAATAGAAAATAAACAGCATACGACCATTTTGTTTAAGATAGTGGCATAAGGGTTAATGACGGTCAACTTTCTCAGAAAAGGCGGCATTGCTCGTTATTATGTCACTGGATAGTCATAAATTATAGTCGACTAGGAACATTTGTGAAACAGGCTACAGGTTGCATATTTCATACACGTGACGTGTAACGTAAATTTACGACCGTTTAGCTGTGGAAAAACGACACCATTACATCAACACCGTACATCTGATTTTACAGTGGGATGTTTTGTTCACCGCTGGAAGTAGATTGTATGTACGTTTGCAAAAAAGGTAGGTGGTCAAAACATAAGCAGGTCACGCACCTGGTCGAAATGTACCACTTAGCGAACGATAGAATGTCCATCTATGACCAGTTTTGCAAGTGCACATCCATGGCAGCAGTTAAAGGTACGTGCCCCCTCCGTAGGCTATAATATAGGGAGACAGATAGCTTTGTATATTCTGTAGATATGACATTTTCTGGCAAAATAAACATTCATTCACCATTACCCCACGTATTAAATTGGCATTTATACATTTTATATCAGACATAAATTTCCACACTGATATCAGGGGCGATAACTGTGTTTCCTTAAAATGTTAACGGACATTACTATTTATTCTCTGTATTTATTTTGTGGTGTGCAATGATCATACTTTATGATCTGTTGAACATATTATTGTGTCAGGTGACGCAATATTAAATTAGTATAAATAATTAAAAATATAATACATCATTTGCATATGAAAATAGCCTGATACGACCGCGAGTCACTATCAGTGGAATAACTATTACTAAATGATTATATCTGTATAGCGGGCACTCGTAACTTTTAGAACTGGTGGAATAGTGGCACAATTATACACTTATTTAATTCCTATATAGAACATGTTGTGCCTACTGAGTGGGCATGTACCATTAAAGAGGACCTGCATACTATACACTGCACACAACAAACATCTATATTTCAGTTACTGTGCGCATTTGATGCAACCCGTATGCTAACATGATAACTCGGTGCAGTGAACGGTATAATGAATGGCCTATGATCACATCTCTGTTACGAGAGAATGTTAATTAATCAGAATAAAACATTCTATATTTCACTTGACAGTTTCATCAAAGCACTAATTTATTATTTTTAATAGTCAAATCACTATGGCGACAGGTGTGTACAAATTCTTAAGCATACTAAGAGATACAACGAATGCATTCAGTCATAGCACGGTAACGGATATATCCAGATGTGTTGTCGTATTACCACGTGAAAATCAGCTGGGCTACGCTCGCCGTGAGACAATGGAAGTTACATAATAGTCGTTGAGGTTTAGAAAACAATCTTACGCTGTCGAAATCATGTTCTGTAAAGAACCACATACAATGCAACGTACATGTATTTCGCGTGTGGACTTCTTAGTTAAAACTGTGGTTTCAATTATATGACAATACTGCAATAGTGCTACATACTTTTAAATTAAAGAGCATCGCCACTAGAACTATCTAAATATGAAGGAGTTAATACTGTGTTTATTAGTGTGCTATCTATTAGGCTGTAAAGCCGATAATTTCATCTTTGAAGTGGAAGACGCCATATTCGATCACGGGAGGTCAAATATTATAGCCCGCTCGTCTGCCTCTAATGGCAAGGTCGTGACATTCACGCGTGGGGATTTATTCTATTTTGAATTTTGTCTGAATTCAGAGAGTGTAATCCACATCGAAAGCGTTAGTTATTCCAATGACGGACATTCGGACACGTTTGCTGTATCCGTGGATGGTAAGGCATTAACTGAGGTGCAAACCCGCCAGTTTTTCCGGGGCGGAGCGGGTTGGAATGAGTTTGTGTCTGTGGAGCTGGAGACGCAGCCAGTGGCTGTGCTAGACGGGCGACACCGGCTCACTGTCAAGGTGCTGGACGCCGACGTGTACGGCGTAGAGATCGACTACGTCACTGTGTCCGTGAACAGCTCGCTCACGGAGGACGAATTCCGCTGCCTCGTCTACTGTTTTAACGACATCCGGTACAGAGCGAGCCCCGCCGGCACCGAGCCGCCGGCGGCCAGCATCAGGCAGTCAAGCAGGCCGACCACCTGTGCCGAGGAGGACAACGTGAACATACCGATGTTTGGGGCCGGGGTGACTGCGTACACCATCACCGCAACCTTCCCCAAATACCGGTCATTTATCAACGACAGAAGTCCGGATTTTACTAACTGTAAAATGGTTTCGCCGCTCTGGGAGTTTGACGATATTACACTCGGTGAGGATGAAGAGTATCTTACATTGTCAAATGGTAATGCACATGTGCAATATGGCGACCGCGCTTCTCTAGTAAAACGCGTCGAGCAGGACAAGTTGGTGCTGGATATAGCGTTCCATGTGGACGGCGCGTCTGTCGGTGTCATCGACGCTGACATTGGATCTATCCTCGTGCTCCGCCTGCGCCATGTTGGACAATATACAAAAGTAGAACTTCGCTATAAGGGCAGATATCGTTTATGGTCGCAGCGACTTGCAGCGGAGTTTAGTCAGGAAGTAACGAAACATGTCTGGGACATTCCGGACTTTACTTGGCGGGAATACGGGGAAAACAACATTCAGTTGGAAATAGTTTCTTCCGATAAAGTTATAACCATTGATAAACTCGAGTTGCTGCGGAGGCATAGACGGAAGGCGCGATCGTTCCACATGTACAATGACGGGAAGCACCTGGTAGAGGGCGCCGATATCGACTTCTGGTGGCTCGTCAACCAGACAATGACCGTCAGAATTGTGGACAACGGCGACGTGTTCGGCGACGCGGACTACTTCAGGATCTACAGCAGCGTTCCGTGGAGCAAGAATCACTTCTCGCAGATCTTCGTCATTTACCAAGACGGAAATATCCGCCTGCTGCCAGTGTCCCCCGATGGGCTCGATTGGGTTCCGTTTGGCTCTTCAATTTTGATTGGTCAATCTGATGCCCAATCCAAACGCCCGTCTGCGCCAATTCGACACATTGATATTTCAATGGAAACATTAACCTTATACATTTATTATGCTGACAATGGAAGTTCGAAGGTGACAATAATACCAAAATTGACTGAAATCGTGTTGGAGGTAACTGATATACATTGTGCAAAAAAGATGTTGGTATTTCCATTTTTGACATTCCGATCGATGTGGGTGGCCAATGGAAATGCAGATGTCGATCACGTGAGCGTTGATGACGAGGATCCTCGGCACGTGATGTCGCCATGGCAGAAAATGGAGGGCTCCGCCTTTGCATTCTTTAGAAAATGTATATCAGAACACAATACACAGAGTCCTGATATCAGTGTACACATTAAAAGTTGAAGACATATAACGCACTGTCGGAACCTATGGCTACCTGAAGTGTATCCCCACTATAACACGTCAAATGCAGTTTCCATATAAAGCCAAACCTGTGAATAAAGGCCAGCCATGGAAAGATAAAATGCTGGCCTTTTTTCACAGGTTATCCAATCGTATAACATTACTGTTACATGATGGATTGCTTCAATGTTTGGACACTTGATACATGTTAGCATTTGGAAAACACACATGCCGCCATTAAGATGACCTTGCACTTTTTTACCTTCACATTTTTTTGGCGGAAACACTTAGCCATTTTTTTGCGTCAAAATGTTTGTACCAATTTTTTCATCATGATATAGCTTTAATATTACTTGATGGATTGCTTCAATATTTGGACACTTGATATAATAATTGTGTGATCATTCACAACACCCTCATGCCGCCATTAACATGACCTTGAATTGTTTTATCTTCACATGTTTGCGGAAACACATAGTCATTTATTTGCGTCAAAACGTTTGTACATGTTTCTTTATCATCGTATAACATTAATGTTACTTGATGGATTGCTTCAATGTTTGGACACTTGATACATGTAAGTATTTGGAACACACTCATGCCGCCATTAAGATGACATTTACCTTTTTTTACCATCACATTTTTTGGCGGAAACACTTAGCCATTTTTTTTGCGTCAAAATGTTTGTACAAGTTTCTTCATCATGATATAACTTTAATATTACTTTATAGATTGCTTCAATATTTGGACACCTGATATAATAAGTATGTGATCATTCGCAACACCCTCGTGCCGCCATTAACATGGCCTTGACCTGTTTTATCTTCACATATTTGCGGAAACACTTAGCCATTTTCTTTGCGCCAAACAGTTTGTACACGTTTCTTTATACTCGTATAACATTAATGTTACTTGATGGATTGCTTCAATGTTTGGACACTTGCTACATGTAGGCATTTGGAACAGACTCATGCCGCCATTAAGAATACCTTGACATTTTTTACATTCACAGTTTTTGTGGAAACACTTAGCCATTTTTTTTATTTCTTCAACCTTGACATTTTTCGTGATTTAAGCATGCACAATAATGGTGGTGTGACAGTGGTACTGATTATGTTGTTGACATATATTGTTGTTTCCACATGTTATGATTGTTCAGAGCTTTCAACAGTAATGTGTAGATAATCCTTTATTTTCTACTTGTTAGAATCTTCAATACAAGTTGTCGGTCAAGAATACGGCTTATTGACCCTGTGTCTGCACGAATACAGTTACTTTATATGCTGGGAGGTACATTTTCTCAGCCGACGGCCTATACATGACTGTATGTGGCTGTGACTGGAGAAATGGGGCACATGGTATTTGTGGCCATTGTGGCTTCTGATCAAATGGCACACTCCTGTCGCCTGACAGCGATCTATATTATACAGTTATAGAGGATCTCAAACGAGTTTCCATTTGATAAGATATTTATGAAACGAGTCGGGCACAATGGCTCGGTGCATACAATTGCTGACGAGTTTCGTAAATCTCATATCAAATGGAAACGAGTTTGAGATTCTGTTTATTACATGACTTCACACAACAAATAGCAGAAAACTTGGAGATATCTGATATGTTTTAGGGAGAAGACTCCATTGACTATTTTCGCATCAAGTTGAAAATCTACACCAAGCAAAATAGTTTGAATACTAGCAATAAACAAATGATAGAAAACTATGCCATATTGTAGGTTCCCGTTCTTTGTAGGCACCTCATATTACCAAACGGGAGCGCATTTTAACACTTGTAGGGATTTCACCGACGCTGCTAATGACGTTTAACATCATCTTCAAAACATCGTTGCTTTGTAGCGCCATTAGGGACGTAATTTGGAACGCCTTCTTGTTACTCGTTTGGCGTTGGCGCAGAATATGAATACGTAATTAGGGTGATGCGGCCAGCCAGTCAAATATGCTACAGGTGTTATTGCACGTGTGTCATAGCACATTTATGAAATGGGATATAGCACGTCATAACAAGGTACGTGTTCATGTGATAAAGTTCATGGTCATTCGGGGAACAGGCAAAACTGTTGCCACCGGGTGCTGTGGACGACCCGAGGTCCTATTGTCCGAGGCCGAAGACCATGAAATAACTGTGTTATTACTCAACCTGTAAACAGTGCATACATATGACACAATGAACATAAATTTGGCGTGGGGCGCGGCCACTGACCGATCTAAATTAGTTGAATTTTATGACGTAATCTTCGACAATTTTTTTTCAGGGGTGAACAAGTTTTGACTATTGCCCAGACACACGGAACTATTGCCCAGTAGCCTATTTCACCAACATTGAAAAGTATACTTATCTAGCAAAGTATACTTTGAGAGAGAAATGTTCAATTTAGGGATACAATTATTAATTGTTATGGCTGTGATAATGTAATAATTTCAGTATAATAATTATGCATACTTTTAATCATCAAATATATGCAATCGTTAGTTCTATATATGAAATAATGCATTTCGGGAAAAATAAATGATTACTTCCTGAAAGTATACTTTGCTAGATAAGTATGCTTTGCAATTTTGATGAAATCGGCTACAGGCACGTCAAAACCCATGGAATTAGTCAAAACTATAGAATATCAACTTATATAGGGAATTGGGTAATACTACTTGTTAGAATCTTAGCAGGTGACGGTGTCGGTGTTTCATTGGTGGAATAGCGGCGACAGTACACATCCTGATTAGGCTGTGCATCCCTGATCAGACTGTGTGGATACACAGGCTGATCGGGAACTACACTGGTCGCAAAGCCCATAAGCCCCATTTCACAGTTACATAATTATATAGAGGATCAGTGTTTCTCGCCCACCAGGTGCCCCTGCACGTGCTCGTCTCACATCTAGCAATGATAAATGTTACAACAGGGCAATATTACGGCCAATACATCTTGTAATTACCATCACAGACTAACGTCGAGTACCCAGGACCCCTCTCATCTAAGTATTTATTATAATAATCGACAAAAGATGACCAACCCATATTAAAATGGCATAAGTATGTCAATTCTATCAATACAAAACATTTTCTGACAATAGACACAAAATGGGAAACTATTGCATAATAAGAGACATAGATCAATAGAAACAATGGGAAACTATTGCATAATAAGAGACATAGATCAATAGAAACAATGGGAAACATTGCATAATAAGAGACATAGATCAATAGAAACAATGGGAAACTATTGCATAATAAGAGACATAGATCAATAGAAACAATGGGAAATAGTGCATAACTAGAAAAAAATGGAAAACTATTGCATAACGAGAGATTGTCAGAATACTATGTTGTCGATTATTGTAATAAATACTTAGGGGTGCCTTTTATTACTCTATAAATTAATGAATATGGTTAATGTTTGTTATTTTCAATGATTGTTGACGTGTTTATTATCACGTCATAGCGTCATGACGTCGTTTAATTTTGATGACGTCAGCAATGTGTGACGTACATTTGTGTCGCCAGGGATGAATGGTGATAACAGTGGACATTCATATAATAATAATTTGTAAACGAGCCACTAACTGGCATTAGCGTCAAATTCGTGGATGCCATTTGTTGATATGGCGAACACGTTGGACACATCAAAAGTCGCATAAATTCATCCGATAAAAAGTTATTATTCTGGGTCAGATAAATATTTTAAGATCCGCAAGTATGTTCTATATATAGGGGCGAAAAAAAACATCCAAGTGATCAGAATATGTCGTCAGAAATTCGGCAAAGCCTCGTTTCTGGCAACATATTCTGACACTCGGGTGGAATATCCTTGTCCCACACCAGTGCATATGATGGATCTAGCGGATTTCAATCTCATTTGATATGAAATTTATGAAACGAGTCACGCACATTTTAGAGGCTCGGTGCATAAAATTGCGGACGAGTTTCATAAATCTCATACATGTATATCAAATGGAAACGAGTTTGAGATTCTGTTTATCACATGACTTCACTCGCCAACGAGTAGCCAACGTGAAGAATATCCAATACAATGTACGTTTCAACGAGCAGACGCCATTGGCTATTTTCGCATCTAGTTAAAAATCTCCACGGAGAAAAATAGTTTTAATCCTAACAATAAAATGAGTATAAATATGCCATATAACAGGTTCCTGTTCGTTGTAAACACTTCATACTACCAAACAGGAGCTCATTCTGACACTTTCAGTAATTGTAATGAGCCATGGACGCTTCTAATATAAGGTTTGGCAATGTCCAGCCGTGCGCAAACGTTTGCTGTGGCCCTGCCGCGGGTTCAAACAGTTCCCTTGGGCCACAGCAAACGTTTGCGCACGGCTGGACATGATCAAACGTTATTGTTACATTTCCAACAAAAAAACTGATGTAATTTGAACATTATATTCAGTATTTTTAGTACTTTTATAAATCGTCCCATTCACGTAGATAATTTTCGGTATTCATATTCCGGGGCCGCGTCATGAACGTCATGAACGTCATGAAGTAGTGACGTCATGAAGGCACTTCCGCGTAGTGACGTCATGAAGGCACTTCCATTACGCGCGGCCCCGGAATGAGCAATGCATAAAGCCATATGCAAACAGCACGCGCTATATGTTTGCACATATGTGCAAATAGACATAGCACTATGGCTTTCACTAGCGAAGAAAATAATAAATGAAAAAAGTCAGATAATGAAAAATAGAAGTTAAACATGATATAGAGACATGGCATGTTAGTCTAATGTGCAAACAACGGAAACCATGTACCAATATAAGGTTTGATCATGTCCAGCCGTGTGCTAAAGTTTGGTGTGGCCCGATGGGAACTGTTTGAACCCGTTCAAACAGTTCCCTCGGGTCACACCAAACGTGCGGCCGCGGGTTCAAACAGTTCCCATCGGGCCACAGCAAACGTTAGCACACGGCTGGACATGATCAAACGTTATTGTTACATTTCCAACAAAAAACTGATGTAATTTGAGCATTATATTCAGTATTTTCAGTACTTTTATAAATCGTCCCATTCACGTAGATAATTTTCGGTATTCATATTCCGGGGCCGCGTCATGAAGTAGTGACGTCATGAAGGCACTTCCGCGTAGTGACGTCATGAAGGCACTTCCATTACGCGCGGCCCCGGAATGAGCATTGCCTAAAGCCATGTGCAAACAGCACGCGCTACATATGTGCAAACAACGGAAATCATGTAACACACTCCAAATTCATATTACTATACGGAGGCCCATTGCAACATTTGTTGTAATTTTACTGTGTCACGGACGCTTCTAATGATGTTTACAACACGAGGACGTCAACGTCAAAACAACATTGCTTTGTCGCGCCATTAGGGACGTCATTTGGAACGTCTTCATTGTGTTCGTTTGGCATAGCGTTAGTGTATAATACGAATACGTAATTATTGTGATGCGGCTAGCCAATCAAGTTTACTCCAGGTGTTATTACACATGTCTCGCATCACTTTTATAACATGGGTTGTAAAATATAAAAGCCGTTAAGAAATAGAAATCTCCACGTGTGCCAAAGTTAGCATTCTTTTCTTTGGTATATTAAATGCAGTCCGCCACATAACACGTGCGTTCTGCCTCATGCCCCTCAACCCGCTCATATGCGGGTGTGACTGTTCAAATGGGGCATACGGGGTATATGACCAGACCATCTCATGATCTCTGATCTCACTCGCGTAAACCGGTTAATTACTAATACGAACAGTGTATATATGTCCTGTTTTCACTGAGGGAATGACGAACACTGCAGGTCCCAATCAGACTACGCGGATGCGCATGATGATCTGGGGCTACTCTGGTCACATATGAACTATGTCCCATTTCTCAGTCACATATCTGGATGGGCGGCCAACTGAGAAAACGGCACTTATGACATTTAGGTCCGGCCACTGTATATCCTGATCATCGTGTGTCCATATTCATATATAATCACATACAATAGTGATGTGGACTAAAGTGTCAATAGTATAGTGACTGTACATGTATTCAGAGGCATATACTAAATTCGATTGACATAATAGCAACCGACATGGGTGCCGTTTCGCTAAATCCAACAATTGGTTACAAGAAAACATTGTTAATATGAACGTTACTGACTATCACAATTTTGCACTTACGAACTTTAGTTGTACGAAGTTTAGTGAAACGGCGGATCCAGCATTTAGGTTTAGCTGGTCATTAACTTTCCTAAAATATGTTCGGGAGGAGGGTGTGCATGTTGTTAATACCCATACATGTATATGGATATAACAAAAACAAAAACATTCAGATGAACCGTCTCGATGAGACGGTTTAATTTAGTGGTAACAACATACATTTTGAGAAATAAGAAACACAATCTGAACTGTCCACGTAACAATGGGTTAAAATATAAACTCGTAAAATTTTATAGGGGTCGTGCGCGTGCGCCGGACACGCCCTCACCTGGATCCGCGCCTGCCAACGTTGGCCCTGGTTGCATCAAATGATATGGTAGATGATATGGTAAAAGCATGGTTATTCTTTCTCAGCAAGGGGCGGTTTTACGCAATATATCATTATTTATATTAGTTATGCATAATACAAGAAAAAAATGTAATTAATTTCAGATACCAACATATACCACGTGGTTCACTGTAATCGTGTATGTGACATGTTTACGTCCGGCATAACATATCTGATAACATTATAAAATATGATTGAAAGTCTACGTGATGGGCGTATATTTTGTTTGATATGCAAATACAAAGGACGCCGAGTGATATATCATTTACACTACCACAATTGTATTCCATTTTTTCACGACTTGTTTTAGGCTACTAAACATAATTAGTCCTATCAGTATCCAACATGAAACAACAGTTTAAACTCGCTCCACAATTATATGCATCTACAAGTTTATGAAAATAATTTTCCGTACATGTATTTATTTCCACTTGTGCTAAAGCTGGATTAAAATTCATGAAGTAAAACATGTTATTGTGGAAAATAAACAAATTTTGTAAATTAAAAGTGTTCGTTGTTATTTATTGTATTCGCACTGTACATATACCAAATATGAAGCACACACGCTTCGTCCAGTGTGGAACGAAATACATCTATTGCTATTTCCTATACTTACGGCAGCTTAAACGGAACATTCGCAATTGTGTTCCTATCTCCTTCCCACTACATAGCATCTCGTACCCACGAGATATGATCACGAGTTAGCTATCTTGTTCCCACGATATAGGATCTCGTTACCACGAAATAGGATCTCATTCCCACGATTTAGCTATCTCCTTCCCACGACATAGTCAGCCAATCAAAAGGTAGCACCATTGTCATTCAAGATGGTAGAGTAATATCTGATAGTCTATTGGCTGATTACGTCGTTCATACGACATGCTCTCTCGTGGTAACGAGATGCTCTCTCGTGGGAACGAGATGCTATATCGTGGGAACGAGATAGCTGACTCGTGGTAAGGAGATGCTATCTCGTGGTAATGAAATGCTATCTCGCGGGACCGAGATAGAAAAAGAAGTGCGCATGTCCCTATTCAGTTGCCATACATACTAGTCAATTACCCTATCATTTTTATTGATATATCGGGACTTAACGTATTATGCTTTGAAATACATTTTCTGAAAAATGCAAAATATGTGCCAGTCATCGAGCTCCAGTCGCCCAGTATGGGTTCCGGTTCAGTGACGTCACTTCTAACGCGATCCACGTCGGCGTTGCCGTCCGTCACCCACATGGAACGGAATGTAACGAAGGGCGACAGCGCCAGATCCCGCGTGTAGCTACCGTCGATGATCACTAGCTGCGTCTCGCTTAACCTGGCTCTGATCTGTAGGGATATGACACCACCGTCAAAATAAAATAACTTCAGTCGCAGCGTAAATGGGTCGATTTCAATGTATCTGATTGGCGCACATGGGCGAGTGGCGTTCACGAAAGTCTGGCCAATAAGAATTGACGATCCAAATGGTATCCAGTCCAGGCCGTGTGGTGTCATTGGTAGTAAGCGCACGTTACCGTCCTGGTAGATAACAAACACCTGAGCGAAGCCGTTGTCCGACCATGGAACGCTCTGGTAAACCCTCAGATAATCCACATTTCTGTGTAGACGCCCGTCATGTGATGTCAGGACCGTCATCGTCTCGTTTGTGCGCCACCACATGTCCATGTCGACTGCTTCGACAATGCTCACGCCGTCCTTGTAAATCTCGGTGGAGGCGTCGTGTCTGTAATAACGCTTCTTCATCAGCAGTTCCTTCACCCGTAACTCCCCGCTTCCATGTGTCGCCGTAACCCGATTTTTCTGTTTTACAGACAGAACATTCTGGTTATATGTCGTCACTGTGATTTCCAGTTTTACTTGATTCCCGCCACCAACTCTGAACGACTTGTCTGGGGTGTGGAACGTGGCATTTGGCATTGCCGATGACACCATCACTGTCTGTGGTTCGGACCATACTCCATCGCGATTGTAATACTGAAATCTCAATACAATATCGTGATGAAATGGATACAGTTTTATGTGAACGTCTGTTCCAATTTCAGATTCTGTAGATCCAACATTTGGTCCTTCAAGGTGGAAACTGACCAGCACTGTTCCGCTGTTATCAAGCCACTGTGATGACATTGTCGCGCTAGAAGAAGTCATATTTAACGCATTGTTCTTCAAATCGAAATGCCTGAATACCCAGAAGGCGTGTGTCATTTTGCAATTGTGCCAGTCCGCGCCACGACTGTTGGAGAAGGAATTATATTTCGGCATGTGTGCCGTGACGGTATATTTCTTGGCAGTCTCATGAAACACTGGAATATTTATGTTATCCTCTTCCGCGCATCTGGTACGTTGACTTTTTTGTATAATCCAAGCATTGTGCACCGAGACGCCGCTCATTTCGTCGGAACGGTCAATATGGTCAAAACAGAACACATTGCACTGTATAGGATTCACTTGCCAAGTTGTCTTGAAATGTAAGCTTCATTGTATCCAATTCGATTCCGTACTGGTCCGACTCCATTACGGAGATCGTTATCTGATGCCGTCCTTGGCTGATACCTATGTCTGAGTGTAACAAACCAGAAGATATAAATGTGTTCCAACCTTTCCCGCCATCTGATACTGCACGTGTCATGAATCCTCGAACAACACCGCTGTCTACCCTTACTCCAATTGTGTCACGTCCGCCATCATTTGAGCACATGACGTCGTTAAGCTGCATAACTGTGTCCCTCATGAGACAGAATTCAAAAACAACCTCGTCTCCTTGATAGAGATGAATTGCCTGTCTACCGGATGCCATTGATCGCAACGTTACTCTGTGCTTCCAGCGTGGAATATCTTCAGCTTCCATTAGCACGGAGGTGTTTTCACTTATGAAACACTTACATTGAACAAATACTGTAATAGCCAGTACAAGGTTTAATTTTATGTTACTCAGATAAGCCATATCCGAATTCGTTAAAGCTGTTCTAATTTAATGAAAACTTATTTAATATACACACAACGTTTAATTATTTATACAAAACACGTAATTAATAATATGCATACATTCACACAGTTTTCCAGCTTGATGGCGCATTACACGGAGGTGTTTTCACTTATGAAACACTTACATTGAACACATACTGTAATAGCCAGTACAAGGTTTAATTTTATGTTACTCAGATAGGCCATATCCGAATTCGTTAAAGCTGTTCTAATTTAATGAAAACTTATTTAATATGTATACAACGTTTAATTATTTATGCAAAACACGTAATTAATAATATGCATACATTCACACAGTTTTCCAGCTTGATGACGCATTTACGTGATACTGTCTGACGAAATGGTAGCTTATGATCTTTGCGACCTCTGTATATGCTCCTGAACAGTCTGGGCAGATGCTACGCTGCTCACCACTTGGTTGGCGAAAGAAAAACAACTGTGAGTTTAAAGAATAACCAATCGGCCTGCTTGAGTATAATTGAGACACAGAAGTTGGACTGGTCACACATTTGATAGCACACATTTTGTTAGTTTATGTTGCTATTATTATTATTATGGAATGTGGTTATGATGTATTATAATATACCGTAACAGCTTATGTAATGCCGGAACTAGTAGACCGCTGATACGATTTACGATCTGAATAACATAGTTAAATATGCAGTGAACTTATCTCACTCGGGATCTCGGTCTGGTTTGTCATCATTGCGACCCTACAACGTGAGTAATATTTTCCCCAGTTCATTAAAATTATTCTGCAATAATACACGAACAGAAACACCCGCAGCAACAATAGAACACATTATCTGTTTCTCCTGATAACGTGCAGTGTTCTTGAAAAAAATAACATATAAACTTATTTTCCAATTTTATTTTTATAAAAACGATATGCCAAAAGAGACCGAAAAACCCAGGTAAACTAAAATGTAGATGTGTAAGGGTTAAAGACCATATAAAGCAGGCAAATGTGCAGCGGTAATCATAATATTTCCACAGGCACCGAGGTGCACGTTAGGACTAGCGTGGTACGTCCCTCAATACAAATAAACACACGAAATCGATAACATATAACAGTAACGAATTCGTCACAGAACACATTCAACGTCAATCAATCTCCAGTACAATTTACATCAGGTCCTCATACACGTTCCACTTATGATTGCCGTCATGTCCTCTCGTGACAAATACGTAATATAAACTAAGACATGAACAGCCCATGCAATAAACAAATTAACAAAAGCAAATCTACCACATGAAAGAAGAACAGTATTGAAATATAATTAAAATGACGCACAAGAAAAGCTAAACAAATAAATGACTAAGTCAAGAGATACCGAACACGATTACCAGAAAATAATATAGACAGTGTGGTTGTATTTCATATGTTCATTTGTGTCATTCGATTGTGCTAATATTGCACAGTCAATGACTCAAACGCCTCCTACTGTCGGCTTAACCGAATGTAAAATGTAGTTTAAATGTACAAATGTAGAATATTTGTGAAATGTGTGGAAGTGTGCTTAATTTACAACGATTTTCAAAAGGAATTGTAAACATCAATATAATAATTCATAAAGGATGTATTACGACTGAGGTTATGCAAAGAATGCTCGCTTGTGTCGATAATGGATTGACTCCTTCGCGGAATTTAACCACGGTACCAATACAATACTGTCGTCTAATCAGCGCAGACACAATAGTCCAGGCGCGGATACAGGGTGGTGGGGGTGGGGGGGTGGGGGTGGGGGCGGGGACCGCCGCCCCCTGACCGCCTCCCCCCCCGGGTGGGAGGGGGACCGCCGCCCCCCCCCCTGACCGCCGCCCCCCGCCCCCCGCCCCCTGCTCCCGGCAAAAAAAAAGAAGACGAAAATCTACAATACTCGAATAGTTGGATGACTTCTTTCGTGGCCTAGGTGTCAGGAAATCGCATCTGCGGCGATCTGGCATCTAAAAGTTTCCTGGGGGAGGACCCCTAGACCCCCTACTTTACCATTTCGCGCTCGCGGAGGTCGGCTATGCCGACTTGTAATGACAGACCCACCCACCCCCCCCCCCCCCCCCTGCAATTATTTCTGCATCCGCGCCTGAATACAAGTGTATGAACAGCTTCGATAATGTGACGATTGCCAACATACGGATTGCCAGAAACAATAAATAGTGTGGGATACAGTTTGAAACTCACCAAGCAACAGTCGGCTAGAAAAAAAATCAAGACAAACGTCAATCCGAGTAGTAATTACTCATTGCATGACTTGCTAGATGTTATGGTATATTCAGACACTGAATAGTTTAGTTTTAAAAGTTGTCTGATAAATAAACAAGCCGATATATTTGATATCGTGTTCCTCTAAGGCTATCTGCACCAACTTATAAGTCGAAGTCAAGTGATAAATTATAATCGCCAAACATGACTACAGAAAAAATGGGCTTATTACATGTGTTCATTTGTGTCCAGGACATGATATAAACTACTGTCTGTTTCACGAAACCTGTCCAAATTTTACTGCTATATAAATAATACAAAAACAATATTTTTTTCGATAATATTAAATGTTATCATAATTTAAGAATGACCTCTCTTTTTATTTCGTGAAATTTGGTCATCATTGATTTTATTACGAAAACTCAGTTCTCTATGGGAATTTAACATGGGGAAAAAACAGGTGGAGAAACTGGAGGAGGAGTCGAAAAAAACGAAACATTTTGGAAATTGATTCTGAAATCTATCTAGATAGCTTGGAAATGATCTCACTAAGAAAACAAAAGTTACCTTTTGAAAATGGGTCCACTGTGAAGATGTCTATGGGATTTAACATGTGGAAAAAAGAAAAAAAAATCACAATAAAATCAATATTGGACCAAATTTCACGAAAAGTAGGCTCATTCTTCAATTTTTCTATAATTTAATATTATCGAAACATAAATTGTTTTTGAATTATTTATATAGCCGTAAAATGTGGGCAGGTTTCGTGAAACAGACAGTAGCCATTATTATAATGTCCAAAAGCAAGCCGCGGGATGTACTTATCATGGAGATAATTACTCCCTTTTGTATATAATTTCCAAAGCGAGGCTGGGTTCAAGAACAATAACAAGATGACATAAGAAAATAAATTTAATTGACTATTTTTGCCATTTTCATGCAATTTGTAATTGATAAAAAGCAGATACACTCCACGATCGTGCAACAGCGAATCGTCAGGTGGAAGTGTATACAGTCAAGACGTTTTCTATGCATGCATATATATTACAAGAGAATGCTAAATACATGGCCGACTTTGTTGTGAAACCGGGAAAATGTTTGACCCTTGGAACAACGACCACCTGTCAACAACGGCCAGTTTGGCCACTTCCCTTTGCCGGTCGTTGTTCACATGTTCGACTGTATATATATTATTAAAAAGTGTACTTCCCATCGCCGGGCCTTTAGAGTGCTTACACATCGTTTTCGTAAGAGGTATGCGAATGGCGAAATCCCTTACAAATGGTTAAATAGTGGATAATTGTGGGCTACATGGGTTATATACAGGCGTATAGACCGTATTTTCATTAAAATCGACTAGAAAATGTCTGCAAAATTCGTAACGGCATGGTTTGTTTACACAGAGGAGACCACAAATCCTTCAATAACTTTTGTGTCACTGCATCTTTTAACAAAGTGTCTGCATTCGTAGATCTATGATATATTCCGGCGTGCCATAGGCTATATGGCTTCCTCGTGTTTTAAATTAAAATATTAATAAAACAACGAAAATGTACCTACCTCGTGGCAAATGGCCGTCTTTTTACTTCTTTTGCTCTACCGCTAAACCTATTCGCCAACCTAAATCTGCCGCTCACCTTTCACCCCATGCATGTAGCAAGTTGATTGTTTCCTTGTTCAAAGCATGCTTCGAAATACTTTACCATATACAGTTGAACCTCTCTAAACCGAACACAGAGACAAGTTAGTGGTGCTTCATTTTTATATATTTTCGTGTCTGAATATAATGTCTGTACCTGGTCGAAAAACACCCACGCGTGTAGTTATATGCATTTTTCACAATGGAGCCTCTCTAAACAGACGCGAATTTATATAGTGCAATGCTGAATTTGACATAAATCAGAGAAACGTACATTCAGTACGCATGAGAAATCCGATTGTCCTCTTGGTAGTGTTGGTCACATTTTCCGTGATGGTCCAATCAATATACAATGTACTCATACTTGGCAGAGGACACACCCTCCGATACATGGTCATGGAAACTGTAGTCATAGATCAATCTGGAACTAACTTGGAAGCTAACTGAAAACTCTGATGGTATCCCATTCGTATCCATTATTTCTTAAGCCAAGTGTGACAAAATTGTCTTGGAAAGCGTGACAATCTGAGTTAGTACGACTGTTTCTATGGAAAACACAGTTGTCAACAGAGATGCGAACCAAGGATTTGATATAAACTCTGCTGTGCAGTTTCCAACCACAGGGTGGAAATTTCACATTTTTACTTTTTGACCGTTTTTTTTTGTAGCACAGTCAATGTACTTTCCAACTGACGTTGAATTTTGCAAAATTTCCATCTAGTTAAGTTGCTATGACGTCACAAACAACACTCGGCTTAGCGTAAGTTTTAACGCAAACGCAAGGTCATCGACGTCATCGACGTCATCGACGTCATCAACGTCATCGACGTCATCGACGTCATCATAAATTGCAAAAATAAAATAACGGTTCAAATGTCAATACAATGTCTGCGTAATTACTTAATTTAATTATTATAGTTATAAGAGCCGTCTTTATAAAATTGAATTATAAAATATCAGTACCTTTATTTGTAAGGAAGTACATGTACATACAATGTATTATGATCCACAGTCCACATGTAGCATCCAATTCTCCACGTAAGGAGTAAGTAGAACAGAGCGTACCAATACAATCAAAATCGCATGAAACGTATAACAAGAAACGAGGCAAAGCCACGAAGGCCAGGTTTTTTCCAAGCATAGACACTTGGATAACATAATTATACCCACTTTTTGTAGACTAGATGGCCGTGGCCTGCATGTCGCGCATTGGGGCGAGGCATGGACACTAACAAAATAGATATAGAAGATGGACAAACTTTAACGAAAAAACTTTAACCGGACACGGACGTACGGACGGACGTATGCCAAAATGCATAAAATGCGCTTTCCGCAAGCGGGTGCGACAATGATGATAAACACCCATGTGAAGTATCAAGGTAATGGGTGAAGCAGTTGCAGAGATATAGTACACTAAAAAACTTTAACAAAAAAAATCAAAGTAATTTGACCTTGACATTGTGCACAGGGGCCGCACGGTTGGGGATTAGAATGAAAATATGGATGATGATAAACACCCATGTGAAGTTTGAAGGTAATGGGCGAAGCAGTTGCAGAGATATAGTATAACGAAACAGTTTTAACCAAAAAACTTTAACCAGACGTACGTTCAAAAGTTAACGTTGAAAATGGCTAAATCAATTACGTAGAAATAATAGGTGAAGGTAAAAAAATGGTCACATGTTGGATAGTTGTATGTGGTAGGCACCCCTTGGTTATGAAGCTGTGAAATTTTGGTGGTCCTAGGTGGTACAGTACCAAAGAAATGGACTTAAACACGAAAACTTAACATTGTAAACGCGAAAACTTAACATTGAAAATGGCTAAGTCGACTACGCGGAAAAAATGGGTGAAGTTAAAAAAAAAGTAACATGTTGGATAGTGATATGTGGTGGGCACCCCTTGATTATGAAGCTGTGAAAGTTTGGTGGTCCTAGGTGGTACAGTACCAAAGAAATGGACTTAAACACGAAAACTTAACATTGTAAGCGCGAAAACTTAACATTGAAAATGACTAATCATATGAAAATCATATTAGTGTCAATTGTGTACATGTACACTAACGTTTAAGTGGTCCAAAAACAGATAAAGCTGCCGAGATAATATAAGAAATGCAAACAGTTTTCATCAGATAACTTGCTGCGGAAAACCCATTGTCAAACGAAGTGAAATATGCTTTCACTGTGTGGTCATCAAATACATAATCTAACGAACTAGAGGTGGACCTAGAGGCGGGCAGTTGCGTTAAACACAATTATTCTACGCATGACAGTATGATTAGCATGCAAAGGCACCACCGTTTTGGACTTTAATAGCACTTTGTGATATCGCATATTCGAATGGGTGATATCATCCTTTCAAAATGTGATATCATTGATTCAACATGAAAGGGTGGTATCACTCATTCGAATAGGTGATATCACCTATTTGAAAATATGATATCATGTATTCGAATATGTGGTATCACATATTTAAATGTGAATATGAATAGGTGATATCACCTATTTGAGTGTGTGATATCGCTAATTCAAATAGGTGGTATCATTCATTCGAATGGGTGATATCACCAGTTTGTGTTGAATCAATGACATCACCTTTTCGAAAGGGTGATATCACCCATTCGAATACATGATAGCACTCATTTGAGTGTGTATTATCACCCTTTCACGTCAAATCAGTGATATCACCTATTCGAGTGAGCGATATCATCTATTCGAATGGGTGGTGTCACCATTTCGAGTGAGTGATATCACCAATTCAACATGAATGTCCATTGAAGTCCATAACATCAAATGGGTGATATTATCTATTCGTGTTGGTTATGTCACTGATTCGAATAGGTGATATCACTGATTGGAATGGGTGATATCGTTGATTCAAAACTTATGTGTGATATCACCTATTCGAATGGGTTATATCACGCATTTGTATAAGTAATATCACCCACTCAAATAGATGATATCACCCTTTCGTTTTAATCAATGATATCACCATTCGAAATGGTGATGTTACTGCTTCGAATAGGTGATATCACCCATTCAAATAGGAGATATCACCTATTCGAAATGATGATATCACATATTTGAATATTGTTGATATCATACATTAATTTTGAATTGGTGATATCACGCATTTGAATGCATGATATCACCCATTCTGATAGGTGATGAAACATTTCTAAGGGGAACAAGTGTCGCCCGATGTGGGATTCGAACCCACGACCCCCGTAACACTAGCACGGCGCTTTTACCCACTGAGCTAACCGGGCGATCGTGTCTCACCACCATACACGGACACTATATACACTCCTCCCCTACTTATCCTTTGGGTTCAAGGCATCAACCTCACAGCTTCATGAGGCCTGCAACCCAAAGTAGACACAGGCACAATCCTGCTTACTTCTGACACCATTAAAGCATTTATAAGAGGAAAAAGTGTAGCCCAATGTGGGGTTCGAACCCACAACCCCTGTAACACTAGTACGGCGTTCTTACCCACTGAGCTAACCGAGCGATCGTGTCTCACCACAACACACGGACACCCTTTTGAATTGGTGATATCATGCATTCAGATATAAATAGATGATATCACCCATTCGAATAGATGACATCACCTATTTGAATGGACCTGTTCAAATGGGTGATATCACATATAGTGCTAGTCCAAAACGGCGCCCGATTATGGTGTATGAATGGGGTCAAAACTAAACTTACAGGTGCAGCTATAAAAATATACAGGTGGACCTGTAAATATACAGGTGCAGATGTAAATATACAGGTGCAGCTGTAAAAAAATACAGCTGCACCTGTAAAAATACAGCTGCACCTATAAAAAATACAGCTGCACCTGTAAAAATAGAATTTAGTTTTGACCCCGTTCGTACAACATATGTACGAACGGGGTCAAAACTAAACTTACAGGTGCAGCTATAAAAATATACAGGTGCACCTGTAAATGTATAGCTGCACCTGTAAAATGTACAGCTGCAGCTGTATTTTTATAGCTGCAGCTATAAGCGTATTTTACAGGTGCAGCTATACGTTTACAGGTGCAGCTGTAAAAAATGCAGGTGCACCTGTATATTTTATAGCTGCACCTGTACGTTTAGTTTTGACCCCGTTCGTACATATGGTGTACGAATGGGGTCAAAACTAAATTGTATTTTTAAAAGTGCAGCTGTATTTTTACAGGTGCAGCTGTATTTTTTACAGCTGCACCTGTATATTTACAGCTGCACCTGTATTTTGTATAGCTGCACCTGTAAATTTACAGGTGCACCTGTATATTTTTATAGCTGCACCTGTAAATTTAGTTGTGACCACTCAATACATATCACACTCCCACACACCTACCTCTACCTCTATGATACCTCTATGATGGTTTCTGGGCTCTGAAGTAAGGAGGAATCTCCTTTTTTAGCCCATTTTCTTCAATCATTCTTCGGATACTATGTATCTTGTATTCTTGCATGGTTTGATTTGAATATTTAGGGTACAGGTTTGTAGTATTTAATGTCACATTTGGTAGTATATATGTATGTATATTAACATATATAACGTGGTTAAAATTGGTATATAGTATCGTGGTTCCAGTACTGGTCGAGTTTCGATTTGAAATCATTCATGTCATTCGAGTTCACAACATACTTTGGGAGTGAGTTCCAATCGTTTATTATCCTCTGTGAAAACTGTTGTAGGTGAAATGATGTTATACAACGTGGTTTGGCCAGTTTATAATCATGTCCACGAGTCCTCGACTGGCATATTGTAAAGAATCTGTCTGATGGAATGTCTTCTATACCGCGAATAATCTTAAAAGTCTGGATCATATCCCCTCTTCTTCTCCTATGTGCTAATGTTGGTAGTTTAAGTTCTTTCAATCTGTCTATATATTCAAGGTCCTTCAGCTGAGGTACAATCTTGGTTGCTCGTTTCTGAACTTTTTCCACACTAATTATGTCCTTCCTCAAAAATGGGTACCAAATAATATTTCCATTTTCAATATGTGGTCTTACCATAGCTTTATAGAGCATGAGGAACGAGTCCTTTTCAATGTAATCAAAGGAACGCACAATTAATGAGAGCATGCTATTGGCTTTGTTAACTTTTGAGGCAATGTGACTGCTGAATTTCAGATTTTGTTGGAATTATACCTAGATCCTTCTCTTCAGACACAGTTTCCAGATTAACAGAGTTCATTGAGTACAGATGTTCTTGATTATGAGTACCATAATGAATGGCTTTGCATTTGTTGACATTAAACCTTAGTTGCCATAGATCTGCCCAACTACATAGGGAGTCCAGGTCCTGTTGAATTTTGTTATGATCACTATCCTGTGAATATAGTTTAGTACCATCAGCAAATATCTTAACTGTGCAATCAACCACTTCAGGTAGGTCATTTATGTAAATAATAAACAGTATATGTCCTAGTACGCTGCCCTGTGGTACACCACTTATAACATCCTGCCATGACGAACAATATCCCTTAACAGCTACATATTGTCGACGTTCCAATAGAAAGTCCGAGATCCATGATAATATATTGCCTTTAATGCCGTATGATGAAAGTTTGATTAGTAAACGTTGATGAGGTACACTGTCAAACGCTTTTGCGAAATCTAAGTACACTGTATCCCAAGAGTTGTTGTTCTCAATAAAAGTAGACCAGTCTTCCATTACACCAAGTAGTTGAAGAACACATGAACGACCCGAGCGAAATCCAAACTGTGCACTAGATATGAGATTATTCCTATTCAGGTGTTCAATAACAGCAGCACGTATTAATTTCTCCAGGCATTTGCAAACTATAGACGTGAGGCTTACATGCCGGTAATTACCAGGCGATGATTTGGTTCCTTTCTTGAATAATGGAGTGACATGAGCATCTTTCCATACTTTCGGTATCTTGCCACAATCAATAGATTTTTGAAATATTAATAATAGCGGGGTTGCAAATACTTGAGCCATTGTCTTTAATAATAATGGATTCAACTCATCAGGACCCATCGATTTACCACCATCTAGTCCAAGTAGGATTTTCACAACACAATCTACATCAAGTTGTATATTTTCAAGGGAACATTAAAGGTACGATCGGGTATGTCAGGAACATTTGTACTATTTTCTCGCGTAAAAACACTGGCAAAGAAACTATTCAACACTTCTGCTTTCTCCAGCTCAGTCTTTGCTATTGACCCATCATCTTTGATAAGATTTGTCACATTAGATACAGTTTTTATCTTACTTTTCACATATTTCCAGAAATGTTTACTTTCCGTCTTCGCCTTTGCTGCAATCCTCTTTTCGTAGTTTCGTTTTGCTTTCCGAATACTTTCAGTTGTAGCATTTCGTATTCTACTATAACTTGCAAAATCCGCAGGACATCTTGTGGCTTGGTAACGGGACAACGCGTGTTTCTTGTCTTTTATACATTTCAATGAGTCACTAGTTATCCAGAGTGGTTTTGGTTTACAGCCTTTCCTATGTATTACTTTTGGTACATGTTTAGTTACAGAGTCTTCATATCGGCTTGCAAAAACATCCCACATACCATTTATGTCGCAGTCACCAAATTCTTCATTCCAATCTATGTTATTCCATTCGTCAGAAAAACTTTTAAAGTCACACCTACCATACTTAAGTTTCGAAACACCTGTGTGATATTCCTTAAAAGAGCACAAATAACTAAATAATATAGTAACATGATCGCTCACACCCAAGGAAGGCAAAATATTTATTCCTTCAATGTCATTTTCATCATTTGTTAGTACAAGATCAAGAATATGAGAAGATTGGTTATCTCGAACACGTATAACCTCAGAAATATGTTGAAATAGAAAATTGTCCTGAATGCACTCAATAAATTTATGTTCATGGTGAGTTTCACTATGACAAGTTGTATATTGTGTCCAATCAATGTCCTTCATATTGAAGTCGCCAGCAATAAGTACTCTATTACCACTGTTAGTTGCTTCATTTAGAAGTCTATTTATTGTAATATATGAATCGTGTGATGATGGGCTTCTGTAAATCGCACCGAGTATTATAGTCTGATTGTCAACAATCCAGTTACACCAGGAAGCATCGTCATAGATAGAATTAAGGTGAACATTGGGCGATATATTCATATCCGACTTTACATATATAATAACACCTCTTCCACTATCTTTACTTGGAAATGCACAATAACCATCCAGCTGATACAATACTGATGAGCATGACACATCGCATAATACCTTAGGTAAGACTTCAGTGATGAAAATAAGATCTGGATTTTCCAATGATATTTGTATTTTCAGTTCATCAATCTTATTTCGCAACTGATAAGCATTAGTATATAAACACGTAACTTTGTTAATAATGACATCTGTAATATTTGTATCACTATTTCTTGACTCAGGTATAGAGTTCATGACTGCATGTATATCATTATCACTGTTATCTAGTTCATTAGAATCACTTTCAACAGACGAAATATAACTGTCTTGACTAGAAACTATTGGCACATGTACATGTATTTCTTCATTTGAATGAGTAAATGTATTTGTCTGAACATGCAAAACATTTATATTATGTTGGTGGTTGTTGGACCGACTAGAAACACCGAGATCAATAGAAAAACTATTTAAATTAACATTAACGCTAACTGTAACGTCATCAACACTATTTACAAAGTCAGAGGTTGCAACACTACCTCGTCTGGCCGGGAAACCGCTGTGTCCCCCCTCCACTACTGGTACCTTTCGACTGTGTAGGTATATCTTTCCTATCTACTATCTTGCCTCTGTAGATCATCAAATTTTGATTGTTTTCATTTTTCTTCCTCTGCTCCAAGTCAACTCTCATTTCTCTGTTCTGATCTCTTTCTTGCTTAGTTAAGTCTGGTGTAATATAAATATTGCTCCACCCATGAGCCACTGCACCATCTCCATTTCTCCGTCTAAGAAATGTTGTTCCCCCGAGAAGTCTGTGTTTGCTGGAAACTGACTCAAGCATAACTTTCAGCAATCTTGGTTTGCTAGAGCCTGGCCTACCTAACCTCACAAATGCCTTGGGCACCACATCATCACATTCTATTGTAGAAAAAATATTCTGCAATTTTTCAAGGTCCTCTCTTTTCTTGTCATCAGTGGTTGGTTCAGGAATGTTATGAAGTATCACGTTATATTTGCGTTCCTCACGCTCGCGGAATTCTTCAATTGCATTTTCAACACGTTTTTGTACCTTGTCATCAATACTGTTTTCAAGGGCTTTGAATTTTTTATCAAATTCCTGCAATTGTTTCGAATGAGATTCAAGTTTTAAACCAATTGCATTCAGTTTGGGCAAAAGACGCAAACACCAATCACAGTTGAAGGGAAGATTTGGAGAAGTTTCACTTCTTAGCACATCGTACAATTTCCCAGAAACATGACTACAGTCTAAGCAAAACCAATATGCGCACACATTGCAATTCATGGACCGCTGATTCTTTTTAAATAACTGTTCACACTGTCCACACTGCTTTTGGTTGGACCTCGTGGACCGGTCGGGCGAGGGGCATTTTTGCTGATCTGATTTGGATGCTTTACTGGCCATCTTAAATCTTGAGATGTTGTGAATAATATTACAGAATGTTTATCAAACCTGTACACCTATTATTTAACTTCGATGGTATTATTTACGAAAGATATTTATAGATTCATTTTATTTTTTTCACTCCACACATTTTTCCTGCTTTCATTAACCGGAACCGGAAGTCTCTTTCTACTACATCCATTGGGACAGGCAATGCACATTGTCAGGTAAATGGACAGGGCAGGGCGGGCGGGCGAATTGACTTGAGAACGAATTGACAATTGTGGACAATTATATTAAAAACCGTGCTGATACCGTTTTCAAACCGGAAGTTGAGATAACTCTTCACTTTTACCGGTTCGAGTCCATGAACTCTTTTCTTTGTTTGCTTTATAAAGTAACACACATTTGACATTTGTGATGTCAACCAATACAGGAAATACTTCTGGCAGTTCTAACATTGAAGATAAGAAAAAGGCGTCAAGCACTATGGACGACGACCATGATGACAGTGGAGAAAGAAGAGTGGGAAAACCGAGCAGACGAAAACGTGCAAGGGTATCCGAACTAATTCCATTTGTAAACAAACCATACATTTTGGCATAGTTTGTAATATAGGAAAATGTCACTTTACAAATAGGATGTCACAATGACTATTTATCAAGATGACCATGATGTCATATCTAGCTAATTGCTGACAATGATTGTGTAAACTGTTGAAGTATTTCTAAGGGGAAAAAGTGTTGCCCGATGTGGGGTTTGAACCTACGACCCCCCGTAACACTAGCACGGCGCTCATGCCAACTGAGCTAACCAGGCGATCGTGTCTTCCCACCACACCGGACACTACACTCCTCCCCTTCTTATCCTTTGGGAGCCAGGCATTAATCTCACGGCTTGATGAGGAGTATAGCCTGCAACCCAAAGTACATTCGGAGATTGGGTGTGACTGGTTCCCATGTTATTATTGCAGGAGACATGAATTTTCCCGGATACGACTGGCCAAACAACTGTATAAAACAGAATTGTGGCTATCCCACTCTTACCTTTCAGTTCGTTGACCTCTTAGACGACATGGGCCTGACTCAACTTGTAGACTCACCCACCAGGGGCAACAACATCCTTGACCTTGTTATCACAAACAACCCCAATATAATTTCTTCATGCAAAGTGATCCCAGGTGTAAGTGACCATGATGCTGTCCTAACTGAAATTGACATTAGGCCTATTAAAAACAAGCAAACCCCCAGGAAGATTGCGCTCTACAGTAAGGGTGATTGGGAGGGACTTAGAAAGCATATTACTACCTTTGGGGAAAGTCTATTGAAAAACAAAATTTTGACACTTCAACCCCGGTTAACCAATTATGGGTCAATATCACTTCGGAGCTCGAAAGAGCCATCAGCCAGTTCATACCGCACAAAACTGCAAAGTTAAAAGATAGACAACCTTGCATTAATGGTAAAATAAGGCGTCTTATTAGGAAACGGGATAAACTTTACTTTAAAAACAGAGCTAAACCTACCCCTGAAGGTTCAAGTAAACTAAAAACTCTTAAACACCATATACAGACACTGAGCAGAGGAGCTTATGCATCAGTCAATGTAAATCCCCCCCCCCCCCCCCCCCCCCCCCTCCGGGGGAGGGGCGGGGCTTTACCGGGGCATACCCCGGGGCTTTTACCTGATGCCCCGCACTGCGGGGACTTTACCGGGGCTTTAACTGTTGCTAAGAAATTGAGCGGGGACATACCCCGGGGCTTTACAGGGGTTTTATCAGACTGTTATCAAGATATGTACATGTATGTTTACCTGAATACTGTTGTGTGGGAGGTGTGACATGGGTTTAAACTGTTTAATACGATCTACTTTCACTGTGGACTGTTTAATACTGGCAAATTTTGTTTAATATAAACAAAATTGTTTTCAAATAATTCCTCTGTTTATATTGCACTGCCGTTATCCGTTATCCCAGCCCCCCCCCAACACGTGGAAAATTCTGAGACATTCCCCCCCCCCCCCCCCACACACACTGAAGGAAAACCCGAGACCCCCCGCCCCCCCCCCTGGAAAGTGATTCATTACCCGACCAACCCTGGAAAATCACGAGAGACCCCCCCCCCACCTGGAAAGTGTTATTCTTTACCAACAAACCCTGGAAAATCCCGAGACCCCCCCCCCCCTGACCCCCCCCCCCCTGGAAAATCCCGAGACCCCCCCCCCCCCACCACCTGGAAAGTGATTCTTTACCAACAAACCCTGGAATATCCCGAGACCCCCCCCCCCCCTCCCCACTGGAAAGTGATTCTTTACCCAACAAACCCTGGAAAATCCCGAGACCCCCCCCCCTGGAAAATCCTGAGACCACACTGGAAAAATCCTATTTCTCACACACACACCCTCCCCATGTAAGTAAAAGTATAAAGTGCTGCATTTTATACTATTAATAGGGGGGGGGGTGTACTTTTTATGAACCCTGTCTCGAAGAGCCGGTGTCATATAGTGTTTGCACCGTCCGTGTGTCCGTGCGTTAATACGGTTAAGAAGTTTGTATCATGCAAGGGTCCACTTTTGCGCTATTTAATACTATTCACACATATCCGACCTTCCTTCTACCGAGTCCGTGGGTGGTGCCAAAGGTTAGCGGCTATTTATTTGGTTACTACTATTAACAGGAACGTACCTATTTCAAAGCAACAAACACATATTTACCCTGTACTTAGTCGACCCTACTTGTCCTAATTGTCATTTGGAGGCGGAGCTAGGATGCGTCACACATGCTACTAAGATGCCCAGCACTACACGAAGTTCGGAAACAGACCTACCCGGCGTTTCGTCAAGAAATCCAAAAAGTGCTAGGAGACTTGAACTTTTACAAACTAAACATATCGGTCATTACCCAGCTGATCATCGACTGTAACGGTTTCAAAAACAACTATATCACTAAGTCAACCACCCTAGAAATAGAACGAGTAGCAGGCCAAATGTGCTACAATTACATCTACAACGAATAAAGCTGCTTGGGTTGTAATAATGGCTTCCCATACTAATAAAAGTTCCCAGATATCTACTATTTATAAGTGACATTTTGCTCTACAACACATCATTTTCGTGCAAGAATATTTCACATTTAAAATCACCAGATGGCCCCGCAGTGCGGGGCATTTTACCGGGGCTTTTACCGACCATGTTGCCCCGCAGTGCGGGGCCTTCACCGGGGCTTTAACAGCAACGAAAATATAAGCCCCGCTATTCCCCCGGAGGAGGGGGGGGGCGGGGACTTACATTGACTGATGCATTACTGGGAGTATGTAGAGGACTTAATTACTCCAAAAGATGAAAATTCAGTAACTGAAAATTTCAATATTACAAAACGTTTCTGGACTTTTATTAAGCACAAAAAAACAGATGCTATTGGACTTAAATCCCTGAAGAGAAACGGAGTATCTATTACCGATCCAATCTCAAAAGCCAATTTGCTTAATGACCAGTTCCACTCTGTTTTCTCTCAGCAAACTCCCATGAAACTCGTTTCTTACTGCAAATATGTTTCAAACCTTTTTTCCAGAAAAGAAAACGACATGCCTGAGATAGAGGTAACAGAAAATGTTGTACAGAAACTTTTGCAAAAACTGTCAGAATCCAAGGCCCCAGGCCCAGACAATATTACTCCTACTTAGTGCTGGGTATCGCCTCTGAAAATCGTATCACGATATATCGTGGTATTTCACTATGTATCGCGATACGTATCGCGATATTTTTAGCCTTTTTCGGCTCGATAAAAGCAGGCTGTTTCCTATTGCATGTACATGTACTAATGGCCCTTGTATGTTTTGCAGGTCAATGATGTGAAAAATAAAGCATTTATATGCAACAAATTACTATGATTTTTATTTTTTCACTACAAAACAACACCGGAAATGACATGTAATTATCAGTGTTACAAGACTAACTAGTCTTAGTTCTACTACACTAGCAACTAGCAAGGCTTACTTACTAGGTTACAACCTGTGTCTGTGACTGGAGAAAGGGGGCTTATGTGTTATGCAGCCAGTGTAGATCCAGATCAGTCTTATCAGGATCAACACTGTTAAATTCAATGAAACACCGGCTGTGTTTCCAAGTTTCAATAAGTAATACACTAAATACAGATCACTTTTAACTTATCAATCTTATACCTACATACGTGTTACATAGGTGTGCTTACTGTGCTATTAGTAGATCAGGAGCTATACCAGCCACAAATCCAATTTCTCCAGTTACAACCACAATTACAACTTGTAAGCTTTGAGGATAAGTAAGACCAAATGTTCCCTGATTTTTTGTTGTTGTTGTATTACAATCGGCAACGTTTGGTTGATGTCGGCGTAAATGATGAATTAAATTGATCGTCCCTCCGCCAGTAGTTTTTACTTGCGCGTCGCAGTGATTACATATGGCAATATTTTGGCCGACGGTACCGTCAGACTTGCTTTTCTTCAGCCCAAAATGGTCCCACGCACCGCTTTTTGTGTTTCTTCGTTTGTTTTTGACGATCTCAAAATCAGGCGATTGCCCGTCCGCCATATTGGAAAGCTGTGTCACTAGGGGCATCTATTGTATGCATATTGAAAATACGGTACCTAAACGTAATAAATAATTATAAATATGCTTATTCCAGGGCAGCTCACTTGTAATATCCGGATCACAATAACTGTCGGAGTGTTCCGAACATGACCGAAAAAACCGGTCTCACTCGATTTAAAACCGGTATGCACCGGGATAAATAAATATCGGTTATATCGGTACACCGGTTATACCGCGCACCTCTACTCCTACTATTCTGAAGCGCCTCTCGGCTGAACTTGCGCCAATTCTTACTCTACTTTTCAATACCTCACTTCAGCAGCAGTCCCTACCAGACATTTGGAAACAAGCCAATGTAACACCAATATACAAGAAAGGTGACAAAACGACACCTTCGAACTATCGCCCTGTCTCTCTAACTTGTATCTGCTGTAAGCTCTTGGAGCACATTGTTTGCAGTAATATGATGCAGCATCTCAATAGGAACAATATTCTTTATCCCCTCCAGCATGGCTTTCGGGAGAAGCGTAGCTGTGAAAGTCAACTTATTGAATTTGTTCGCGACATAGCCCTCAACATGCAGAGTGGTAGACAGAATGATGTTGTAGTCATGGATTTCGCTAAGGCCTTTGATAAGGTATCACACAATAGGCTCCTCTACAAACTCTCATCCTATGGCGTGAAGGGATTAGCACTCGGCTGGATAGGATCTTTTCTTAGTGGTAGGTCTCAGCGTGTCGTCCTTGAAGGGAAAGCTTCTACGTCCGTTCCAGTACTATCTGGTGTTCCACAAGGCTCTGTGCTTGGTCCTGCGTGATTTCTTGTTTATATTAATGACCTCCTGGAGTACACAACCCATAGTACTGTCCGGCTCTTTGCAGATGACACATTGTTGTACTTAGCTTTACATAGCCCATCTGACTGCAACAAACTTCAAGACGACCTTCATAATCTCGAGAGATGGGAATCCGACTGGCAAATGTCTTTTCATCCTGACAAATGCGAGGTTATTCACATTACCACCAGGAAGGCTCCTGTTATGCATTAACTACTCTCATCCAACCCCGGCCTAAATTCTTTTTACTCAAAAACTTACTTGTATTAAGTTACCATTCGGGGTTAACATCAGCCACGATCTGAAGTGGAATAAACATATAAACTCCGTCTCATCTAAGGCCAATCAGACTCTAGGTTTTCTGAAACGTAACCTCAGGACCAACTCGAAGACTGTCAAAGAACGAGCTTATAAATCCCTTGTTTGTCCTAAACTAGAATACTGTTCCACAGTCTGGGACCCCAAGAGTATTAGCAAAGACAATGAGGGCGACTTAACTTTGCATAGGCTTGTACACCAACTCGAGATGGTCCAGAGGAGGGCTGCAAGATGGGTTTCTAACCGTTATCACAACACATCTAGTGTAACCGATATGCTGCACAGTCTGGAGTGGAGATCACTTGAACAGAGGAGAGTCGATGCCAGACTGAGTATGCTGTACAAAATTAGGAACAATCTTGTAGCCATAAATGAGGATAACTAATTAACACGAGGCACTGGTAGACGCCAACACCAATACCGCCAGTTGCGTGCCGACAAAGACTACACTATTTTCTCCTTCTTCCCCAGAACCGTTGTACAGTGGAACCAATTGCCCACTGACACCTGCCTGGCAGAGTCGCTGGATTCCTTTAAGGCTCAGGTCTTGAAGGTTCAGCACTCCAGACTCATTTAATTCTAAACCTTCTTCTTTCTCTTTTTCTTTCTCTCTCTATGCTTCCTTCTACCTTTCCTTGGCCTACTGCTCTATCTAGTCTTTTTCGTTTTTCCTCTCATTTTCCCCTAGCACTCAACTGGTGATAACACTCATGTGTGAGGGTATCCCAGTATACCGGCAAAAGCAAAAAAACATCCAGGCACAATCCTGTTTACTTCTGACACCATTGAAGTATTTCTAAGGGGAAAAAGAGTCGCCCAATGTGGGGTTTGAACCCACAACCCCTGTAACACTAGCACGGCGCTCTTACCAACTGAGCTAACCGGGCGATCGTGTCATACCACCACATCAGAACACTACACTGTAAATACAACCTAGGACCATGGGGCCGTTACACTAAACTTTGTACGACTAAAATGTTCGTAAGTGCAAATTTAGGATTGTCTGGAAATTTAAATTTTTGGTTTTACATTTATTGAGCATAGGCTGCATATGCATCCTATGCTCAATAAATGTAAATCCAATAATTGTTTGCACAAAAACATTGTTAATGTGAAATTTACACACTTACAAACATTTTAGTCGTACAAAGTTTTGTTAAACGGCCCCCTGTTACTCTTCATGTCCAGATTTCTTCTGCACCAGGTTTCACTTAGCTGCACGTTTTCCACTTTATTGGCAATGGGTTGCACTATATCACTACACCACGCTACACAGTAAAAATGTGCGTAATAGCATTTACTGTCATTTCGGCTAATTCTGCACATCGGCTAAGGCGCAATTCACGTCAAATTTAGCCATATGTACGTCATAATAAACTATGGATTTTGGAATAAACAAGCTGATTAATTGTTACACTGTGGCACAATTTTATCGCATTCCGTTAGTTTGGTAAAAAGTTATTCCGAATATAGTCAAAATGTGTAAAATCCTCAGACCCTGCTAATGGAATAGCTGTCTTATTTACTAAATTAACTGTTAAATGAAGAAACTAACCTGCCATGATGTCACTGGAGAGTTCTGCTTCAGTAGTAGTAAGGGAGTCAAAATGATACCACCTACCGTGATATCATTTATAACCCTCTACAATACCCCCACCACCCCCGAAAAGCAAAAAATTGGTTAACGAGGAAAATTGTCTCCCGACAGCAAATTTATGAATTTTTGGAGAAAATAATTTTGAAAAGAGGGAGTCAAAATGATACCACCTCCAACCAAAAGTTGTTGGTGGTATTGTTGTCCCAATTATATTGGTAATTGACTTTTGAAAAAAGTCGAAATCATTCATGCAAGTACAATAGTTTATATTCCAACACCTCATTTTTCTCCTCCGATACAGCTAATTTATTTCGCAGATCAGCAACTAATTCTACCAGCTCTAGTCTACCACGTTCACCTTTAGCCACCTGACAGCGTAGTTGCTTATGTCTACAAATAGTTTGGGCACTAACGAATTTACAAGGGCATCTGGGGCATTGAAATTGTGGGGGGACACAAGGAAACTTTCTACGTCTCGCTAGATGCCTTCGTAGATAGTCTTTACACGTAAACGTATTTACAACAAGTCACACACTCCATTATATATGTATATAACCTATGAAATTTATCTGTTCAGTGGACGTGAAAAAAACAATTATGTAAATTTTTGACGTCCAATTGAACAGATAAATTTTATAGGTTATACAAAAGTATATATACAAAAGTATATACAGAAAATATGATAACGCCAGAAACTAGAGCAGAAATAGAAAGTTTGAGAAGAGAAGCCGAATCTCTAGGATTACTTATAGTAAACGGTTGAGAGTTAGGGGGTTGACAAAGCTGATAAACGCCACAAAGAATAAGGTGTTTATGAAGCGGTTTACCCGCGCCTATAAAAGAGGGGCATTTAATGATATATCCAAAGCGGAGGAAGTTGGTAACAGAATCAAAAAAGAAAGTATTGCGGAGTTAAGGGCTAGTGTAATAAAACCTTCAAGCACCAATAATTTGTCTCAAATTAGACACACAGATGACCAAATACCAAATAATAAGAAAAGATCTATAGTTCGCGCGATAGTGGAAAAAGGTGAAGAAATATTGGGGGCTCACGATGAAACATTGGAAAAGGTAGAAAATGGAAGACGGGTAGTTACATTATCCTTTCGTAAAAACATTGACATTAACGGGTTTGAACGCATGTCCGATAAACTCGCTCCTTATATAACAACCAATTTTTTATTTGAGATATTCATATTCTTACAAGCTAGAACATATGGAGGAAACTAAAAAATGGTAAACCTGTAACTATAATAATGCACAAAAATCTCGGTAGCGAATCACTATCATCAATGAAAACCGTTAAAAAATGGCTGTCAGATAAGGAGCAAACGAATAATGTCCGATAAAATAGACAGACCGAATACAAAGTGGAAGTTTGTAAGATGGGTAGAGGTTTTCGTAAAGCTAATACAGGGTAGTAGGGGAATAGATTTGGGACTACAATCCAAAGAAGCAGCAGGAGGAGAACTTCCAGAATGGCTGAAGAATAAAAAAGGTATGTATTCTTTAGATAAGTATAATGACGACCTAAATGTCTGTTCAGGTGTCTAGCTATGCATATGACAGATAAAAGACCCGACAGATGTACAGAAAAGGCGAAAGAACTTAGTAAGCAATATTTTGGTAGTAATGTGGTTTCACCAATTCCTTTTTCAGATCTGAAAAAGGTTGAAGAGTTTTTTAAAATTGGTATAGAAGTATATCAACCCACCGAATGTAACGTATGGTGGTTGAAAAAGGTACCAGCACACTATAAGGCAATAGGTATTAAACCAATGACAATAGGACTGTTTAATAATCACGCATTTCTGATAAAAAACCTTAAAAACCTATCTAAAATTTACGCCTGCGATAATTGCAAGCAGAAATTCACGAAATCGAGTAATATGAAGAGACACGGACCAACATGTATGAAAGGTGAGACAAAAGTAATATGTGATGGTAATTATTTAGAGCGCCCGCGTTCGTCGTTCGAGAAAGCGTTTTCTTTACCCAAAAAAAGTTCTAACAGTTATGGGGCGATCGATTGGATGTACTCTGTGGAAAAGCACGAGGGAATTCACATTCACCACGAACAGTGTGGACACGGGGGTGAAAGATGGGTTTTAGGAGCTCCAGTAGATGGATACTGTACGGAAACCAATACCGTATATCAATATCACGGCTGTTACTGGCACGGGTGTGAGATTCATGCAAAGCATAGAAAAGAAGAACGCGCATCCACTATGAGAAGAGATACATTTATTAGAAGAAGCAAAGAATTCAACCTAGTAGTTATGTGGGAATGCGAATTTCAAAGAACGGGTAAAGACATAAAGATCGGTTGCGACACTACTCTTTATCCATATCAGATAGTATACGATTTTGATTTGCATATCTCAACCCAGAATTTGAAACTCTCGGTAATAATCTAGAGTACGAAGCCGAGCACGTTCCGGTAAGCGTTAGTATAGGAGATAATTTCTCAGGAACAGTAACTCATATTTGTGATAAAGATCCCGCAAAACTTATAGAAAAATTCGTAGAAGATTTGAAAGTCAGGGGAAAAGCTATAAGAGAAGAAGTGTGGTCAAGATATGGGTTTTAATACAGAACATTTACGTAAAAACCAAATTCGCAAGATCGAACAGTGGAATAGGAAGGCAAGTACGGTTATAGGTTTTAACAGCAGTAAGTACGATATAAACTTAATAAAGGAAATACCTAGTAGGCGAACTGGCATCAACACAAAGAAAGTAATGGTCGGAAAACGTGCAAACGCAACAATATTTCTATTTACTCCAGAGTTTAGATTTCTTGATGTAATACTTTATCTAGGACCTGGTGTAAGTTACGATAGTTGGATAAAAGCCTGCGAATGCAAAGGACAGAAATCTTTCTTTCCTTATGAGTGGTTCGATTCTCCAGACAAACTGGATTACCCAGGACTACCGGATATAGAGAATTGGTATTCCAAACTATCTGGGAAAATGTTAATAGATGAAACAGAATTAAGTAAATGTCGTAGAATTTTTGAAGAAAATAATATGAAAACTTTCAGAGATTGGTTGAAATATTATAACGATTTAGATGTAGCACCGTTCCTAGAAGCGGTGGAAAAAATGTGTGAATTTTATAAACACAGAGGTGTGAATATTTTCAAAGATGCGGTAACACTACCTGGAGTACCTAGCTATACAATATTTATTGAGAGGAACCATTAAAGAACAAAAATCTTCAAAGACGATTATACCGGAGGATGCTCTATATGCACCAAAAGAAGAAACATACGAAATGATGAAGGACGCTCTAGTTGGCGGTCCATCAATAGTATTTACACGATATGCAGAAAGCTGGTGTTTCAAATATTAGAGTGGGTTTTCCCAAACCGTGCAAGGCTGTTTTGGGGTACGACGCAAACGCGTTATATTTATCTACGTTAAATAAAGAGATGTCGTGTGGGAGAGAAACTATACACCATATAGATACCCCACATAACCCTAAATTTATTAAAAAGTTTTTTGTAAAAGAGTTTTATCTGGAGACTGGTTTGGGTTTGCGAGGTGGATATAGAAGTTCCACACAACTTAAAAGATAAGTTTTCTGAAATGTCCCCAATAATTTATAAACAGAGAAGTAGAGGTTGATGAAGTTCCCACACACATGTTAAAATATTTAAAAGATACTGGCCGACAATCCCGAACAAGAGGATGGATGGAAAAAAATTGGTGGGATCTATGAACCGCCACTAAAGTATTGCTGTACGTGCCACTGTTGAAATGGTATTTAAAACACGGCCTAGAAATAACTGGAGTTCGTCGTGTTATAGATTATATTAGCGGAAAACCATTCGAATGGTTCGCAAAAGAAGTTACAGCCGCAAGACGAACAGGTGATGTAGAACCAAATAAGAAACCAGTAGCCGACATAATGAAATTATTAGGAAACTCGTGTTGTGGAAAAATGAGAGACATTTAAATACGACATATACACAAAACGAAACCTGTGTTGACAAAGCATTAAGATCTGCATTCTTTGAAGATTTGGAAGAGATAGGAGATGCGTACGAAATATCTTCAAGAAAACCCAGGTGTGCGGTAAAGAAACCATTCCATTGTGGAATAGCGGTTTATCAACTAGTTAAATTGAGAATGTTGGAATTTTACTACAAATTTCTAGACAAATACGTAAAAAGAGAAGATTTGAATTAATACAGATGGATACAGATAGTATGTATATAGGAGTTAGTGGAAAAACGATAGAGGAATTGATTAGACCTAACTTACTAGACGGGTTTGAAAAAGAAAAAAAGAAATGGTTGGCTTGGGATAAATGGAGCGAAAGAGAGCCCAGACTTTTCAAAATGGAATTTAGCGGAGATAGGGCGATAGCGTTATCTATTAAGTGTTATTTTGTAGAAAAATTTAATTCTATTAATAAAAACTCTGCGAAAGGAATGTCCAAGAGAACTAACAATTTAAATTGGGATAGATATAAACGAGTACTAAGTGAAACTACAGAAGATGGAAAACACATTATAGATGTAGCACAAAATAGAGGATTTAAAATGAAAGACGGCGTTATGAAAACGTACTGTCAACAAAAATTAGGACTCTCGGCATACTACGATAAAAGACGCGTGTTACCAGACGGAATACATACAGAACCTCTCTAATGATTTATTTAATTAATAATTTTGAAAAAATTAAGAAAATTAGCAATCTAAAGATTGACGATCCGGGGGTAGCTGGGTGTCAGAAGGCACCATAAGAAGTTATTCGCGAACAAACCCTCGAGATGGCCCATCATCCAAATAGTAGAGCACGGGCTCATCGGGCTTGGTAATAGATCGATCTAGATGATATACATTGAGAGACCACACGGGATCAGTCGCGCGGCGGCTGCCACCTTCGAGCTCTCTCGGTTGATAGAGGTACCTGACGTCAATATCCGATGGAAGCCATTGCTCCTCTAAACCAACGGGTCGCCCGCGCGAGACGGCAGAGGGCTTGCTCGTCACCCTTTTAAACTTGATAGCATCTACAGGCTTCTTACCTATCAATCTGGTCACCTCTCCGTTCAGTGCGTTGACCACGGCGGGCAGTCTGGCCACCCACTCGGTCGATCGCGAATGAGGGTCTACAAGTTCTTTAGCGTATTGGTGTCCGAACAGTCTCTCAGCCAGGGTTCGATTGAAGCGCTCCACGATCCCCTGGTCCCGGTGGATGTTGACGCGGCCGCGTCTGACAGAAACGTCGTGCTTAGACAATAGATGAGAGACCGCGCCCATGAACTCGCGGTCGGGATCGACCTGGAGAAGATTCGGCCATTTGAGAGGACTCCTCTTATATATTCGGGAGAGAGCCTCGGTCACCTCCTTAGACTCTTTAGTGGCCAACGGCTCAGCCCCCTTATAACGACTCGCTACGTCAACGATTGTCAGTGCGTACTTGTACGTCTTGCGACCGACGCGATCGTGAGGTAGAAACAGGAGGTCCGCTTGGTGAACTTGGTTCGGTACCGGCACGTCGAATTTCGGGCGCGGAATATTGTGAGGCGCGGGTAAATAGATCTGCCAGATGGCCTGCTTCTTGAGCCATTCCTTGACAGCGTTTTCTGAAACCTTGGTCGCCGCCGCGAGGTTCTTGATGGCCGCGAGTCCCTTCCAGTAGCCGCGGGGGCTGTAGTATGTGTTCGCTAGCTTACGCGCTAGTTTGGTATCAAGTTTGCGCGTGTTCATCGTATGCGATGTATTCTAATATATCGGACAATCTCCAACATGCCCTCGCCAGATCGTCCGGTAACTGCGTCGATAATAATAAACCTTTGTTGGAAGTACAATCGCGATTGGAGGTTAAGTTCTGAAGGAACTTGGGAAAATCCAATCCCCCAGGATTGGTGGAGGAATATAACATCCGCTTTGCGAAAAGTGTGGCCGCTATGCAGTGTTTAAGGGCAGTGTAGCCTACATCAATCATAGCAAAATAAAGTTTGTCAACTGACATCGTTCTATATATATATATATATTTATAAAAAAATTATTTAAAATAATTAATTTAAAATCTCGATTGGATATAGTAGCCGACGATACCCACCACACCCATTCCCACGACGATGAACTCGATCTCGCGGTCTTTTTGGGGCTCTGACGTTACATAGAAATCTTTCTTAAAGTTGGGGCTCACGATCCAGCGGCGCGAGCCTTTTATGCGGATATGCCAGCGCGTACTCGCGGTTGGCTTCTTCAACGTTCTGAAAAGTTTGTGCCGCTTGATTTTCGCGGCGAAGCTCTTCGTTGACCCAGTCCAGATGGGCGGTTCGTTTTTTCGACCATGCTTCCTTTGCGCTATTGAGTTGTTCTACAGCTAAATCGTGACGCTTACGCTCCTCATCCACGTTCGAGCTTCTCATTTTCGAGAATATAAAGTTGCTACCGCTGAACGTCAATGCGTTTACAAGCGCACCACCTACTATTACTGCGATTGAAGCCATTTATTTCCATATATTAACTTGTAGAATTCCAGCTTTAACTAGAAAAAGTCGATGGCGCGCCATCGCAATATACCCACTTTCCCCAAATGCTAAGTCCGAAAGGGGGAGGTAATCCATGATGGAGGGTCGGATAAAAAATCCGAATTCACTTTGCGCATCAGCACATCAAAACGAAGCTACGAACCAAATATCAGACGCGTAGGTATTAAGGTGAAAAAGTTTTTCGACCTACGAGGAAAAATAGTGAAATTCTATGTCCGAAAGGGGGAGATAATCCATGATGGAAGGTCCAATCAAAAATCGGAATTCACTTTGCACATCATAGCGAAGCTACATATCAAATATCAGAAATGTAGGTATTAAGGTGAGAAAATTTTTCGACTTTACAAATGAAAAATTAGGGAAATTTGGCGGAGTCCGAAATGGGGGAATGATAATCCATTGATGGAGGGTCGGAATCAAAAATCCGAATTCACTATGACGCATCCGCACATAACGAAGCTTCATACCAAATATAGGCGCGTAGGTATGAAGATGAAAAGTTTTTCGAGTTACAAGGAAAAATAGGGAAATTCTGAGTCCGAAAGGGGGAGATAATCCATGATGGAGGGTCGGATGAAAAATCCGAATTCACTTTCCGCATCTGCACATCATAACGAAGCTACATACCAAATATCAGGCGCGTAGGTATGAAGGTGAAAAGTTTTTCGAGTTACAAGGAAAAAATGGAAAAATGGGGATTGTGAGTCCGAAAGGGGGAGATAATCCATGATGGAGGGTCGGATCCAAAATCCGAATTCACTTTGCGCATCTGCACATGATAACGAAGCTACATACCATATCAGGCGCGTAGGTATGAAGGTGAAAAAGTTTTTCGAGTTACAAGGAGAAAATGGGAAATTGTGAGTCCGAAAGGGGGAGATAATCCATGATGGAGGGTCGGATCAAAAATCCGAATCACTTTGCGCATGCTGCACATGATAACGAAGCTACATACCAAATATCAGGCGCGTAGGTATGAAGGTGAAAATTTTTTTCGAGCGTTACAAGGAAAAAATATGGGAAATTGTGAGTCCGAAAGGGGGAGATAATCCATGATGGAGGGTCGGATCCAAAATCCGAATTCACTTTGCGCATCTGCACATGATAACGAAGCTACATACCAAATATCAGGCGCGTAGGTATGAAGGTGAAAAAAGTTTTTCGAGTTACAAGGAAAAAAGTGGGAAATTGTGAGTCCGAAAGGGAGAGATAATCCATGATGGAGGGTCGGATCAAAAATCCGAATTCACTTTGCGCATCTGCACATGATAACGAAGCTACATACCAAATATCAGGCGCGTAGGTATGAAGGTGAAAAGTTTTTTCGAGTTACAAGGAAAAAAATGGGAAATTGTGAGTCCGAAAGGGGGAGATCAATCCATGATGGAGGGTCGGATCAAAAATCCGAATTCACTTTGCGCATCTGCACATGATAACGAAGCTATACCAAATATCAGGCGCGTAGGTATGAAGGTGAAAAAGTTTTTCGAGTTACAAGGAAAAAATGGGAAATTGTGAGTCCGAAAGGGGGAGATAATCCATGATGGTTGGTCGGATCAAAAATCGAAATTCACTTTGCGCATCTGCACATGATAACGAAGCTACATACCAAATATGAGGCGCGTAGGTATGAAGGTGAAAAAGTTTTTCGAGTTACAAGAAACGTGACGGACGTACGGACGGACGGACACCCGTGACGAAAACAATATACCCATTTTTTTTTCCTAAAAAATTGGGTATAACTAGATAATCTCGGGTCCAAACTGCGGTCGCTACATCTAAGGTCGCGAGCCCTATGTCTCTCACAGTAAAGTCCAATTTGGGAGCGGACCCTCCTAGGGCCATCTTTGATAGTCGAGCATACCCGATACTGAAACCGATATCACCACGGCGTGATAAAGCGCATTCACTAACATTTTACCATCTTGTTCAGCCATTATAATTATTGCATATAAAAGGGGTCGCGATCAATGTTTAAATGGGGCGCATCCAATCGCGATTGGTGTTTCGTAACTGTTTTTGGATGAATTGATGGGGGTTGTTTTCTCGATAAGGATTGGTGTAATAGGGGGTATTTCCACACGCACAGGGCACCAACAACTGCCAGACCACCACCAACAACCCAACTCCAATTCGTGAATTGGGGTTCAATCGGATTCGCCCAACCTCAATTGGGTGTTGAGTGTGCTTGCAATTCGTGAATTGGGGGTGTTGTTGTACTCAACACTGTTGAACCCGATTGCTCTGTCTTCAGATGTTTTGCTGTCTCCGTCCCCGATTGCAACGACTGTTTAGCCTCTCGAAGCTCGGCGAGTATTTTATCTTGTTTAACTTTTCGGGTGGCAGCCGCCGCCCTCCCAGCTGCCTGCCTTTTTGGGTTTTTATGTCGTGCAACCACCAACTCCAATCGTGATTGGGTTGGAGGATCAATCGGAGTTGGAAGTGCTGCAATCGGGTTCGATTGGGTTGGAGCAATCCCCAACGCTGTTGGAGATTGCTGTTCCGTCACTCTCGCGGGTGTGTCTTGTGTCATCATTTATGATATTAATATTAGGGCTTATAGTTCGTGGGCATATATGTCCAAATTGACAGTGTTTACCCGTGGTCAACGCGGTTGTCAGCGGAGCTAAGTACATTCCAAACTTGTGATAAATTGAGCAGCAGGCTGTTCTAAGAGTGTGACCTATAAAAGGGTCAGTCTCTAGATCGTCAATCAATCCCGCAGTGTTTGGTATAGGGAGAAGTATACTAACGGCCGTTGCGTGCAAATGAATAGCCGCCGATCCAAGAGTTTTTGTCATCTCCGCACCTAACCTAGATTCGTATCGCGCATACATTTTATCGATCTCCGCATCTGACATCTTATCCACCTGAAAAACTGAGAGACGCCTACCGAGATAATGCTCCGATTGTCCCCCAGCAACCAGCGCAGCTAGCCGCTCTCGTCGCGCCGCATTTTCATTTTCATTCGGAGTCGTTGCACTCAACCCAATACCAACCGCCGTTGGAGTTGGAGTTGATCCCGATTGCTCTGTCGGAGTTGATGTTTCATTATCTTTCAGGATGTTGGCAGTCGGAGTTGAGGTTTCTTCTATTAGCTGATCGAGAAGTTCGTCGCAGTTCATTATTGCTAATTTTCTTAAAATTAATTTAACTATTCTAACAAGTCTCATCACTTTAACATATTGCCAAGCGCACCACCCGATACTTATGATCACCATTATGCTCGCAACAAAGCTCGCAGCGGAGCACCAAATTGTTAACATTGTTAACCATTGTTCAGCATTTGTTCAACATTTGTTAAGCATTTGTTCAGCATTGTTCAGCATTTGTTCAGCATTGTTCAGCAATTGCTAAGTATTGTTAAGCATTTACTCGGCAATTACTAACGAGCGTTAAGTAATTGCTAATTAATTATAAAATTAATTGATAACTTCGTAAGCAGTTGGTTGATCAGTCTTTAGCAAAAGCTTGGCGTGCTTAGTTTCCGAAAGCATCTGTCGAACCTCCAGGCGCTCCTCGCGTGTTGGGATAACGTCCTTCTCTCGAAGACAGTCATCGAATGAGTCTCGGTCCTTGCAGTGAAAGAGGGCGACCCATTTCGTTTGCTCGCGCAGATCCTTGAGGACGGCGTTGTACTTTTGAGTGGATATCCATACGCTTTGCCTAGCATGGCGGCCAGAAAATGCGAGCTCGGAGAGCATGTCCTTCTTTTTGGTCATCGCCGCCTTGGCTGAGCAATCGTCAATCACGTATAGGGTGGGCTCACCCTGGAATATTTGGTATAAACCACGTAGCCAATCGTGAAGCCTATCACCGGGGTCAATAACGTATACCTCAGGGTCGGTCCATATCCACGGGCGCCGCTGATAAGTATCGTTGTGCCGCACAGTGGGACACAGGATCACAATGTGACGAAAGGCATCGCGGTAGGAGCCCTCGAGCAAGTCTGGGATGAAAACCGTTTTTCCACATCCTGTCTGCCCACATATTATGGCAGAGTGGGCATCTCCAATCGTGAATTGGTATTGATTGCTAATTAATTCTTTAGAATTATTAAAATCAGTAGAGCGCTGAGACGTATCGACCATCTTCGATGTTGAGTTGTGCGACTGTAATTATATATAAGTACACGTTCAATGGCCCGGCTCCGTCCGCCTCTTTGGTTATCTGGATCGTCACACCCTCGCTAGCGTTCTCAACTTGGCGTCCGCTACCGTGTATTTGGTCGTCGTCGCTGGCTCGCATGTCTAGCCATAACGCGTATTTGGTATTCAGAAACTCCGCGATGGAGACGGCCGAAAGATGCAGGTCTTTGGCAACTGCGGCAACCTCCGGAGAGCACTTAGAGCCACCAGCAAACTGCTTTCTTACTTCGTCCCACTGCTGGTGCGCGCGAAGACCCGCGCTGTAGAGTTGATTGGGGACTCCCTCGATCGTCATCTCTACGTTCGTGATTTTGGGGTTATAGAATTTGTCGGTTTTTCTAGCACCGACCGCGAACCGAGCCTCCTCGAACAGCATCAGTATACCTTTCATCGAGCGGGCGGGTACGTTGACGTTAATATTCCACAATGTGTCGCCTTTGTCTTTCGTCATCTTGCGGTGACGAAGAACTCGGTCGTAAAGTATGGCAACGCGCCCGGCGTACTGGGTTCTGATTAATCGCGCGAGTTCGGGCATCGTGACCATGTCGTACTCCAGCGACACATTATCGATCGTATACGTCGATAACATGTCGGTGGCTATGCGAACTCGGCCGTAGTCGTTGAACGTTAGTTCGTATTCGAGGCGGTCAGCCAAAGCACTCTGATAGTAGGGCATGTGACTCTCCAGCAACTCAAAGTCGAGCGGAATGTAGAAGCGGTTGCCGTAAGCGGCCGCGACCGCGTTGTCGCTCGCGTTGTTATCTGCCTTGTTACCAGCCCCGATTCTAAGTTTGGTTACGTTCTTATTTCGGCTGGTGTCAATACCCTGATAGACAGCGTTTTCGCGCTCTTGCGCCGTCTTCCACAGGTCCTGATAACAATGGTAGACGTCGCTGTCATCGATCGACATCACCTCATTACCAGAAATCTTTATCATGGTCTTCTTGACTATGGCGCGACCCAGGTTCTGAACAACGGTTCGGTCCTCGTCCGTCGACGTCAGCGAAATAGTGAAAGCGAGACGAAGAGTCCCCGGCACAATGACGTCGTTAGCTCCGAGGTTGGGGAAGCGGACCAAGAGCTGCTGGTTCTGGTCGATCGTCGATGGGTTGTTCGTAATAACGACACTCTGTCTCACGCCTTTTGCCCCGAGGGGCTCACGCAGTCTGCGGTATGGATTGAGTTTGCGACCGTATTGACTCGAAGACATAATTTAGTGAAACTATATTAAACCCGTATGGTTTTGTCTTTAATACATAATTAATTTTAAGAAAATTATAAAGATGGATGATTTTAACATGGACAACTACGATCTCACTACGGGCGACCGAGACGATTACCTCGATGGTGATGATGATGATTATAATGACGAAACACCCTTGATACAGCCTCCAGTTCCAATCCAATCGCAAAAGGGGGAATTAGGTGGCGCTACCAACACCATTAGTCTAAGTAAGGAATTAGTCGAGTCCGCTGTAGACGACTTCTACAACAATTTTGCAGACAAAGGTGTGGTCCCATCTGTCGGCCGTGACTACTCCAAGTTCGAATTGGATCTGCGTGGTAGATTGCGACTAAAAGCATCAAATGTCCCGATCGTCAACACGATGACCGGTAAACCCCTAGCGCTGAGCACCATTGCCGGAAACCGGGGCGGTGATGAAATCATAAGGAGCGAACTAGGATTCGTAGATTGGAAAAAGGGTAAAAAAATTATGCCGACCCGCGCTGTAGAGGCCCTACAGTCTACCGACGAAACGATGGCGAAGACGGCCGCCGATATAGAAACTGTTGAGCTCAGCGAACTCCCTCGAGTAGCCACCGACGCTATTAACACGATGGAGCTCAACGAAAGTGAGATAGACGAAATACTCAGGACGATGAATGACCCACCGTTACCTCTTCGCGAACTCCGGGGCCTCGATAAGGTTATGCAAATGGTCCGGGGCGAACTGGTCCTTAACCTCGCCAAACTCTCGTCGCTGGATGAACATATCGCGCTAGAAGAAAGAAAACTGGAGGAAGCGGGTGGCGATAGAGAATCTACCGAGCGGATCACCGAACGCCTGCGGTCGTTGCGGGACGAAAGAGAAGCTCGCTTGCAGGCTGCATCGACTAACCGTGAGGCTCTCCGCACCCAAATAAGTCTCGAGGGTCCTGCACGAGGAGACGATACTCGTTGAGCGTCTTCGCACTCTGTTCAGAGAGCAGGGTGTCACGATAGCAAGCATCCTCGTTGCTATCAGCATGACTATATCGACCATAGTTCTAGCTTTCACTGGTGGTGCGGCTCCACCACCCGCGCCAGCACCCACACCACCACCCGCGCCATCCGGCGGAGCCAAGGAGTGGGTCAAAAAAACAACTAAAAGCCCTCGCCAGTCTCCTGGCTAAATTAGCCGAAAAGGCGGCTGCCGCACTACCTGGACTGATCAGAAGTATCGTTTCTTACTTGCTATCTATATTATCAAAAACGGCCGGATGGCTAGCCAAAAATACCTGGGCTTTAATCGTGACAATCGCCGGTCTCCTACTATTCTTCGCCAGAGAGTTCCTAAAACCAAAGCGTGAATAATCCGATCGCCACGAGGGCGACGACGAGCCCTAATTTCTCCTCCTCGTGTGTTGTGCTTCCAATCTCGATTGGTGTTTCAACATTGTTGATGATTGGATTTGGGGAACTCGATGGTGCATCCAATTTACGAATTGGGGGTACTGGGTTCGATTGTGTTGAGGGAGGTGTATCCATTTTGTGTTTTGGGCGTTTTATGAAATCGGTTCCACTTACAACCTCAACACTGTTGAACCCGATCATGTTGGGGGTGCGCTTGATGATATCCGTGTTCATGTTACCGTTGTGGCCGATTTTTTGATTGGCGGTGGCGATTACGATCTGATTATTGTAACCGTCAACCGGGTCGTCTCGTAGTATCATATTGCTCGGCGCCATATAAAGACCTATTCCAAATACATAGTCTACTGGAGTGCTGGCATTCTGCAAAACGTCTTGATAATTCTGGATTGCCTTCTCCAGGTCCACCCTAGCTGAGATGGCGTCCTCTACAAGTGCCAAGAATTGTTTTTGTGCATCAAACGCTGTTCCCGTGCCCAGTATAGAACTGCGAGTTTGCTTCTGTGCACCGAGGATGGCCCAGACGTACGTGCGAATGGAGTCGTTGACGCGAGTAACCCCGGCCTGCGTGAACCCTAGACCCTTATCTAACATAAATGTACGTCACGCGTTCTGAACCTCAGCAGCCTGCTGTATGTAATCGACGTGAGCCCGTTTCGGAGGTAACATTTTACAAGAAAACACGCCACAGTGCCGACCTCCAGACACTTCCGTCCCGAAAGTCATAGTCGCGGGGTCAAAATTCCCGGCGTTCCGACTGACGATGTGGTCACCTTAGTGATCGTGTCTAAAATCAGTCTGCGTCCAATTCCCGGACTGGCCCCGAATGAGAACGTCCCCGAGGCCAGTGCTGGTAGGAAATGCTTTCTGTCTCCAGTCCGCGTCTTTTGAAACGTTAAATTCGTTACACAGTCTTTCAAACGCCATACGGTCGTATGCGTTGGAAATGGGATCCCAGGCGTCGTCTTAAGGTAGTGAAATACCTAGTTCTTTGAGAATCCTCCTAATAGTATAATACGCGTGAAAGTTGTAGACACTTCGGAGCATGACATTCTTGGATGTTAGATGGTCTTTATGTGAAACTCCACACCCGACTGTTGCCCACCATACAGCGAAATTTATTTGGTTCTGCCAAAACTGCATCGGTGTTGCTTTCCACCAGTTTATCGCCTCCATCGTAGTAATCTTGGGCAGCCTATATTGTTCAAAGATGTTAGGGAAATTGGTGGTAAAGCCACTGTCCGGTCTAACCGTTACGGTTGGGTGTACAAAGCGGTTAACAACGTCTTTTTGCGTGTATTTACCACCGACCGCGTACTTTGCATTAGAATTAAAGCTAAATGCTTTGGTATCCATTGAAAGATATTATTATGTTTGCTACTATCACTAATGTTCAAAAAGGGAGTTGTGAACTTCAAAAGTCAATCGATAACTGTTGCGGAAAACGCCGGGTAGGCCTCAGATCAATCACGTTCACGTTCGGGTGGAAAAACATCAAAACGTACGAGAGAATCAGAGCCGTAGATCCTTTAGATTTAGACGACCCTATTCATTCAGCTGCCACATTACGTCCTGGCCTTTGGGGTTTCGGAGATCTCCAAGCTTTAATGGCGGCGAAGATTCCTGGTTTAGCCGCTCTCGAAATCGAAAAAGCCACGGGGCTTGCGACATTGTACGTTTATAAAAAATTAGATATCACCCCGGGGTTGGCCTCAATGTTAAGATTAAACCGTTCACCGCCTTACGACGAGGGTGAACGGTTTGTTGTGGGGTCGATCACGGGGATGACCCCAATAAACTTTGCCTTCACAAAAACTCTCGGGGTGCACCTGGATCGGGTGAACACATCGTACAACACGGTAGACGGCACTCCCAGCACATTACTGAAAACCGTGCCAGCCAGCGACTGTTTCTTTGGTGAGACTGTGACCTTAGACTTCCCACACCCCGAGATGAATGTTTTGGAAACGGGACACATCCACGAATTTACGGTCTCTATTCTCGATGATCAAGCGAGAAAGTTGAAAAACGATTTCCCGATTTCGGTCGTTCTCGAAATTTCCAATTAATTAATTTTATAATTGTTTAAAATTAATTAGAATTAAACGCATGTTCGTAATATATATTATCAACATTATTGAAAATGAGTATATACGGACCAGGTAGTTCTTCCAATTCCAATCGGGATTGGGTGACAAATATAAATTCAAAGAATTTGGAACCGACAGAGGGCGACTTTTTAACTACCCAAAAAACAAAGGCCTTGATCAATAGAACTATATCGGTGGCCACGGACGAGATTCACAAGAGTCTACTATCACAACTTAGAGAATATGCCCTGGCTGTGAATACACAAAGTCGTGAAGAAACGCATACGGAACTAAACGAACTAGGTGAAAAAATAACCAAATTTCGAAAAGAGGCCCGGTTGGGGATTGATAAAGTCCGAGAAGACCACCAGGCGGACCTTACGGAGGCTTATGATGCGTTGCGCTTAGAGGACTATCTCATCGGTGAAGCGACACTTACCGAACTAGACGGGAAAATAACGAAATTTCGAAAAGAGAGCAGTTCGGATATTGATAAAGTCCGAGAAGACCACCAGGCGGCCCTTACGGAGGGTTATGATACGTTGCGCTTAGAGGACTCTCTCATCAGAGATGTGGCACTTACCGAACTAGACAAGAAAATAACCAAATTTCGAAAAGAGGCCACGTCGGGTATTGAGAAAGCCCGAGAAGACCACCAGGCGGACATTACGGCGGCTTATGAGGTGTTGCGCTCAGAGGACTCTCTCATCAGAGAAGCGGCGGTTGCCGAACTAGACGGGAAAATAACCAAATTTCGAAAAGAGACCAACGGTCGGGTATTGATAAAGTCCGAGAAGACCACCAGGTGAACCTTGCGGAGGCCATTGCGGAGGCTTATGATGCGTTGCGCTTAGAGGACTCTCTCAGCAAAGAAGCGACACTTACTGAACTAGACGGGAAAATAGCCGAATTTCTGAAAGAGACCAGGTCGGGGGTTGAGGGGGTCCGAGAAGACCACAAGGAGGCCATTGCGGAGGCTTATGGGGCGTTGCGCTCAGAGGACTCTCTCAACAGAGAAGCGGCACTTAGTGAACTAGACGAAAAAATAACCGAATTTCGAAAGGAGGCCCGGTTGGGGGTTGAGGGGGTCCGAACGGGTATTGAGAAAGCCCGAGAAGACCACCAGGCTGACATTACGGAGGTTTATGGGGTGTTGCGCTCAGAGGACTCTCTCATCAGAGAAGCGGCGGTTGCTGAACTAGACGGAAAAATAACTGAATTTCAAAAAGAGGCCCGGTTGGGTGTTGAGGGGTCCGAACTGGTATTGAGAAAGCCCGAGAAGACCACCAGGCAGCCCTTGCGAAGGCTTATGAGGTGTTGCGCTCAGAGGACTCTCTCATCAGAGAAGCGGCGGTTGCTGAACTAGACGGGAAAATAACCGAATTTCAAAAAGAGGCCCGGTCGGGTATTGAGAAAGCCCTAGAAGGCCACCAGGCGACCATTACGGAGGCTTATGATGCGTTACGCTTAGAGGACTCTCTCAGCAGAGAAGCGGCACTTACCGAACTAGACGGAAAGATAACCGAAGTTTCCGATAAACTGAAACATGATCGTAGAGCCGCGACCAAAGCTCTTCGTACTGAGACCCATATCTCTCTCGAGGGGCTTACCGGATTGGTGCAAACAATGAAAACACCAAAACGTGCCATAACAGTTTGGGCTGAGAAGCGGGGCCCATTGGTTGAGGGGCACTATGAATATTCGTTCGGTGCCAAAGCGAGTAATAAATGTGGGGGATACGCTATGACAGCTGCAGGTGAAGTTATCCGAATGGCGGTCTGCTCGGTTAATGCTAGTGGTAAACCTGTGGGCGCGTTCACGATAAATCTTGTAGTAGATGGGGAAGAACGGGGGGTTGGAGTCACTAAAATCGCTGGAGATAGTTCGACGGTGGTTTCGTTCGCCGGTTATGATCGAATTAGACTTTCCCAAGGTAGTGTTATTAACTTTGTTACGAAAATCGGTGACCCAGAGAGTTCTTCCACTATTGTCTCATTGTTAATTGAACTTATTTTGTAAATACTAATATATTGAAAATCATGAACGAATCAACGCTTCCAATTGTCAATACCACTCCATCAACACTGTATCCAATTAACGAAAGAAGTTCTGATTTTAGGTTGAATAATATCGTCGCTATGCAGGATATTTTAGTTAGAGAATATACAAATAGAAAAAGAAACGCTAAAAAATATAGGCGCGCAGTGAACATGGCTGAAGCATCTAGCACGGCTCTGGCGAGTGTTTCTGTGTTGTGTGAGGCGGGGACAGCTGCCACTATATCCACCATTATAACGGTTCCCGTAGCGGGGATTTTATGTGCGGTGTTGGCCGTTTCTGGGTTGTTGTGTATGGTAATTAGGTGGTCTGGTGGAAAACTCGAGAAAAAATGTAGAAAACATGATAGAATATCCGTTCTCGCTAGGTCTAAGAAAAATAGCATCGACGTTATGGTGTCCAAAGCGTTGGCCGATAAGAAAATATCAAATTTAGAGTTTGAATCCGTGGTGGAAGAAATGGGGAGATATGAAAAATTAAAAAATGATATAAGAATCAAGGCGCGCGCCACCATGCCCAAAATTGAGTGTACTGATTGGGATAAATTTAAGGAAAAAATTGGAGATAAAGTCGGAAGAAATTAACATTTTGATTAAATAATAAATTTTATAATTTTCTTTAAATTATTAATAATTTTCCTAAAATTAATTATATTGGTGCAGTAAAATTATTAACAATTTAAAAAAGAAAAAAAGTTTTAGGTCCCACCGAGATTCGAACCCGCGCCAGCAAAACCCTTCTAGCTACCCGTGCTAACACTTCCATCTCTCGGCTGATCTAGGAACCAGTATCTAAAGCTTAGGCAACATTGGAAGTGTCAGCACGGGTGCACTGAGCGCTCATTTTTATCAAGGGGCGTCCCCCAAGACAAATTATTGTTGTTAATTTTACATATATTAAGCTAAAACCGTGTTGTGCAATGCCAAATATTTACTTATATTTTTTTATTTGTTTTTTATATAACAAGTTCGTTTTTTATTTAATAATATAGGTTATAACGTTCTAAGTTATTAAAAGTAAAATTAAAAAATAAAAAACATGCCAACCAATCACAATGTAAGAAATACTTCCGGAATATCGATAGCGGGTTGTCGCTGTAATACACACCCTCGTGTGTGTAGTATATATTACAGTGTGTTTATTTTCCATCCCGGAAGACGTAATCGTGTAAATCTCTCTATAAAATGGACACTTAATATACGTGTAAGTTGGGACACCTAATTTGCATTTTCATAACACGTGTAATTGGAACATTGTCATCTGCTTGGTGTTGTGATTACAACATAAATTAATTAGTTCTGTTCAATAATAATTTTTCAATATCTTTATAAGCGATATCGTATAAACGTATATTCGTAAACGAATCGTTGGGTTTTAACAATTTTATATAATACACCCTAGTTTCATATCCGATACGCATTATCCGTCTTAATGTTTGTATTTGCCTCTTGTATAGTTCGCATAATTGTCGGTATAATATTGTAAATGCAACGTTTTTATCGGAGCGTAATAAATTACGCTGATATTTCATGTATTCGATATCGCCTAGTGTTTTCATTTTATAGAATTTATATATAGGACTATAACCCCCGTATTCTTCGTAAACTTCTTCAACACAGGCATTAAAAGCTTTCAATTCCAATTGTATTGTATTATCCATTTTCTCTAATAATATTTTATTATAACCTATGAAATGTATCTGTTCAATTGGACGTGAAAAAAACATGATGTATTTATGGCACCAATATATTTTTTCAAAAGTCAATTACCAATATAATTGGGACTACAATACCACCACCAACTTTTGGTTGGAGGTGGTATCATTTTGACTCCCTCTTTTCAAAAATTATTTTCTCCAAAAATTCATAAATTTGCTGTCGGGAGACAATTTTCCTCGTTAACCAATTTTTTGCTTTTCGGGGGTGGTGGGGGTATTGTAGAGGGTTATAAATGATATCACGGTAGGTGGTATCATTTTTACTCCCTTACTACTACTGCTTCAAGTTTAATACCAATTTCGCTATGCTGATCCAGTATGCTGCTCGCCATTTTGTTTACACTACCAGATGCTTTGAACCGCGTTGAATATTCAGGAAGGTTTGACTGAATATGCAGATGGTAATGCCATATAAATGTTCGGAAAGCCTTTGGTGCGCAGAATTAGCCGACACCATTGTAAACTTCGCACACTAAAATATATAAAAAACGTGCTGACGTTCATACTTCACTATGATAATTAAGTCAGGCTACCAAATCCTGTTAGTTGTGTAGTCTAATGGGCTAGTTAAATGTTTTGAAACGGAAAATAATAAATTGTACAAATCTTCGCCTCTGCGAGTTATTCTCGGAAACCCAAGATTATTTTTAGGATTTATTATCAATAATTCCTAGAGGGGGATATTGCAATTGGTCAATAGCTTAATATCCCGGTTTCTGTAACCGCGGTGCTTTGCCACTTTTTGGCACTGCCGTCCAAGTGTCTCGTGATCCGGTTTCAACAATTGGGCCTATGAGGCAATATTTAAAATGATGAATATCCCAGACAACGAACATTATTGTTTTTTGACCCTGACTTTCGTCCCCCAGGCGCTTCATGGCCAAATGCATAGGATAATTAATGTTGAAACTGGAGGGTTTAAGCCACATGTCACAAGCTCAGTAGCAGGTTAAAACGGCACCAGTCCAAAACGAATGGAGCTTGGATACAGCTGATCATTCATATTTCTTTGAATGACCATACAAGTTTGACATGGTAAAATTATCAATATTTTACCAATACTGGATGTGTTAATATGCATTATTATACTTTTTATATCGAACGTATTTGCAACTCTTGATAGCAGCCTGGGCGATAACCATGTTTCCTTCAAATGTTAACGGAAGCATCTATTTATTTTTTGATGCAATTTTTATGCCCCACCACGATAGTGGAGGGGACATTTAGTGTTACCCTTGTCCGTCCGTCACAAAACTTTAACGCTCGGGTAAATGTCTCATAATTTCTTCATCCCTCGACCGATCTACTTCATATTTCATATACACACTGCTCTAATGGTCCTCTACCGCCCTGTGCCAAATCCACGTTCGTCCTACCCCCGCCAAGCCCAGGATCAAGATCACATACTTGGTGCTTCAAAAACTTTTTAACGCTCGGGTAAATATCTTATAATTTCTGTTTTATTTCACTGATCAGCTTCATACTTCATATACGCATTGCTCTAATTGTCCTCTACCACCCTGTGCCAAATCCATGTTTGTCCTGCCCCCGCCAAGCCCAGCGTCAAGGTCACATACTTGGTGCTTCAAAATTTTAACGCTCGGGTAATTATCTTATAATTTCTGTTCCCTTCCACCGATCAGCTTCATACTTCATATACGCATTGCTCTAATGGTCCTCTACTGTCCTGTGCCAAATCCACGTTCGTCCTGCCCCCGCCAAGCCCAGGGTCAAGGTCACATACTTGGTGCTTCAAAAACTTTAACGCTCGGGTAAATATCTTATAATTTCTGTTCCCTTCCACGGATCAGCTTCATACTTCATATACGCATTGCTCTAATGGTCCTCTACTGTCCTGTGCCAAATCCACGTTCATCCTGCCCCCGCCAAGCCCAGGGTCAAGGTCACATACTTGGTGCTTAAAAAACTTTAACGCTCAGGTAAAAAAAAAATTTTACTTGGAATTTGGCCTCATTTATTATCAAAGCGATATGTGGAGCATCCGTGTTCTATGAACACATTTTCTAGTTCTTCTTTTTATGCCCCACCACGATATTGGAGGGGGCATTTAGTGTTACCCTTGTCCGTCTGTCCCGTCCGTCCGTCACGAAACTTTAATGCTCGGGTAAATTTGGCCTCATTTATTATCAAAGCGATATGTGGGGCATCCGTGTTCTATGAACACATTTTCTAGTTCGTAATGCTCTGCCGTTGAATTTTCGGCGCACGCTGATATATCCGGTATAGATACATGTAGGTAGGAATTGTGAAAAAGGTACTACAATGGTGCGTGCAGTGAAATGTAACAGTATAATCCATGCACTTAAATTAGAACAGGTAAAGTGTTTTCCTGAGTTTTTTACCGGTTGATGAGCGATATTCACACTTGTACGAAGACTTTGTTTGCACTACGTATCAAACACAAACTCTTCAAACTGAAATTAAGTTCTCACTTCACTGAGAATTCCCAGTTTCGCAAATTCTGGCGCGTTATGAGCTGTCTCATAAGTATGTACACCATTTGTGGTTATTTATTAATTTTGACATAATGGAACAGTCTCAAAATTAAGATGAAATTGTCCGTATCCATTACTTAGGGGTGAAAGTGTTAAGCAACACAAATATTACTATTTCAGATTGACTTCAGAGATGATGAAGACAAGGCAATCAGAATCTCTGATGATGACGATGATGATGATCGCAAGAAGGATAAATCATTAAAAAAGCCAGATGTGAAAGCTGATGATGATAGTGATAATGATGACCCCACCGGCAGTCTGAAGTGTGATCCTACAGGTTTGTTGTTCAATGATCGACCTACTATCTGTCTGAAATGTGACCCTATGAATCTGTTGTTCAATGTTGGACGTACCAGCAGTCTTGATACGTGACCCCACAGGTTTGTTGTTCAATGGTGGACCTACCAGCAGTCTGAAATGTGACCCTACAAGTTTGTTGTTCAATGATGAACCTACCAGCAGTCTGATACGTGACCCTACAAGTTTATTGTTCAATGGTGGACCTACAGACGCATTCTGGACCTCGTGACTACAGGTTTGTTGTTCAATGGATGGGACTACAGGCAGATCTGATACATGACCCACAGGTTTTGTTGTTCAATGATGGCCTACAGCAGTTCTGATACGTGACCCACAGTGGTTGGTCCAGATCGGACCTACCAGCAGTCCTGCATACGTGACCCTACAGGTTTGTTGTTCAATGATGACTACAGCAGGTCCTGATACAGGTGACTACAGGTTTGTTGTTCATTGACCTACAGCAGCTTGAATGTGGACCCCTACAGGTTTGATTGTTTCATTTGCGGTGGATCCTACCAGCAGTTCTGGAATGTGACCCTACGGTTTGTTGTTCAAATGGATGGGACCTCCTGCAGTCTGAAGTTGACCCCTCAGGTTTGTTGTTCAATGTTTGGACCTACCAGGCCAGTCTGCAGACCCCTCCAGGTTTGTTGTTCAATGATGGGACCTACAGCAGTCTGAAGTGACCCCAAGGTTTGTTGTTTCAATGATGGGCCTACCAGCAGTCTGATACTGACCCACAGTTTGTTTGTTGTAAATGATGACCCTACCAAGGCTTAGTCTGTTACGTGGACCTACAGGTTTGGTTGTTCATGTGGGACCCTACAGCAGTCTTGGAAAGTGACCCACAGGTTTGTTGTTCAATGATTGGACCTACCAGCAGGTCTTTGATTACGTTGAACCCTAAGGTTTGTTGTTCATGATGGACCTACCAGCCAGTCTGGATACGGTGACCCTTACAAGGTTTTGTAGTTCAATGTGGAACCTACCCCCAGCAGTCTGAATTGTTGCCCTTACAGGTTTGTTGTTCAATGTGGACTACAGCAGTCTGATACGTGACCCTACAGGTTTGGTTGGTTCAATGGGGATGACCTACCACAGCAGTCTGATACGTGACCCTACATGTTTTGTGTTCATTGGTGGACCTACCAGCAGTCTGAAATGTGGACCCTAAGGTTTATTGGTTCAATGGTTGGACCTACCAGCCGGTTTTGAATTTGTTGACAATGTTTGTTTGTTTCAATGGTGGACCTACCGCAAGTTCTGATATGACCCACGGTTTTGTTTGTTCTATGGTGGAACCTACCAGCAGTCTGATATGCCCAAGGTTTGTTGTTCAATGTGGACCCTACCAGCAGTCTGATACGTGACCATACAGGTTTGTTGTTCAATGATGAACCTACCAGCAGTTGATACGTGACCCTAAAGGTTTGTTGTTCAATGGGTGGAACCTACAGCAGTTCGGAAATGTGACCCTAAAGGTTTCATGTTCAATGGTGGACCTACCAGCAGTTTAGATATGTGAGCCTTACTTTTGGTTTGGGTTTCAAGGTGGATTGACCCACAGCTTGATATTGTGACCCTACGGTTTGGTTGTTCAATGATGGGACCTACCAGCAGTCTGATACGTGACCCTACAAGGTTTGTTGTTCAATGTGGACCTACCAGCAGTCTGCATGTGACCCCTACAGGTTTAATTGTTCATGGACCCTGGACCTCAGCAGTCTGACATGTGGACCCCCACAGGTTTTGTTGTTCAATGATGGACCCTACCCAGCGTATGATACATGAACCCACAGGTTTGGTTGTTCAATGATGGACCTCCAGCAGGTGATACGTGGACCCTTAACAGGTTTGGTTGTTCAATGAAATGGACCTCCAGCAGTCTGGTAGGTGAACCCACAGGTTTGTTGTTGCAATGTATGGAACCTACAGCAGTCTGATACGTGACCCTATAGGGTTTGTTGGTTCAATGTGGACCTTCCAGCAGTCTGATACGTGACCTACAGGTTTGTTGTTCAATTGATGGACCTACCAAACAGTCTGAAAATGTGACCCTAGGTTTGTTGGTTCAATGATGGACCAACCAGCAGTTGATACGTGACCCTACAGGTTTGTTGTTCAATGATGGACCTACCAGCAGTCTGAAATACGTGACCCTCACAGGTTTGTTTTCAATGGTGGACCTACAGCAGTCTGAAATGAATGACCTACAGGTTTATTGTTTCAATGGTGGACTACCAGCAGTTCTGTATGTGACCCTACCCTGGTTTGTTGTTACAATGGTTTGAACCTACCAGCAGTTCTTGATATGTGACCCTACTGGTTTGTTGTTCAAATGGTGGCCTACCAGCAGTCTGATATGTGACCCCTACTGGTTTGTTGGTTCCAATGATGGAACCTACCGCGTCTGAATACGTGACCCTACAGGTTTGGTTTGGTCAATGGTGGACCTACCGCAGTCTGATATGTGACCCTACAGGTTTGTTGTTCAAATGGTTGGGACCTTACAGCCGTTCTGACACGTGACCTACAGGTCGTGTTGTTCAATGATGGACCTACAGTTTGACTAGGTTTGTTGTTATGGTGGAGACATGGACCCCAAGGTTTGTTGCAGGTGCATATGAGGACCTACCAGCAGTCTGATACGTGACCCTACAGGTTTGTTGTTCAATGATGGACCTACCAGCAGTCTGATACGTGACAGGTTTGTTGTTCAATGATGGACCTACATGTCAGTCAGACTACGTGACCCTACAGGTTTGTTGTTCAATGATGGACCTACCAGCAGTCTGATACGTGACCCTACAGGTTTGTTGTTCAATGATGGACCTACCAGCAGTCTGATACGTGACCCTACAGGTTTGTTGTTCAATGATGGACCTACCAGCAGTCTGATACGTGACCCTACAGGTTTGTTGTTCAATGATGGACCTACCAGCAGTCTGATACGTGACCCTACAGGTTTGTTGTTCAATGGTGGACCTACCAGCAGTCTGACTGTGACCCTACAGGTTTATTGTTAGGTTGTTCAATGGTGGACCTACCAGCAGTCTGATATGTGACCCTACTGGTTTGTTGTTCAATGGTGGACCTACCAGCAGTCTGATATGTGACCCTACTGGTTTGTTGTTCAATGATGGACCTACCAGCAGTCTGATACATGTGACCCTACAGTTATGTGTTGCAATGATAGACCTAGGCCACCGCAGTCTGATACATGACCCCACAGTTTTGTTGTTCAATGATGGACCTACCAGCAGTCTGATACGTGACCCTACAGGTTTGTTGTTCAATGATGGACCTACCAGCAGTCTGATACGTGACCCTACAGGTTTGTTGTTCAATGATGGACCTACCAGTAGTCTGTACGTGACCCTATAGGTTTGTTGTTCAATGATGGACCTACAGCAGTGATAGTGACCCACAGGTTTGTTGTTCAATGATGGACCTACCAGCAGTCTGAAATGTGACCCTACTGGTTTGTTGTTCAATGATGGACCTACCAGCAGTCTGATACGTGACCCTACAGGTTTGTTGTTCAATGATGGACCTACCAGCAGTCTGATACGTGACCCTACAGGTTTGTTGTTCAATGGTGGACCTACCAGCAGTCTGAAATGTGACCCTACAGGTTTATTGTTCAATGGTGGACCTACCAGCAGTCTGATATGTGACCCTACTGGTTTGTTGTTCAATGGTGGACCTACCAGCAGTCTGATATGTGACCCTACTGGTTTGTTGTTCAATGGTGGACCTACCAGCAGTCTGATACGTGACCCTACAGGTTTGTTGTTCAATGGTGGACCTACCAGCAGTCTGATATGTGACCCTACAGGTTTGTTGTTCAATGGTGGACCTACCAGCCGTCTGACACGTGACCCTACAGGTTTGTTGTTCAATGATGGACCTACCAGCAGTCTGATACATGACCCCACAAGTTTGTTGTTCAATGATGGACCTACCAGCAGTCTGATACGTGACCCTACAGGTTTGTTGTTCAATGATAGACCTACCAGCAGTCTGATACGTGACCCTACAGGTTTGTTGTTCAATGATGGACCTACCAGCAGTCTGAAATGTGACCCTACAGGTTTGTTCAATGATGGACCTACCATCAGTCTGATACGTGACCCTACAGGTTTGTTGTTCAAGATGACCTACCGCGTCTGTAGTGACCCTACAGTTGTTCAATGGTGGACTCCAGCGGTCTGAAAAGTTGACCTACGGTTTATGTTCAATGGTGGACCTACCAGCAGTCTGATACTGGTTTGTTGTTCAATGGTGGACCTACCAGCAATCTGATATGTGACCCTACTGGTTTGTTGTTCAATGATGGACCTACCAGCAGTCTGATACGTGACCCTACAGGTTTGTTGTTCAATGGTGGACCTACCAGCAGTCTGATATTTGACCCTACAGGTTTGTTGTTCAATGGTGGACCTACCAGCAGTCTGCCACTTGACCCTACATATTTCTTGTTCAATGGTGGACCTACCAGCAGTCTTGACACGTTACCCCACATGTTTGTTGTTCAATGCTGGATGAATTTCCTATGGGAATTTAACATGGGGGCTAAAATAGATTTTTGTCGAGCCCGCTTGCGGAAAGCGAGACATAGTGATCACAATGACGTCCGGGTGTCCGTCCGTGCGTCCGTCCGTGCGTCCGTCCGAAATCTGCGTTAAAGTTTTTAAATACCTTATATCTCTGCAGGCATAAGTCACATTGACTTAAAACTTCATATTCTTATTAGTCATCATCCATATATTCATGCCATCATCCATATATTCATGCTGTATCCCACTCATGCGGCCCTTGTGCCCAAGGTCAAAAGGCTTAGAAGATTTGGTTAATTTTTTATCAAAATTTGCGTTAAAGTTTTCAAATACCTACGATCTCTGTAAACGTAAGTCGGATTTGCTTGAAACTTTGTATGCTTATTGGTCATCATCCATATATTCATTCTATGTCCCACTCATGCGGCCCCTGTGCCCCTATGTCAAGGTAAAATGACTTAGAAGTTTGCGTTATTATAAATCTGCGTTAAAGTTTTTACATATCTTATATCTCCACAATTGTGACTCCAATTTACTTCCAACTTCCAATACTTTTCATCATCCATATTTTCATTCCATACCCTGCCCATGTGGTCCACATGCCGAAGGTCAAGGTCAAATGACTTTGAAATTTGTGTTAAAGTTTTTACATACCTTATATCTCCACAACGCTTACTCTGATTTACTTCAAACTTCACATAATTCTTTATTATCATCAATATTTTCATTCTATAGCCCACCCATGCGGCCCACATGCCTAAGATCGAGGTCAAATGACTTTAAAATTTGCGTTAAAGCTTTTACATACCTTATATCTCCACAACCCTTAATTCAAACTTCAAATAAATGCACTCTGAGACCATCAAATGCCTCGGCGGGTTCAACATGCGGGCCGCGGCCATCTGGTTTCTCTCGATATTGTCGATGTGTAGCAATATCAGCGAAATACGGCGATGCGATAAATACGATAACGCACAAATGTTGAGATATACCTGTTATTTTTTTGTCGAGTCGCAAAACAGAAAACATGCCTGCGTGTTCGTGTGCCAGTCCGTCAATCAGTGTTTGTTTTGTTTACTGGCCACCAAATATGAATTTATTTCGCACGTGTGTAATTTTAAACACGCGGATGTGTTTACCTGCAGATATTGTCAGATAATAACAAATTAGTTTTAGTAATAAATCAACGATTGTCACTGGGAGGGTGATGGAGATTGCCAGTGTTTGATTAATCTTGAGTATATGTGTGTCAATAATGCTAAAATGTGCATTTATTTTATAATGATTAAAACTTTTATCTTTATCTTTTCGGAACATAATTTCATAAAAAGTGTCCCAATTACATCTAGGCCAACAGACTAACGGCGACAACTAATGCGTGCCACAATAACAAAAAATTTCGGGATTCTTCTTTAGTTTGCTCGCAACCATTTACCCGACAACTGTCATAAAGTGTATTAAAACTGAAGTAAGTCGCTCTGCTTCCCACCACACACTCAATAACATTGATAATAATGTTTATGCTCACTATGCAACTGATGTAAATTGTTTTCCCCTATACAACCGATTATTTGACTTCTTTCGCTTAGTCGGCTAACCAAAAGTTTGGCCGACTAACGAGGAGGCTAAGCAAAGCCGATTTTGCTTAGTCGGCTAACGTGTTTGTGAAACACGTTTTTTCCCGTTAGTCGACAAACGGCCTGAAGTTTAGCCAACTAACTGAGTTTAGCCGACTAACGGAGGATCGTGAAATATGCTACAGGTCAGCCTCCTCCTCCTTTTTGCCCCATGATAAATTCCCCAATAGGAAATTTTGTTTTCGCAATAAAATCAATATTTTATGCAATAAAATCAAATAAAATAAATTGGGGAGGGTGACTTTTTTGTTATTGTTGACAGTACTTACATTTAAATATTTTTTAGATTTAATATGTTTAATAGCCAAAAGTTCATCGGCAGCAAAACGTGGATTCATCATTTTTTACGCCATATATGGTTATTTACATCTTTGAAACTATCCGAAAATGCAGTGTAAATATAAGTAATGACACCATGGGCAGTTGCGTTTACCGTATTATGAACAACAGTTGGTCTGTTTAAAGTTTGCGATAACTCCTCGCAAACTTTATTAAACAGACCAACTGTTGTTCATAATACACTAAATTTTTTCCGTAAGTGTAACTCATTTCCCACAGTAAACAATTGTTACAAATGTTTTAAGTCCTACTGTCCTGTATATTGATCAATTGTTAAAATGAGACACGCCATGCGATTTTGTACCTAAGGACATGTGCAATTTTTCATGAATATATATTTACAGAAAATGTTTTCTGTAAAAGACGATGAAAGATGACAAAATTTTCATATCAATGCGGAATGCTGTGAAAATTTTGTCATCTTTTGACGTCATTTACGGAAAATATAATAAATTTTGTAAACATTTTTTATGAGATATCGCACATGTTCGTAGGTACAAAATTGCATGGCGTGTCTCAATTATACCTTGTTATAATGTCCTTATCTTAATGCCCGCAGGTTTAGAAGGTGCAGCGTTCCAGAGCCGGATGCCGTTTGACAAGATGACATCACAGGAAGCTGCCTGCTTCCCTGACATCCTACAGGGGCCCGCACAGGCCCAGAAGGTGTTCCTCTACATCCGCAACAGGCTGGTACGCTCTCGCACCTTCTCACCCCATCCCACTACATCTATGACTCACCACAGAAATGGGGCTTATGACATTTGTGGCCAGTCAAGTCCTGGTCTGTGACTGACTAGATATAGAGGGCTTATGTTCGCCTTGTTTCTATGGCAGATTTGTTAAAAAGTGTTTTTCTTGATAACTGCTTCACTGATTTTCAGTCTCCGCGAAACTGCCAAATTTTACAGGACATTCGGTCTGGTAAACTTTATTTTTTACCAGACCGGACAAAACTTTACCAGACCAAAATATTTTTATAAAAAATAAAATTGATTTTGTGTGATATTTAAGAGTTTGTTTTTGGCTTTTTAAGTATATCAGTCACATAAGAAAAGCTAGCTAGCAACAGAAGGTGATTTCATTGAAGCGTAGAATAGAAAAGTAAAAAATAAATAAATATATAGTCTGACATTCGGTCCGGCGACTTTCGCAGAGACTGGATTTTAATAATAGTTGTCCACAATGTGGATGGTGCTTTCTTTTGCATACAACTGATTTCCCACAATAAAGAGAGTCCTAATATTTAAGGTTATCTTGGTTGCACTGGTCTATCACAATAACAGTGTATTTGGATACAATTTGTTTTAGTGAAGCCCTATCCAAAGGTGTTTCTAAAACAAAATTACTGGTATCCAAATATTTAGGGTTGTTACGGTACTTATTATCAGGCAGGTCTCGGAAACTAGGAATTTCATGTTAACCCTTACTACACTGAATTAATTTTTGTTGTCTGTCGGAAATGTGTTATTTCCAATATTTCTCGACAAAAAACCTGTTTTGACAGCTCATGAGAATCATCTCCACTGGAGACGATTCTCATGTGCTGTCAAAACCGTATTTATCTCCTTGCGTAGTGAAAAGGGATCCAAAAGTTGTCTTTAATAGATAATGCTCTGTTTCGAAAACTTAACGCTGTGTTAATTCATTATAACTTCTGTTTCCCCTGATGGAATGCTTTAATATTTCATAGATGCATTTGTAACAGCATCCCACATCATTCACCGGGGCGGGATCAACTGATCCTGAGAATAGTGCTACAGTAGCCATTGCTTGTCGTAAAAGGCGACTAAACTGGCTTAACGATTGGGTTCATACTTTCCAGAACCCACTATACCGGATTTGGCCCTCGTGTACATTTTTGGCTTTCTTGTATGTGAGAGTTGAGTCAGGCTATGCCCCATATATAAAAGTAAGATTAGCGCTAATCCTATTACTTTTGGGATGGGAAATATGACTTTTGGGTGGGTAATGATGCTGTGTGGCGAGGGCCTGGCACCAGATCAGGTTGTTCTAATTTCAGGACTGAATATATATTTTGATTGTAAATATTGAGTTCTGAAGTTGGGATTTACCCCCCTCGGACAGGTGGATACGGGACTCGACCCCGTTGACCCGTCTGCGTGTAGACTCCCTGAGGCTTGTACCTCTATGTCAGAAAAGCGGACGTTAAACCCTATTCACTCACTCACTCTACAGAATGCCCATGGTGCCCGCTAGCCCCAAGGTCAAGGTCACAGACTTACGAAATGCTCCATTTCCAAAACTTAACACTCGGGTTAATTCATTATAACTTAATGTTTCTCTTAATGGAATGCTTTAATATTTTATAGATGCATTTGTAACAGCATCCCGCATCATTCTACAGGAAGTCTGTGGTTCCCGCTAACCTCAAGGTGAAGGTCACATACTTAGAAATTGCTCAGTTTCGAAAACTTAACGCTCGGCTTAATTCATTGTAACTTCTGTTTCCCTTGATGGAATGTTTTAATATTTCATCGATGCATTTGTAACAACACCCAGCATCATTCTACAGAAACCAAATGGTGCCCGCTAACCCCAGGGTCAAGGTGACAGACTTACTCTACATTTTTGGCACCATTTTACAGAAAGCATCGCGATCGATATAATGCAGTCTGCATATTCCTACAGAAAGTTGGTGGTGCCTGCTAACCCAAGGTAAAAAGGACACAGACTTAGAAAATGCTCAGTATGGAAATTAAGCATCAGTGTGAGGGGATACATGCTGTTGGCGGCATTATTGTTTTAGGCAAAAATGAAAAACAGACGACAATTTCCGTCTCCGGCGTAGTGAGGGTTAAGCTATTTCCTAACCTCCCCTGATGTTGGTATGCATAACACCGTTACTGCTGTTTCTTGTTTGCAGCTGCAGCTCTGGCTGGACAACCCGAAGGTGCAGCTGACGTTCGAGAATGCTCTCCCACAGATTGAGGCACCCTTCAGCAGTAAGCATTGTACACATAGGACAGAAGTATGTTCGGTGGCTGATCAGTGAGGTTTAACCCTTAGACCGCTATCTTATTATACCCCCCGCAACGAGTTGTGGGGGGGGGGGGTATACTGGAGTCGGGTTGTCCGTCCGTCCGTCCGTCCGTCCGTCCGTCCGTCCGTCCGTCCGTCCGTGCATCCGTCCGTCAACTTAACAGCAGAGAAATATTCTTATAACGTCTATTTCCTTCATCTAAAATGCTTAATATTTCACACGTGCATTCATGTAAGGCTCTACTACCATGCTGTGCCAAATCCACGACCGTCCAACCCCCGCTGATCCCAAGGTCAAGGTCAAATACTTAGTCTCTTTACAAAACTTAACATCAGAGAAATATTGTTATAACTTCTATTTCCTTCATCTAAAATGCTTAATATTTCACACATGCATTCCTGTAAGGCTCTACTACCGTGCTGTGCCAAATCCACGACCGTCCAACCCCCGCTGATCCCATGGTCAAGGTCAAATACTTAGTCTCTTTACAAAACTTAACATCAGAGAAATATTGTTATAACTTCTATTTCCTTCATCTAAAATGCTTGATATTTCACACATGCATTTCTGTAAGGCTCTACTACCATGCTCTGCCAAATCCACGACTGTCCAACCCCCGCTGATCCCATGGTCAAGGTCAAATACTTTGTCTCTTTACAAAACTTAACATCAGAGAAATATTGTTATAACTTCTATTTCCTTCATCTAAAATGCTTAATATTTCACAAATGCATTCATGTAAGGCTCTACTACCATGCTGTGCCAAATCCACGACCGTCCAACCCCCGCTGATCCCATGATCAAGGTCAAATACTTACCGGTAGTCTCTTTACAAAACTTAACATCAGAGAAATATTGTTATAACTTCTATTTCCTTCATCTAAAATGCTTGATATTTCACACATGCATTCCTGTAAGGCTCTATTACCATGCTGTGCCAAATCCACGACCGTCCAACCCCCGCTGATCCCATGGTCAAGGTCAAATACTTAGTCTCTTTACAAAACTTAACATCAGAGAAATATTGTTATAACTTCTATTTCCTTCATCTAAAATGCTTAATATTTCACACATGCATTCCTGTAAGGCTCTACTACCATGCTGTGCCAAATCCACGACCGTCCAACCCCCGCTGATCCCAAGGTCAAGGTCAAATACATGGTCTCTTTACAAAACTTAACATCAGAGAAATATGTTATAACTTCATATAAAATTCTTAATATTTCATGCATGCATTCCTCTAAGGCTCTACTATCATGCTCTGACATATCCCCGCTGATCCCATGATCACATACTTAGTCTCTTTACAAAACTTAACATCAGAGAAATTATAAATGCTATTTCCTTGCTCGGATCTGCTTCACATTCACGTTCGTGCCCCGCTAAGCCCAGAGTCAAGGTCAGAAGCCCATACACTTGGAAATTTTTACATATTTAGGGGTACCTGGGCTCACGCGGAGGGTATTCCATAAGCCTCGCTTACTGACCAATCTTGTTTTTGTCGCGCCCGCTTGCGGAAAGCGTGATATAGTCGGCACTTTGGCGTACGTACGTACGTACGTACGTGTGTCTGGTTAAAGCTTTTGGTTAAGTTGTTTGGTTAAGTTTTTTGGTTAAAGTTTTTGGTTAAGTTCTTTGGTTAAAGTTTTTGGTTAAGTTTTTTGGTTAAGTTTTTTGGTTAAAGTTTTTGGTTAAGTTTTTTGGTTATAGTTTTTCGTTATACTATATCTCTGCAACTGCTTTGCCCATTACCTTGAAACTTCACATGGGTGTTTATCATCATCTATATTTTCATTCTACCCCCCTCCCGTGCGGCCCCTGTGCCCAATGTCAAGGTCAAATTACTTTGAAGTTTTTGGTTAAGTTTTTTGGTTAAAGTTTTTGGTTAAGTTTTTTGGTTAAGTTTTTTGGTTAAAGTTTTTGGTTAAGTTTTTTGGTTAAGTTTTTTGGTTAAAGTTTTTCGTTAAGTTTTTCGTTATACTATATCTTTTTTTTTAGTGTCCATGCCTCGCCACAAGGCACGACATGCAGGCCGCGGCCATCTAGTTATTGAGAAATAAGGCAATATATAAAAGAAACAGCAGACGACAATTGTTGTCAGTAGCTTAAAAAACTTCATTTGGTTGTTTGTAATCATAATATTTAGCATTTCCATGCAGAACTGCCCATATTCAGTTCAAATTCCTTGAACATTCAAGGCAGTTCAAAGAAGTCTGTACACGATTAATGTCGTAATGTTCTGGCGTCATTAAATGACGTAAATTGTGTGATGTATGACGTCACCTCTGTGTATTCAACGTCACATTTTTCTTTCCGGATAGTGCTGCGCATCTGGTAATGTAAAACAAAAATAGCGAACAGCATGCTGGATCAGCGTAGCAAACTTGGTACGAAACTTGAACCAACACCATCCAGTGACATAATGACACGTTACGGTTAGTTTCTTTGTTGAACTATTAATTTAGTAAGCAAGACTGCTATTTAATCAACAATGTCAAACAATTTTACACATTTTGACCATATTCTGAATAACTTTTCACCAAACTATCGGAATATCGGAATGTGATAAACTTGGGACGCAGTGTAGCATTTATAAAATCAGCTGGTTTATTCCAAAATCGACATCATTTATTTTGATGCCCACTAGACAAAATTTTACGAGAATTGCGCATTAGCCGATGTACAGAATTAGCTGACATGACCGTATGTATTTGCCAGGTGATGGTCCGTTGGTAATGCGGATCCACTGTTACCTTGAGCGGTTCGGTTACGTCAACTTTGGTGTCTTTAAGAGACTAAAACCCTTCCCAGGTAAGTGAACTACTTTAAATTTACACACTTAAAGATGGAAATGGACAGACAGAGTGCATTAGAAATAGGTTAACCGCATTGTAATTTTGAAATTTGCGGCGTACCGTATTTATCGTATGTATTGGGACACCGGAAGTATTGGGACACCTCTATTTTTTACGAAAATAATTATTTTTGGGAGATTAAGATTTGGGACATACCTCAAATCAGCGTAAAATTCCATAATTGTTTCGTATTAAGTTTTGGGACAACCCTTTTTCATCATTGTGTGAATCCATTTGGAGTGTGTACACATATTTGGAAGAACATGCACTTTTGATATTCTGCATTCTTAAATCCCAAAAACACGTTGTTCAATCCTTCCCAAAATGGTGTACGTGACAAGTGCCATTGTTTCGCTACGTCACAATTCAGTGCATGAGATAATCAAGTTTCCAGTTAAAATTTCCCTCAAATTAATCACCTTAACTGATGGAAATTTTGATATATATTCACCAAAAATGGCAAGTTGGGAGTGCTTTAGATTCTAAAGCACTCCCAACTTGCCATTTTTGGTGAATAAATATAAAATATATTCCATCAAATTAGACCCAAAATGGACGAATTTTTTTTTTTTTTATGGGACACATAGCCTCCTTTTATCTCACCGATGTGAATGTGCAGCTGATCACGTTTGCACATTTCGTAAATTAATCCGAGCAAACTGGGAATAAGATCAATTATTGGTCCCAGTAACAAAGCAGTGCTAATTGTTATGTGCTCGATTTCATTTTTCCGGCATGCGTTCACGCTCACCATTGGTGGAATATTAATTAGGTGTAAAGGCTGACCAATCGGAGATCGCGTATCAGTCGCGCAGATTAACTCGACCCAGATTAACTAAATTGTTACAGCACTGCCCACGCCCCCGGCGCATGTACACAAATGTGTACGTGACAACTGGCCTTGTTTCGCTACGTCATAATTGAACCAGTGCATGAGATAATCAACTTTATTATATAACTGAGATTTTCGCCGAGAATGATTTTTTTCTGCAAATATATCGGAAAAGGAAAGTTGATAACATTTTCAGAGCAAATGCGTAATAATTACTAATTTAATATTCGTCAACATTCGATATCGTTTACAGAAAATGTACACTATTATCACTATTATCAGATTTATCTTTGTCGAAAATCTCACGTGATAAGCCTGATTACCTCATGAACTGGCGCAATATTATAACACGTCGGGCAAAACATGTCTATACAGGTCTGTACTCAAACCCACAGGTGGAATAGTCGGACGTGTGACACAAAGAAAATGACCATTTCAAAAATATCCATTACCCCACCCACTTGATCTCGTTCTATATTAACGTCATGTACAGTACGATACCAGGTGGGTGGGATAATGGGATTTTTTTAATAGGCATTTATTTTGGTGTCATATGTCCGAGTCTTCCACCTGTGCTCACCATAAGAGTAAACACAGATTGCAACGCACGAGCTTGTCCGTGGCGTTGCAGCTGATGGAACAGGATATCGGTCATTGGGTCATTGCGTCATCATTACTACACTTTTTTCTACACGCGTTTACAATAATGGATTGCAAAACACGGACCTGCGTAGATCTACATTCTACATGAACATGATGAATACATAAAACATGACGTTAACAATTCTTGGATTCAATATATGTATTACATGCGAAGATAACAGTGAAAACTTATGGCATATTATAGGCATTGGCGACGTCGTTCATTCATAGTCACAGTGAGAATCGATAATTAGGGATTATTTAACACAAACACAAACTTTAATTCAAATTTTAATAATGACAATGCAAACATGAAATGAACAAATATTCCCGAATTTACCATAAATATTGGGACAGAAAAAAAATAAATATTTTTTTTATATTATATTTTGGGACACTAATTTTTTTAATTATTTTTTACTGTCCCAATATATACGGTAAATACGGTATATCAGAAAATGATAAGATCGGAAAACATGTTTAATGGCGCCATTAAACAGATTTTCCAGCCACTGTGCCCAAGTTCAAAGTCAACTGAGTTAGAAGTTCACCTTGTTTGTAAGGCAAAAATGTTTTTTATTTTTTCGATAACTCATCAACCGCTTCACCGATTTTGATAATATTTGGCCACAATGTGTGTCTAGGGATGGTGCTTTGTTTTGCATACGACCCACGTCCGACCGCCCAAGATCAAGGTCACTGAGAACTTGATTTTGTTTTTGTCGCGCCCGCTTGCGGAAAGCGCGATATAGTCGGCACTTTGGCATACGTACGTACGGTTAAAGTTTTTGGTTAAGTTGTTTTGTTAAGTTTTTTGCTTAAAGTTTTTGGTTGAGTTTTTTGGTTAAAGTTTTTGGTTAAGTTTTTTGGTTAAGTTTTTTGGTTATAGTTTTTCGTTATACTATATCTCTGCAACTGCTTTGCCCATTACCTTGAAACTTCACATGGGTGTTTATCATCATCTATATTTTCATTCTACTCCCCTTCCCGTGCGGCCCCTGTGCCCAATGTCAAGGTCAAATTACTTTGAAGTTTTTGGTTCAGTTTTTTGGTTAAAGTTTTTGTTTACGTTTTTTTGTTAAGTTTTTTGGTTAAAGGTTTTGGTTAAGTTTTTTGGTTAAGTTTTTCGTTATACTATATCTTTTTTTTTAGTGTCCATGCCTCGCCACAAGGCGCGACATGCAGGCCACGGCCATCTAGTATTATCAAGGCTGCCAGCGAGGGTTTAGCTTTGTTTAACGATGCCAGTTCTTGTTTTTCAATATATCTGTTACTACATTATATATATCTTACCCTGAGATCATCAGATGCCTCAGTGGGCTCGACAAGCAGGTCACGGCCATCAGGGGCCTGTTTCACGAAACTTCGTACGGCTAAAATGTTTGTAGGTGCAAAATTATGATAGTCTGTAAATTTCACATTAACCACGTTTTCTTGTAAACAATTATTGGATTAACATTTATTGAACATAGGCTGCATATGGTGCCTATGTTCAATAAATGTAAATCCATCAATTGAAATTTCCAGACGATTCCAAATTTGCACTTACGAACATTTTAGTCATACGAAGTTTAGTGAAACGGCACCCTGATTCACTATTGTTCATTACTTTTGTATAAATGTATGCATTGTTAATGATTTGCAGACTGGTTCTACCACCTGTCTGTAGTACATGATCTTGTTATTTCACTGATGCATATAAATATGTACAGTTGAACCTTCCTGGATGGCCACCTCTCTACAGCAACACCCTCTCTGTAATAGCAGCTATTTCATATCCCAAATGGATGATTACCTCTATGTCTAATCCTTAAACTGCTGAGTACTGACATTGTCGTCTGATGTTGCGTTTGCATTCTTTCTCAATAAAAACATGTTTTGACTGCACTTTAGAAAATGGAAATGATTCTAAAATGCTGTCAAAGCATGTATTTGAGAATTCTCAAAGAAAATAAATAAACAGCAGAGGACAAAATCTAATTCAGCATTAACCTCCTTACAACAGCCAGTTTTGCATCTTCCCAGGGGTGGCTGTTGTAGAGAGGTTGCACTGTAAATCATTCTGAATTTGCTAACTTTGCTTACACCAAGGTCAAGGGTGGGTGGTTGGTCGGGAGAACGCGATGGTGTAAATTAACAGTGGGGCTCCTCCTTATAGGAATCACAATTTGCCTGGTTTGGCCCTCAGGTACATTTTTATCTTTGGCTGTTTTTGTTAACTAGGAGTTGAATTGGGTTATTGCCCATTATAAAAGTAGTAAGAATATTACTGATCCTACTGCTTTTGGGAGGGGGCCAAATGATTTTGGTGTGGCGACGACCTGGCATCAGATCAGGATCATTCTGATTTCAGAGCTGAATATATACCGTATTTTGCCGTGTATAGCTCACAAGAGTGTATATGACGCACCCCTATTTTCAGTCCAAAATCTGGGTGAAAATGTCTATATGAGAATATAAGACGCACCCAATTTTCCTAACAAAATGAAACAAAATTTTTAAAAATGTCGCCGAGTTGTTATTTATTCCCCCACACTGTTTTTATGCCCCACCACGATAGTGGAGGGGGCATTTAGTGTTACCCTTGTCCGTCCCGTCCGTCCGTCCATCCGTCCATCACAAAACTTTAATGCTCGGGTAAATGTCTCATAATTTCTTCATCCTTCGATCGATCTGCTTCATATTTCATATACACATTGCTCTAATGGTCCTCTACCGCCCTGTGCACGTTCGTCCTGCCCCCGCCAAGCCCAGGGTCAAGGTCACATACTTGGTGCTTCAAAAACTTTAACGCTCAGGTAAATATCTTATAATTTCTGTTCCCTTTCACGGATCAGCTTCATACTTTATATACGCATTGCTCTAATGGTCTCTACTGTCCTGTGCCAAATCCACGTTCGTCCTGCCCCCGCCAAGCCCAGGGTCAAGGTCACATACTTAGTGCTTCAAAAACTTTAACGCTCAGGTAAATATGTTATATAATTTCTGTTTTCTTTCACGGATCAGCTTCATACTTTATATACGCATTGCTCTAATGGTCCTCTACTGCCCTGTGCCAAATCCATGTTCGTCCTGCCCCCGCCAAGCCCAGGGTCAAGGTCACATACATTTGTACTTAGTGCTTCAAAAACTTTAACTCTCAGGTAAATATCTTATAATTTCTGTTTTCTTTCACGGATCAGCTTCATACTTTATATACGCATTGCTCTAATGGTCCTCTACTGCCCTGTGCCAAATCCATGTTCGTCCTGCCCCCGCCAAGCCCAGGGTCAAGGTCACATACATTTGTACTTAGTGCTTCAAAAACTTTAACTCTCAGGTAAATATCTTATAATTTCTGTTTTCTTTCACGGATCAGCTTCATACTTCATATACGCATTACTCTAATGGTCCTCTACCACCCTGTGCCAAATCCATGTTTGTCCGGCCAAGCCCAGGGTCAAGGTCACATACTTGGTGCTTCAAAAACTTTAACGCTCGAGTAAATATCTTATAATTTCTCTTCCTTTTCACGGATCAGCTTCATACTTCATATACAAATTGCTCTAATATTCCTCTACTGCCCTGTGCCAAATCCACGTTCGTCCTGCCCCCGCCAAGCCCAGGGTCAAGGTCACATACTTGGTGCTTCAAAAACTTTAACGCTCGGGTAAAAGAAAATTTGGATTTGGAATTTGGCCTCATTTATTATCAAAGCGATATGTGGGGCATCCGTGTTCTATGAACACATTTTCTAGTTTTATTCGTACCTTGGACATGTGTCAACTATTCAACACCATTTATTGTCAATCGGTGCAATTTCAAAACATAGCCTAAAGGTCAAAGTTTACAGCCTTGTGCTGAATGATGTCAACATGGCTGAGCGGTATCGATTTTCTTTACACAGAGCAACACACGAATTTCGTCTGTGTATTGTGTTGCCTGGGTGTAATCGCGGATTCAGAAATTATTGGGAATTAATTTGTGGCAGACATTAAAATACAATCAACTTCTATAAACATGATAAATTATCATCGTATTTTGCCGATATTGATTTTCAAAATCAGTCATATATTTGATGATTAAATGTATGCAGAATTATTATACTGAATTTATTACATTATCACAGCCAAAATGTCTGTGATAATGTAAAAAATTCAGTATAATAAAAATTCATAAATTTTCCCTCAAAGTATACTTTGCTTGAAAAGTATACTTTGCCATGTTGGTGAAATAGGCAACAGAGGCTATTTTTTATGCTTGTTTTGTCACAGTGTGGTTCGATATGTGGTGTGTTGTATATACAAATCTTATAAATAGGTAGCTGACCATTGCAAATCAGAAGTACCGGTAACTTCACTTAGAACTACCAGGGCATCTTTGACATTAGAATTGATAAAATGTGTCGACTTGACGCCACTTTGCTTAGTTTAAACTAAGCAACGTGACGTCAATCCGACAAACCCCACAAATTGTAACACCCATGAGTTTGATAACCTTTTTATACTGGCAAATACAACTGTGTTATTGCAGCCAAGAAGCACGGGCGGGTGGTGATTGTGGGGGCCGGGGTGGCTGGACTCACTGCTGCAAAACAACTCATGGCATTTGGCATGGACGTCATAGTGCTGGAGGCCCGGGTAGGTCAACATTGTACATGTGTTGCAGAACTATTACTGTCTGTTTCACGAAACCTGCCCGAATTTTACGGCCATATAAACAATGAAAAAAAAAATATTGTTTTCGATAATATTAAATTTTATCAAAATTTAAGAATGAGCCTTCTTGGTTAAATATTGATTTTATTATGAAAAATGTATTTTTCTGGGAATTTAACATGGGGGGAAAAGGAGGTGGGAGGAGTAAAAAAAATAAAAATATTTTGGATATTGACTCTGAAACCTGGCTATATAGCTTGGAAATGATCTAACTAAGAAAACAAAAGTTAAATTTTGAAAATCGGTCCAGTATTTCTGAAATTCTAAACAATTTCCCCATGTTAAATCCCGCAATAAAATCAATATTTGACCAAATTTCACAAAATAAAAAGAAGGCTCATTCTTAAATTTTGCTTTAATTTAATATCATCACAAAAAAATATGTTTTTGCATTCTTTATATGGCCGTAAAATTGGGGCAGGTTTCGTGAAACAGACATAGTAGTCTCGCAAATACATGACATAATTATGTATTGCTTATATGTGGCTGGAGAAAAAGGGCTTATGGGATTTATGGCCAGTGTAGCTGCGTATTAACTAGCACCTACCTGTAGCCAGATAATGATCTATATTGCTTGTTAGTATCACATGTGTTTCATTGATGAAATGGCGAACAGTGCACATCCTGATCAGACTGTGTAGGTGCATATCTACCCTGGTCGTAAAATCCATAAGCCCCATTTCTCCAGTGACAGCCACATCTCTGGAAGGATCGTGCAGTGCAGTGCTGTAATTGCAATATCCACCATTAATTTGTTCAGAGTTTGTTGCAATTATTGTCATTATATATGTTCAATTGAACTGCTCTGAATTTAGTACTTATCATGCTTTTGTAGAATATTGCAAAATATTCTTCCATTCAATATGTTGGTCATTTTCCCACTTCATAATTCTCGCGTCAGTGTCAACAATTTTGGATGTACGTCCAAATGTTGAACATCTCCTGAACCATTAATCTGATCATTACCAAACTTCATCAATTGCTTCCTCACAATTATGGTTATCCACCCAGTGTCATTCGACTGACCTTAACCTTGGTTATGGGTTTTGTGACCAATGTAGACCCAAATAAGCCTGTGCATCCGCACTGTCTGATCAGGATATGCGATGTTCACCAATCCATCAATGAAACACTCGTAATGCTTCTAACAAGCAGTATAGCTCGTTATCTGGCTACAGGAGTGTGCTATTTGATATGGAGCTACACTGGTCACAAATCCCATAAGCCCCATTTCTCCAGTGACAGCCAGATATATGGTTGCCTCACTGTTCCGCCTACTGGAGAAATAGGGTTTAATGGTTTTGCGACCAGTGTAGATCCAGATCAGACTGTGCATCCGCACAGTCTGATCAGGATCTGCACTGTTCGCCATTCCATCACTGAAACACGTGATACTTGTAACAAGGAATAGAGATCATTATCAGGCTACATGTATGTGCTATTTGATCAGGAGCTACAGTCACAAATCCCATAAGCCCCATTTGTCCAGTGACAGCCACGTATATGGTTGCCTCCCTGTTCCACCTACAGGACCGTGTTGGTGGGAGGGTGGCCACTTTCAGGAAGAACAATTACGTCGCAGATCTTGGAGCCATGGTCGTCACAGGACTAGGTGTGTATGCTATAGACAATATTGATCATTGATTGTAAAACTCCCCTACTGTCTGTTCCATGTTTTTATAGCGAAAGATTTATGGGAATTTAACATGGGGGCTAAACATGATTTTTTGTAACTTTTTTTATTTGTAACTTATTTTCTTAGTTACATCATTTCCAAGCTATCTAACCAGGCTTTGGAGTCAATTTTGAAAACAATTCGTGTTTTTTTACTCCTCCCCCAGCTCTTTACCTCTTTTCCCCCTCCTTTTCTCCCATAGGAAAATATTTTTTTTTGCAATCAAATCAATATTTGATGGCATTTTATAAAACCCAAAATATTTGGGGTGGGTGACTTTTTTGTTACTTACATTTAAATAAAAAAATTTAATAGCCAACAGTTTGTGTCGGCAGCAAAATTTGGAACAGACAGTAATGAACTTGATTGGTTACAGGTTCAAATTATATGAGTAGATACTCGGGACTTGTAATTATAAAACTGTGTGAAATAATGAAGGATTGATCAACATTGTCGAGGCTGGGCCATTACATGTTTTATTAAGAATATACAGTGAATCTCCTATACAGTCCAGGGCTCCAGATAAGTTTTGTATCTCTAAAGAGTATTATACCCCAGATTTCAAATTCATTGCGTATTTTACTTTTACAAATGTATTATTGACTTTCTTCCTTAATATTAAATACGGAACAAATGATAAAAAAATAATACAAATTTAAAAATTCACTTATTTGAGCTGCAAAAAGCTCTTTGCTTTTTGCAGCTCAACTAAGTAAATTTTTAACTTTTATTATCGTATTTTTACTACTCGACTGGAAAATCAATGCGTATTTTCACATTGGTGTGAGTATTTTGTACTCGCACTTTTGAAAATCAATACGTATTCTGCTAAAATAAGTGTGTAAAATACATCAATGCGCACCTTATCTGGAGCTCTGCTGATAACGACAGTTCCACTGTATTTATTATTCCTGCAAGAAACGATGTTGGTTGTAATACCTGCCATGGGTTGGAACTGAGTATGAAAAATTGCAAAATCAGTGTAACTTTTTAAGTTACAGAGACATATATAAAAAAGCCAAATTAAGATTTTTCTATGAATATCACGTACACATGTACAGTGAAATCGCGATGGCTCGAAATGCCACGGACCTGCATATTTTGTTCGATTGATCGCATCTTTCGAGCCATCACATCTTGCGATTTTGCATATTTATCGATTACTGTACCCATCGGATTTAGGAAATAATGAAGCATAATAGAGTGTATCCATATTTTAGATGATAATAGTATTTATTCGCAGATTAAAGTTATCATGTGAAATAAAATACACTGTATTTAAATATATTTACAAACCTGTCTTTATTTCAATTATTATCAAAGGAGAAAAGCTCCAGTATTTACTATAAATAGTGGCGCACATAATTAATGTCACAGGTGGTTGTGACGTCACTCGAAACATTAGTATGGGCCCAGCTCAAACGATGTTGTTATACGGCGGCCATAAAAAAATCGGGAAACTGTAAAATGTTGCGACAACAAAACGTGCTTTACTTAATGTGTGACTAGTGTAAACGCTGATCAACTTGCAGACTATTATTAATGGGCGTTTTTTGTTGTAACTCCCGGGTAGCCACACAAATAACACGAGGACCACTAGAACGTGGGTTATTAGGGTTCCAACTTGACTTGAACCCGAGCAACGACTCTTGTTGTTCCTGAGATACTCGGGTTACTCGAGTATAACCCGTTAGTTACCACGAAAAACGACCAATGACTTACGACAGACTCTATTAAATGCACCGAGTGGCCGAAGCCCAGAATATTTAATAAATCGCCGTATATCGTTGATCACAATCAACAACGTTAACGATCGAATTGCACCATTTTAGGCAATTAACTGGACTTGAAAAGAAACCACATTTCATAGACAGGTAGAACGCTGCTCGGCCTTTGATCGTAATAAGTCGGACGTGAGGTGTGAAAATTAACAAAACACAAACTTCGACATGACTTTCGAGTCATCGTATAGCAAAATAGCGAGAAATGAGTCCGCGGGACTTGAAAAATGTTTCGAGGAGTTGCATTTTGAGCCATCGCATGTAAATTACATTAAACATATAGGGAAAATTATTGGGACCGCAATGCTATTTCGAGCGAGCCCGTCATTACGAGCCATCGCATTTCGAGCCATCGCGATGTCACTGTATATACATATCAGTTGTAATTGCAATTTCAGTGCTGAACATTTGGTAGCCCCTCATAAGATGCATTCGAGTCTTTATATGACCTTACAGTTGACTGGATGTAAAATCCCTATCAATCAATCATATCGTGATCATTTATATCAAATTACGACCATCTATGACCATACAAGCCACCACGAATCTGGACCTACTTTGTCATTCAGTCAGTGTAGTAATGTTACTGTCTTCAACACAAACATTGATCCTGATGTAGTTGTAAGAATATGTAAGTGACCCGGGTGTATTATTGTCGCAAACATTGTAAGGTCCCTTTTATCAACCGGCGACCCATGTCCCATAGTCGCTGCACAGATCTGGGCTCATGCTTGTGAAACTTTCTGAGAATGTTCCTATTAATATACTTGATATTACTTACCAAAATGAGGTAGCATTAATGGCCAAGATATTAGCATACCTCAGCTCAGCCTCAACCAATAAAACTACCAGATTGTGATGTTGAGAACAGAGTATGTACTCTGAATGTTTTACAGTGGGCTGCGAATATCAGTTATATGTTCTATGTAGGAGGCAACCCAATGACGGTGGTGAGTCGGCAGGTGAACATGGAGCTACACAAGATCAAACAGAAATGTCCACTCTATGAGAGTAATGGCAGCACAGTGAGTATGTCGACCAACTGTGGCGTTGGGGTGGGGGTTAGGCGGTGGATACGCTTGATTTGTCGGACACTATCCCGACTGCTCACCCACTTGTATATCGTCATTATTTCAGTCTCTACATTTACACTTGTTCATCACTGTCTGTGCATATCTGACGCCCAGTGCCTTTAAACACATTAAATATAAATAATATTTAATCTCTACTCCCTTGTAGGTTGGTTACTGGTATTCTTGCATCAATATTCTATTGTAGGTGCCGAAGGAGAAGGACGAGATGGTGGAGCGGGAGTTCAATCGGCTGTTAGAGGCGACGTCCTACATGTCGCACCAGCTCGACTTCAATGTCGTCAACAAGAAACCTGCATCCCTCGGCCAGGCTCTCGAGGCTGTCATCAAGTAAGGCTGCATAATCGCGGGGCATGTATTACATGGAGTACCATCTGAGAAACAGGACTAATTGCATAACCCTTTCACCCCGAAGTAACTGGAATGGATTTTGTTATGTTAATTTTACAACCAATCCAATCATCACAAAATGATTTTAAGACTAGTCCATTTATGAAAAGGGGGTATTTTTATGCCACTGGGTTTCGAAGAAACGGGTGGCATATAGTGTTTGGACCGTCCGTATGTCTGTCCGTCTGTCCGGGCACACATTAGGGTACTTATGGGGTAGGGGGCGTGGCCTAAGACAATAGAAGACAATGGAACTTTTTCCGTACCCCGTAAGCCTATTGTGTCTTACGGGGTATTTCCTTTGATCTTTTATATAGCAAGTACCCCCTAAGGTCCGAAATGTAAGTTCGTCCGTCCGTCTGTCCGTCCGTCCGTCACACTTTTCGGTTAACCAATTTGTCACAGTTTCTCAAATATGCTGCAGATGGCATCCGCGTTCGACAGACGCATTTCTTGTTCTTCTTAAAAATATGAAAATTACTTGCAAAAAGTGCAGATCCTGATGAGACGGCTCGTTGCGAGCCGGCTCATCTGGATCTACACTTTTTGCCAATACCACTATACAGGCCTGTGGTGTTGAAAGGGTTAAACACCAAGCAGAGGTAACTGACAAAGTGACCATCCTCTGTGTATATGTTCAGTCTTATAGGGATAAGGCCAGCAGCATAAGAGATACATACAATTTCAAATTGGATAAGTGGGTGGTTGGTCCGGCGAACGCGATGGCGTAAATTAACGGTAGGTGTTCCTCCTTATAGGAATCACGATATGCCTGGTTTGGCCCTCATTTACGTTTTTATCTTTGGCGCTTTTGTTACCTGGGAGTTGAATTGGGTTATTGCCCATTATAAAAGTACAGTCAAACTTGCACAAGCGACCACATGCATTAAGCGACTTTTGTCTTAAGCGACCACTTGCAATTCCCCCCGACCATTTGGCCTGTATAATGACAGTGTATTAGGCGACTTTCTCTTAACGCGACCAGCGGTCACTTAATTTGTAAACAAAAGCAATTTTAGTTTGTATTAAACGTTCATTAATTGACAGGAAGTCACTTTCTCCAGGTGAAATTAGCCTCAAGCATGTGACAAACAAAGGAAACAAATCCCCTGTCACTGTCAAAGTGTGAATGTTGCATTGTTTATGATTATTGACCTGAAACCTCGTTCTGATTCGCTGGTTTCATTTCGACTATAGTTCAACTATAGTAAAACACCCGAACTCAGCATGTCTCGTAGAGAATTTCCATGTAAATTTCCCACTCTCTAGAACTTTTTACCTATTCACCGCCATCTTGAAACTGGAGGAACAGGCGTCTTTTGGCTAGTCGAACTATAGTAGATGTATGATGTCACTCTGGTCGAACCAGTGTGTTTGCGGTTGTTTAGTTGAACTATAGTTCAACTATAGAAACCATAGTTTACGCTCGAACTCGCTCTTAGTGATCACTAAAGGAAATTAACTAAAGGAGATTATTCTTATTTCAGGGCTGAATATATACAGGTAATTCTCGTTATCTCGAAGTTGAATGGACTGAGCTAAATATATTGACATATCTGAACTTCGAGATAAAAATTCGCCAAATTTTGCAACCATTCTCGAAAAAAAACAGAATCACTAAAAAATACCAACTTTACTTTTCTTCCGGGTTTTCATAAATCGTTATCATTACTAAATATATCGCATATGCATGACATAATTTCCAGTACACAACATTTGTTTTTGTAAATCATTTCCAATACACATCAATGAATAAGCGTTACATTTAAATGTCAACACTCGCCGTCTTTTCTGACGATGTTATTATTCAATCGCCAAATGCAAGACCTGCATTTCGTACCCAAACCACGTCGAACCTAGACTCGTCGGCTACAAATAAATTCGGCCCAAGTCGAATCTAATCGGTGTTAAGAAATGTCAAGTTCAATTGAATTGATTGCCACGCCGTTTATTTCATCTTCATGTTAACGTGATCCGATATCACATTGATTAATTGGTTAATTATGGTTTAATGAATGCATTCATTTAACATGTTTGTGCAACATTTAACACATTTTAGCAGCGGCTTTTTTATTTCTTTAAACTTACCTAAGATAATCTCTCTGAACCAGACTTGGCGGTGCCAGGTGCTTATTTTTACATCGAGTTATCAGAATACAAATATGAAGGAAATATGCTATCGGGACTCGATTTCCACCCCGACATAACTGAAATATCGACTTATCAGGAGTAAAATATATGATCTTTATAGGGAATTCGGCCGGGACCTCGGACGTATATCGAGATAAGCAGGTATATCGAGATAAGCGATATCGAGATGAAGAGAATCAGCTGTAGTTCTTTTATTGTAAATATTCAGTTCTGATTTGGGAATTTCCCCTAATAGTACATGTACTTGTACAGGTAATATATGGGATTTAGTACTAAACCCATTGACCCGGCCTTAAATGACCTTAGCTGTTGATAGGCCGTTAAACCCCAACAAACAAACAAACAAATTGGATAAAACAATATGATGAATTTTTGTCCGTTAGTTTTGAACTATTGATAGCCCACAAGTTTCCCAGCATGAAAAGAGTTAATAGAGAGAAAGGTTGCTGTGACTGGAGATATGGGACTTATGGGATGTGTGACCAGTGTAGCTCCTGATCAAATACCACACTCCTGTAGCCTGATAACCTTCTATATTGCTTGTTAGCCACTCGCCATAAACAAGAGGGGATATAGTGTTAGTCTATGTACGTTATTAACACCTTTCATTGTTCAATAACTTATGAACCGCTTCACCGATTCAGATAGTGTATGCATACGGCCCATTTCCGACTGCCCAAGGTCACGGTCACTGAGGACTTGTGTTCACCTTGTGTGTAAGGATCAGGATCTGCACTGTTCAACATTTCATCAGTGAACCACCTGTCATACTTCTAAGATGCAATATAGATTGTTATAAGGCTACAGGATTGCTACATGAGCTACACTGGTCACAAATGCCATAAGCCCCATTTCTCCAGTCACAGCGAGATTATTGTTGCAGGCTACAAGAGAAACATGTGAAGGAGAAGCAGTGTGAACACCAGCGCAGCATCATCGAGCTGCAGGAACGCCTCAAGACAAACCTCACCCAGGTACGTACTGTCCGCCTGCCATATTCCCTGCCCAATATCTGGCACACAATAGCCAAGGTGTGACATTACCGATGTCAAGACAAGCCATCTCTGGTCCATATACATTTGAAAAGACAGGGCACATTATGTATTCATGTTGTATGCGTGGGCCGTCGGGTGGCATTGCTCACAATAACTACCCTTACAACGCTATTTTAATTTGTTGTCATCTGCTGTTTATTTTTTATTTTCCAATTTTATCATCAAAAACATGCGTTGGCAGCACTTCAGAATCATTTCCATTGGAAATGATTCTGAAGTGCTGTCAAACCATGTTTTTATTGGCAAGATATAAAAGCAACCGCAGTCGACAATTGTTGTGTGTAGCGGTCTAAGGGTTAAGTTATACTTTGTGCCACATTGGAACGTCATAATTTGGTTGATGTAAGTCATAACATCAATGACAGTGTAATGCCATAACTATGTCTATTGAATGTTAATGAGATTACATGTCCATGACTCCGTTTACTATTACAAAATGAACATATATTATGACTCATTGTGGAATTGCGCTGTCTTGCCTGACCACTAAGGTTGCTAAGGAAGCCGTATTTCGCACATATAATGTCTTTTGCAGGAAACTTATGGAACATTTACGATACACTTAACTTTACTCAATTACTGCAAGAAATGAGGTTAATCCCTCAATAAATACTAAAGTTCCAGCCTCCGTATCAAAACTTTTTGAACATCCCTTGTACATGTTTATCTTAGCAAGGGGAATAACCCTATTGATTTTCAGAAATGTCAGTATTTTTCATTTTTGCTTTCTGTGTCCTTGTCCTTGCGATAACTGGAGTGCTACTTAACATATCTTAACCAAATTCGGTACAGACGTTTATCACGACAAGACAAAGAAGCCTATTGATTTCAGATGACTTATCTCCCCTTGGTGGCCATTTTTATACGCCCTTTTGAAAAAAATTATGTATTCACCTTTTACGGGCGGGCGGGCACACCTTGTCCACGCAATAACTAGAGTTCTACTTGATGGATTTTAACCAAATACAGAATACATGTTTATCACGGTAAGACGAAGAAGCCTATTGATTTTCAAAAATCTCCCTATTTCTCGCACTCTGAAACCTTGTTCACACAATAACTCAAGTTCTACTTCACCGCTCGTAACCAGATTTGGTATACATGTTTATCACGGCAAGACGAAGAAGTCTATTGATTATGACAAATTTCCGATGACTTATCTCCCCTTGGCGGCCATTCTTACTTTTCGCACTCTGTATACAAAATTTCCGATGACTTATCTCCCTTTGGCGGCCATTTTTATTTTTCGCACTCTGTAACCTTGTCCACACAATAACTCAAGTTCTACTTCACTTCACGGCAAGACGAAGAAGCCTATTGATTTTAAAATTTTTCGATAAATGGTCTCCCCTTGGAGGTCATTTTTTATTTTCAGACTTTGTATCTTTGTCCACGCAATAACTCAAGTTCTACTTGACTGATCGTAACCAAATTCAGTATACATGTTTATCACGTCAAGATGAAGAACCGTATTCGTTTTCAGTGAGCATCTCCCCTTGGTGACTGGCCTTGCCTCGACGGGCGCTCTTGTTAATTTTCACACTCTGTATCCTTATTCATGCAATAACTCAAGTTCTACTTGACCGATCGTAACCAAATTCGGTATTCATGATTATCACCACAAGATGAAGAAGCCTATTGATTTTGAAAGAATTCCGATAACTGGTGGCTATTTTATATATCCTTGTCCACACAATAACTCGAGTTTTACTTGACGTATCGTAACCAAAGTCAGTATACATATTTATCACGGCAAGACAAAGAACCCTATTGATTATATTAAAAAATTCCCATGACTTGTCTCCCCTTGGTGGCCATTTTTAATTATCACACTATGTACCCTTGTCCACACAAGAACTCAAGTTCTACTTGACATATCGTATTAAAATTATATCATGCCAAGATGAAGAACCCTATTAGTTTGCAGTGAGTTATCTCCCCTTCGGCACTCTTGTTATTGTTACCCTAATCATCTTTGCCCCGTTTCATTAAGCTTCGTACGACAAAAATGTTCGTACGAAGATTTCTATAAATTCTCTTCACACATTATCGTGGTTCATTACTGCTACAATTTTACATTTTCATGTAGGGGTCAATAATCTGAACAACTCCACCAAAGATTTCCCAAAATCAACATCTAATACGAACTTCGTTGTAGATTTTAGATTTGCACTTACGAACTTCTTAATCATACGAAGTTTAGTGAAACGGGCCCCTGATTGCCTACCACATCTAACATACTATTTTATATTATGTTTATTCTTCATGTACATTGCTTGGCCCGAAATGATACTCATCTGTGTAGGCGGGCCGGGCCGTTAAGCACCATTCCAAAGTGAGAACCATATACAAAATATACATTTGTAACTCGATTGTAGGTGAGATTTTCCATCTCTTGTTATTGATATGTATCCTACATTGACAGTCATTAACTGTGAAAGAAAAAATAGAAGAACTACATCGACAATGGAAAGAGGCGTCCGAAGTAAAACCACCACGTGACATCACTGTTGAATTTCTCATCAAAAGTAAATTACGAGACATCCGCACAGCATGTAAGGTAGGTTGTTATTGTACTGCACTGACTACCTGATAACCATCAATATTGGTGTCCCACAATGAAGACTGTCCCAATAATTATGGTTAGTATTATTGTACTGGTTTATCACAATAACAATGTTTTTGGATACAATTTGTTTTGGGAAACCCCAAATAGGGGTTTCCCAAAACAAATGGTGTCCAAATACTGAGGGTTATTATGGTGCTATTCTGACATAAAACATTGTTACTGTGACAACCTGGCATTTGGCTCCTCTCTTTCATGTAGTGCCTTGCTATATAACATCATGATATAAATAGATCCATTCTACTCACAGACAATGATACAGTGTTTCCTTGCTATATAACATCATGATATAAATAGATCCATTCTACTCACAGACAATGATACAGTGTTTCCTTGATATATAACGTCATGTTATGAATAGATCCATTCTACTCACAGACAATGATACAGTGTTTCCTTGCTATATAACATCATGATATAAATAGATCCATTCTACACAGAACAATGATACAGTGTTTCCTTGCTATATAAACATCATGTTATAAATAGATCCATTCTAACTCACAGACAATGATACAGTGTTTCCTTGATATATAACGTCATGTTATGAATAGATCCATTCTACTCACAGACAATGATACAGTGTTTCCTTGATATATAACGTCATGTTATGAATAGATCCATTCTACTCACAGACAATGATACAGTGTTTCCTTGCTATATAACATCATGATATAAATAGATCCATTCTACTCACAGACAATGATACAGTGTTTCCTTGCTATATAACATCATGTTATAAATAGATCCATTCTACTCACAGACAATGATACAGTGTTTCCTTGCTATATAACATCATGATATAAATAGATCCATTCTACTCACAGACAATGATACAGTGTTTCCTTGATATATAACGTCATGTTATGAATAGATCCATTCTACTCAGGGCTGTTCCAGTAAAACATACATGGGAGGGGGGGACACCACTTTTAGATTTGGGTAGCCTACCATAGATGCGAATTAGTAGCTTTGGCACCCACCCATAGATGTGCCTTTACCTTGAAAACACCGACCCATAGATGTGATTTAATTGGTTGTGAAAACAACCACCCATAGATGTGATTTAATTACAGTGATTTACGAGTCTCCGTTGTTGATGAAATCCAAAAATCAGTTCACATGCATATGAGTGGTGCGTAATGACAGAATGTCCCCTGACCCCGAGGCATTTATCAATTTAGATTATCATTTCATGTGGATGGGGCGGGGACTGGGAATTTAACTTCTTTATAGAACTAGAAGAGGGTGGGGGAGGGGGTTGGCGTAAAATAGACGAGTTGTTGCAGTCTCTGGAATTTTTCATGCAAAATATCTTCCCTGATCCGCGGCAGAGTATGCAAAAGAGACTCAAACTTTACAGGTCCTGGTGAACACAATATTTTTGCCAGCCCGAATGAAATTTTAGGACACACGAAAACCGACCAAGAAAATAAAAAATTAAAAAAATATCAAAGAAAGTTTATACTTTTACAAGCACTTTAGGTTATTTTCCCAATATTTCATTTTACCTGTCGGAACCGACGTATTTCGCATACTCTGCTGATCGTACACACAAAGAAAAATTTCGCGGGAGACATTATTCAGATTATAACCAAAGCCTGCTGAATATAGGGACATGCCGAATACCGGTATATCGACCATACGACGCAGTTTTCCCAATTTTAAACTCACGGGCCCCATTCCCAAAATACTAAACACTATTATAGGCAAGCCGCTGCTGATTTACCCAATATGTTGCACACTAATTCATTCTGCTCGTTGCCGAGCCAGGCAATCAGTTGTTCGGTGTTCATTGAAGCCAGGCTCGCCATTTTATTGTTGTTGTTGTTGTTGTTGTATGCGAGATCCCTGCGCTGATATTTCACTCCTCCCGGAAAAAACGACGCATTTCCGTGATTTTTTTTGCACAATTAATGCGGCATCTCGATTTCGATAGCGAATAGCGATTTGAAAGAATGACGACGTTTAATACCAGAAGGCATGCTACAAATCACCCATAGATGTGATTTTAGTGTGAGAACCCCCACCCCACCCACCCATAGATGTGATTTTAGTTGGATCTCACCCACCCATAGATGCAATTTTTAGGCACAGACACCCTGGCATGTATTTTCTTTTTTCTGCCGTCCCCGGGTGCCGTGTATGTTTAACTGGAACAGCCCTCACAGACAATGATACAGTGTTTCCTTGATATGTAACGTCATGTTATGAATAGATCCTTTCTACTCACAGACAATGATACGGTGTTTCCTTGCTATATAACATCATGTTATAAATAGATCCATTCTACTCACAGACAATGATATGGTGTTTCCTTGCTATATAACGTCATGTTATAAATGTTATAAATAGATCCATTTTACTCGCAGATAATGATACAGTGTTTCCTTGATATATAACGTCATGTTATAAATAGATCCATTTTACTCGCAGATAATGATACAGTGTTTCCTTGCTATATAACGTCATGTTATAAATAGATCCATTTTACTCGCAGATAATGATACGGTGTTTCCTTGCTATATAACATCATGTTATAAATAGATCCATTCTACTAGCAGACAATGATACAGTCTTTCCTTGCTATATACCATCATGATATAAATAGATCCATTCTACTCGCAGATAATGATACAGTGTTTCCTCCTAAAATAACACATGATTTAAATAAAGAATCCATTCTATTCACAGACAATGATACAGTGTTTTCCCTTGCTATATAAACGACCAAGTTATAAATAGATCCATTCTACTCACAGACAATGATACGGTGTTTTCCTTGCTATATAACATCATGTTATAAAATATATCAATTCCCTACTCCACAGACAATTGATCAGTGTTTCCTTGCTTATATAACATCATGATATAAATAATCCATTTTACCTCGCAAGGAAAAATGAACAGTGTTAACCATTATAAATAACTTCATGGTTATAAATAGATCCATTTTAAACCTCGCAGATAAAGATTCAGTGTTTCCTTGGCTATATAACATCATGAAAATAAATAGATCCATTTTACTCGCAAAATAATAACGCGGTTTATTTCCTTGCTTATAACATCTGTTATAAAAATATATCAAATTCTACTCACAGACAAATGATACAGAGTTTTCCCTTTCTATATAACATCATATAAAAAATAAAGAATCCATTTTACCTTCGCAGATAATGATACAGTGGTTGCCTTGATATTAAAACGTCAATGTTATAAAATAATCCATTTTTACCCAGAATAATGAATTCAGTGTTTCCTTGCTATATAACATCGTGATATAAATAGATCCATTTTACTCGCATATAATGATACGGTGTTTCCTTGCGATATAACATCATGTTATAAATAGATCCATTTTACTCGCAGATAATGATACAGTGTTTCCTTATCTATATAACATCATGATATAAATATATCCATTTTACTCGCTGATAATGATACGGTGTTCTTGCTATATAACATCATGATATAAATATATCCATTTTACTCGCTGATAATGATACAGTGTTTCATTGCTATATACCATCATGTTATAAATAGATCCATTTTACTCGCAGATAATGATACGGTGTTTCCTTGCTATATAACGTCATGTTATAAATAGATCCATTCTACTCACAGATAATGATACGGTGTTCCTTTTCTATATAACATCATGTTGTAAATAGATCCATTCTACTCACAGACAATGATATGGTGTTTCCTTTCTATATAACATTATGTTATAAATAGATCCATTCTACTCGCAGACAATGATACAGTGTTTCCTTGCTATATAACGTCATGTTATAAATAGATCCATTCTACTCACAGACAATGATACAGTGTTTCCTTGCTATATAACATCATGATATAAATAGATCCATTCTACTCACAGACAATGATACAGTGTTTCCTTGCTATATAACATCATGTTGTAAATAGATCCATTCTACTCACAGACAATGATACAGTGTTTCCTTGCTATATAACGTCATGTTATAAATAGATCCATTCTACTCACAGATAATGATACGGTGTTCCCTTTCTATATAACATCATGTTGTAAATAGATCCATTCTACTCACAGACAATGATATGGTGTTTCCTTTCTATATAACATTATGTTATAAATAGATCCATTCTACTCGCAGACAATGATACAGTGTTTCCTTGCTATATAACGTCATGTTATAAATAGATCCATTCTACTCACAGACAATGATACAGTGTTTCCTTGCTATATAACGTCATGTTATGAATAGATCCATTCTACTCACAGACAATGATACAGTGTTTCCTTGCTATATAACATCATGATATAAATAGATCCATTCTACTCACAGACAATGATACAGTGTTTCCTCCTTCAGCCCAACATTTGTACGTTCAACGCGTCTTCCGACTGGGAGGAAATATTCTGTGTCAGACATGTAAACTAAGCCTCTAAAACAATACATGTGAAATGGAAACTTGTTTAACCCATTTCAGTAAGGATACGATAATTTTGAAGAAAAAAATCTCATTATTTTGTTATTTCTCCATGAAGGTATATGTTGTAACCACTCATTTGAACTGTCTCGTCGAGACGGTTCAAGCGAGTGGTAACAACATATACTTTCGAGATGAAATAAAGAAAAAAGGGATTTTTTTCTCACAAAAGTTTCGTACTACTATAATTGTATTCCGTCTTTAATGGGTTAAGATTTGGTTTATCGTATGATATACCTTTTGATCATTATGTAGGAGTTAGAAATTTTGCAATTTATCTGCAGTTGCTACAGATTTTTACCAAAATTCTAGATTTCCAATTCACTGTTTAGACTGAACATTGAACAGAGAAGACCCAGACCTGACATGACACGTGCGAAGGCAGGTCTGGGTCTTTAACAAGGTGTGGGATCACATGTTTCCGAATGGCGTGATGTCATGTTTTTTACATGTGTTTACAGTAGATTTCCTTTAATATCTTTCTAATGGAATGACATATTTTTATGAAATATACTGCAGCAAATGCTGTCGGGTAAAACACGGTAAAAGCGCCTTTTGAGTTGCACTTGATGGCCAATTATCAACTGTGTAGAATTCATGCAAATTTATTTTTATCCGGAAGGTCGTCATATTAAGCCTCTAAATATATGATGATTTATTGGGGAACCATCTACAAATACTTTTTTTTTTGTCTGTTTCAAGACTGGTCGAGTCTGGGTTACGGACACTACATAGGGTATATAACACACAAGTTAAAGACCAAGGGAATGGTGTAGCATTTAATAACTTGCTAATAAACCCTGCTGAGAACATCAAACATAGAAAACAGTAACTTTTTTCATATAACATTGAACATAACATCATATATTTTTTTGCATTTATACAACAACTGCAGTCCAGTATTTTTTATCATTTGAAACTTAATCATTATTTTTAAAGGAAAACACATTTTATCAACAATATTGCCAAGATATTACAGTTTGAGCACAGTAACACAAAATAAATATAAATTATTCACTATGGACAGCATATAAAACCAGATAAAAGCAAACAATTTTGGACTGTAAAAATGGTTACGGACACTACATTTTCACCAAATAAGCAAAATCATTGTTTCCGGAGAATTTACAGTTGAACTGTAAGTAGTATGGTAAATTAACATAATTGGATGCATACACAATTAAAATTAAGAGTTTAATAAAATAAATAATCAACAAAATATTGCGAAATGCCCATATGTTTTCAAAACAATTAATAAAACTCACTTTTCAGTTATGTAAATTCAGCAATACTAATGTAAATATACATGCGATACTGACAATAGTTCAGTTCCAACACTTATGGAATGATAACATAGCTCAGAGTTCATAAAAAAAATGAATGTATTGTTACTTTCCAAAAAGGTTACGGACACTACACTATTATCAAATTTAACAAAAGTATATTTTATATTAAATATTTGCAGTTAGACTGTCATCACTTGGAAATTACCAGTTGTGGATTCATGAAATCAACGAGGTTCTTTGAAACATTCAACAAAATATCATTATTTGGAATAATGTAAATAATCACGACTATTATCAATCTCTTGGATTGTTATATTAGAACATTATAAAGTAACTATTGAATTGATACTGAGAAAAATGTTACGGACACTACAGCAAAAATTAATTACAATATTCTAGTCTCAGGTGTGATCAACTAGCTTTAAGTGCAATAGTGTATACACTACATAAAGAACACCTGCTTGTGTATTTTCCGTTGTTGAGACTTGATTGTGCTGAGCTCAACTTTACAAAATTTAAATTGTCCCCTCTCATTAATGAGTTCTGGCGCGGTGAGTCACAACTAGATGTTGCATTGGCTCCAATGACATGTCCTGATCATCTGGCCAGGTGTAAACGCACTTGGCATTCAGTGCCCTCGACACTGACAATTTCAGCCAGAAAAATGTTCCCGGTACTTTTTGTCGACAGACAGACAGCAACCCGGCTTTAGTGTGGATACTGTGTCGTCTGCAGCTATAGAGAATGTGGTTAAGGATCAACATGATGTTATGCCTTTCATAATTATATCCAGTCAAATAATTAAAAAAAAGTTTGGTTCTTGGATTTATAATTGTCCTACAGACCTCACATAACCATACTGTATTATGTATGCAACTGTATTGTATGGATATGTTGATCGGTTCACAGAATAGCAAATCGTGTAAACCATGATACGTAGGCAGATATGTGCAAGCAGATATAGAGCTATCCCGGTAACCAATTACAATTGTTAAGATTTGTCAATTTGTCAGCTAGACTCCTATATTTTGGAAGTTGTAATTTATATATATATATATATGTATATTAAATGTTTAAGGATACGGATTGTGTTCTCACTGTTCTGCTCATTACTATGTGGTCCTTGAGTGCCCTCCTCGTCTTCGTCAAGCTGTATTCCTTGTTTGTCTTTCTTGTCCTCCTCTTTGTAACTAAATGTTCTTTGTTCGTCTAACTGATCTTTCTGTTTCTGTTTCTTTAATGTTCTTTCCTCCCATCCTGTCACGTGCCCTTCATTTTCACACTTTTCTGAGCCTTCCAGACATGAATTACAGTAGCAACTGAGGTTTCGTATATTCAACTGATAGTCAATTCCTACTGCTTTTACAGCATGTAGTTTCCGGGTGCCTGCCAATGTAGTTACATTTGATTCGGATCTGTTTCTTTTTATGTCTTTGACCATAACAAATTCTCGCTTCGAAATGAGCTGTTTCTTTGTCTCACTGTCTGTTGTCTGGCTTGTCAGTTTTTTCTTACAAAAGTTAAATACATCTTGCGCATTCCCAATGACATTTTGATTACTTGCAACTGCTCGGTAACATGCATTTTTAACAGTTGCACCTAATCCGTCGCATACGTTTTTGCCGTGACTTGTTTCAAAGTAATTCCTGATCACGTTTGGTTTTTTCCTAAGGCTTATATCTGCAAATGATTCCTTTCCCTTGTACTGTGCGGCACATCCATCGCTCCATTCATGTAACATTCAATATTGGACTTAAACAATAGACGTTATTCTGAATGTCTGGATGTTTCACCATTTATAATAGCTGTTGATGTATACCATTTATACTTACATGTATTGGTTTAGTAGATGTTAGATATCATTATGCAGACGATGTCTTCATTGTTGTTCCAGGAAATCGCGATATACATACGTGTATGGGACAATATAACATTATATTCAATAGTATTATTATTATTATTATTATTAATATTATTTTTATGTACTGTATCCAAATTCACAATATAACATGGTTAGCTTTGTATTATTATTATTATTTTTATTATTAATTGAATGTACTTTATCCAAATGCACACTATAACATGGTCAGCTTTGTAGTGTCCGTAACCACGTACTTTGCATAACTCTGACATTTTGTTTGTTGAGTGTATTTGAAGATGGGTTTATGTATCAAGACTTGATGGTATAGATTCTACACGCATACATTAGTACAAGGGTATGACAGTCACTCATAATGAAGATGACATTTGAGGTACACTCATACATTTTCGCATTTTCAGTGCGAACGACATTAGCTTTTTGGTGCATGGATTCAATTTCATGGCTAACATGATAAATTGAACATATTACATTAATAATAGAAGTAGGAACTTAATATCCTAACAAATCAATGATATTTAAATAATTATATGCTAATACCCTATGATATGCCATAACGCTCTGATGGGTTACGGACACTACACCAAATGATCGGTCCAGCAACTCGCTAATTTAAAACACAAATACCTGATTGGAACACAAACTCCTTGTCTGCAGCATCAGTAAGTGTTCCTTCTGTCATTTAATATAATCCAAACATAAATTATCATCACCGGGATGTACTATTCACAAAAAAAATCCAAGTGATAATTTTCACAAATAGCAATGGCAATCTATAAGCTATATGCAACATAGTATGTCAAGGCTATTGTACAATTACAGCGATCAACAAACTGTGCTATAGGTATTTTATGTTTATAAAAATGAACATCAGAATATGTCGATGTAATTATTGAAATACAGACAGGGAAATATAGCACATTTTAAGGGTTACGGACACTACGTGCTTTTTGTAGTGTCCGTAACCACATTTTGTCGCTCAGAGACGTGTTAGTATGAAATAATTCTGCAATTCTTACATTTTTTAGGTTCCCAACAGTGCACCTATCAATCATCATATATAAGAGTGTATATTTTCTATTGGAAGTGGAAAATTCCTGACCTGGTTACGGACACTACAAACATTTTATGCATTTTTATTTTCTCATTCTTTACAGTGCAAAATATTAACGTGATTTTTTGCTCTGCATTTTTTAGTTTTTACATATCACACATCCATAACCAAATATTTAAAAGGAAAAGACAAAACTATCAATTGACAGTGTACCTTATTTTTATAAATATAACGATGTCAAGGTCACTGAAGCAAAAAAATGCATAACGAAGCACATGTTGGATACTTTTGTTAAAAAATAAACCATTTGTTGACCGACATCATTGATATATATATCATTTTTTTCGTCTTGAAATAGTCTTCAAGTATAGCAAGATTTACTGGTTGTATTTTCATCCTAACGTACAACTATTGCATTTTGCAAATTAGCATTTTTCAAAGTGCAACTACATAACGCTAAAAAAGACACTTATTGTTGAATACTTGTAGCCATTAAAAAAATATGCATGTAGCCAGAGCCTTGAAATTGTGGGTACATGTCAAGGATAAACCCCCCTTAGTTTCCCATAATAAGTATTACATCTGTGTTCGAAAATGTGTTATCTAGGCCAATGTAACATGCAAAATCAGGAAACGGCGCTTTTACCGTGTTTTACCCGTGTACACGTTGCCCTTTATTGTATAGGCAGCTTAAACGTTTTGACAATGAATTCGCTAAATAAAAACTAGAGCATGTGAATGTAAGAAATAAACGGTACTCGATTCTTTGTGAAAGTTGCCATCGTATTTGGTGCGCTACATATCATCAAAATCCGTCCGTTTGTTAGGAAGATTTTAAAGAAAGTCTACTGTAAAAATGACATCACAGATTACGTCATGAACGGAAAATCGGGTTTGGAAACCACGTGATACTACACCCTGCATAATGTTTGCAAAGGCAATAAGCTGGTTTAACTCTTAGAAGGCAGGTAACACAAATTGTCATCTGCTGTTATAATTTGTCTTCTTACGCAACAAAAACATGATTTAACAGACTTTAGAATCATTTCCTTTTCCATTGGTTCTAAAGTGCTGTCAAAGCATATTTTTGACGAAAAAAATGTAAAATAAAAAAATACACAGCAGATGACAAACTAATTCAGCGTTGTAAGGGTTAGAGAACTGGGGCCTGTTTCACTAAACTTTGTACATTAAAAAAAAGTTGTACAAATATTTTTATGAATTTGCTTCTCACATTAACGTGGTGATCTAATGTTACAATTTTTGTCGCACCCGCTTGCGGACGGTGCGATATAGTCTGCACATCTGTACATGCGTCCGGTTAAAGTTTTTTGGTTAAAATTTTTCGATATACTATGAAAGCCTCGGCGAGAGTGACATGCGCCGCAGCCATCTTGTCTAACTACATACACATCATTAACTGCAAACACCTCCACACAATATTTGCCAACATCTGCTGTCAGTTCAAAGGTTATTGTGCCTTACAAACTTCTTAGTTGTACAAAGTTTAGTAACACAGGCCCCTGGCTGGCCATGTATGAGATGAGGTTAGGGACATGAGGAACTTTATGTCACCAGGAGTTTGACCAGCTGGTGGCACAACAGAAGGAGATAGAGGAGAAGATGCATGACCTTGAGGCCAACCCACCCAGGTACGCAACCGCAGATAAACACTGCCAGATTCATTCAGTATATGCCCCCTGGGTCAGCGTTGAGGTTACTATTTGAGAGGGGGCTACAGTAAAGCTTGCATATACATGTTGCTATTTTCTGGGGACCAAGAAAGTGAGCTTATTATATCCGAGAATCGCTGTAGTTAGAATGAATTTTTCATCAAATGCAACATATTTGCTATGCCTAATCAACTAAATTATACATGTATGTGAACAAATAATTTGTTGTGTCTGTGTGTTTATTGTAAGCATATTTATAATTATTTAACAAATATTAATATTTTTTATTATAGCCCTGTCTTATGAAGTTTGCCGAGGGGTATATATATATAGTTTTCGACTTCCCATTTGTTCATCCGTCCATCCATCACACATAAACTTTGTTCTTCAGTCCAGGCGGTGGTGAAGGGTATCTGTGAACTCCCGCTCACTTGCTCTAGTTATATAAGTTAGGCCATGCCATTGTTTGTGTCCACAAACTGTTAAGTGTCCACCCGGATGGCCAAAACCTGCTTTACATATTTTGTAAATACAAACAAGGCCTCGAAAAACAAACAAATGTAAATTTATGTTAAAAACTTCCTCAACCCTTTGCAGTGTGCAGTGTGCAGTGTGCAAAGGGTTGAGGAAGTTTTTAATAACATAAATTTAAATTGCTGCTAAATAATAATAAATCACTCTATTCATGGACGGATTTAAAACTTAGACACGTCCCAAATCAAATTTCATGTTACTTCACAGAGAAAGTACTTTGTATGGCCTAATTAGTTATATGGAGGTAACGCATACATTACACAATAATCATTCTAGTTTTGATCAATAAAGAAAAAGGCGAGTGAGCAATGCAATGTGTCTCATCTATACCTATGATTCAAATGTAAAAGGTAATACATACCAGTCAGGGCCCGGTTGCTCAAAGCTTCTGTTAGCTTAACAGACTGTTAAATCCTTAGCATTGCTAAGGATTTAACAATCTGTTAAGCTAACAGAGGTTTTGAGCAACCGGGCCCAGATCGTCGGGCAAACTCTGTTATTATGCCCCCAGTCTCGGTCCAGCCAGAGGCATATGGTGTTCGGACTCTGTCCATCTGTGTGTCTGTTCATCCGTCACATTAAGAAGTTTCCCTTGAAGGAGTACTTAAATATTATCAACACATCTTACTTGTGGACAAATGCCACACATACATGCTGCCCTTAATATGACCTCGACCTTCCTTCACAACTTTGAACTTTTTCACACATTAAGAAGTTCGCTGGAGTTTCTCAACTCTGTCATTAACTTCTATATCCCTTGATGGATTACTTATACAATACATCATACTTGTGAACAAATGCCACACATCTTGACCTTTTGACCTTCATAACTTTGAACTTTTGATAGGAGTTCATCCATACCGGAATTCCGACTGGAGACCTGGTTTGGCCCTCACATATGGCATCTTGTATGTGACAGTTGAACCTGGTTATACCCCTTATGTGAGTATTACGATTATTCGTGATCATATTTTATGGGAAGGGGCCAAGTGACTTTGGTGCGGTATGACCTGGTACCAGGTCAGGTTATTCTAATTTCAGGGCTGAATTTATTTTTTCTCTAAATATTCCTTTCTGATTTTGGGATTTCCCCGCCAATGCAGCAGGTTAAAACGGGATCGAACCCGTTTGCCCGGCCTTACATGGCCTTAGCTGTTGATAGGCTGTTAAGCACCAATAAACAAACAAACACACATCCATGTTGCCCTTAATATGACCTTCACCATTTTACCTTCACAAATGTGCTTATGAATGAATACTTATAACTTTTGATTAATTAACTTTGCAACAGTTTCTCCAATCTGCCACCGGGGGCATTTGTGTGCCGACGGGCCTCAGTTTCTTGTTTTCTTTATCAATTGACAAAAAAATCAATTGGAATGAATTGACAGATTACTCCATGTCTTAAAGTGACCGTCTCAGATGGTAACTCCGAAGATGCATTTCATAAACACAGTTTACATATATGAATGCGGATTGTAAGACTACAGTTGCAACTTGGTCACAAACATCCGTTTTCAGCTAATTATCGCATTTGAAAGTCAGCTTCCGATTTCATTAACAGCAAGTCGAGGAAACTACATTCTAAATTTAATTTGGCAGTGTTCCGTCACCTCAGGAAATACCTACTAGTAGTGAGGTTGTACCTATCACTGATTCATAGTTACCACTGACTGCCATTTTTGTCGCGTCTGCTTTAGGAAGGCGCGACTATAGTCGCCGCTATTTCCGTCGTCCGCGTCGTCGTCTGAAATGTCAAAAACTTTGTACAAGCTTCGTCATCATGCTATTACTTTACTTTATGGATTGCTTCAATATTTGGACACTTGATACATGTAAGCATTAGGAACACACTTATGCCGCCAATTCACATGACCTTCACCTTTTTTACCTTCAAACACTTGGTCATTTTTTTGCATCAAAAACTTTGTACAAGCTTCATCATCATGCTATAACTTTAATATTACTTGACGCATTCCTTCAATGTTTGGACACTTGATATATGTAAACATTTGGAACACACTAATGCCGACATTCACATGACCTTGACCTTTTTTATCTTCAAATTTTTGCTGAAACTCTTAGCCATTTTTTTTGCGTCAAAAAATTTGTACAAGCTTCATCATCATGCTATAACTTTAATATTAATGTACGGATTGCTTCAATGTTTGGACACTTGATACATGTAATCATTAGGATTGCTACAATAGTTGGATACTTGATACATGTGAGCATTTGGAACACACTCATGCCGCAATTAACATGACCTTGACATTTTTCACCTTCATATTTTTGCGGAAACACAAGCCATTTTTTGCGTCAAAAAGTTTGTACAAGTTTCTTCATCATTGTTTAACATTAATATTACCTGATGGATTGCTTCAATATTTGGAAACTTGATACATGTAAGCATTTGGAACACACTTATGCTGCCATTCACATGACCTTGACCTTTTTTACCTTCAAATTTTTGCTGAAACACAAAAAGATAAAAAGTTTGTACAAGCTTCTTCATCATGGGATAACTTTAATATTACTTGACGGATTGCTACAATAGTTGGATACTTGATACATGTGAGCATTTGGAACGCACTCATGCCGCAATTAACATGACCTTGAACTTTTTCACCTTCATATTTTTGCGGAAACACGTAGCCATTTCAAAAAGTTTGTAGAAGTTTCTTCATCGTTTAACATTAATATTACTTGATGGATTGCTTCAATATTTGGACACTTGATACATGTAAGCATTTGGAACACATAAAACTATGCTGCCTCTGCTCAATAAATGTAAATCCAATAATTGTTTACAAGAAAACATTGTTAAAGGTACATGCCCACTCAGTAGGCACAAATGTTCATTATATCAGAGACATCATCCGAGACATTTTCTGGCAAAATAAACATTCAGTCACCATTACTCCACATATTGATTGGCATTATTATACATTTTATATCAGACATAAATTTCCGCACTGATATCAGGGGCGATAATCATGTTTCCTTAAAATGTTGACGGACATTACTATTTATTCTCGGTATCTATTTTTTAATGTGCAATGATCATACTTTATAATCTGTCGAAAATATTATTTTTTCAGGTGACGCATTTATTTAGTATAAATAAACAAAATATATCATGCCTCATTTGCATATGAAAATAGCCTGATACCACCGCGTGTCACTATCAGTAACATAAATATTACAAAATGATTATATCTGTATAGCGGGCACTTGGAATTTTTAGAACTGGTGGAATAGTGACACAATTATACACTTATTTAATTCCTATAAAGGACATTTTATGCCTACTGAGTGGGCATGTACCTTTAATGTGAAATTTACAGACTATCATAATTTTGGACTTCAGTTCAGTGAAACGGCCCCCAGCATGCAGTCTGGTCAGTGGCTATGTTGTATTGTATTACCGGTACCTCCATCGATGTAAGTGCTAATTTGTGCTAAATCTGGCTATGTTTATGGTAATCACAATCAAATGATACAAACATTATTTCAGGATATTTTATGGAAAACGAGAACGTATAGCGTATGTTTATATTTAAATTTGTTCATATGTTAATTGTTTAGGCTTTATGTCGTGCCCGCTTGCAGACAGCGCGATAGTCGGCACTTTGGCGTAAATATGTGCGTCCGGGTTAATGTTTTTGGTTAAAGTTTTCCGGTATACTATCAAAGCCTTTGGGGTGGGCGCGACATGCGGTCCGCGGCCATCTAGTCTGTTAGGACGACCTTTTGACGCATTTCATCAGGTTGCCATTTGCATGGTGTTGTTCATGACTTAACTCTGCTTCGCTAAAAATGCTATTTCAAGTGCATGTCGGTTTACGTTGACCCTGTTGAAATATTCGTGAACTTTTCAACCTAACCTGCATGTGATCCAGTTGATCTGTATTATGGCTGTATGTAACCTTGTCGTCTGCTGTTTATTTTTCATTTTCAATTTCTCCCATCAAAAACATGGTTTGACAGCAATTTAGAATCATTTCCAATGGAAATGATTCTAACATGCTGTCAGACCATGTTTTTATTGAGAAAGACGGAAAAACAAAAAAACAATAACAGACGACAATTTTTGTTCCCAGCATTCTACTAGTTATATCCCCGGCATACGAAGTATGTCAAGGGGTATATAGTTTTTGTCATTCCTTGTGTGTGTTTGTCCGTCCGTTTGTCCGTCTGTCCGTCTGTAAGATTTGCATTAAAGTTTTTATTGATCAGTCCAGGTGGCGGCCGGGGCTATCCGTGAGCCTCTGATCACTTCCTAGTGGATTGTAAGCCGGGGCTATCCGTGAGCCCTGTCATTCTCTTATGGATTGTAAGCCGGGGCTATCCGTGTTGCTCTGATCACTTGCCTCTAGTTGGATTGTAAGCCGGGGCTATCCGTGAGCCTCTGATCACTTGCACATGTTGTGGGGATGTAGCCACTGTCAGGTTGGCCGGGGCATGGAGCCTCTGATCACCTTGCTAGTGGATTGTAAAGCCTGGGGCTACCAGCGTGAGCCTCTGATCACTTGCTCTAGTGGATTGTAAGCCGGGGCTATCCGTGAGCCTCTGATCACTTGCTCTAGTGGATTGTAAGCCGGGGCTATCCGTGAGCCTCTGATCACTTGCTCTAGTGGATTGTAAGCCGGGGCTATCCGAGATCCTCTGATCACTTTGCTGTAGTGGATTGTAAAGCCGGGGCTATCCTGATCCTCTGATCACTTTCTCTAGTGATTGTAAACTGGGGCAATCCGTGAGCCTCTGATCACTTGCTCAGTGGATTGTAAGCCGGGGCTATCGTGAGCTCTGATGCACTTGCTGTAGTGGATTTGTTAAGCCGGGGCTATCCGAGAGCCTCAGATCACTTTGGATCTCCTAAGTTGTATTGTAAGCCGGGGCTATCCTGATGGGGGAGCCTCTGATCACTTTGCTGTAGTGGTTTGTTAAGCCGGGGCTATCCGTGAGCCTCCTGGATCACTTTAAGCTCTAGTGGATTGTAGCCGGGGCTATCCGTGAGCCCTCTGATCACTTGCCTCTAGTGATAGTAAGCCGGGCTATCCGTGAGCCTTCGGATCACTTGCTGTATGTGGATTGGTAAGCCGGGGCTATCCTGTGAGGGGACCTCTGATCACTTGCTCTAGTGGATTGGTAAGCTGGGGCCTATCCGTGAGCCTCTGACCACTTGCTGTAGTGGATTGTTAAGCCGGGCTAATCCGTGACCTCTGAATCACTTGGGCTGTAGTGGGATTGTAAGCCGGGCTATCTGTGAGCCTCGATCACTTGCCTCTAAGTGGAAATTGGGTAAGCCGGGGGGCTTATCCGTTGAAGGGGCCTCCTGATCACTTTTGCTCTTTGGAGGTAAGCCGGGGCTATCCGTGAGCCTCTGATCACTTGCGGTAGTGGGGATTGTAAGCCGGGGCTATATTGTGGGGAGCCTCTGTCACTTGCTCTAGTGGGGATTGTATGACCCGGGCTAAAATCCGTGAGCCTCTGATCACTTGCTGTTGTGGATTGTAAGCCGGGGCCGATCCGTGAGCCTCTGATCAACTTGCTGTAGTGGATTGGTTGTAAGGCCGGGGCTATCTGTGAGGGGCGCTGATACTTGCTGTAGTGGATTGTAAAGCCGGGGCTTATCTTGTTGAGCCTCTGAACACTTGCGTAGTGGATTGTAAGCCGGGGCTATTTTTGAGCCTCTGATCACTTGCTCTAGTGGATTGTAAGCCGGGGCTATCTGTGAGCCTCTGATCACTTGCTCTAGTGGATTGTAAGCCGGGGCTATCCGTGAGCCTCTGATCACTTGCTCCAGTGGATTGTAAGCCGGAGCTATCCGTGAGCCTCTGATCACTTGCTGTAGTGGATTGTAAGCCGGGGCTATCAGTGAGCCTCTGATCACTTGCTCTAGTGGATTGTAAGCCGGAGCTATCCGTGAGCCTCTGATCACTTGCTGTAGTGGATTGTAAGCCGGAGCTATCCGTGAGCCTTGAGCACTTGGCACTTAGTGGATTGTAAGCGGGCTATCTGTGAGCCTCTGATCACTTGCTGTAGTGGATTGTAAGCGGAGCTATCCGTGAGCCTCTGATCACTTGCTGTAGGGATTGTAAGCCGCTATCCGTGAGCCTATGATCACTTGCTGTATTGTAAGCCGCCGCTATTCGGTTGAAGCTAATGATACTTGCTGTAGTGGATTGTAAGCCGGGGCTATCTGTGAGCATCTGATCACTTGCTGTAGTGGATTGTAAGCCGGGGCTATATTCACTTGCTGTAGTGGATTGTAAGCCGGGGCTATCTGTGAGCCTCTGATCACTTGCTGTAGTGGATTGTAAGCCGGGGCTATCTGTGAGCCTCTGATCACTTGCTGTAGTGGATTGTAAGCCGGGGCTATCCGTGAGCCTCTGATCACTTGCTCTAGTGGATTGTAAGCCGGGGCTATCTGTGAGCCTCTGATCACTTGCTGTAGTGGATTGTAAGCCGGGGCTATCCGTGAGCCTCTGATCACTTGCTCTAGTGGATTGTAAGCCGGGGCTATCCGTGAGCCTCTAATCACTTGCTCTAGTGGATTGTAAGCCGGGGCTATCCGTGAGCCTCTGATCACTTGCTCTAGTGGATTGTAAGCCGGGGCTATCTGTGAGCCTCTGATCACTTGCTGTAGTGGATTGTAAGCCGGGGCTATCTGTGAGCCTCTGATCACTTGCTCTAGTGGATTGTAAGCCGGGGCTATCCGTGAGCCTCTGATCACTTGCTCTAGTGGATTGTAACTGTACAGATGCAGCGTGTGTACAGAAACCCAACACATTATGTAACCAAAGGGACTACAACAAAGATGTTTCCAAAACAAGAGTGTTGTAGCTAGCTCATTCAGCATGCATGTGATACGTCGTGAGAGAGTGGACCTGGTTGGGGTAAGATAAGAGAAAAATAAATATGGATTATGAGAATTCTCATTGTGATTTCAAAAAGGATACTTGTACTTTTCTGTGTGTCAGGTGTTCAAGTTCTTCCTGTACAAGTGGTAGGTGGGAGCACGCGATGGGTAATTTACTGATCGGGGTTCATCCTTACCTTTGGTGTGGTATGGACCTGGCACCAGGTCAGGTTATTCTAATTTTAGGGCTGAATTTCGATGTAAACATTCTGTTCCGATTTTGGGATTTTTGCCCCAATTCAGCAGGTTAAATTTGGGATCGAACCCGTTGGCCAAATCTTAAATGACCTTAGCTGTTGATAGGCCGTTAAACACCAATAAATTAATCTTTCTGTACGAAACTCGCCTATTCCAAAATTTTACATTTATGAAGTTGATATTTACTGTCATTTCTGCTGCAAAATGCAATAATTTCTTTCACTCATAGTGTATCCAGATGGTCAATGTAGTAATCATAACTTTGGTTGTCTGGAAGATGAGTTACCTCCCATTGTATTTGCGCGCATAATTTCGTGCCCGGAGCATAATACCGAATACCCTTTGGAAGATTTTCATGAAACTTTACACATGCATAGACCACAAGCCAAAGGTGTGTTGTGAGCAAGAATGACAACTTCTGTGTCCCTAATTTTGACTCTTTGGAATATTTCATGATATTTCACACTTGACCCATGACCCAAAAGTGTGTCTCCTGCAAGAATGACGACTCTTACCTTATTAAAATACATGTAGTAGTTACTCACTTTATTGTTTTTGCAGACTGTGTGTAGGTGGGGCGGGGGATACACATGCGCTGGAGGTCAAGCGTTTATAGTAGCTTTGGTTACACAATGTACTGGGTTTCCATGTACACCTACTGCTGCAGGGCCTGATATGGTGTCATTTTGTGAATGTACAAACATGCGCAGTGAAGGTTTCAGTTGTGTGTTTATGCTCACACCAATTTATTGGAAAGGGTGGGGTCATTGTTTTACCCTGGTCGGTCCTGGTGTGTCTATCGCACCTAAATGTTCACCTTGTTGATTTAGGTCCTGAAGTCATAAATTACTTGAAGTCAATCGTTTTCATGATTATTCACACATGCGTACATCGCAATGCAATTGTGACTCGTGTGCAAGAAAGACAACTGAATTTTTATGCCCCCGCTACCGAAAGGTACGGGGGCATATAGTGTTACCGACGTCCGTCCGTACGTCCGTCCCGTCCGTACGTCCCGATATTATATTCTTTAGTAACTTCTACATGGCTTCACATATTATGTCAATATTTATACACGTGATACATATGAACATCCCTTACACACTCTACCCGCCAGTACTTCGACCTTCACCTTTGGCCTTGACCTTTTCCACAATGTTTGCTTGGCACTTTGGGACAAATCTACGTGCACGTTTCTCAATCCTACACTAACTTCTCAATACTTTTGCCAATCGCTTACATATTTATACACATGATACATATGAACATGCCCTACACACTCCACCACCCAGTACTTCGACCTTCACCTTTGACCTTCACCTTTTCTACTTTAAATGTTTACTTAGCACTTTGGGACAAATCTACGTGCACGTTTCTCAATCCTACAATAACTTCTCAATACTTTTGCCAATCCCTTAAATATGTATACACATGATACATATGAACATGCCCTACACACTCCACCACCCAGTATTTCGACCTTGACCTTTGACCTTCCACCTTTTCTACTTTAAATGTTGCTTAGCACTTGGGACAAAAATCTACGTGCACGTTTCTCAATCCTACAATAACTTCTCAATACTTTTGCCAAATCCCTTTTTAAATTATTTATACACATGATACATATGAAACATGCCCAACAAACACTCCACCACCCAGTACTTCGACCTTGACCTTTGACCTTCACCCTTTTCTACTTTAAATGTTTACTTAGCACTTTGGGGGACAAATCTTACGTGCACATTTCTCAATCCTACAATAAACTTCTCAATACTTTTGCCAATCGCTTAAATATTTATACACATGATACATATGAACATGCCCTACACACTTCACCACCCAGTACTTCGACCTTGACCTTTGACCTTCACCTTTTTATGCCCCCGCAACCGAATGGTGAGTGGGGGTATATAGTGTTACCGGCGTCCGTCCGTACTCTGGTAAATGGCTTGTAATCAAATATGCCTCGTTTTCTTTGGCTGCCAGTGGGGGCATTCGTGTGCCGACAGGCCACATTTCTAGTTTACTTTGAGTTATCTTCCTTTGACAAAATGTATACTTTATTTATACTTCAGGCATAGTGGCGTCAGATTGTGTGTGCGTGTGTCCGTCTGGCTAAAAACTTAATGTAGCGAGTAAATTTCTTGTATCTTATGCATCATGGGACTTGTTGATATTGCATACATGCATTCCTCTGTTACTCCTCTGGCAACTCCACAACCCTCCCTTATCAAGGTGTATGATCACGTGGTACTAACAACAACAAGTACTGAAACTTGCAGAATCCATCCGATTGAAAGTACATATTATTTTATATTGTCCTTATTACGTAACGGATTTTGATGAAATATGGCGCATCAAACGCGTCTTGTTAAGCTGCATTTGGTGTCTCTGTATTTTCGCCCAAGCTTCTGTCGTTTTTGCGAAAATCGATTTCTGTATCGGATTCTTTGCAAAAAACGACATAAGTCTGTGCCAAACTCCCTGGACCACCAAATGCATCTCATGAAGACGCGTTTGCTGCTCCATATTTCATCAAAATCCGTTGCATATTAAGGAAAATATCAAATATTACTTACTTTGGAGTGGGCGACGTTGTTGTTGTTGTAACCACGTGATCATGCACCTTGCTTATTCCTACATCAAAGGACTTAGAAAAATTGGCGTCAGGGCCCGTGCGTCTGGTATTATGTATGCCCGCCTTTACTGACAATCCTAGTTGCTTATAGTCATTATCTGCTGTGTAAGTCATGTTTCGCTTGGAGTATACTTCTTCACACAAGTATACATGATAACCTCCAGCTGTGTATTGTTCAAGGAAAAATACTCTGGTATTTGTACTTTTGGAGTTATCTCCCATTTAGAAAATGTTCACCTTGTTGAGGTCCGTCAGTCATAAACCTCTTTGACACAATTCATGATAATTCACACACGTATGACATAAACCATGTCGGCTGCATGGACTACTCCTCTGGTTTCTGTACTTTTGGAGTTATCTTTTGGAGTTATATGTTAGTCTGGGCCCGGTTGTTCAAAACACCAGTTAGCTTAACGGACTGTTAAATCCTTAACGGACTGTTAAATCCTTAACTGAATGGTTAAAATCTCTGTTAAACAGAGATTTTAACCATTCAGTTAAGGATTTAACAGTCCGTTAAGCTAACAGATGTTTTGAGCAACCGGGCCCTGGTCTTTACGAAACTTCATCAACAACTTCTTGACATTGAGGGCTAACCACCCTGTGTCATTTGGTTGACCTTGACCTATTTTCAAAAAAAGGAATGCTTATGGCATACCCCCGGTGTCGTAGTCAGTGTCTGTCTGTCTGTGTCTGTCTTCAAAACTCGAAAACTTAATGTTGGGGGAAATTTGTTATAATTTCTGTTTCCTTTCACCAAACGTTTTGATGTTTCACACATGACTTTCTCTAATGATTCTCTATCATGCTGTGACAATTCACGATTCTCAGATCACCGCTAACTCCAAGGTCACGGTCACAGTCTTTGTGCCTTCATAAACTTAACGTTGGGGGAAATTTGTTATAATTTCTGTTTCCTTTCACCAAACCTTTTGATATTTCGCAAATGCCTTTCTCTAATGATTCTCTATCATGCTGTGACAAATACACCATGCTCAGACCCCCGCTAACCCCAAGGTTAGGGTCACAGTCTGTGTGCATTCATAAACTTAACTTTGGGAGAAATTACTGTTTCCTATCACCAAACATTTTGATATTTCACACATGCCTTTCTCTAATGATTCTGTATCATGCTGTGACAAATCCACGACATTCAGACCCCCGCTAACCCCAAGGTCAAGGTCACCGTCTTAGTGCTTTCATAAACTTAACGTTGGGGGACAGTTGTTATAATTTCTGTTTCCTTTCACCGCTCTTCTTGATATTTTACACAGCCCTTCCTCTAATGGTTCTCTATCATGCCATACCAAATCCACGACCCTCAGACCCCCGCTAACCCCAAGGTCAAGGTCACAATCTGAGCACTTTCGCAGACTTAATATTGGTGGAACTTTGTTACAATTTCTGTTTCACACAGCTTCTTGATATTTGTTAAATTACAGCACCATCAGGCGCGCGTCGTTGCCTTCTGACAACTCTTGTTGTCGCGTCTGCTTTAGCAGAGGCGCGACTATAGTCGGCGCTTTTTCCGTCGTTGTCGTCCGCGTCGTCCGCGTCGTCCGCGTCGTCCGGTTTTTTGTAAGGCAAATGCGTTAAAGTTATTGTTTTTTCACAATATCTCTTTAACCCCTTGCCACACTTTCATAATATTTCACATCAATCTTTGTCTAGGGATGATGCTTCATTACGCACACCCCCACATCCAAATTCTCAAGGTCAAGGTCATTTATTTTACTTGTAATGTTCACCGGTTTTGTAACAGAAATGCGTTAAAAGTTATTGTTTTTCACAATATCTCTTTAACCCCTTGCCAGACTTTGATAATATTTCACATCAATCTTTGTCTAGGGATGATGCTTCATTACGCATACCCCCACATCCAAATTCTCAAGGTCAAGGTCATTTATTTTACTTGTAATGTTCACCGGTTTTGTAACAGAAATGCGTTAAAGTTATTGTTTTTTCACAATATATCTTTAACCCCTTGCCAGACTTTGATAATATTTCACATCAATGTTTGTCTACGGATGATACTTCATTACGCACACCCCCACATCCAAATTCTGAAGGTCAAGGTCATTTATTTACTTGGAATATTCACCGTTTTTGTAACAGAAATGCGTTTAAAGTTATTGTTTTTTCACAATATCTCTTTAACCCCTTGCCAGACTTTGATAATATTTCACATCAATCTTTGTGTAGGGATGATGCTTCATTACGCACACCCCCACATCCAAATCCTCAAGGTCAAGGTCATTTATTTACTTTTAATGTTCACCCGTTTTGTAACAGAAATGCCTTAAACTTATTGTTTTTTCACAATATCTCTTTAACCCCTTGCCACACTTTCATAATATTTCACATCAATCTTTGTCTAGGGATGATGCTTCATTACGCACACCCCCACATCCAAATTCTCAAGGTCAAGGTCATTTATTTACTTTTAATGTTCACCCGTTTTGTAACAGAAATGCGTTAAAGTTATATTTTTTTTCACAATATCTCTTTAACCCCTTGCCACACTTTGATAATATTTCACATCAATGTTTGTCTAGGGATGATGCTTCATTACGCACACCCCCACATCCAAATTCTCAAGGTCAAGGTCATTTATTTACTTTTAATGTTCACCCGTTTTGTAACAGAAATGCCTTAAACTTATTGTTTTTTCACAATATCTCTTTAACCCCTTGCCACACTTTCATAATATTTCACATCAATCTTTGTCTAGGGATGATGCTTCATTACGCACACCCCCACATCCAAATTCTCAAGGTCAAGGTCATTTATTTACTTTTAATGTTCACCCGTTTTGTAACAGAAATGCGTTAAAGTTATTTTTTTTCTCACAATATCTCTTTAACCCCTTGCCACACTTTGATAATATTTCACATCAATGTTTGTCTAGGGATGATGCTTCATTACGCACACCTCCACATCCAAATTCTGAAGGTCAAGGTCATTTATTTACTTTTAATGTTCACCGGTTTTGTAACAGAAATGCGTTAAACTTATTGTTTTTTCACAATATCTCTTTAACCCCTTGCCAGACTTTGATAATATTTCACATCAATGTTTGTCTATGGATGATGCTTCATTACGCACACCCCCACATCCAAATTCTCAAGGTCAAGGTCATTTATTTACTTGTAATGTTCATGGTCAAATGCCGTGGCGGAATTCTTATTTTTAAAAATATAGGTCACGTGCACAGGTTGAAGTAACGGACCGAGGTCTATAAATACATTAAATATACATAAAAGCATTAATAAGTGAAAAATTGATTTCTTAATTTTTAGCTTATTTTTTTCTTCACTTATTAATGCTTTTAGGTATAGATTTGTATTTAATGTATTTATAGACCGCGGTCCGTTACTTCAACCTGTGGTCACGTGCAGTATTACTGGGTTTACGTGAAAATTTGCATATCCCCTGATATGCTAGTCCAATCTTTACCAAACTGCATCAATAGCTTCCTCACATTGATGGCTATACATCCAGTATCATTTGGTTGACATTGACCTTTGTGGCGAGACACTTGCCGGCGATTGCCTTGTATTTATATTACGAATAATCAAACACATGTACATGTATATATAACAACCTAAAACATAGTGGCATGTAAAGAAAATCTGGATAAGTCTGGATAAAAACACCTTGCCATAGCTTCTATTAACCATCTGTTACCTATTTCAAATAATTACTGATGGCCCGCCTGATACCTGATTCGTGTTGCAGTGATGTGTACCTGTCATCACGTGATCGCCAGATCCTCGACTGGCACTTTGCCAACCTTGAGTTTGCGAACGCTACACCGCTGTCACTGCTCTCCCTGAAACACTGGGACCAGGACGATGACTTTGAGTTCTCTGGCAGCCATCTCACAGGTAGGGTCTGTCCCCATCTCCCAGGTAGGGTCTGCCCTCATCTCACAGGTAAGGTCTGCCCTCATCTCACAGGTAAGGTCTGTCCCCATCTCACAGGTAGGGTCTGCCCTCATCTCACAGGTAGGGTCTGCCCTCATCTCACAGGTAAGGTCTGCCCTCATCTCACAGGTAAGGTCTGTCCCCATCTCACAGGTAAGGTCTGTCCCCATGTCACAGGTAAGGTCTGTCCCCATCTCACAGGTAAGGTCTGTCCCCATCTCACAGGTAATGTCTGCCCTGCATCTCACATGGTAAATGGTCTGCCCTCATTCTCACAGTAAGTCTGTCACCATCTCACAGGATAGGTCTGTCCCCATCTCACAGGTAAGGTTGCCTCTCTCACAGGTAAGGGCTGTCCCCATTAAGTAGGGTCTGTCCCCATCTCTAAGGTAGTCTGGCCCTCTATCTCACAGGTAAGAGTCTGCCCTCATCTCACAGTAAGGTCTGCCTCATCTACAGGTAAGGTCTGCCCTCATTCTCACAGGTAGGGTCTGCCCTCATCTCACAGGTGGGTTCGGTCCATCTCACAGGTAGGATCTGTCCCCATCTCACAGGTAAGGTCTGCCCTCATCTCACAGGTAAGGTCTGTCCCCATCTCACAGGTAAGGTCTGTCCCCATGTCACAGGTAGGGTCTGCCCTCCATAGCTCAGGTAGGGTCTGCCCTCATCTCACAGGTAAGGTCTGCCCTCATCTCACAGGTAAGGTCTGCCCTCATCTCACAGGTAAGGTCTGCCCTCATCTCACAGGTAGGGTCTGCTCATCCTCACAGGAGGGTTGCCCTCATCTACACATGAAAGGTCTGCCCTCATCTCACAGGTAAGGTCTGCCCTCATCTCACAGGTAAGGTCAGCCCTCATCTCCCAGGTAGGGTCTGTCCCCATCTCACAGGTAGGGTCTGTCCCCATCTCACAGGTAGGGTCTGCCCTCATCTCACAGGTAAGGTCTGTCCCCATCTCACAGGTAAGGTCTGTCCCCATGTCACAGGTAGGGTCTGCCCTCATCTCACAGGTAAGGTCTGCCCTCATGTTGCCCTCATCTCACAGGTAAGGTCTGCCCTCATCTCACAGGTAAGGTCTGCCCTCATCTCACAGGTAAGGTCTGCCCTCATCTCACAGGTAGGGTCTGCCCTCATCTCACAGGTAAGGTCTGCCCTCATCTCACAGGTCAGGTCTGTCCCCATCTCACAGGTAAGGTCTGTCCCCATGTCACAGGTAAGGTCTGTCCCCATCTCCCAGGTAGGGTCTGTCCCCATGTCACAGGTAAGGTCTGTCCCCATGTCACAGGTAAGGTCTGTCCCCATCTCCCAGGTAAGGTCTGTCCCCATGTAACAGGTAAGGTCTGTCCCCATGTCACAGGTAAGATCTGTCCCCATGTCACAGGTAAGGTCTGTCCCCATCTCACAGGTAAGGTCTGCCCTCATCTCACAGGTAAGGTCTGTCCCCATCTCACAGGTAAGGTCTGTCCCCATCTCCCAGGTAAGGTCTGTCCCCATGTCACAGGTAAGGTCTGTCCCCATGTCACAGGTAAGGTCTGACCCCATGTCACAGGTAAGGTCTGTCCCCATCTCACAGGTAAGGTCTGTCACCATGTCACAGGTAAGGTCTGTCCCCATCTCCCAGGTAGGGTCTGCCCTCATCTCCCAGGTAGGGTCTGCCCTCATCTCCCAGGTAGGGTCTGCCCTCATCTCACAGGTAAGGTCTGTCCCCCATCTCCCAGGTAGGGTCTGCCCTCATCTCCCAGGTAGGGTCTGCCCTCATCTCACAGGTAAGGTCTGTCCCCATCTCCCAGGTAGGGTCTGCCCTCATCTCACAGGTAAGGTCTGTCCCATCTCACAGGTATAGGATATGTCCCATCTCACAGGTAAGGTCTGTCCCATGTAACAGGTAAGGTCTGTCCCCATCGCACAGGTAAGGTTGCCCACATCTCACAGGTAAGGTCTGTCCCCATCTTCACAGGTAAGGTCTGTCCCCTTCTCCAGGTAAGGTTGTCCATGGTCACAGGTAAGGTCTGTCCCCATGTCACAGTAAGGTCTGTCCCCAGGTACAGGTAAGGTCTGTCCCCATCTCACAGGTAAGGTTGCCTCATCTCAGTAGGGTCTGGCCCACATCTCACAGGGTATGGTCTGCCCTCATCTCGCAGGTAAGGTCTGCCCTCATCTCCAGGTAGGGTCTGTCCCCCATCTCACAGGTAGGTCTGTTCCCATCTATTCAGGTTGGGTCTGCTCATTCTCAGGTAAGGTATGTCCCCATCTCACAGGTAAGTCTGTCCATGTCAAGGTAGGGTCTGCCCTCATCTCACAGGGAAGGTCGCCTATGTTGCCCTCATCTCACAGGGTAAGTCTGCCTCATTCACAGGTAAGGTCTGCCCTCATTCACAGGTAAGGTTGCCCTCATTCACAGGTAGGGTCTGCCCTCATCTCACAGGTAAGGTCTGCCCTCATCTCACAGGTCAGGTCTGTCCCCATCTCACAGGTAAGGTCTGTCCCCATGTCACAGGTAAGGTCTGTCCCCATCTCCCAGGTAGGGTCTGTCCCCATGTCACAGGTAAAGTCTGTCCCCATGTCACAGGTAGGGTCTTTCCCCATCTCCCAGGAAGGTCTGTCCCCATGTAACAGGTAAGGTCTGTCCCCATGTCACAGGTAAGATCTGTCCCCATGTCACAGGTAAGGTCTGTCCCCATCTCACAGGTAAGGTCTGCCCTCATCTCACAGGTAAGGTCTGTCCCCATCTCACAGGTAAGGTCTGTCCCCATCTCCCAGGTAAGGTCTGTCCCCATGTCACAGGTAAGGTCTGTCCCCATGGTCTCAGGTAAGGTTCTGCCCCATGTCACAGGTAAGGTCTGTCCCCATCTCACAGGTAAGGTCTGTCACCATGTCACAGGTAAGGTCTGTCCCCATCTCCCAGGTAGGGTCTGCCCTCATCTCCCAGGTAGGGTCTGCCCTCATCTCCCAGGTAGGGTCTGCCCTCATCTCACAGGTAAGGTCTGTCCCCCATCTCCCAGGTAGGGTCTGCCCTCATCTCCCAGGTAGGGTCTGCCCTCATCTCACCAGGTAGGTCTGTCCCATCTCCAGGTTGGGTCTGCCCTCATCTCACAGGTAAGGTCTGTTCCCCATTCTCACAGGTAAGTGTCTGTCCCCATCTCACAGGTATTGGTCTTGTCCCCATGTCACAGGTAAGGTCTGGTCCCCATTTCACAGGTCAAGGTCTGCCCTTTCTCACAGGTAGGTCAGATCCCATCTCAAAGTAGGTCTGTGCCCCATCTCCAGGTAAGTTATGTCCCCAATGTCTCAGGTAAGGTCTGTCCCCATGTCACAGGTAAGGTCTGTCCCCATGTCACAGGTAAGGTCTGTCCCCATCTCACAGGTAAGGTCTGTCCCCATGTCACAGGTAAGGTCTGTCCCCATCTCACAGGTAAGGTCTGCCCTCATCTCCCAGGTAGGGTCTGCCCTCATCTCACAGGTAAGGCTCTGTCTCATCTACCAGGTAGGGTCTGCCCTCATCTCCAACAGGTAGGTTGCCATCAACTCAAGGTAAGTTTCTGTCCCCATCTCACGGTAAAGGTCTGTCCCCATCTCCCAGGTAAGGTCTGTCCCCATGTCACAGGTAAGGTCTGTCCCCATGTCACAGGTAAGGTCTGACCCCATGTCACAGGTAAGGTCTGTCCCCATCTCACAGGTAAGGTCTGTCACCATGTCACAGGTAAGGTCTGTCCCCATCTCCCAGGTAGGGTCTGCCCTCATCTCCCAGGTAGGGTCTGCCCTCATCTCCCAGGTAGGGTCTGCCCTCATCTCACAGGTAAGGTCTGTCCCCCATCTCCCAGGTAGGGTCTGCCCTCATCTCCCAGGTAGGGTCTGCCCTCATCTCACAGGTAAGGTCTGTTCTCCCATCTCCAGTAGGGTCTGCCCTCATCTCACAGGTAAGTCTGTCCCCATCACCGGTAAGGTTCTGTCCCCATCTCACAGGTAAGGTCTGTCCCATGGTCACAGGTAAGTCTGTCCCCATCTCACAGGTATGGGTCTGCCTCATCTCAAGGTAAGGTCTGTCCCTTACTCAAGGTAAGGTCTGTCCCCATCTCACAGGTAAGGTCTGTCCCCATGTCACAGGTAAGGTCTGTCCCCATCTCACAGGTAAGGTCTGCCCTCATCTCACAGGTAAGGTCTGTCCCCATCTCACAGGTAAGGTCTGTCCCCATCTCCCAGGTAAGGTATGTCCCCATGTCACAGGTAAGGTCTGTCCCCATGTCACAGGTAAGGTCTGTCCCCATGTCACAGGTAAGGTCTGTCCCCATCTCACAGGTAAGGTCTGCCCTCATCTCCCAGGTAGGGTCTGCCCTCATCTCACAGGTAAGGTCTGCCCTCATCTCACAGGTAAGGTCGGCCCTCATCTCCCAGGGAGGGTCTGTCCCATCTCACAGGTAGGGGTCTGTCCCCATTCACAGGTAGGGTCTGCCCTCATCTCACAGTAGGTCTTTTGTCACATCTCACAGGTAGGTCTGTCCCATGTCACAGGTAGGGTTGCCTATCTCACAGGTAAGGTCTGCCTCATGTTGCCCTCATCTCACAGGTAAGGTCTGCCCTCATCTCACAGGTAAGGTCTGCCCTCATCTCACAGGTAAGGTCTGCCCTCATCTCACAGGTAGGGTCTGCCCTCATCTCACAGGTAAGGTCTGCCCTCATCTCACAGGTCAGGTCTGTCCCCATCTCACAGGTAAGGTTCTGTCCCATGTCACAGGTAAGGATCTGTTCCCCAATCTCCCAGGTAGGGTCTGTCCCCATGTCACAGGTAAGGTCTGTCCCCATGTCACAGGTAAGGTCTGTCCCCATCTCCCAGGTAAGGTCTGTCCCCATGTAACAGGTAAGGTCTGTCCCCATGTCACAGGTAAGATCTGTCCCCATGTCACAGGTAAGGTCTGTCCCCATCTCACAGGTAAGGTCTGCCCTCATCTCACGGTAAGGTCTGTCCCCCATCTCAAGTAAGGTCTGTCCATCTCCCAGGTAAAGTCTTTCCCCATGTCACAGGTAGGTTCTGTCCCCATGTCACAGGTAAGGTCTGTCCCATGTACAGGTAAGTCTGTTCCCCATCTCACAGGTAAGGTCTGTCACCATGTCACAGGTAAGGTCTGTCCCCATCTCCCAGGTAGGGTCTGCCCTCATCTCCCAGGTAGGGTCTGCCCTCTTCTCCCAGAGTAGGGTTGCTCATCTCACAGGTAAGGGTCTGTCCCCATCTCCCAGGTAGGGTCTGCCCTCATCTCACAGGTAGGGTCTGCCCTCATCTCACAGGTAAGGTCTGTCCCCATCTCCCAGGTAGGGTCTGCCCTCTTCTCTAAGGTAGGTCTGTCCCCATCTCACAGGTAAGGTCTGTCCCCATCTCACAGGTAAGGTCTGTCCCCATGTCACAGGTAAGGTCTGTCCCCATCTCACAGGTAAGGTCTGCCCTCATCTCACAGGTAAGGTCTGTCCCCATCTCACAGGTAAGGTCTGTCCCCATCTCCCAGGTAAGGGTATGTCCCAGTGTCCACAGGTAAGGTCTGTCCCATGTCACAGGTAAGGTCTGTCCCCATGTCACAGGTAAGGTCTGTCCCCATCTCACAGGTAAGGTCTGTCCCCATGTCACAGGTAAGGTCTGTCCCCATCTCACAGGTAAGGTCTGCCCTCATCTCCCAGGTAGGGTCTGCCCTCATCTCACAGGTAAGGTCTGTCCTCATCTCCCAGGTAGGGTCTGCCCTCATCTCACAGGTAAGGTCTGCCCTCATCTCACAGGTAAGGTCTGTCCCCATCTCCACAGTAAGGCCCCCCCCCCCCCCCCCCCCCCCCCCCCCCCCCCCCCCCCCCCCCCCCCCCCCCCCCCCCGGGGGGGGGGGAGGGGCTCTGTCCCCATCTCCACAGGTAAGGTCTGCCCTCATCTCACAGGTAAGGTCTGTCCCCATGTCACAGGTAAGGTCTGTCCCCATCTCACAGGTAAGGTCTGCCTGCCCTCATCTCACAGGTAAGGTCTGCCCTCATCTCACAGTTAAGGTCTGCCCTCATCTCACAGGTAAGGTCTGTCCCCATGTCACAGGTAAGGTCTGCCCTCATCTCACAGGTAAGGTCTGCCCTCATCTCACAGGTAAGGTCTGTCCCCATCTCACAGGTAGGGTCTGTCCCCATCTCACAGGTAAGGTCTGTCCCCATCTCACAGGTAAGGGTCTGCCCCTCATCTCACAGAGTAAGGTCTGCCACATCTCACAGATAGGCTGTCCCCATACTCCCATGTAATGTCTGTCCCCATGTCTCAGGTAAGGTTGTCCATCTCACAGTTAAGGTCTGTCCCCATCTCACAGGTAAGTTCTGCCCCTCATCTCACAGGTAGTGTCTGCCTATCTCACAGGTAGGTCTGTTCCCCATCTCACAGGTAGGGTCTGTCCCCATCTCACAGGTAAGGTCTGCCCTCATCTCACAGGTAAGGTCTGTCCCCATCTCACAGGTAGGGTCTGTCCCCATCTCACAGGTAAGGTTTGCCCTCATCTCACAGGTAAGGTCTGCCCTCATCTCACAGGTAAGGTCTGCCCTCATCTCACAGGTAAGGTCTGTCCCCATCTCACAGGTAAGGTCTGTCACCATGTCACAGGTAAGGTCTGTCCCCATCTCCCAGGTAGGGTCTGCCCTCATCTCCCAGGTAGGGTCTGCCCTCATCTCCCAGGTAGGGTCTGCCCTCATCTCACAGGTAAGGTCTGTCCCCCATCTCCCAGGTAGGGTCTGCCCTCATCTCCCAGATAGGGTCTGCCCTCATCTCACAGGTAAGGTCTGTCCCCATCTCCCAGGTAGGGTCTGCCCTCATCTCACAGGTAAGGTCTGTCCCCATCTCACAGGTAAGGTCTGTCCCCATCTCACAGGTAAGGTCTGTCCCCATGTCACAGGTAAGGTCTGTCCCCATTCCAGTAAGGTTGCCCTCATTCAAGTAAGTCTGTCCCCATCTCACAGTAAGGTCTGTCCCATCTCCAGGGTAAGGTATGTCCCCATGTCACAGGTAAGGGTCTGTCCCCTTGTCACAGTAAGGTCTTGTCCATCTAACAGGTAAGGGCTGCCCTCATCTCCCAGGTAGGGTCTGCCTCATCTCCACTGGTAAAGGTTGCCTCATCTCACAGTAAGGTCTGCCCTCATCTCCTGGTTAGGGTCTGTCCCCATCTCACAGGTAGGGTCTGTCCCCATCTCACAGGTAGGGTCTGCCCTCTTCTCACAGGTTTAAGGTCTGTCCCCATGCACGGTAAGGTCTGTCCCATGTCACAGGTTGGGTTGCCCTCATCTCACAGTAAGGTCTGCCTAATGGTTGCCCTCATCTCAACAGGTAAAGGTCTGCCATCATCTCACATGTAAGGTTCTGCCCTCATCTCACAGGTAGGTCTTGCCTCATCTCACAGGGAGGGTCTGCCTCATCTCACAGGTAGTTCTGCCCTCATCTCACAGGTCAGGTCTGTCCCCATCTCACAGGTAAGGTCTGTCCCCATGTCACAGGTAAGGTCTGTCCCCATCTCCCAGGTAGGGTCTGTCCCCATGTCACAGGTAAGGTCTGTCCCCATGTCACAGGTAAGGTCTGTCCCCATCTCCCAGGTAAGGTCTGTCCCAGAAACAGTAAGGTCTGTCCCCATGTACAGGTAAGATCTGTCCCTGTCACAGTAAGGTCTGTCCCATCTCACAGGTACGGTCTGCCCTCATCCACAGGTAAGGTCGGTCCCCATCTCAAGGTAAGGTCTGTTCCCCATCTCCATGGTAAGGTCTGTCCCATGGCACAGGTAAGGTCTGTCCCTTGGCACAGTAAGTCTGTCCCCATGTCACTGGTAAGGTCGGTCCCCATCTCAAGGTAAGGGTATTTCTTTAGTTTATTTTTTTTTTATCTTATCTTTTGTTTTTTGTTTGCCGGAATTCTGTGGTCTTTGGGGTTTTTTTGGGTTTATTTTTCGAGGGTTTCAGTTTTTTATTAATTAGTTTTAGTGTGGCTGTAATTTATTTTCTTTCCAGTTCTTGCCCCCCCCCCCTCCCTCCCCCCCCCCCCCCCTAGCCCCCCCTCCCTTTTTTTGTTTTGTTTCTGTCTCCATGTCACAGGTAAGGTCTGTCCCCATCTCCCAGGTAGGGTCTGCCCTCATCTCCCAGGTAGGGTCTGCCCTCATCTCCCAGGTAGGGTCTGCCCTCATCTCACAGGTAAGGTCTGTCCCCCATCTCCCAGGTAGGGTCTGCCCTCATCTCCCAGGTAGGGTCTGCCCTCATCTCACAGGTAAGGTCTGTCCCCATCTCCCAGGTAGGGTCTGCCCTCATCTCACAGGTAAGGTCTGTCCCCATCTCACAGGTAAGGTCTGTCCCCATCTCACAGGTAAGGTCTGTCCCCATGTCACAGGTAAGGTCTGTCCCCATCTCACAGGTAAGGTCTGCCCTCATCTCACAGGTAAGGTCTGTCCCCATCTCACAGGTAAGGTCTGTCCCCATCTCCCAGGTAAGGTATGTTCCCCATGTCACAGGTAAGGTCTGTCCCCATGTGCACAGGTAAGGTATGTCCCCATGTCACAGGTAAGGTCTGTCCCATCTCACAGGTAAGGTCTGTCCCATGTCACAGGTTAGGGTCTGTCCCCCATCCCCTCCCCCCCCAGGTAGGGTCTGCCTCATCTCCCAGGTAGTCTGCCTCATCTCACAGGTAAGGTCTGTCCTCATCTCCCAGGTAGGGTCTGCCCTCATCTCACAGGTAAGGTCTGCCCTCATCTCACAGGTAAGGTCTGTCCCCATCTCACAGGTAAGGTCTGTCCCCATCTCACAGGTAAGGTCTGCCCTCATCTCACAGGTAAGTCTGTTCCCCTTGTCACAGGTAAGGTCTGTCCCCATCTCACAGGTAAGGTCTGCCTGCATCATCTCACAGGTAAGGTCTGCCCTCATCTCACAGTGAAGGTCTGCTCATTCCCAGGTAAGGTCTGTTCCATGTCACAGAAGGTCTGCCATCTTCTCACAGGTTAAGGTCTGCCTCATTCACAGGTAAGGTCTGTCCCCATCTCACAGGTCGGGTTCTGTCCCCATCCTCAAGGTAAGGTCTGTCCCCTCTTCACAGGTAGGGTCTGCACTCATCTCACAGGGTCAAGGTCTGCCTCATCTCACAGGTAGGTCTGTCCCATCTCACATGTAGGTCTGTCCCATGTCAAGGTAAGGTCTGTCCCCATCTAAAGGTAAGGTCTGTCCCCATCTCACAGGTAAGGTCTGCCCTCATCTCACAGGTAGTGTCTGCCCTCATCTCACAGGTAAGGTCTGTCCCCATCTCACAGGTAGGGTCGTCCCATATCACTGGTTAAGGTCTGCCCATCATCTCCACAGGAAGGTCTGTCCCCATCTCAAAGTTGGTCTGTCCATCTCACAGGTAGTTGCCCTCATCTCACAGGTAAGTCTGCCCTCATCTCACAGGTAAGTCTGCCCTCTCTCACAGTAAGGTCTGCCTCATCTCACAGGTAGGGTCTGCCCTCATCTCACAGTGAAGGTCTCGTCCCCTCTCACAGTAGGTTGCCTCATTTACAGGTAAGGTCTGCCATCTACAGGTAAGGTCTGTCCCCATCTCACAGGTAGGGTCTGCCCTCATCTCACAGGTAAGGTCTGCCCTCATCTCACAGGTAAGGTCTGCCCTCATCTCACAGGTAAGGTCTGCCCTCATCTCACAGGTAAGGTCTGTCCCCATTCACAGGTAGGGTCTGTCTCATCTCACAGGTAAGGTCTGTCCCATCTCACGGTAGGGTCTGTTCCATCTCACAGGTAAGGTCTGCCTCATCTCAGAGGTTAAGGTCTGTCCCCATCTCACAGGTAGGGTCTGTACCCATCTCAAGGGTAAGGTTTGCCCTCATCTCACAGGTAAGTCTGCTAATCTCAAGGTAAGTGTCTTTGCCTCATCTCAAGGTAGGGTTGCCCTCATTCTCAAGTAGGTCTGTCCCCATCTCACAGGTAAGGTCTGCCCTCATTTCACAGGTAAGGTCTGCCCTCATCTCACAGGTAAGGTCTGTCCCCATCTCACAGGTAGGGTCTGCCCTCATCTCTCAGATAAGGTCTGCCCTCATCTCACAGGTAAGGTCTGCCCTCATCTCACAGGTAAGGTCTGCCCTCATCTCACAGGTAAGGTCTGTCCCCATCTCACAGGTAGGGTCTGTCCCCTTCTCAAGTAGGATCTGTCCCCATCTCACAGGTAGGTCTGCCCTCATCTCACAGGTAAGGTCTGTCCCCATCTCACAGGTAAGGTCTGTCCCCATGTCACAGGTAGGGTCTGCCCTCATCTCACAGGTAGGGTCTGCCCTCATCTCACAGGTAAGGTCTGCCCTCATCTCACAGGTAAGGTCTGCCCTCATCTCACAGTAAGGGTCTGCCCTCATCTCACAGGTAGGGTCTGCCCTCATCTCACAGGTAGGGTCTGCCCTCATCTCACCAGGTAGGTCTGCCTCTTTCACAGGTAAGGTCTGCCCTCATCTCACAGTAGGTCTGCCCTCATCTCCCAGGTCGGGTCTTGTTCCCCATCTCAAGGTAGGGTCTGTCCCCATCTCACAGGTGGTTGCCTCTATTTCACAGTAAGGTCTGTCCCCATTCAAGATTAAGGTCTGTCCCCATGTCACAGGTCGGTCTGCCCTCATCTACAGGTAGTTGCTCTCATGTTGCCTCATTACCAGGTAAGGTCTGCCCTCATCTCCAGGTATGGTCTGCCTCATCTACAGGTAAGGTTCTGCCTCATTACAGGTTGGGTCTGCCCTCATCTCACAGGTAAGGTCTGCCCTCATCTCACAGGTAAGGTCTGCCCTCATCTCACAGGTAAGGTCTGCCCTCATCTCCCAGGTAGGGTCTGTCCCCCCATCTCACAGGTAGGGTCTGTCCCCATCTCACAGGTAGGGTCTGTCCCCATCTCCCATGTAGGGCCTGCCCTCATCTCACATGTAGGGTCTGCCCTCATCTCAGTGATTTTCCCAGTTCTGTGACCTATTTATGAGACAGGTCTATAGTAATTGTAGTCTTTTAAATATTTCAGTAAAACTTCTGAATAACTATTGACCAATCTTTCTTTTTAGTCTAGATAGGTGATTAATTTTGTGATTTTATATTTTGAGAGGCAGATCACGCGTGACTGGCAACGTGGTAATTTTTAGTTACACCTTAACCCTTTCAACTCTAAGTGAATGGAATGAACTGGGATATGTTAATTTTCCGACCAATCCAATCATCACAAAATGGTTTTCAGACTAGTCATTTTATAAAAAAAAAAAATGTTTTTTTAAAATACCAAAATTACTTGAAAAAAGTGCAGATCATGATGAGACGGCTCGTTGTGAACATCACAAAAGTGGAATGTAGTGTTGAAAGTATTAATTCTCACTAATTTCAGTGCGTAACGGTTTCTCGTGTGTTCCTGTGGCGCTGGCCGAGGGACTGGACATCAAACTGAACACTGCCGTCCGGCAAATACGCTGCACCACCTCCGGTACGCCGCCACCCACCGCTCTGCCCGGGGCTCGTATATGGCATATTGTTGGGACAGGCGCCAAACATATAATGATATAAATATTCACTGATATTGGTTTTTGCATGGATATTTGATGTTGATCATGTTAACACTCACCGTTATGCGCCGTCATCTGCTCTGATAATATGATGCACCTCGTCTATTCAGTGTTCTGTACTAGAGTGTGGTATACTTAACACATGTACTTGAACATGTACATGTACTTGTACAGGTAATATATGGGATTTAGTACTAAACCCATTGACCCGGCCTTAAATGACCTTAGCTGTTGATAGGCCGTTAAACCCTAACAAACAAACAAACTTAACGCATGTCAAATATCATAATTATGAAATTATATTTCTATGCAGGCACCTGACTATGTACACCTGACTTCCAATCCGGAGGTTGTGGGTTCAAACCTCACCTAGGGACGTCAAGCGGCATAGTGGATAAGGCATTGGACTTCAATACTGGAGGTTGTGTGTTTAATCCTCGCCCTAGGTGTGAAAAATACCTCCATAGTATTTCCATCCCACTGGTCTTTCGAAAGAAACTTAAAACTGTGGTCCCGTCTCTATATGACCTTAGCTGTTGCTGGGACGTTAAACCCATTCACTTTCCAATCCTCGCCTAGGGCATCAAAAATAATTTCATAGTATTCCCATCCCACTGGTCTTTTGGATGAGACTTTGAAACCAAGGTCCCGTTCCTAATTGACCTGAACTGTTGCTGGGACGTTAACTTCATTCACTTTTCACTTTCCATTTCTATGCACTCGCGTCTTCATGTTCACACATTGTCCGCTTAAATGACACCAACCTGTGTTGGGGTAATTCAGATCAAGACAACATTCAAAACAATGTGTTACAATGAGTAATCATTGGTGACTCCTCAGCACTAAGACTGGGGAATGCCAGCAACTTCATCATTAAATGACATACGATATACGCCATGTGACTTTATACCTTCGAAAATAAGCGTAATTTCATTAAATACGTTTACAAAGTTTGAAATATTTTTCAGAAATAAAGTCAAAAGTTTACAAAATCTGCGGAATATAATTCTGCATGTACTCTGAAAATTTTGTAAACTTTTGACGCCATTTACGGAAAATATTGTAAATTTTGTAAACATATTTCATGAAATTACGCAGATGTCCAAAGGTACAAGATCACACGGCGTGTCTCATATATTCATGTGTGCCACCTGTGGATTCAGTCAGCCTGAATGGCGCCCCGCCTCTCCCATGTGATACAGACCATCCATTGGACCCTGAGCCAACAAATGAAGCTGCTGGAATTGGACCATCAGATTTAATTCCAATGCCCATTATAAAAGTTTCTGAGAATATTATCGAGAGAAATTCAGACTGTATCAGACAGTTGGATTGGTCAAGATTGAGCTGTGACCAAACCAACTACCTGATAATGCTGTTTGTGCTCAGTCTTGACCAAAGTTTAACAAACCCTATCACAGGCGTGGAGGTAGTGACGAGCAATGCGAAGAACAACACCAACCAGCAAACGTTCAAGGGCGACGCGGTGCTGTGTACGATCCCCCTGGGGGTGATGAAGGAGTGTGTGCGGGGAACCGGTATCAACAGTATCCAGTTCCTGCCCCCTCTCCCGGAGTGGAAGTCCGCCGCCATACAGAGAATGGGTTTTGGTAATCTCAACAAGGTAACTCCACACTGCCCACAACACTCAACATTTTTTGGTCCTTGATTATGTGATAGAAAGTGGGCAATTATACTTTTCTTTTGAAGTTTCATCGGTCCGTCTGTACATTTGTATGAGTTTCGTTATGACTTTCCTGATGAATTTCTTCATCAGGCCTTAATGTCAATATAACTTGAAGGATTATTCAGACACTTGATAATCCGTGGTCTAGTATTGAAAGGTCGTATACCTTTTAATGCCTCCTATGCGATAGCAAGGGGACCATATTGTGTTGCTCTTGAGGTTCCGTACGTCTGTTCGTACGTCCATCCGTCTGTCACGTTTTCCATTCTGCTATGACTTTGTTACAGTATGACTGATTGGCTGGAAACTTTATGTGCATGTTTATTATCACCTATATCAGGGTCAAGGTCAAATGACTTAGAAATTTGTGTCCAGTAGATGCGTGCAGATTTCTAAAATCTCATTATACATATTTTCATTCCCCGCCCATGCTCCCCGCCTCCCATGATGCCCAATGTTAAGGTCAAATAACTTTGAAATTTTTCGTCCAGTAGATGTATGCGCGTTTCTCCATTCTGCAATAACTTCTTTACTGTATGTTTACTGTATGTGCATGTTTCTCATCATTCATCTGTTCATTCACCGCCCCAGCATGCTCCCCTTGCCCCAGGTCAAGGTCAAATAACTATAAATTCCCAGTTCAGTACATTCATTCTGCTATAACGTCTTTGTTTGTGATTCAGCCACCACAGCGATGGGATACATGCCGTTGGCGGCATTCTTGTTTATGTAAAAAAAAATCCTCAACAATTACCTTTTTTTGTGTTTAAAGCATGCACTTCTCTGATGGTTTTGTGATGCTAAATTTTAGCACATGCCCATGATCATGTAATGGTCAAATGCCTCAGCAGGTGCGACACCGCTTCCATGGCGGAATTCTTGTGTATGTCACAGGTCCGAGTCTTCCACCTGTGCTATGGTGCTGTGTATTGCAGATTGTGTCGTGTATTGCAGGCTGCTTCGTGTATTGCAGTATTGCAGGCTGTGTCGTGTATTGCAGGTTGTTCTGTGTTTTGACCGTGTGTTCTGGGACCCGAATGCGAACCTGTTTGGGCATGTGGGGAGCACGACTGCGAGCCGTGGGGAGCTCTTCCTATTCTGGAACCTGTACAAGGCTCCGGTACTGCTGGCCCTGGTTGCCGGGGAAGCCGCCGCCATCATGGAGAACGTCAGTGACGACGTCATCGTCGGCCGCTCCATCGCTGTCCTCAAGGGCATCTTCGGCAACAACGCTGTCCCCCAGGTCGGTGCTTGCGGGGTCCTGGAGGAACGTCTAATCTTGCAATCTTCATTTATTATCCAATCGCGTAACATCTGCAACAATAGTATGTGGCAGCAACGCCGTCCCCCAGGTTGGTGCTCGCGGGGTCTAAATGAACATTTATCCTTACAATCTTCAATTATGTTACTGTTTGTTTCTCACAATGCTACCGAAGAACGTTTGGCCAATAAGCACATTTACAGCAAAAAAATATTTAAATGTACTTTTTCATCAATTACAAAAAAGTAACCCTCACAAGTAACATTTTTTTATTTGATGAAATTTAAAAGAGCTGGGGAGTGACGGTGAGAGCCGAACAAAAAAGGTGAATACGACTCGGAAACCTGGCTAGATAGCTAACTAAAAAACAATAGTTAGATTTAAAATTTCCATAGGAAATTTATTTATTTTTCGCAATAAAATCAATATTTTGTGGAATTTCATCAACAAAATTTATCGGGGGAGGGTGACTTTTTTGCTATTGATGAAAAAGTACTTCCATTTAAATATATTTTAAATTTAATGCGTTTAATAGCCAAAAGTTTGTCGGCAGCAAAACGTGGAACTGTCAATAGGACATCTGCAGGTGGATATTCTCACATGTGTATATAGCCATAACATTGGCCAGGTTTCGTGACACAGACAGTAGACATGCTCCTTTGTTGTGCTGGCCTCCTCCCCCATTTGTCTGAATGCCCAAGGTCATGGTCACTTTGTTGTTATGTTCACTTTGTGGGATTTGTTTTGTAATACAATTTCTTAATTATTGTCCATTTTTTCATCGGTTCATGAGAATGATTCTCATGAACCAATGAAAAAATGGACAATAATTAAGAAATTGTATTACAAAACATGTTTGTGCCTCGGTAGCCAGTGTTTGTTGTATTTCAGCCGAAGGAGACGCTGGTGACGCGATGGCGGGCCGACCCCTGGGCGCGAGGATCCTACTCCTTCGTCGCCGCCGGCTCCACAGGTCAGTCCTACACCCACACTGACCATCACTACCCCGGCACACGTCTCCATATTGATTGGAACTTCCATACTGGGATGACATAATTATTCATTGTTGCATAATTGGATGAGCATTGACTCCATATCAATTGGTACTCGCAAATGGGATGAACATTGACTCCATATCAATTGGTACTCGCAAATGGGATGAACATTGACTCCATATTAATGGGAACTTACATAATGGGATGAACATTGACTCCATATTAATTGGAACTTGCATAATTGGATGAGCATTGACTCCATATTAATTGGAACTTGCATAATGGGATGAACATTGACTCCATATTAATTGGAACTTGCATAATGGGATGAGCATTGACTCCATATTAATGGGAACTTGCATAATGGGATGAACATTGACTCCATATTGATGGGAACTTGCATAATGGGATGAACATTGACTCCATATTAATGGGAACTTGCATAATGGGATGAACATTGACTCCATATTAATTGGGACTTACATAATGGGATGAGCATTGACACCAATGGGAACTTGCATAATGGGATGAACATTGACTCCATATTAATTGGAACTTGCATAATGGGATGAACATTGACTCCATATTAATGGGAACTTGCATAATGGGATGAACATTGACTCCATATTAATGGGAACTTGCATAATGGGATGAACATTGACTCCATATTAATTGGAACTTGCATAATGGGATGAACATTGACTCCATATTAATTGGGACTTACATAATGGGATGAGCATTGACACCAATGGGAACTTGCATAATGGGATGAACATTGACTCCATATTAATTGGAACTTGCATAATGGGATGAACATTGACTCCATATTAATGGGAACTTGCATAATGGGATGAACATTGACTCCATATTAATGGGAACTTGCATAATGGGATGAACATTGACTCCATATTAATTGGGACTTACATAATGGGATGAGCATTGACACCAATGGGAACTTGCATGGGATGAACATTGACTCCATATTAATGGGAACTTGCATAATGGGATGAACATTGACTCCATATTAATGGGAACTTGCATAATGGGATGTACATTGACTCCATATTAATTGGAACTTGCATAATGGGATGAACATTGACTCCATATTAATGGGAACTTGCATAATGGGATGAACATTGACTCCATATTAATGGGAACTTGCATAATTGGATGAACATTGACTCCATATTAATTGGAACTTGCATAATGGGACGAACATTGACTCCATATTAATGGGAACTTTGCATTAATGGGAATGAACATTCCGACTCCATATTAATGGGAATCTTGCATTACTTAGGATGAAACCATTGACTCCATATTTAATTGGAACTTGCATTAATGGGGTTATGTAACATTGACTCCATATTTAATTGGAACTTGGCATAATTGGGATGAACATTGACTACCCATATTAATGGGAAACTTACATAATTGGGATGAACATTGACTCCATATTAATGGGAAAATTTGCCATAATGGGATGAACATTGGGGACTCCATATTTTAATTGGGACTTACAAATAATGGGTATGAGCATTGACACCAAATTGGGAACTTTGCATAATGCTGGGAGAACATTGGGACGCCCATATTAAATGGGGAACTTTGCATAATGGGATGAACATTAGACTCCAACTTAAACCGGGAACTTACATTTAATGGAGGGAAACATTGACCCATATATAAAGTGAACTTGCAAAATGGGATTGGAACCATTGGACTCCATATTCATTGGGAACGTTACAAAAGGGATGAGCATTGACACAATTGGAACTGGGCAAAAATTGGGATGAACATTTGACTCCATTTATTTTTTTTTTTTTTTTTATTTGGGACTTCACATAAAGGGAATGAGGGCATTGACTCCAAGGGAACTTCATAATTGGATAACATTGACTCCATATTAATGGGAACTTGCATAATGGGAATGGGAACATTGAACTCCATAATAATTGGAACTTGCCATAATTGGATTGGGGAACATTACTCATATTAATAATAGGGTACTTTCATAAATGGGATGGACATTGACATCCATATTAATTGGGAACTTGCATAATTGGGATGAACATTGAACTCCATGGTAATTTGGAACTTGCCAATAATTGGGAAATGGGAACATTGACTCCGAGAATAATGGAACTTGGGCAAATTGAATCAACCTTGGACTCCATATTGAATTGGGAACTTGCATATAGGGAATTGGAACATTGTAACTCCATATTAATTGGAACATTACCATAATTGGAATTGGAACCATTGACTCCATATTTACTGGGAACTTGGCATAATGGGATGAATCAAATTAGACTCCATATTAAATGGGAACATTAGCATAATTGGGAATGAGCATTGACAACCACTGGGAACTTGCATAATGGATGACCATTGACTCATAATTAAGGAACTTGCATAATGAGGAATGGGAACATTGACCTCCAAATTTAATGGGAACTAAACATAATGGGATGAAACAATTGGACTCCATTATTAATTGGGAAACTTGCATAATGGGAATTGGAACATTGAACTCCATAATTAATTGGGACTTACCATAATTTGGAAATTGAACATTGACCCCAATGGTAACTTGGGCATTAATCATTGAACATTGACCACCCTATTAATTGGGAAACTTACATAATGGAATGAGGCATTGACAACCAAATTGGGACTTTGCCATAATGGATTGAACAATGGGACTCCATATAATGGAACTTGCATTAATGGGGAATGAACAATTGACTCCATATTAATGGAACTGCATAATTAGGAATTAGGGAACATTGACTCCATTATTAATTGGGGAACTTGCAAATAATGGATGAACATTGACTCCATACCAATGGGGAACTTGCAATAATAGGGATGGAAACATTTGACTCCATATTAAATGGGAACTTGCATAATGGGCAATTGACTCCTTATTAATGAACTGCATAATGGGATGACTGACTCCATATTAATTGAACTTGCATAATGGGTGCATTGATCATTAATGGGAACTTGCATAATGGGATGACATTGACTCCATATTAATTGGAACTTGCATAATGGGGAGCATTGACTCTATTAATTGGAACTTCATAATGGGATATTGTTAATTGGAACTATTGAATCATAACTTGGGATGTAACATTGACTCATATTATGGGAACTTGCATAATGGGTGATGACAATTGACTTCATATATGAACATTGCATATGGGGAATGATGAACATTGACTCCATTTTAATTGCAACTTGCATAATTAGATGACCATTGACATGTTCCAATCAATATGTTGCTGCCCACTACAAGCAGCACTAGGAATTTGTATTTTCTTTATCCTGACTGGCTTGTGAAGTTATTAGGTAACCCTAAATGGCCTGGGTTTGTGGGTGTTGAGCTTCATTCCATTCCATACTGCAGATCTCCAGTTAAGACATTTATTAGTGCATTTTGCACATTTATTATACCCCCACAAACAGAGTTTAGGGGGTGTATATAGTAAATACATGGTTAGTGCCTTAGAATATAAAATATATTCGGTTGAGCCTTAGACAGCTTTATTGGGGCGAGCTTTAGCGAGCCCTAATAAAGTTGTCTGGGCGAAACCAAATATATTTTATATTCTAAGGCACTAACCATGTATTTACTTTATACCGCAACCCATTTTATGTTTACGTCACATTGATTTATGACGTAACGTCAAGTTGTCTGACTGATGTCATTACGGCCGTCTTGGATGAGGAGGACAATGAGCAGTACGGAAAACATTTTATTTTAGAAATTCGCCCCAAAACCATGCTAGCTACCTTGGAAATGATCCAAATAAGAAGACAAGAGCTAGTTTGTTCAAATCGGTCCGGTAATTCTGAAATTATTGCAAAAAATCAATTTGAAGTGGGACAGTTTTGACAAGGTCACTTGAAGGTGGAGGAGCTCGAGAAGCTGGTCGAAAAACAACTTTTTTAGAAATTCACTCCGAAACCCGGCTAGATAGCTTGGAAATGGTCTAACTAAGAAAACAAGAGTTAGTTTGTGAAAAAATCGGTCCAGTAATTCTAAAATTATTCCAACACTATTGAGGTGAAGTGAGACACTTTTTCCGTTGCTATTTTGAACCCACTGGTCACATGACGAGAGGTCAAAGTTGAGAAAATAAAGCTAGTACGGCTGGTACCCGGCATTGTAATTATATGCAAACTGAGCACCAAAACAAAAGTGCAAGTTTATTATGCTACTTTGATGTATATACGGTTAGTAGCGAATATAGATGATGTTTATTAGGTTACTTCAGACGCTGGTTGCGGTATAAATAGGAGTCAACGGTCCTGTCGGTCGGGGAGAAAATAATTGAGTACCTATTATACACTGTAAATACATATTATAAATTCAGTTATCCATTTACAAAAGTAAAAGATGCATTGATTTTCGTACAATACACTTTAGAGGCAATGCTAATCTGTAGCTCAATTCTGCACCTACAGGTAACGACTACGACCTGATGGCCACCCCCATCTCCCCGCAGCAGGGTGCCCTGCCGCGCCTGTTCTTCGCGGGCGAGCACACAATCCGCAACTACCCAGCCACTGTACATGGTGCCATGTTGAGCAGTCTGCGTGAAGCTGGCCGGATTGCCGATCAGTTCCTCGGGGCTCCGTATGCCCTGCCCACCCGCCAGCCTGCCGCCTCCTCCGCTGTCTGACCACCCACCTCGACTGTGTGATGCCCAACTGGACAGCCCACCACCTGCATGTGACAGCGTGACCATTCACAAAACTTCCTAAACACTCTCATAGTCAAAACTAGACTGTTGGTTTGGCTGTACTCTGAGATGCCAATGAAATATTAAACATTTCAGTTATAATTCCAATTTCTCGTATCTGGGGGCTGTTTCACTAAACTTTGTACGACTACAATGTTTGTAAGTGCATAATTATGATAGTCTGTAAATTTTTGGATTTACATTTATTGAGCATAGGCTGCATATGCAGCGGTCAGCAGGTTTTATAATGACACCGACAGAACTGTGGGCCTCTGGGTTATAAACGTGTGATAATGTAATAATGGTAACCCGTCACCACCAATGGCACCATCTGATGGTCACATGTCCGCAGATGCTTCGTTGGCGAGAACCATCACTAATGTTTTACTCACTGAATGGCCAATGGTCTACACCCTGATCCAACTGCACACATGTGCCAGTTGATCTGGCACTACGTTACATGGCAGCATTTTGTGTAGGTTTGTGGCGTGTCACACAGTGTCTGGTGGGTATTGAGAGCCGATACAGAGACTGCATCGTGTCACGGCTGTCTAAAGAATGTTTTATCGTCTTAGGCCGCTAGGGCCTGACATTCTGTTAGTGGATACAATGTCGGAGGGACTGAACTCCAAACACCGCTGCTTATCTCAGTTATGGTATGCCTTGTTACACTGGAGGAAATCTAAACTCGTGCATACTGGAAATGTATGTTTGTATGTGTCGTGCTAACCTTTCATTAAGATAGTGATAAGATACAAAAGTGAATGAGTTTAACGTCCCAGCAACATCTAAGGTCATATAGAGACGGGACTACAGCTTAAAGTCTCAACTGACAGACCAGTGCAATGGAAATACTATGCAAGTATTTGTCACTCCTCGGGTGAGGATTGAACTCACAACCTTCAGTATTGAAGTCCAATGCCATATCCCCTAGGCCACTGCCCAGCCAAAATATGAATGTATTCCAAGCTTGAGTGTGCAACTATACGTTTTTATGTATGACACGTTTGTATTTCTCCATTCTGCAGGCGTGTTAGCTCCAGATTATGGTGCAATTCGAGTTGTGATCCCTAGTGTACCAATGTTTAGTAACATGGATCTGCTCATAGGTGACATTCAACCTTAAAAGTCAGTACCGGAAATTGTCATTTGCTGTTGTTTCCTGTTTCCCTTTTTTTTTCTCAATTAAAATGTGGTTTGACAGCCGACACATTGGCCGTCAACTGAAGCCAGGTACTCCGTGTATGGTAGGTTATTCTAAAGGGATGAAATGAGACACGCCATGTGATTTTGTACTGATTTTGTATTAATTCCTGAAAATTATTTACAAAATTTACGATATCTTCTGTAAATGATGTCGAAAGATGAAAACAATCTGTATTGCAAATTCGGAATACTATTCTGCATTTGCTATGAAGATTTTGTCATCTTTCGACATCATTTACGGAAAATATCGTAAATTTTGTAAATAATTTTCAGGATTAAATATAGTATGTTCATCCACATGTTCATAGGTACAAAATCGTATGGCGTGTCTCAAACGTGGGCACTGATTTTGCTGTAGTATTAGATGCGTGTGGCTTCCACATTGTCTGGGACATGGATTGACCTGTCATTCCATCCATACTCACACACGACAAGGTCCATGGGGGCGTTTCACTAACTTCGTACAACTAAAATGTTTGTAAGTGGAAAATTACGATAGTCCGTAAATTTCACATTAAAAATGTTTTCTTGTAAACAATTAATGGATTTACATTTATTGAGCATAGGCTGCATATGCAGCCTATGCTCAATAAATGTAAATCCATAAATTGAAATTTACAGACGATCTTAAATTTGCACTTACGAACATTTTAGTTGTAAGAAGTTTAGTGAAACGGCCCCCATGTGTCTACATGGTAAAGTATTCTGCTATATAGTTTACACAAAATGCATGCATTTGACTCGTCTCCACATCCATTTAATATATTCATTCATAAATCTAATGCGGGTCAACATTCATATATATCATATACTCGTGTGCATTCCCACATCACGACAGTGTACCGGTAGGTAGCATACCATCACCGCATTGTTCCCATCACTGAGAATCACTGGTGCTGCACTCCGCGCCGGTGTAAAATGTTTTCTGTCGAAAACTGCACCGGTTTCTTGATGAGATGCCACTTGTGAGCTATCGCATAAACACATTTTTCGTCTAGTAACTGGCAAATGTGTTGCGCCGGTTGCTTGAAGAAAATGTGTATCTCCCGCATGTAGCTGAATGGGAATTTGTCCGGATTCTAGCGCCTATTTCCACATGAAATATTTTACGCCGGCATAGTGTGCAGCACCAGTGGGACTGAGAAATCCAACACCACGTGTGTTCAGCCGCGGTTTGCTGTAGCCTATTTCACCAACATTGCAAAGTATACTTTTCTAGCAAAGTATATTTTGAGGGAGAAATTTTCAATTTTAGGATAAAATTTTTATTTTACTGAATTTATTACAATGTAATAAATTCAGTATAATAATTCTGCATACTTTTAATCATCAAATATATGCAGTCGTTAGTTCTATATGAAATAATGCATTTCGGGAGAAATCAATGATTACTCCCTCAAAGTATACTTTGCTAGAAAAGTATACTTTGCAATGTTTGTGAAATCGGCTACTGGTCCTTACTGCGACTCCGCCACTCTGGTAATGACCGTAGTAGACCAGCATTGGTAGACAGACAGAGAATACCGGTCTAGTGGCTTTTGATATCGAATTTATCAGGCAAGGCTAGGAAACGCGTAGGAATTCCATTTCTGAGCCGAACTTGATAAACTTGATATCAACGGACACTAGGCTGGTATTCTATTTTTATCCCGTCAACACAGTGCGTATGTGCCGTGAAACACGGTGCCGTGAAACATTTTTGATATCCAGTCAATACTATTTTTGCATTTTACAGCCATTTGTAGGTGTTCATGGGATAAATAGAATAGTAGGTTAGTGCCGTGAATGGGAAAAAATATCTGGCGCGGCACGGAAACGGGATGTGCTCGGCAGAGCCTCGCTCATCCCGTTTTCTGAGCCTTGCCAGATATTTTTTCCCATTCACGGCACTAACCTACTATTCTCTATATCAGGTTCTTTTATGCTAGCTGATGTTCAAACATAAAATAGGTTTCTTTGAAATGAATGTGGACTTATTATTTTGCGTCATTATACTGATGTCATTCATGTTACGCCATTCGACCAATGACACGTCAGTTTTCAAATCGTTGTAACCCGGATATTCGTATCGGGTCAATGCCTGATACAGCATTTTGTTATCAGTGAGTTTGTATTCGGTCGATACAAAGCTTGTTACATAATAAATGGACACAGCAAGTAGAAAATGACATGTATAACTGTACAAGATGTAGTGTTTTGGATTTGCGACCAATGTAATTCCAGATCAGCCTATCCTGCACACTCTGATCAGGATCTACACTGTTTCTAAAAAGCAATGTAGATCATTATCAGGCCAGACGAGTGCTATTTAATCAGATGCTACACTGTGCTCCTAATCCCATAAGCCCCATTTCTCCAGTCACAGCCACAAATAGGTTGTCATGGTTGGCAGCTTGAGTGTTTCCCGAATTTATCAGCGACTCGCGTCGGGCCCTCGTCAGTCTACACAGGTCACAAACTCAATAAGCCGTGTTTTGTCATGGCTGTTTACATATGTGGATGTGGCTGTAGAAATGGGGCGTATGGGTTCTGCTACCAGTGTAAATCCAGATCAGCCTGTGCATCCGCAGTCTGATCAGGATCTGCACTGTTCGCTATTCCATCGATGAAATGCCCATCATGCTTCTAACAAGCACTACAGATTGCTATCAGACTACAGGATCATGGCTGTTTACATATGTGGACGTGACTGCAGAAATGGGGCTTATGGGTATTGCGACCAGTGTAGATCCAGATCAGCCTGTGCATCCGCACACTCTGATCAGGATCTGCATTGTTCACTATTCCATCGATGAAATGCCCATCATGCTTGTAACAAGCAATATATATGTAGATTGCTATCGGACTACAGGATCTGCTAATTGATCACAAGCTACACTGGTTACAAATCCCATAAGCCTCACAAGTCCCATCCAGTGGGTGGTGGTCGGGCGAATGTGACGGTGTAAATTAACGGTAGGGGTTCCTCCTTATAGGAACCACGATTGGCCTGGTTTGGCCCTCAGGTACGTTTTTATCTTTGGCTCTTTTGTTACCTGGGAGTTGAATTGGGTTATTGCCTATTATAAAAGTAGTAAGATTATTACTGATCCTACTGCTTTTGGGTGGGGCCAAGTGATTCTGGTGTAGCGAGGACCTGGCATCAGATCAGGATTATTCTGATTTCAGGGCTGAATATAGTTTTGTTATTGTAAATATTCAGTTCTGATTTTGGGATTTTCCCCCCTTTTATACATACATGTACAGGTAATATATGGGATTTAGTACTAAACCCATTGACCCGGCCTTAAATGACCTTAGCTGTTGATAGGCCGTTAAACCTCAACAAACAAACAAATGAACACAAGTCACATCCACATATCATGCCATGGTTGGTATGTAAATCACTATAGGGAGGAAGTGTGTATTTTTGCCCGGTTAGCTCAGTCGATCAATGTAAACCAGAGGTCCCGGGTTAAAGCCGCGTGGCCAGGTGCACTTTCCTCACCCTGTGACCTGGCCAGTAGAGATTTACTTCCATTTCAAGTGTCTTTACAGTAATGAGCATCTCTAAACTGGCAATTAAGTTTTCATTAAAATTCATGTTCATGATTGCAAGTGGCACAAACATGTCTCGTAGCTGCATTACAATGGAACCTTTGTAATTCTGGCCAAATAGTGTGAACCCTGATCTCCGACCGACTCGAACCTGATCTGTTTCTGCACACATCTCTATTATTTGAACATACATATTGGTAGCATAGAAACCCTGGATTGCCAATAAATAGAAAAGGCAATGGTCGTCTGCTGTTTATTTTCTATTTTCCATTTTTAGCATCAAAACATGCTTTGCCAGCACTTTAGAATAATTTACAACATGCTTTGACAGCACATTAGAACCATTTCCATTGGAAATGATTCTTAAGTGCTGTCAAACCATGTTTTTATTGAGAAATAAGGCAAGATATAAAAGCAACAGCAGATGACAATTGTTGTGTGTAGCGGTCTAAGGGTTATTCAAAATGGATCATTAATTTCTGCCATCTGTTTATTATCATATTAAAGGTACATGCCCACTCAGTAGGTACAACATGTTCTTTATATCGGAGACATCACCAAGAGACATTTTCTGGCAAAATAAACATTCATTCACCATTACCCCACGTATTGATTGGCATTATTATACATTTAATATCCGACGTAAATGTCCATACTGATATCAGGGGCGATAACCGTGTTTCCTTAATATGTTAACGGGCATTACTATTTATTCTCTGTATTTATTTTTTGATATGCAATGATCATACTTTATAATCTGTCAAAAATATTATTTTTTTTCAGGCGACGCATTTAATTAGTACATGTATAAATAATTAAAAAATAGCATGCCTCATTTGCATATGAAAATAGCCCGATACCACCGCGCACCACTATCAGTAAAATAAATATTACTAAATGATTATACATGAACTGGTGGAATAGTGACACAATTATACACTTAGTTAACTCATATATAGAACATTTTGTGCCTACCGAGTGGGCATGCACCTTTAATAAATAAATAAATAAATTTATGATAATAAACTGAGTTATCTCGATACAACTTATAAAACATCTTAACTGCATAATTATGTCTTACTAACTGGTTTATAGGAGATAAATCTGACTGAATCAATTTTATTATCGCATCGTTACGAAAACGTTACAGTGGAACCTCTGTAAACCGGACACCCTGGGGACCTCCCATGGTGTCCGGTTTAGAGAGGTTCAACTGTAATTAAGCACTCCATGAACAGTTTTTGTCATTTTCAATTATGTGAAGACACGACAATGAAAGAAATGACAGTGAAACCCATCTACATTAAACACAATTGGGCCGTCAGGATGTCCGGTTTAGAGGGGGTTCTACTGTACATAGTTCCCGTCTTGATCAGGTAGTAAGTTGTCTTGACACGATACTTGTCGCGTCCAGAGGGCCGTTTCACTAAACTTCATATGACTGAAATGTTTGGAAATGCAAACTAATGATAGTCTGTGAATTTCACATTAACAATGTTTTCTTGTAAACAATTATTGGATTTACATTTATATGCAGCCTATGCTCAATAAATGTAAATCCATCAATTGAAATTTCCAGACGATCCTAAATTTGCACTTACACTTGCCCATATTTATAGTTATTATCCCCACACCGATGGGCAAGAGGGGATGTAGCATTAGTCCATGTACGTACAGGAGTGCGTGCTTGTGTACATTAGTAACCCCTACAATTTTTCAATAACTCATGAACCGCTTCACCTATATTGACAATGTGTGTCTATGGATGGTGCTTTGTTTTGCATACGACCCATTTCCGACCGACCAAGATCAAGGTCACTGCGGACTTGCGGTTTGTAAGGCAAAAATCTTGTTTTTTTTTGTTGTTTTTTATCAGCTTAGTGATAACGATGCCCTTGTTTATTTTAAAATACGTAAAAAATGTACTTGAATATAATATTTTTTATATTGTGTTTGAAGTCAAGCAGCTCGATTGCCCGAGCTGTGCTACAGCTCGCGCTCGGCCAATCAAACCGCTTGATTAGGAGTCAACATTTCCAATACATGTTCAGAAAGAGAAATTGGGCTAGATTAATGCAGGCGGTTGTGTACTATCAGTATCAGTGAATGGACAGCTACTGCATACAGGTACCGTACCCCATTGGCTGCCCCAGGGGACAATACAACAGCAGAAACCTGGGGGCCGTTTCACTAAACTTCTTACGACTAAAATGTGCAAAATTATGATAGTCTGTAAATTTCACATTAACAATGTTTTCTTGTAAACAATTACTGGATTTACATTTATTGAGCATTTACAGACGATCCTAAATTTGCACTTACGAACACTTTAGTCATATGACGTTTAGTGAAACGGGCCCCTGGAAGATTTATCAACAAGAAATAAATTAGAAGTAAGCTGTTTATTCTACCATCTGAAAATTAACAATAAAATTTACAAAATACGGAACATGTGAAGGCACAATACCATGTGAACGTTAGGCTATATTTCCCAGTTAGCTTGTGGCTTACACAAGAAATAACAGTTAGACAACATTGTAAAATATAGTAGTCCAAAAATATTATTCGAGGAATGTTTAAAGTGCCTCGCAGTGCTTCCGATCAGCAGATCATGTTGGCTGGTGGTGTTGATCAGCGTGGGCTAAGGTAGACCATGTCTGTCCATCACACTAAGTTATAACATTTTTTCAGAAGATACCAATTTGACTCGCCAACTCAAAATGTTAGGTTTTGTTTGTTTATTCCTGTTTAACGGCGAATGGAGAAATGGGGCTTATGGGATTTGTAACCAGTGTAGCTCCTGATCAAATAGCACACAAGTGTAGCCCGATAACAATCTATATTGCCTGTTAGAACCATGGCTGGAGTTCATTGATGGAATGGTGAACAGTGTAGATCATGATCAGATTTTGTTTGTTTATTAGTGTTTAACGGCCTATCAACAGCTAAGGTCATGTAAGGCCAGACAAACGTGTTCAATCTCATTTTAACCTGCTGCATTGGGTGGGAAATCCCTAAATCAGAACGGAATATTTACATATAGAAAAAATATATTCAGCCCTGAAATTAGTAAAATGCTAGATGAAACGCTGAATAAATGTGTGTGTATTATCATCAAACTGTGTAACACTCGGGTATTCCTCCCATCTACATGGTTTCTCATCCATTGTGCAATGTATCCCAACATTGTGGTGGCTGGATCATAAACAGGCATATTGATGTGGCAAAGAAGCTATAGAAGAATATAAGGTTCGACCTGGGAGACAAATTCATATAAGTCATATGGCTTGTTTTCGAATCCCACCTTTCTTGTATTGTAATGTACATTGTTATTTGTAATTCATAAAATAAATATTGTTTAAACCAAGGTTCGACCATGACCAGCCGTGTGGCACATAGGGAATTGTTTGAATCCCAAGGCCGTAGGCCGCGGGTTCAAACAGTTCCCAAGTGCCACGGCAAACGTTTACCCTCAACCGGACAAGGTCGAGCGTTTGTAAAGTAGAAATGTGCACACATCTACTGAATGTATAAGTTATTTGATCTTGGACATGGGGGAATTTTTAGTTATTGGTGTTTAATGGCCTATCAACAGCTACGGTCATTAATCCCGTATTTAACCTGCTGCATTTGGGGAAAATCCCAAAATCTGAATGGAATATATACATCGAAAAAATCTATATTCAGCCCTGAAAGTGGAATAACCTGGTGCCAGAGGTCCATACCACACCAGTCACTGGGCCCCTTTTCCCCTAAAAGTAATAGCATTACAAATAATCGTACGTGAGGGCCACACGAGGTTTCCGGTCGGGATTCCGGTAAGGATGAACCCCGATTAAATCGCATGCTCCCACCTGCCACTCACTGGACATGGGGAGCATGGGAGGGGCGGGGACTGAATATATGAATGATGAGAAACATGCACTTGGAAGTTTCCAAACAATAAAGTCATACGGTGAAGACGTTAACAGTATGGAAAACGTGACAGACATTCAGACGGACGTACGACTTTTGCATCCATACATGTACAGTGCAGGACAACTCCCTCCAGACAACTCCCTCCAGACCTCCAGACAACTCCCTCCAGACAACTCCCTCCAGACTCCAGACAACTCCCTCCAGACAACTCCCTCCAGACTCCAGACAACTCCCTCCAGACAACTCCCTCCAGACTCCAGACAACTCCCTCCAGTCCAACTCTGCTGCTGATCAGAAGCTCGGCTCAGGTGATACTTTTTGTGGCTGTGACTGGAGAAATTTGGTTTATGGGTAGCTCCTGATCTGCTGGCACAGTTCTGATATACGATAGGGACCTAAACATATGTGCAGGCTGATCTGGATCTACGCTGATCACTAATGCCATAAGCTTCATTTCTCCAGTCAGTCATAATGTTGTGAAATGTACGCTAAATCTACATGTTGATTAAAATATAAAACACTGGGGATGTTCGGGAGACAATCTCTCTTGTAACAAAGGCGATAATAATTTTCGAAATATGCAAACTTTGTTGAAAGTTAAGTTAAATTGAAACATCAATCAACTTTCATAGCTATTTGTCTGTAATTGCAATAGCTACATGATTTCACAAATGTTCTCATTTATTTTATCCATTAGTTTCCATAGATGGGAATATAAAGTTTTAATTGTCTCAAAAGATTGGTCATATATTTATTCTGTAAAAGTTTGCACCAATGTCAGATTCTAATTAAGTTCACTATGAATATGTTCATTAGGCGCACAAGTATACATGAGGATCTGGTCCTAGATTGGGTAAAAGTGAAGTAATTCTCAGTCTGCACTGTATGTATATTTGGCTGTGACTCGAGAAATGGGGCTTATGCGATTTGTGACCAGTATAGCTCCTGATCAAATAGCACACAAGTGTAGCCTGATAACAATCTATATTGCCTGTTAGAACCATGGCTGGATTTCATTGATGGAATAGTGCAGTGCAGATCCTGATCAGACTGCGGATGCACAGGCAGATCTACACTGGTCGCAAAACCTATAAGCCTCATTTCCCGTCGCAGCCAAATATCTGAGGGGTTACCAGAAAGTTTGAGAATTAATGTTGTATAAGCACGACTATAAAACCCAGTATGTACACAGAAAATTTTAATGCAACAACTGATAGTAGTGTTGATATGTGGCTGGAGAAATGGGGCTTATGGGTTTTGCGACCAGTGTAAATCCAGATTCGCACAGGCTGACCAGGATCTACACTGTTCACCATTCCATCAATAAACACCTGTTATGTTTCTAACGAGCAATATAGATCGTTTATCACAATCACATATGAGACACGCCATGCGATTTTGTACCTAAGAACATGTGCGATATCTCGTGAAAAATACTTACAAAATTTAAGGTGTTTTCTGTAAATGACGTCGAGGTGACAACATTTTCATAGCAAATGTGCATTTGCTATGAAAATTATGTCATCTTTCTACGTCATTAATGGAAAATATCACATTTTCTGTAAAAATATTTCATGAAAAATCGCACATGTTCTGCATAGGCAAAATTGAATATTGCCCCACACACTGTAACATCTTACAAGGAGTATTGACTTGAAAACAATGGACTTGTGATGTTGTTAGGTACAAAATCGCATGGCGTGTCTCATATTTGGTTGAACTGTAATTTTTCTGCTATAAAATTAGGTCTTAAACTTTTCGGTAACCCACGTAGATGTGCTATATAGACAAAACCACTGTGGTGACATACATTGTGGCTACAGTACACCAATGTTGCTGTGTTATATATAACCAATGTGAAACATTGACAATGTGACTAAACACAGCATCTCCTGAGAAAACACGGACTGGCTCTGCAGTAAATTGTTGCACAACGCAAACTCAAGTAATACAAGACGAACAATTTTATGACGAAAACATGGAATGTTAAATGACAGATCACGAGTTCATAAAAGGGAAATCAGACAGTAACCGGAATGTATATACTTTTGAAATAATAAGTAATTTCCTGAAATTTGCATGTGAAATATTTCCTAAACTAAAACTATATTATCATAACTGGTCATATGGTTTCAGACCAATGTCTATGGCAATAATACAATATGATAGTGATAAGATTATCCGAGTGTCAAGGTCGGCTTGTTTCACCAAACTTCTTGTTTGTTCGAAGATTTTTATTAATTTGCGTCTCACATTAACTTTGTTAACTAATAATTCCAGAACAAAAATATTTACACAATTCCCTAACATTTGATTGGCCAGTAGCAAGTCTCTGTCCAAAATTTATATCCCAGTAAACTCCCGTGCCGAACTACTTTCCATAACAGTGAGGCGCAGTTAAAATAATTCTTAAGAAAACGGAAAATAAACACATTTTCTTGATGAATTTATTTCAAATGCTGGAATTATAAGGAATGAATGGCCTTTTTCTTGAATTTATCGGGGATATAAACTTGGAAAAGTTGCGGGAATACTGGACGAGGCCTTAAAAAAAAAAAGAATTCAAAAACAATTAAAAAAAAAATAAAACAAATCCAAGTTTATACCCCGATAAATTCCACAAAAAGGCCATTCATTCCTATAACATTACCATAGTGCACATACATGCACACACCATTACATGTGAACACATCCATTAAAGATTTTCCAACATCGGCTGTCAGTGTAAATGTTATTCAAAAAATAAATTTTACACTTACAAAATTCTTAGTCTGACAAAGTTTAGTGAAACAGGCCCCACTTCACTTTCCAGTTTATATACACATAAGACATATTTTTTGTGGAATTGCATGATAATAGAGATAAGCAATAAACAATACTAGATTGCTGGTCCAGCTAGGTGATTATATAAAACAGAGGAGTCTCTCAATCGACACCTCTGTTTGCCTTTACCGCTATATAGGCCTGTGGTGTTGAAAGGGTTAATACACATATTTTGATTTTGATTTTGTATTGCAGCTATTAGTAAATTTGGAAACAAACAGGCCATTGGCCTGACACTTTTCTGGGCTCAAATGCCTGGGCATGGAAGGTCTTCGAGCCAATTGATACCATTATATATAAGCTAAATATATGGTTGGGCCAGCCATTTAGTGTTGTTCATCAATAGGCGAAACATGTCCAGCAATTTCATCAACAGTTAATAAGTCCTGCTTACATGATACATTGACACGGTAGAGCAAACAAACATAAAAACAAAGATCACATGCGTTAGTTTGGTAAATATAGATGGTAAATATAGAGCTCTGGGGCCTGTTTCACTAAACTTTGTACGACTAAAATGTTCGTAAGTGCAAATTTAGGATCGTCTGGAAATTTCAATTGATAGATTTACATGTATTGAGCATAGGCTGCATATGCAGCCTATGCTCAATACATGTAAATCCAATAATTGTTTACAAGAAAACACTGTTAATGTGTAATTTACAGAACTCGTATTTTGCACTTACAAACATTTTAGTCGTACAAAGTTTAGTTAAATGGGGCCCCTGGTAGATAACCAATATAATACATGTACCACAGAGAGTAAAGTAAAAGCATTATGCACAGTGAGGATTAGAGATGACAGGGGCTGCCTGTCTGGCCGTCACCGTGGGCTGCTGTTTACTGTTGACCCTTCACTCCTAAATATCTAACATTGACTGATCCATGCGAATTTATAGACTATTCCATTAATAAGAAAAGGGGTATTCTTAACAAAGAACAATACTGACAAACGCTGCATATCCTTATAAATGAGACCACTTGTTGCAAGCCGGCTCATTTGGATTTTCAGTGTTTACTACAAAGGTTTAAATATGTAATGAAAGTAGATGGCACAATATGGCCTGTTTCTATTCTTTTTCTATATCTTCAATATCTGCACTAACACTACTGTAAGTTATGTTTATAGTGGGACAGCCATTGTGTTGTGTCAGCCCGAAGATAACACATATGGTGACTTACAGCCACAAAGCACAAAGGTTCTTCTGTCAACTCTACCTGTGATTTAATTTGATTTAATGGTGTTTAATGGCCTGTCCACAGCTAAGGTCATTTTAGGCCAGGTTAATGGGGTCGAATCCCATATGTTACCTGTTGTGATGAGGGGAAACCCCAGACAGAATTGAATATTTACTGAAAAAAAGATATTCAGCCCTGAAATTAGAATAACCTGACCTGGTGCCAGGTCCTCACCACACCAGAGACACTTAGCCCCACTCCCCAAAAGTAATAGGATTAGTACTAATATTATTACTTTTATACTTGGTATAAGCGGATTCAACTCTCACGTACCAGAAAGCCAAAAATGTAACTGATGGTGAACCCAGCAATATCGGAATTCCGGTAAGGATGAATCCAACTGTTAAATGTACCCTTCGCATGCTCCCAACCAACAGCCCAACTCTACATAATATAGATATAAGTACAGCATACTATATTAGTTCAAAAGTGTAACGTCCTTTGGTCGTTCTTGCTGTAAGTTGCTGTGTAACAGGCAGAAATTTGGGTAGATAACATATGGCTGACAGCAACAGGTCATGTCCCAATATACAGATCAGTAAGTGGCAAGCATCATGTAGCACTCGGTGACAACCCGACATTCAGCCCTGGACAGTGCGACAGGTAAAGTCTATGAACTATAATGACAATCAACAGTAGAACCTCTCCAAACCGAACACCCATACACCACATGTGCTAGATTATCATGGGTTTTCTTGCCATATATCTATGGTGATAATGTGCGTTCATGTTCTCCACTCATGTCTGCGAGTGATCAAATGTCTGATTTACAGTGGAATGTCTCCAAACCGGACACCCTGGGGACCTCCCAGGGTGTCCGGTTTAGAGGGGTTCCACTGTACAGAGTACTTCCCAGGGTGTCCGGTTTAGACAGGTTCCACTGTACCGTGAGTATCTACAACCAGTGTGGGCTCTGCCCGGACACATATTCCCCACCCATGACACACAAAGGTCACCAACAATGTGTATCCCAGCCCACACATGCATTTGTAGTGGGGGGATACACCATTGAAACAAAATATAAAGTTAATTCACTGGACAAGATACAAGAAAAAAATCAAAAGCTTAACCCTATGCCGCTACACACAACAATTGTCGTCTGCTGTTACTTTTACATCTTGCCTTATTTCTCAATAAAATATGGTTTGACAGCACTTCAGAATCGATTCTGAAGCGATGTCAAACCATGTTGTAAATTATTTTAAAGTGCTGGCAAAGCATGTTTTGATGATAAAAATGGAAAATAGAAAAAAACAGCAACGACAACAAATTAAGATAGCGGTGTAAGAGTTAATTCACTGGACGAGATACAAGAAAAAAATCAAAAGCTTAACCCTATACCAGGCCCGTATGCAGGGGGGGTGTGACGGGTGCGTACGCACCCCCCTAATTTCGCCGAGGTCCAATCTTGAAATGCATTAAAGGTACATACCCACGCAGTAGGCACAAAATGTTCTTTATAGGAATTAAATAAGTGTATAATTATGTCACTATTCCACCAGTTTTAAAAATTACGAGTGCCCGCTATATAAATATAATCATTTATTAATTATCAGTTTACTGTTAGCGACGCGCGGCGGTAACAGTCTATTTTTATAATGTGCGGGGACGACGACTTTCACATCACGGCTTGCGGTGCGCATGCGCAGTATACTACGCACGCCAGTAGGCTTCCCAATATTTAAACAAGAAAATCAACATGTCGAAATGTCCAGAACGGAAATTGTATGAAACGGCGTCGCCCAAAAAAAAGGCGAATTGTCTGAGGGACAGGCAGTACAGAGAGTGGTTAATATTGGCGACCAGATCACCAAATGGAAAGAGTTACGTGGAGATTTAGATTTGGACTCGAACAGAGATTTTTCTTCTCAAATTGCGGTACTTCACTGCGCATGTCAAATATGTGATATGATTGACCGTGTCACGTGACGCGTGTTGGTAAAAATAGCACAAGATCGGAAAATACCCTTTCTTGTCGTGGCATATAAAATGCGATTTAACACCAATTAACATGCGCCGTAATTAAAAATAACTCGTTAGTGGGTAGACAAATGGCTCATATAAGGCATGACAGAAAATGAAAAGTAGTAGTACAGTGTAACCTGCTGCGTTATACAGGTAATTAGCATGAAAATGTCACAATTTACCACCGTTGAAATCCGAATTTAAATGACTTAAAATGCAGGAGAGGGCATTTCAGGCCATCTAGGTTTAACAAATTTCAGGGGGAGCATGCCCCCGGACCCCGCTAGTGTACTCGCTCCGCTACGTGGGGCTCGCCCCTGACGCACCCCCCAATAGAAAATCCTGCGTACGGGCCTGTATACCGCTACACCTCAACAATTGTCTTCTGCTGTTACTTTTATATCTTGCCTTATTTCTCAATAAAATATGGTTCGACAGCACTTCAGAATCATTTCCAATGGAAATGATTCTGAAGTGATGTCAAACCATGTTGTAAATTATTTTAAAGTGCTGTCAAAGCATGTTTTGATGATAAAAATGGAAAATAGAAAATAAACAGCACATGACAAAAATTTGAGATAGCGGTGTAAGGGTTAATTCACTGGACGAGATACAAGAAAAAAATCAAAAGCTTAACCCTATGCCGCTACACACAACAATTGTCGTCTGCTGTTACTTTTATATCTTGCCTTATTTCTCAATAAAATATGGTTGGACAGCACTTCAGAATCATTTCCAATGGAAATGGTTCTGAAGTGATGTCAAACCATGTTGAAACTATTTTAAAGTTATGTCAAAGTGTGTTTTTGCTGATAAAAATGGAAAATAGAAAATAAACAGCAGACGACAAAAAATTGAGATAGCGGTGTAAGGGTTAATTCACTGATGAGATACAAGAAAAAAATCAGAAGCTTAAAGATGTGAAGTTGGAGCAAAGCTTCCAAGTGCCAACTCCTGCAGTGTGACCAATGATGAGCCTGCACATCTGGGGGCCGTGCAAAGTTAAGATAGTCTGTAAATTTCACATTAGCACTGTTTTCTTGCAAGCAATTATTGGATTTACATTTATTGAGCATAGGCTGCATATGCAGCCTATGCTCAATAAATGTAAATTCATCTTTTGAAAATTCCAGACGATCCTAAATTTACACTTACGGACATTTTAGTCGTACAAAGTTTAGTGAACAGGCTCTAGTGCTGTTTAATCTGGGCCTATTCTTGGTCATGAAGTCTGAATCATCAATTTTCATATTACTTCACCAGTAAATAGCAGAAGGTGTAAAATAACATACATGTATACACAGTGTGTGTGTGTTTTGAACAGAACCCAGTGAACATGGCCAACTACCTGGGCTAAGCCGGGTTACATATACACACGTATAATGTATCGACATGCATATAGAATATACCCATGGTATGTAGAAAATATAAAATTTATCCCGCAAGTGAATAAATGCAATCCTCGTTTGCAAACAATATACAAACATTAATTGGGGGTAAATTTTATATTTTGTAAACAAATACTATACTTACATATTTAAAACTATTCTATTTACTGGGCTATTTATGGAAAAGATCAAGGGGTAAGCTGGCGGACTGTAGTGCCATTATGACGAGAAGTTTCGACTAGGGATGTTTATTTTTTTAGCTACAATCGCTCTCGAGTTGCTTATAGGTTTAACCAGGCTAAATCATCAGATATTCATAAGTGGTGTAGTCAAAAGTAGTACGTTGAAAAAAATAAGCCAGATTTGTTATGCTATAGACACTCTCTGCTTGCAGAAACAGGTCAATTGATGCACTAATCTACTTCACAGGCATGTTAATGTATCATTTACATCAGATTCAAGCATATGCTTTGGGATTATTTTGTCGGAGCATGTTTGTCATGTGAGGCGGTTTCAATTCCAGCCACTGACTTTTTGCGCCACCACCAGGGTGGTCACAGGAGATTGAATTTATATTTCTTAACAATAATTAAACCTATATTTTATTTAGTGACTATCCAGAGAAAAACGGGTGCAGGTTATGGGAAAATAGCGCCCACAACATCCATACGAAAAATGAAAGTAGCAGAGAATAGCAAAATGTGTGGTCATTGGTTAGTTTATATAGGAAAAATCTTTGTTGGTGGTGGACCTTCTATTCCAATATTGTGTATGCCATTGGCTGATATTCTTCATATCTATGGCATAAACAAGTCTGTAAGTCCCTGGCTTGGCACTGTACATGTTAGGCCATTTATTTTCAAATGACGAACAATTTGGGCTAGAAACATCCCTATAATGAAATAATATATTTAAATGTACACGTTTGCGTAGTAAAGACAAGACATGATATGTAGTACAACTGCAAAATACATATACCATATTTATTCTAATAGTAGCCTCCTCTCTAATAGTAACCCTCCCCTCCTATAGTTAAACATGTTATTTTCACAATCAATAGCCATGTAAAACATTGTTTTAAATGGCTTTTGTATGTGAAAATAACATATTTTGATCCTACTTTCCACCTTTTGATCCCCACGAATTGAATTTATTAGAATAAATGTGGTACACAAATGAATATTACCAAAAATAGTTTAGTTTAGTCTGGGAAAATACATTACTGTCTTCATGTCTGACAGTGTCTCTGCAGGGGCAGATCTAGCATTTGGGGAACGGGGGAGGGGCGGATCTGGAGGGGGGATTCCGGGGTTGTAACCCCCCGTTCAGCCACAGAGTTTACATAGATCACAGTTTACCACCAGTTGGGAGTCTGAATTTAAATGCCGTAAAACACAGGAAAGTGCATTTTGAAGAGTGCGAAAATTAGGACAACCCCCTAGTTGTGAACGGTAACTGTTGCAATTAGATTGCAAGAGTTACTTCGCAACTAGACACCCACCCACCCACCCCCCCCATTCCCCAAATGCTAGATCCCCCCCCCCCACCCCCCCCCCCCCCCCCCCGTTCCCCAAATGCTGGATCCGCTCCTGCAGTGTTAAAAGTCATCAGCGTTAGGCAACATGGATTGCTGCACAGTAAATGGCAGCCAGTCCAAGAATGTATATACATGTACAATACATGGAACTTTTGAACACAAAATTATGGCGCCTCGATGTATGAAATATGCAACAAGTACAATAACTAGAATTAAAAACATGTGCACATATATATACATGTATAACCTGGGACCCAAGGTGTAACATTGATATGGATTTCAATTTCATCCAAAATAAAAATCTGCATGATTGCATGGACTAGACCAATTATGCTGATATGGTGTTGGCAGGGAACACTCGAGTGAGCAATAACCGAGGGTTCACCATTTGGTGTTCTGTGGAAACTACATGCATTATTAACCCTCACAATGCTGAATTAATTTGTGTCGTCTGCTGAATATTTTTCCATTTTTATCATAAAAAAACTTGGTTTGGCAGCACTTTAGAATCATTTCCAATGGAAATGATTCTAAGATGCTGCCAAACCATGTTTTTTTTACTGAGAGAAAAGACAAAATATGAATTGTCAGCGGACGACTATTTTCGGTTCCCACATTCTATTAAGGGTTAAATGAATTGGGATTTTATGTCTGTTCAACTAGGTCAGATACAGATAAATTTATTTAATTGTGTTTAACAGTCTGTCAACAGCTACGGTCATTTTAGGCTGGGTTAAAGGTACATGCCCACTGAGTAGGCACAAAATGTTCTTTATAGGAATTAAATAAGTGCATAATTGTGTCACTATATTCCACCAGTTCTAAAGATTACGAGTGGCCGCTATACAGGTATAATCATTTAGTAATATTTATTTTACTGATAGTGATGCGCGTTGGTATCAGGCTATTTTCATATGCAAATGAGGCATAGTACATTTTTAATTATTTATACTAATTAAATACGTCACAGAAAAAAATAATTAAAGTTAAAGAAACGTATAATAATGCCAATCAATATGTGGGGTAATGGTGAATTAATTTTTTTTTGGCCAGAAAATGTCTCAGACGATGTCTCTGATATAAACAACAGTTTCTGCCTACTGAGTGGGCATGTACCTTTTGATTACCATATTTCACTTGTTGTGACAGGGGAAATCCCAAAATCAGAACTCATTCTTTACAGCAAAGATATATATTCAGCCCTGAAACTAGAATAACCTGACCTGGAGCCAGGTCCTCACAACACCGGAGTAACTTAATCCCACTCCCTAAAAGTAATATGATTAGTATTATTCTTAATACTTATTGATCAAATGATGATATCAAACAGAACGAGAAGGATTATAATCACAACTGTGAGTGTCGGTTGATCACACCATGCCCCCTGCAACACGTTCCGTACCTCTCACCACTGTAACAACTGTGACTTGCCATGATAACTGACAACATGCCGAGGCAACACAATTTTGTTAACGTAAAATCAAATAATTCTCTTAATTATGCACAGAAGTATATGTTGTTACCACTCATTTGAACCGTCTTGGCGAGACGGTTCAAATGAGTGGTCACAACGTACACTTTTGAGAATAAAAAAAAAACAAAAAAAAAACATTATTTGTATGGTGTATTCAGAATGAAATGGTTTAAGGAAAGGGCTTATCGATCCTTTGATCAGTGTAGCTCCTGATCAACTGGCACATAACTACCATGTTTATTCTAACAGTAGCCCCCTCTACAATAGTAGCCCTCCTCCCATATTTGCATCGTTTTAAATGGCTTTTGTATGTGAAAATAACATATTTTGATCCTACCTGGACTATGCTCGTCGTAAACTCAATAAGCCCTGTTTGTCATGACAAGCCACAATTACATAAACTTGCATTGGTCATGCATAGATATTAGTGCAAATTAGTTAACATTCAAGGTCATTTCTACTCTAATAATCTGGAATGATATGCATTTCATTAATAGTTCTATGTAAATATGTATGCTAGATCTACCCCGGCTAAAACAAGCTACAACTGAGCCACAATGAAACAAACCAACACACGTTGCTTTGTGAGGAGCTTCGACCCAGGCCAGCCAGCATACTGGTGTACACTTAGAAACAAAATTGCTACGCCGCTATAATTCCAGCACAAACATATTTACACAATTCCCTAACATTTGATTGGCCCGTAGCAAGTCTCTTTCCAAAATTTATATCCCAGTAAACTCCCACGCCAAACTACTTTCCGTAACTGTGAGGCACAGTTAAAATAATTCTTAAGAAAACGGAAAATAAACACATTTTCTTGATGAATTTATTTCAAATGCTGGAATTATAAGGAATGAATGGCCTTTTTGTGGAATTTATCGGGGATATAAACTTGGAAAAGTCGCGGGAATACTGGACGAGGTCTTCCGGCCTTCGTCCAGTATTCCCGCGACTTTTCCAAGTTTATGCCCCGATAAATTCTACAAAAAGGCCATTCATTCCTATAACGATTTCTCTCCACGAGGATAAACATACCGTAGGCAACTCTTGTAGCTAGTGTACACTGAACACTGTGTTCATGACGAATGGTCCACCATAATGCTGAATTCAATTTTGTCGTCTGCTGTATACATTTTTATTCTCCACGTTTCACGATGATATTTGACATCACATGTGAATCGTCTCCATTGGAGACGATTCTCATGTGTTGTCAAATATGTTTTCTTCTTAACCAATAAATTGAAATTGAAAACAGCAGACGACGATGTTCAGTTCCCGCCTTTTAAGGGTTACGGAAACTGGTCAATGAGAATTGTATCATTATATATAATTATGCCGACACAAATGTGCAGGTTTTTCATGATTTACTCTGGTCATGAATTGGTTGATTTAATTGTGTTTAATATTTATGTAACAATACGGCTATATCCAGACGGCCGACAAGATAGCGTCACAAATGAAACGCGCCTGGTTTGCTGGACTGTGGCCCCCATATATGACCAGCCTGTATGATGATCATTCATGGAGAGCATAGTCATAAACTTGACCAATTAAAGCTGGTGATCTTTGTAGGAGGTTGAACATCAATAACAAATTATCTCTTTGCATGCTAGCAGTGAAAATAAAAGCCAACAAATTAAGAGTATTGTACTTCTTTCTCTCTCTAAATATGTCTTGGAATTTCATTAATTTCAAGACATATTCAATGGCGTGATGTTTACAGGGAGAAATAAAAGAAAATATACATGTGCTAGTAATTAATTTCTCCTGGTGCTGTTGTGAGTCCTATTACCCCACCCACATGGTATTGTGAGTTCCATTACCCCACCCACCTGGTGTTGTGAGTTCCATCTTAGATACGTAGCAACAGTACGACAGCAGGTGGGTGGGGTAATGGGACTTTTTCAATGGGCATTTTTTTATGTCCGAGTCTTTCACCTGTGATAATGTTCTCATGTTGTTTTGGCAAACCAGTAACACAAATAAACAACAACAATTTGGTTTGGAAACATGCTGCAGTATAAAACCCCTCAATGCCATCCCCAACCCTGGAATGTGATTGGGATGGAGGACACCCACAGACAATGGCATACAGGCGGAAATTCAGATGGCCCAATATGCCTGAAAGGTGGAATATTAACTCTTTCACCCCTAAGTAACTGGAATGGATTTTGATCTGTTAAGTTTGCAACCAATCCAATGTGATGTTTACAGGGAGATGTTTACCTATCAACAGCTAAGGTCATGTAAGGCCAGCCAAACAGGTTTGATCCCGTTTTAATCTGCTGCATTGGGGGGAAAATTCCAAAATCAGAACTGAATATTTACATCGAGAACAAATATATTCAGCCCTGAAATTAGAATAACCTGACCTGGTGGCAGGTCCATACCACACCAAAGTCACTTGGCCCCTTCCCCTAAAGTAGGATTACGAATAATCGTAATACTCACATAAGGGGTATAACCAGATTCAACTGTCACATACAAAATGCCAAAGACGTATGTGAGGGCCAAACCAGGTCTCCAGTCGGGATTCCGGTAAGGATGAACCCCGATCGTTAAATTACCCATCACATGATCCCACCTGCCACCCACACATGTGCTAGTAATTAATTTTCGTCTGCTATTTTTTAACTATTTATAGCCCACAATTTTCCCAGCATGCAAAGAGTTAAACAATGTATATAAACTGTTAACAAGTTATCAAGTATTAGTGTTAGGTGAGTTTTTTATGACTACGGTACTTAAAAATATATTACATGATATGTATAGAAATCACAATTAAACTGTGATGCAAAAAATACACATGCACGTATCAAACACAGAAACATGTCAACTACATTTACTAAATCTATTTTATTTTTCGAAAATAACTCGCTACTGTGAGTAAAAATGTTTTGTTTATAAAATAAATCCTGCATATGAATTTTCAATATTCGCGAAATGTAACTTCGACTTGACTGGCAGAAGAACATTGCTATATTGTACTGACATGTACCATAACTATTGTCTGTGCCATTTCAAGTTTGCAGATGGCTATTGGAAAATTAAATATATCAAATCTAACAATCATCAAACTGTAAGTGAGAAATACATGCAGCCCCATTTAGTTTAAATAATTTCATCATGCTTGCATGGGCTTTCAAAATTTGGGACCATTTCCTATCAATACAGCCAGGTTCAGCAGAAAATTTACAATTTTTCTTTCTTTTTTATATATTACCCTCCATAGTAGCCTGTGTTAAAGTCTCATATTTTATGCAAATTGTTTAATCAATGATTAACAAGCAATATTGGTTGAAGGGGACATTTTTATTACATGTATATTGAAAAAAAAGTACTTGTATTTATCCGAAGTATTGAGTATGTTTAAATTGTCTAAAAACCCATCGGCTGATTTTAAATAGAACAGACACTCAGCTACTATGTTAAATTCCCAGGAAATAGGAAAATCGTTTTTTCGCAATAAAATCAATATTTGATGGAATTTCATCAAACAATTTTTTTTGGGGAGGGTGACTTTTTTGTTATTGGTGAAAAAGTACTTACATTTAAATATTTTTTAGATTTAATGTGTTTAATAGTCAAAAGTTTGTCGGCAGAAAAACGTGCAACAGACAGTAACTTGTAAGTTATGTACAGCAACACCATCATCTCACCTGATAGACTGACACGGTATCGGATCACGTGGTTTCCGAATATTTCTAAACGACAATTACTGACGTGACGTAATCAGTGACATTATTTTCATAGTAGATTTTCTTTAAAATATTCCTAACAGACGGATTTAGATGATTTATGTTGCACCAAAGTCGACGACTTCCGCGTTTTATGGGTGCTATAAAAGTTAATTACAATAACTTAATATAACTTTCACGAATAATCGAGTATCGTTTATATCTTACATTCACCTGCTGTAGAATTTTATTTACAATGACGGTATTAACTGATTCTCCGTCAAAACAACAGATCGAATTATGAGATTAAATCTAACTGTACAATAAACGGCAATCAGTTCTGCATTTGCTACGCTATGTTTCACAAAAATATGTCATTCCATTCAAAAGATGCCGGTACTACAGTAAATTCACTGTAAACCCATCTAAAAACATGACATGACACCATTCAGAAACTATGTGAACCTACACCCTGACTAAGACACCAGTAGCCTATTTCACCAACATTGCAAAGTATACCTATCTAGGAAAGTATACTTTGAGGGAGTAATCATTTATTTTTCCTGAAATGCATTATTTCATATAGAACTAACAACTGCATATATTTGATGATTAAAAGTACAATGTATGCAAAATTATTATACTGAATTTATTACATTATCACAGCAAAAATGGCTGTGATAATGTAATAAATTCAGTATAATAAAAATTAATAAATTTATCATAAAATTGAAAATTTCTCCCTCAAAGTATACTTTGCTAGAAAAGTATACTTTGCAATGTTGGTGAAATAGGCTACAGCAATGAACTTATCATGAACATGTTTTTATCGAGAAATATTGAAAATAAAACATTTCCAGCAGACGACAAAATTTAATTCAGCGTAGTAAGGGCTAAAGTGGTGATTGGCAGTGCTCCCATACCCTCTTGACCTGCAGGCAATGATCATGTATGTTGAATGATGCTTAACCTTTAGAATGCGGAAACGTAAATTGTCGTCTGCTGTTGTGTCATATGTTATATTACTTGCTACCCAGTGATTTATCGTGATTCTGGAGGGATTTACTTGAAGGAAATGTTTCCTCCTAGACGTGCGCGAGACGTAATTGACGTCACATTTTGACGTCATTTCCGACGATGATACAATTCAAACGCTAACGTCAAAATTGTAAATTTAAAATTGACAACGTTATAAGCTGGTCTAAGAGCAAATTTCACATTTTTCGAAGAGCATGTAATATACAATTTATTCCAGCATCATTTTGAAATAGCGGATTTATTACCTTTGACATCTGTACATCCGAAACAAAGAAACTCATGCTCCGCACTCGTATTCTTTATCGGATTTCCAGATGTCTCGGGGAAATAAAATGGTAGTTGAATAAACTATATCTTTTTCTCTCATTAAACATGGTTTGGCAGCACTTTAGAATCATTCCAAATGAAAATTATAAGAATTTAACCAGAAACATAGAAGACAGTAATATATGTGCATCCTGTTGTACGCAGATGACGTCGCGTTAATTGCCCCGACGGAAGAATCTCTTCAGACAATGTTGAACGCAGTTAACCGGTGGTGCGTGAAGTGGAGATTAAGTCTAAACCAGGACAAAACAAAAGTTGTTCACTTCCGCCCTTCTACTGCCCCCAGGTCTAATGTTCGCTTCACATGTGGTAATTTTCATGTAAATCTATCCAGTACATACAAATATCTAGGCTTGTGGTTTCACGAGCACCTGGACATGAAATACGCCGTTTCTGAATTGGCCAAATCAGCAAGTCGAGCCCTGTCCGCCCTATATACTAAGTATTTACACTTGGGAGGGATGACGTTACGATGTTTCAAAAAGCTATATGAAAATCTAGTAGAACCCGTATTGTTCTATGCTAGCGGCATTTGGGGCCTCACAAACCATAGAAAAATAAATACTGTACAAAATAAAGCGTGCAGGTATTTTCTGGGCCTCGGGAAAAACGCATCTAATATAGCATCCCAGGGAGACATGGGCTGGTCTGGCTGTTTTGTCAAACAGAAACTTGAAGTGAGTAGGCTTTATTGCAAGTTGAAGCGGCTGGACAATACTAGACGTGTGAAAATGGTGTTTAATTGGTCAAGTACGCACGGCAAGTGCTGGGAGCGTAGAGTGAAGACTTTCGCCGATAGCCTAGACATATGGCAGACATTTGAAAACTGTGACTTCACCACTAAAACTGTTATTAAATGTGTTAAAACTAAGCTCATGAACTTGGACGCGAGCACGTGGAAAACTGGTCTACATAATGACAGAAATAACCCCAACGGTAACAAACTGAGAACATATAGACTATACAAACACGAGTTGAAAAGTGAACATTACGCCTCGATCAGTATGCAGCGCTGCCACCGAAGCATTCTAGCGAAATTCCGCAGCGGTAGTTTACCACTTTTTGTGGAAACTGGTCGCTACAGTGGGGTGCCACTAACAGACAGACTTTGTAAACTTTGCCAGTCTCGCCAAGTGGAAGATGAAATGCATTTTTTACTCACCTGTGATTTTTACAATGATTTAAGACGTACATTGTTTTTTAAAGCTGAATCTAGCAATACTGATTTTCACAGACTATCTGAGAATGAAAAGCTAATTTTTCTCATGAATAATGTTAATTTGACTCATACACTTGCATCAATTTTATCACTAATGTTTCGTAGAAGAAAACAATTTCTCCCTACTGTTTAATTTCTTATCAAATACAATTCATTGCAAACTACTTGTACAAATTCAATTCCATTTTATCAATTTTTATTAATTTTTCAACTTTTGTATGCATTTTTTACATTTTCCGCATCTTTCGGATTTAACCAACTTGTACAATCACTTGTTAAATATAGCAAATCCATTCGCATTGAACATATCACCACTGCAACCACTGTAGACCCAGACCGGCCGGCGATGTATAGCCGACTGGCCATGGTCAGCAGTGTTTGTCAGCATGTCATATGCACGCTCCTACTGCATTCCGCTTGCATATTGAACTCTGTTTATATCGAGTTCAGTCTGAAAGCGGAAACATAGGCGCATGTCAAGATCAGAATCAATTAATTTTACACGAATCCCACATTGCCATGTATTTGTGTCTCATAGGCCGATGTCGGCCGGATCTCTTAAAAATGTAATTTCGCTCACATGTATTATAACCTTGTTTTAAGAGATGTGACACGTTAATAAAATATTTTACTACTACTACTATGTTTCTGGTTATTCACAATTTGCAATGCAGATAATTCATTATTCTCAACATTCAACAGAAAATATGTAAGTGTATAAATGAAAACATTCTGGATGGTAGGAATATGTTTGGTTTGGATAAAATTCCTGTTTACTCAAGTACACTACATGTATACATAAAGTGGTTTTGTGAACACTTGAAAAAATGATGTAACTGACAAACTAAAAGTGTTTGTAAAACAGAATTCCACCGCTGGTGAGCAGTCGAGAACAAAATACCATAGAAATGCATTAAAAGTTTGAAACTGATACATATACACCTACATAAACATGGGCCACCAGCTGACACAAGAAACACTCTGTCGTCTGCATCAACATGGTCTAGATCATATACTACTCCATTCAGGGACTACAGTGTGTATCATTTAGTCAATCAACTATTTAGTGTGCATCTGTATGTCAGTCTAACTGTGTATACATACTCAGTCAGGACATACATTAGTATTAATGTACACAGGTGGACGACGACTCGGACCTGTTACATAAATAAATGCCCATTGAAAAACATTCCATCACCCCACCCATCTTGTTTTGTGAGTTCTGTTACCCCACCCACCTGGTGTTGTGAGTCCCATTACCCCACCCACATGGTATTGTGAGTTCCATTACCCCACCCACCTGGTGCTGTACTGTATGCTACGTATCTTAGATACGTAGCAACAGTACGACAGCAGGTGGGTGGGGTAATGGGACTTTTTCAATGGGCATTTTTTTATGTCACAGGTCCGAGTCTTTGACCTGTGATAATGTTCTCATGTTGTTTTGGCAAACCAGTAACACAAATAAACAACAACAACTTGGTTTGGCAACATGCTGCAGTATAAAACCCTCAATGCCATCCCCAACCCTGGAATGTGATTGGGGTGGAGGACACCCACAGACAAATGGCATACAGGCGGCAATTCAGATGGCCCAATATGCCTGAAAGCTGGAATATTAACTCTTTCACCCCTAAGTAACTGGAATGGATTTTGATATGTTAATTTTGCAACCAATCCAATCGTCATAAAATGATTATCAGACTAGTCCATTTATGAAAATTACTTGCAAAAAGTGTAGATCCTGGTGAGATGGCTCGTCACGTACCGACTCATCTGGATCTACACCGTTTGACAATACCACTGTATAGGTCTGTAGTGTTGAAAGGGTTAAATGTCTAAAATATCTAATATATTCTAAATTTCAGAATGTGTCTAATTCCTAGATCGGCCAGGTCAGGAAGACATTGATAGGAGCATAAACGCAGAATGCTATGGAATGTGGTCTCCCCAACCCTTTATACATGAACAAATACATATATACTCTCAGGCAATAGCTATATTAAAAATAATCTATTTCTCCGTATTTTTCCTTGAAACTATAGTATGTGATAATTTCCAATAACCTCCGAAGGGAAGAGAATTTAATACACATTGTTTTAAAGTCACTCTTTTTATTGAATTTTCGACCACATGGTCTTTATCAAAATAGTATGAAAATGTTTTGGCAGTCCTACACGACGTCCATAGTCTAGCAGTAAACCGGATGTTTTAGTGAAAATGTTTTGGCAGTCCTACATGACGTCCATAGTGTAGCAGTAAACCGGATGTTGAAACATCCGGTTTACTGCTAGACTATGGACGTCATGAAACATCCGGTTTACTGCTAGACTATGGACGTCATGAAACATCCGGTTTACTGCTAGACTATGGACGTAGAACTGCCAAAACATTTTCACACTATTTTGATAAAGACCATGTGGTCGAAAATTCAATAAAAAGAGTGACTTTAAAACAATGTATATTATGTGATGTCACAAGATATATTTTTAAAGAAAATGAAAAGACATATGAGACACGCCATGTGATTTTGTACCTAAGAACATGTGCAATTTTTCATGAAAAATATTTGCAGAACCTGGGGGCCGTTTCACTAAACTTCGTACGACTAAAATGTTCGTAAGTGCAAACTTATGATAGTCTATAAATGTCACATTAACAATGTTTTCTTGTAAACAATTATTGGATTTACATTTATTGAGCATAGGCTCATACATCCATCAATTGAAATTTACAGACGATCCTAAATTTGCACCAACAAACATTTTAGTCGTACGAAGCTTAGTGAAACGGGCCCAATCTGTAAATCACATCGAAAGTTGACGAAACTCACATAGCAAATGCTGAATAGACGTCATTTACAGAAAATACTGCAACTATTTTTTATGAGATATCGCACATGTTCTTAGGTACAAAATCACATGGAATGTGTCATATATATGTTTATTTAATAGAAACATTGAAGGTTGCTGGACGAGTGTAGTTGAGACATGGTGAATGTGTGTTGGTTTGCTATAGAAGTTACCCCTGGAAGTAACGGACAGGGTCTGTGTAAAATGGTTCGCTGTGAAAGTTACCCCAATGAGTAACAACCAGGGCCTGTGTAAAATGGTTTGCTGTGGAAGTTACCCCTGGGAGAAACAGCCAGGGCCTGTGTAAAATGGTTTGCTGTGTAAGTTATCCCTGGGAGTAACAGCCAGGGCCTCAGTGCTAATAAAACATTCTTAGCCTGTACACTGCTGAATTAAAATTTGTCGTCTGCTGATTATTATTTATATTCTATTTTTGTCATAATTTTTTTGCCAATGGAAATTATTCTAAAGTGCTGTCAAAGTATGTTTTTATGGAGAAAGAAGGCACAATTTAAAGCAACAGCAGACAACAATTAATTTTCGTGTTCAGCATTCTAAGGGAAGCACATTCTAAATTCCTACTAAAAATCAGGCAGTGTGATTGGCCGAGACGATTGGCCAATCAAATATCCTGATTTCGAGTGTGAGAACCGAGTACGAATTTAGAATGTTTTATCAGCATGGGCCCCGACCTGAGCGTAGTCGTGGAATGTTGGCGACGATGCAGCACCAATCACAGGCCAGCGTTGGTGCCGAATGTCACAGATGACGTGTGTCGGCTTGCTGACTGCTAATGTCATCTACCGACTGGTGTGACCGTTAAGTGGACGACGCACTGCAATGGAAAAAACATGTAGCTTTGACCACAGACTCACTTATGTTCAAAAGAGAATTACACTATTATACACTTATTCAATAAACTCGCTCTTCAAATTTCTGGCCTTATTTTACATGACTTTATCAAAATTAACATCAACTTAAACAAGAAACCAGAAGATTTTACTGTTCACTCATATTGAATTTTTATACAAGTGACGTTAGACTTGATAAACTTGAAGGCATGTTAAGGCCGAAAATTTGGTGAGTCAGTTTATTGAATATATATGTATATAAAATAATAAAAGTTAGTTCATTATTTGGAATAATTATGAATAAGTTGACTAAATTAATTAAATTTAAATACACAAATACTGTCAATTAAGAACTTAACATTATATGTTTACTGTTACTTGGTGATGAACAGAAAAGGTCACACTGCAAATACCATGAAGAGTGTCTTAACTCTTAGAAGGCTGGAACCGAAAACTGTCGTCTGCTGTTGTTTCTTATTTTGTATTCTCTAAATAAAAACATGGTTTGGCAGAATTTTAAAATCATTTTCATCTCAAGGTTTAACCACACTAAATCATCAGATATTTATGCGCGGTGTAGTCAAAAGTAGTATGTTAAAAAAAATAAGCCAGATTTGTTATGCCATAGACACTTTTTGCTTGCAGAAACCAATCAATTGATGCACTAATCTACATCATAGGCATGTTAATGTATCATTTACATCAGTATCAAGCATCTGCTTTGGGATTATTTTGTAAGTCGGATCATGTAAGTCATGTGAGGCAGCTTCAATTCCAGCCGCTGACTTTTTGCGCCACCACCAGGGTGGTCACAGGAGATTGAATTTATCTTTCTTAACAATAATTAAACCTATATTTTAATTAGTGAATATCCAGAGCATAATGGCTGCAGGTTATGGGAAAATAGGTCCCACAACATCCATATGAAAATATGTTCCACAACATCTATACGAAAATATGTCCCACAACATCCATACGGAAAATGAAAGTAGCAGAGAATAGCAAAACGTGTGGTCATTGGTTAGTTTATATAGGACAAATCTTTGGTGATGGTGGACCTCTAAGCATCAATAAGGCCCACATAGTGAGTGAGTGAGTGAGTGAGTGAATAGGGTTTAACGTCCGCTTTTCTGACATAGAGGTACAAGCCTCAGGAAGTCTACACGCAGACGGGTCAACGGGGTCGAGTCCCATATCCACCTGTCCAAGGGGGGTAAATCCCAACTTCAGAACTCAATATTTACAATCAAAATATATATTCAGTCCTGAAATTAGAACAACCTGATCTGGTGCCAGGCCCTCGCCACACCAGCATCATTTATCCCATCCCCTAAAAGTAATAGGATTAGCGCTAATCTTACTTTTATATATGGGGCATAGCCCGACTCAACTCTCACATACAAGAAAGCCAAAAATGTACATGAGGGCCAAATCCGGTATAGTGGGTTCCGGAAAGTATGAACCCAATCGTTAAGCCAATTTAGTCGCCTTTTACGACAAGCAATGGCTACTGCAGCACTATTCTCAGGATCAGTTGATCCCGCCCCGGTGCCTGCACGGGGCTCCCACATAGTGAATTCAGCTGTCTGGAGAATAATTAATTCCGGGATATTAATTCTTAAATATGTCGATACAGCGAGAAGAATAGGAATTGCATCAATGTAAACTTGCGGTAAAACTTTGCGTCACAGAAAATATTGCTCATAAAGCTTCGCTGGACAACATTTTTCTGAACCGCCTATGTAAAAATAGGAAAAAATCTCTATTATCACTACAGTATTTGCTGACAAGTGTCATTTTAGTGTATATCATTTATATTCAGGTGGCTTTTAATGAAACTCACCAATTGTTACTCGATATAATGTTTTTTTTATGCTTTCGGCCAAAATCGACATCCGCTGGAAGCTGGATCAAGTAATCAAATATGCCCTGGTGACACAAACTGGCCAATCTAGTCTTCAAACATAGCTAACCCCAGGAGATTGAATTTATCTTTCTTAGCAATAATTAAACCTATATTTTAATTAGTGAATATCCAGAGCAGAATGGCTGCAGGTTATTGGAAAATAGGTCCCACAACATCCATACAAACAAGAGTGCCGCAAGTCACAAAATACGCCCGTCGAATATGAGCCAGACAGCGAAGATGCAGAAATGTGAAGCTGTCACCAAGGCAAGAATTGTATAGAAAAATGTAAAAAAAATGGCTAAGTTAAAAAGGTGATATTTTTGTTAAAAAATATTTTTTCGGCATAAAAACACCAAGGTGCACATCTTCAATATGTGTAGAAGACGTGTGTATAGTTTCAGATAGATCGATTTCAGATTAGAACAGTTTCGGAGGAGTTGTGTACACGAACTATGCACTTTTTCTTCAGCTGCCCGCCCGCGCCCGCCCACCCGCCCGCCCGTCCGTCGTGCGGTAAAACATAATACGTACCCTTTTTTAAAAATGGTCGTATACAAATCAAAGCAGAGAATAACAAAATGTGTGGTCATTGGTTAGTATATATAGGAAAATTCTTTGGTGGTGGTGGACCCCAAGACCTATAATAATTCTCAACTATCTCTAGATCTATTATAATGTTGAACTATCTCTAGATTTATATAATATTTAACAATGTAAAGAAATACACATTTAACCCTTACAATGCGGGAAATGTAAAGTGTTGTCGGCTGTCGATGTATGTTTCATCTTGTTTCACAATAAAAACATGGAAATGATTCTAAAGTGTCATCAAAACATGGTTTGATGAGAAAAATGGAAAATAAAACATTAACAGCAGACAACAAATGTTTAATTCAGCATTGCAAGGGTTAAGGTAGCAGTTATAATACTAATACTACCATGTACCTACACAAGTACAGAGGTGTCCAAGATTTGGACCAAAAATAAAACATGTCTCTTAAATGCAGTAGAATGCAGGAAATGGCATCTAGAATTAAAAAGAATACCGAGGGTGCATGCCCGGAACCCCCTAGCACTAATTCGCTTTGCTCGGGTCAACATTCGTCTCCCAATATTAATTTGCTTCTGACGCCTCTGAAGTACTTGTACTTGCTACAAGCACCATGAATGTTTCACTCGATGGGCTAATCACACTGTGCAGATGAACATGTTGGTCCTGGTGCGTAATAGTCACAAACAGTTTTACCTTTTCTTCTCATAGTGTGTAACATATACATTTGTACATGTACTAATGCAACTAAAAGACTACATCTAAGGGCAGAGTATGTAACACAATAATTCTGTCATGGAAGCGGTGTCACGTCTGCCGGAGCATTTGACTGTAACCTGATTTGCTAAAGAAAGCATCACAAAAAACCATGAGAGAAGTGCATGCTTTCTGCTAAAGCAAGCGCGAAAATTAACTACCGTCTGTTTCATGTTTTTCTGCTATTGACTATTAAAGACATTGAAACGAAAAAATATTTAAATGTAAGTAAATTTTCATCAATAACAAAAAAGTTCCCCTCCCCATTTTTTTTATTTAGTGAAATTCCATCAAATATTCATATTAAAAAATAATTTTTGAATGTGATATTTTTGTTTTTTAGTTAAATTTTCATCATAACAACAAAAAAGTTCCCCTCCCCATTTTTTTTATTTAGTGAAATTCCATCAAATATTCATATTAAAAAATAATTTTTGAATGTGTTGATTGATATTTTGTTTTTTAGTTACATCATTTCCAAAAACTATCTAGCCAGGTTTCGGAGCCATTGTCTAATTATTGTTTTACCCTCATGGTTACTCCCTAGCTCCTTTTTAGTTGTTTGACCTGAATATTAACCCTCACTATGTTGGAGACCGAATATATCAACTGCTGTTTTTCATTTTGCCTTAATTCTTAAGAAAAAACTTGTTTTGACAGAACATGATAATCATCTCCAGTGGAGACAATTCTTGCGTTGTCGAGAAATATTGAAAACTAGAAATGGACGCTTGTCGACAAGCGCATGTGTATCCCCCTCCCCAGATACACAAGTAGTTTGAAAAAAGGGTGTTCGAGTTATGCTCCGGAGACAAAATCAGTGACGGAAAAACAAAGGGAGATAACTAAAAAATTAGTGATGCAAGAGTTGTCATTCTTGCGTGACACACCTTTAGGGTCGTGGTCTATGCATGTGTGAAGTTTCATGAAAATATTCCAAAGGTTGTTCGAGTTATGCTCCGGACACGAAATCAGTGCACGAAACAACAAAGGGAGATAACTAAGAAATTAACGACGCAAGAGTTGTCATTCTTACGTGCGACACACCTTTGGGTCGTCTTCTATGCATGTGTGAAGTTTAATTAAAAACTTTAGTGAAAAATGTGTTCATAGAACACGGATGTCCCACATATCGCTTTGATAATAAATGAGGCCAAATTCCAAGTCAAAATTTTCTTTTACCTGAGCGTTAAAGTTTTTGAAGCACCAAGTATGTGACCTTGACCCTGGGCTTGGCGGGGGCAGGACGAACGTGGATTTGGCACAGGGCGGTAGAGGACCATTAGAGCAATGCATATGTGAAATATGAAGCTGATCCGTGAAAGAAAACAGAAATTATAAGATATTTACCTGAGCGTTAAAGGTTTTGAAGCACTAAGTATGTGATCTTAACTCTGGGCTTGGCGGGGGCAGGACGAACGTGGATTTGGCACATGGCGGTAGAGGACCATTAGAGCAATGTGTATATGAAATATGAAGGAGATCAGTCGAAGGATGAAGAAATTATGAGACATTTACCCGAGTGTTAAAGTTTTGTGACGGACGGGACGGACGGACGGACGGACGGGATGACGGGAGGACGGGACGCACGTTCCTACGAATGAATACTTGTTGGGTTTTTACTCTATAAAAATACCCAACAAGAGTACCCAACACTATCCTAACCCTACCCAATAAGATCCCCGTATGCTTACAACAAGTACCCATTCGTGTGTGCGGACGGACCGGCGGATGGACAAGGGGTAACACTAATGGCCCCCTCCACTATCGTGGTGGGGCATACAAATATTCCAAAGGGTGTTCGAGTTATGCTCTGGATACAAAATCAGAGCACGAAACAACAAAGGGAGATAAGTAAACAAGAATTCCGCGGAATCAAATGCCTCGCCTGTCCAGCCTTGACCTGGAGCCTGGGCCCGAAAACAATTTTCACTGGCCCGAACATATTATACAATTATTGACTAGTGAGCCATAGAATATCAGATTATATTCTATGGCTCACTAGTCAATAATTGTTTTATTATATGATAATAGTCTGTATATAGCACTTACGACCTTATGCTACTAGACAAAAATTGAAAACGAATTTGAAAAAAGAAAAGAAAAAAAGAAATGGAAACAAAAAGTTTAAAAATCAAAAATAATAATGTTTGCTACTGGAGCCCAGAAATTTTTTTTAATAGTCCTATATTTATCTACATATATCTGCACAGGTCCACATAATGCCACAATATTTTCAACACAGTTTACGGAAATGTAATATACAAAAAAAAATAAAAAAAATAATGCTCGCTACTGGAGCCCAGAATTTTTGTTAATAGTCCTATATTTATCTACATATATCTGCACAGGTCCACATACTGCCACAATATTGTCAACACAGTTTACGGAAATGTAATAATGTACCTGTATAAATTACCTGTAATAAGTTAGTGGTCAGTTAAAAAATTGAAAAAGAATGTAAAAAAAAAAAGGAAAAAAAAAATTAAATTTAAAAAAGATAATGCTCCCTACTAGAGCCCAGAGTGTTTTTTAATAGTCCTATATTTATCTACATATCATATATGCACAGGTAATATAATCATTTACCTGTATAAATTACCTGTAAGTGGTCAGTGGTCAGTTGCACATGCTAGCACATGCACAGGTGAATAGTCTGTATATAGCACTTACGACCTTATGCTACTAGACAAAAATTGAAAAAGAATTTGTAAAAAAAAATGAAGAAAAAAAAATGGAAAAAAAAAGTTTAAAAATTAAAAATAATAATGCTTGCTACTGGAGCCAAGATTTTTTTTTTAATAGTCCTATATTTATCTACATATATCTGCACAGGTCCACATAATGCCACAATATTTTCAACACAGTTTACGGAAATGTAATATACAATGTAGTAATTTACCTGTATAAATTACCTGTGGTCAGATATAGTGGTCAAGACTGGACATTTGCACATGCTAGCCCATGCTAGCACATGCACAGGTGAATGGTTCTCCCAGTCTCTATTGTTCTCTCTACAGGTAAGGTGTACAGAGCGCACAAGAAAATGTGTACAGAGCAGACGAGAAAACGGGTCTTCATGCATTATTGTCCAGTTTGTAGAGTGCGCAAAACAAAAAAGGGAGATAACTCAAAAATTAGCTACGCAAGAGTTGTCGTTCTTGTGCGCGACACACCTCCGGGTCGTGGTCTATGCATGTGTGAAGTTTCATGAAAATATTCCAAAGGGTGGTCGAGTTATGCTCCGGACAGGAAATCAGTGCGCGAAAACAAAAAAAGGAGATAACTAAAAAATTAGCTATGCAAGAGTTGTCATTCTTGTGCACGACACACCTTTGGTTCGTGGTCTAATTGAATGTGTGAAGTTTCATAAAAATATTCCAAAGGGTGGTCGAGTTATGGTCAATCAGTGCGCGAAACAAAAAAGGGAGATAACTCAAAAATTAGCTATGCAAGAGTTGTCATTCTTGTGCGCGACACACCTTCGGGTCGTGGTCTATGCATGTGTGAAGTTTCATGAAAATATTCCAAAGGGTGTTCGAGTTATGCTCCGGACAAGAAGTGTCTGCGGCGGACGTGTACGCGGACGCGGACGCGGACGCGGACGCGGACGCGGCGGCCCGCTGTCAAATCCATAGTATCCCCCGACGGAGTCCGGGGGATACAATAAAACATTTCCAGCAGACGACAAAATTTAAATCAGCATAGCAACGTCTAACAATCCTCCTTCACAGAGAGTAAGAGTAATGGTGATACATGTATCTGCATACTGATTGTTACATATATACAGCACAGCTTAGCTGTATATATGTAACATGCAGTATGCAGTACATGTATCACCATTACTGTATTACAGCTATATACATGCACCATACAGGGAGCCCTAATACAGATGGTACATACTTATATTAGGCTGTGACTGTAGAAATTGGGCTTATGGCATTTGTGATCAGTATAGCTCCTCATCAAATAGCACACTCCTATAGCCTGATAACGATATATATTAACTTTTCGAAGCATGCGGATGTGCAGGCTGATATCGATCTGCACTGGTAGAAAACCCATAAGTCCCATTTCTCCAGACATAGCCACATACACTGTATGTGATGTTTCATGACAAAAAGGAGCTTGTCTGAGATTTTTTACGAACATTTATGTGCATCTGACATTCTCCTGTGGCTCGATAAGGATGGGAAATGTGTCTTAACATTTCGCTAAGGTAACACACTCCTTTTTCTCATGGTGTAAGGCACAGAAATGTGACTGGAGAAATGGTGCTCATGGCATTTATTTCCAAACCTGCGAGCATGCTCTACTGGGGCCCGTTTCACTAAACTTTGTATGACTAAACTATTCGTAAGTGCAAAATTGTGATAGTATGTAAATTTCACATTAACAATGTTTTCTTGTAAACAATTATTGGGTTTACATTTATTGAGCATAAGCCTATGCTCAATAAATGTAAGCTCATCAATTGAAATTTCCAGACGATCCTAAATATTTTAGTCGTACAAAGTTTAGTGAAACGGCCCCCTGGTAGACTGATAAGTTACTACTGTCTGTTCCATGTTTTGCTGCCGACATACTTTTTACTATTAAACACATCAAATCTTAAAAATATTTAAAATTTCAGTACTTTTTCATCAATAACAAACAAGTCAACCTCCCTAACTTAATTTTTTCATGAAATTCCATCAAATGCGAAAAAGACAGTAAGTATGCTGTTTGTTGAAAGCAAGGCAGCTATGTCACCGAATAGTGAACTGTGCAGACCCTGATCCTATTGTGCGGATGATCTGAGTCTACACCTATTACAAAGGCCATACGCCCCATTTCTCCAGTCACAGCCAGTACAGGTGATACACGTGAGTGGTGGTGCAATGACCTAGTGGTACAAGAAGATCGGACACAGATTGAATGGTTTGAGGTTTGAATCATGGTTCCATCATTCATTCTCCTGCACCCAAAACCACAAATCTCTGTAACCCTTTCAACGGTATCCGGACAAATCCCCTTGGACATAACCCCTTTCGTGTAAAAATGACCACATGGACATAACCCCCTTCTCAGTTTTTGCAGGGTGGACAAATCCCCCTTCAATGTTTTTGCAAGTTGGACAAAACCCCCTTCATGATTTCTACATGGTGGACATAACCCCCTCACCCAACCCTCATTTGCATGAATCTTTACAAATATGTGAATATTTGTTTGTGAATATTTGTTTGTTGTATATTATGTATAATTCTAAGATTGAAGGCTTAGTAGCATATATATGTCATTATCCCGTCAACACAGTGCGTATGTGCCGTGAAACACGGTGCCGTGAAACATTTTTGATATCCAGTCAATACTATTTTTGCATTTTACAGCCATTTGTAGGTGTTGACGGGATGAACAGAATAGTAGGTTAGTGCCGTGAATGGGAAAACATATCTGGCGCGGCACGGAAACGGGATGTGTGAGGCAGAGCCTCGCCCATCCCGTTTCCTGAGCCTTGCCAATTATTTTTTCCCATTCACGGCACTAACCTACTATTCTCTATTTACTGTCTGTTCCATGAAATGCTGCCCAAGAATTATTGCTATAAAAACACTACAAGTTGCTTATTTTTTTACATAAAACAATGTAAAACTATTTTTTAGAAATGAGCCTACTTTTTATTTCAAGAAAATCCGTCTAATAACAAAGTTATTTCGAATAAACAGTCATGGATAAACACTTCCGGTAAACAACAACAACAACTATTATTGTGAACTGAACACTAATTCTTAAGAAATTTGTGTATTAACAGCATTTTCTGGCATATAACTTAAAACGGTTTGCATTAAAATATATTAATTATAATAATCATTTAATATTCATATATTTAGCGAATATCATTCATCCATAAGGTTCCAAGTCGATCTGATACTACATGTACTGCTAATATGTCCTAAGGTATTGTAAATTGTGAATGCTAACGAACTTGATGTGATGACCTTCACCAACCAATCAGCGTTTAATAAACCAAGTTGTCCGCCGGAAATTCGTCCGGCAAAGAAACTGGCTCACAGGAAGTGACTGTATACTTCCGCCGGAAATGACATATATATGGTGTTCCCAAGTCATACCATTAGAGAATGTAGATTTACACCGGTGTCGATGTGCGAGGATATGTGCAATTAATTTTGCGTGGTAGGAACAGCGTGCCAACCTCAGCCTGGCGTTGTCAATAGATACGAAAGCAGTAGCAGATGATGATGATATCATGTTGTATTTTTACCTAATTCTCGGTATTTTCTTCTGGAATTCTTGTACGAACACCGAGAAATGGAGGCTCGATTCCTTTATTTTTCAACCTGGCAAGATTTGCTCTCATAAATACAAGGTTAGTGTCTTTTTTTATGATGAAATCCAGCAAGCAGTTCGATGCTAGAAAAATGTTGAAAATTTGATCGCACGTGACATTTTAACATTACAACTCTGCATTCAATTCTTGATTTATGGCTATTACTTCATTATAGGACCGAATTTCAAAAAATAAAAAGATGGCTCATCGCTAAATTTTGCTGAAAAATGATTTTATGCAAAAAAATAAGACTTTTAGGGTGTTTAAATAGGTGTAAAAGTTGGGCAGGTTAACGTGAAACAGACAGTAGTAATAATGTACAGAAAACAAATGTTTTATTCATCCCAGAAATTAATATCACACGAAGGGGGTTATGTCCAAGGGGGTTTTGTCCTACATTCCCTTTCAACGCCACATGCCTGTATACTGGTATTGGCAAACAGTGTAGATCCAGGTGAGCCAGCTCATGACGAGCCGGCTCAGCAGGATCTGCACTTTTTGCAAGTAATTTTCATATTTTAGAGAACAAAAACACACCATTTTCATAAATGGACTAGTCTGAAAATCATTTTGCGACAATTGGATTTGTTGGAAAAAATATAGTATCAAAATCCATTCCAGTTACTTAGGTGTGAAAAGGTTAAATGTTGTCGCCTAATGTTTATTGTGTGTTTTCCATTTTTCTTAACAAAACATGCTCTGACAGCACTTTAGAATCATTTCTAACAGAATGGATGAATGGATAGTAAAGGTTGTTCTAAGATTAGCCACCCATGATTTACGATGTTCAGTAACCTAATTATACAGTGAAACCTCTCTAAACCGGACACCCTGGGGTAATAGAGGTTTCACCCTGGGGTGTCCGGCTTAGAGAGGTTTCACTGAAAATCAGGCATTTGATCATTCTGAGCCATAGTTGTGTGCTATGCAATCACAAACAGACATTATCACATGAGATAAATGACCAAGAAACTCATAGAAAATAGTTCACATGTGTTGTCCGGTTTAGAGAGGTTCCATTGTAAGATCAGTTTGAGCTAGTGACATGTATACAGGTGACACAGGCATGCAGGTCAGCGACCACTAGGCTGACCGGTCAAGGGGAAATGGCTCAATACAGACATAACTCAAAACCTGCACAAAACAAACATAACAGGATCCTGTTGTAGCAATCATTTACAAAACAATGAGTGAATACATTGCCAAAATCAGAAAGGTTACTTTATTTCACGGAATGGCGACTGTCAGCAAGCAGTGATAGAAGTAGGCACACTGTAGGCAGACTGCTGTAATTACCCTAAAATTTCGGACACCATTTGTTTTGGAAAACCCCTTTTTTTCCACTACAAATTGTGTCCAAATACACTGTAATTGTGATAAATCAGTACAACCATACTAACCATAAATATTTGGACACTCTTTGTCCTGGAAAATCATATATACAGTCGAACCTGTGTACAACGACCGGTAAAGGGAAATGGCCAAAGTGGTCGTTGTTGACAGGTGGTCGTTGTTCCAAGGGTCAAACATTTTTCCGGTTTCACAACGAAGTTGGCCATATATTTAGCATATTCTATTGTAATCTATATGCATGCATAGAAAACACTTCCACCTGATGATTCGCTAAATTGCATGATCGTGGAGTGTATCTGCTTTCCATCAATTAAAAATTGCATGAAAATGGCAAAACTAGTCAATTTATTTTGTTTTGTCATCTTGTTGTTAGTGTTCGGAACCCAGCCTCGCTTTGGAAATTATATACAACGGGGAGTAATTATCTTCACGATAAGTATATCCCGCGGCTTGCTTTGGTGCACCATTTAATAGCTTGTAAGTGGTTTAATTAGGATGACCATTAGTATTTTGTTTTCTTATTCTCAATTTCACACCATCAGTTGAAATTAATAACGGTCATAAAGTCTTTATTAAAACGATAGCCTATGTGGCGCGGCCTGTGAAAACCGCGAGTTTTTTGTAACAAAAATATTTCATTGAATGTGTCAAGTCGAGTAACCCACACGAGATAGGTGTCCAAATCAGGAGAGAACACCAGGCTTATTTGCTTTCTGTCCAATGTATACTATCCTGGTCAAGGCCGAATATTTAAGCAGCCTATGACGAATTGGCAATGTCCGCTGACGTAATTACTGATGTTTTTAATTAGAGATTCGCGAGCATTGTAAACCAAGTGCAGACTACGCGAATCCACTGCCTGGTCTGGCCACTAATGCAATAAGCCGGGATTTGTCGGAGATCGAAACCCAATTCATATAAACACGTTTGTCGTGTCACTTTAGACTGGTTCCCGGTAGTATTGTTTCGCTAGGCTGCGCATCCGACAGGGTACCAGTCTAGTGTGTACTACGTGACTGATGTCAGCAACTGCGTGTATTGATCTTTGATATGGCCTTGTCCCCCGCGGTGTGAAATTTACACTTGACAAGCGCGGTGTGTTTGAAGTCTTAATCTTGCCACTGTAGACGAATCAGCATCGTGTAAACACAGTTTGCCAGCTAATGATGGAGTTTTATGACTTGCGCGGAATTGCATTATGCCTATTGGAATACACGACACGGAATACATATCGGGAATTGCCGTTAATGGAGTTATGCAATATTGTTTATGGGAAATGTTTAATGTCGCCAAAATGACACTGACCATATCGGGCAAGGTAAATGTTTTCAAAAGAATGTGAATGTAATTGATGACTAATTTTTTTTGCCGACAAAAACATGACATGGTCGCTGTTCACATAAAAAAATGCCGTGTGGGAATAAAAATAGCTGTTCGCTGGTCGCAATTCAGGGGTGGTCGTTATTCCAAGGTCTTATAAAGAACAAAATTGGACGGGGGGGGGGGGGTTTTAACTGGCCGTTGTGGACATGTGGTCACTATTCCCAGGTGGTCGTTAACACAGGTTCGACTGTATATATGTTTGCCAGAATAAATAGTGTCCGTATAGGGTCATTACGGCATATCGTATGCGACTTGCCGCAACAAAAAGGGGCTTACAAAGTTTGTGACCAGTGTTACCCCAGGTCAGCATGACAAGACACATATGATCAACAGAAAACAGACAGAAGACAGACAGATGTCACGGAATACAATAATCGCAAATCTTGTGCAGGATTTCTGAATAAAATGTCCTTAATGGTAGTGTGTATCAGAGTATGTATCAGAGTATAACAGACCAGGAGCCTATTTCACCAACATTGCAAAGTATACTTTTCTAGCAAAGTATACTATGAGGGAGAAATTTCAATTTAAGGATACATTTATTAATTTTTATTATACTTTATTTATTACATTATCACAGCCATTTTGGCTGTGATAATGTAATAAATTCAGTATAATAATCATCTTTTAATCACTTTTAATCATCAACTATATGCAGTCGTTAGTTCTATATGAAATAATGCATTTCAGGACAAATAAATGATTACTCCCTTTCTAGAAAAGTATACTTTGCCATGTTGGTGAAATCGGCTACAGAAACAAGAAAATGTGGCCTGCCGTCGTCGCACAAATACATTGAATCCCATTTTTTATACTTTTTAATGATTCCAAAATATTGGTACACTAATACTCTGGTGCATTCTTTTTACGACATTTCCGGTCAATATCAGTGACATAACGACAAAATAATAATATAGTGGATAGCAGAACATCGCTCAAAACAAAACGGAAAGTGAACAAATGTAAGTAATTTCTTCACAATATCAACTAGAGTTTACTCATTACGAACTCTTGCCATGTGACCAGATGTGGAAATGTTGATCAATGCACAGAATCGTGTAACGTATATGGAGTTGGAATTACAGTGGAACCTCTCCAAACCGGACACCCAGTGGAGATGTTCCACTGTAAATCAGACATGTTAGCACTTCATGACATATTCTAGTGTTTTGCAATCATGAACAGTCATTGTAATCAGAGATACATAACAGCAAAACACATGTAAGATAAACATCCATAGTTTTGTGAGAGTTCGGTTTAGAGGGGTTCCACTGTAGTAACGGAGCGTCAGCTGTCGGGCCTGTCATGGGTATAAGAGCCATTTCCCCAGACCGGGTGTGCGAGGTGTGTGTTAGTAATACTTACATGCGGGAGCAGCTGTGTTAGTAATTGTTGGGTTTGGTGTATCCACCCGCACCATAATGCAAGTCAGTGTTTGCAACTTCATCATAGCGCGGGGGTTGCTCGCAGCGGTCATAGTGGTTAACTACAGGCTCGGCGTACGTCACCTCCCTACCATGACCGCCGCGGTTGTCATGGCGACCGTCACCACGGTGATCGGCACCTGGTTCTCTACCTTCATAGCCAGCTTCATAGCCACTGTTGTACTTGCCGTTGGCCTGGTTACGCCGCGGCTGGCTGCTGATAAAGTGAAAGTGAATGGGTTTAACGGCCCGGCAACAATTAAGGCCACAAAGAAACTGGACCTTGGGTTGAAGTCTAATCTGAAATACTAGTGGGATGAAAATACAATGAAAGTATTTTTCAGGCCTAAGGTGGAGATTGAACCAACAACTTCCAGTAGTAACCATTTCGTAAGAGTTAATGTCCAATGTTCCCAGCAACATCTAAGGCCAAACAAAGACAGGACCTCAGTTTACAGTCTTGTTCGAAATACAAGTGGCATGCAAATACATGTACAATGCAAGTATTTTTCTAAAGTCAGGATTGAACACACAACCTCCAATATTGAAGTCAAATATTCTACAATTATAGGAATGAATGGCCTTTTTGTGGAATTTATCGGGGTATAAACTTGGAAAAGTCGCGGGAATACTGGACGAAGGCCGGAAATTTATATCCCCGATAAATTCCACAAAAAGGCCATTCCTTATAATTCCAGCATTTGAAATAAATTCATCAAGAAAATGTATTTAATTTGACAGACGGCAGCCATTTGTTTACATTGACAGCACTGACAGCGTACCTGTAGAAAGTAGTTCGGAGTGGGAGTTTACTGAGATATAAATTTTGGACAGAGACTCGCTACGGGCCAATCAAATGTTAGGGAATTGTGTAAATATTTTTGTGCTGAAATTATTAGGCTATACACCCATCCCTGCTGACACAGGTTACCTGTGCAGAACATATACAGGTTACCTGTGCAGAACATATACAGGTTACCTGTGCAGAACATATACAGGTTACCTGTGCAGAACATATACAGGCACAACATGCCTATAGGACAGTTGGGCCCCTGGCTGTGAACAAGGACCTTACAACATTTGCAACGATTGTCGATCTTGGTCCTCCAGTACTGTATATTCTCCGAGAAGGATTAGAAAATACTTGAATTTAAGGGGATCAGTGGAAGAAAGCGGCTAACTCCCTAATGGAGTTAGCCCCCTTCTACCACAGACCCCTTTAATTGTCTTGGTCTTGTTGATGACCTCATAGATTGCCCTGGTGCTACACTCGTCTTAAAGACAACTAGAAAATGTGGTCTGTCAACGCACTTAGGTCCCTATTTGAGAAATTCATACAAAACTTTCAAATAAATGTAAAGACAGACGGACGGATGTACGATCAGTAGCGAGGGTAGTTGTATTAATGTGGAAGGATGTATCGTTACTAAGTAAAGCATGCGTGCAATATGAAGATATTAGATGGAGGCAAACAGAAATTATAGATGATTTGAGAAACTCTTACAAAAACTTTGAAATAAATAAAAAAACATGGACGGATGTACGATCAGTAGCGAGGATAATTGTATAAATGTGGAATGATGTATAGTTACTAAGTAATTAATGCATGTGTGCAATATGAAGATATTAGCTGAAGGCAAACATAAATTATAGGCGATTTGAGAAACTCTTACAAAAACTTTCAAAAAATAAACAGATGGACAGACAGACAGGGTGAAACCTATAGGGCACAACCAATTCTCGGTAGGGCCCTAACAAGCCCGGCCTGTACGGCACGATAAGTCGTCATAAGTCAGTCCACCCAGCTGTAAATGGGTATCGTACGGCTACCGGGAAACGTCAATTGTATTCGTTTCTATGTACATGTATATATGACAAAAATATGATCCTGCACATAATCTATGAAAGGGGGTGTTGCAGTATAAAAAGATAGATAGATAGATCTGAATGGACATCACAATTACGTAATACATGTACAGCCAAATAACAAGTGGTCAGACAACACAACTGTAGGCACTAGGCACCAGGGGCCCGTTTCACTAAACTTTGTACGACTAAAATGTTCTTAAGTGGAAATTTAATTTCTTAAGTGGATCATCTGTAAATTTCAATTAATGGATTTACTTTATTGAGCATAGGCTGCATATGCAGCCTATGCTCAATAAATGTAAATCCAATAATTGTTTACTAGAAAACATTGTTAATGTGCAATTTACAGTTTATCATAATTTTGCACTTACGAACATTTTAGTCGTACAAAGTTTAGTGAAATGGCCCCCAGGTTACACAGGGATACTGAAGTTGCACACCATTGTAAAACAACAACGACAACGATGAAATTGAGGAAATCTCACCTTGCCAATGGAATGTCGTCTTCATGGTTACCACGGTAACCATCATACCCGCCGTCATATGGGCCACTGATGCTGAAATGGACGAGATATCATTGGTAACATAGAACCAACAGCAACTAGGTCAGACGGTTGTAGTAAGATTATAGTAACATTGAACCAACAGCAACTAGGCCAGATAGATGTAGTAAGATTATAGAAACATTGAACCAACAACAACTAGGCCAGATGGTTGTAGTAAGATTATAGTAACATTGAACCAACAACAACTAGGCCAGATGGATGTAGTAATATTATAGTACCGGTAACATTGAACCAACAACAACTAGGCCAGATGGTTGTAGTAAGATTATAGTAACATTGAACCAACAACAACTAGGCCAGATGGTTGTAGTAATATTATAGTAACATTGAACCAACAACAACTAGGCCAGATGGTTGTAGTAAGATTATAGTAACATTGAACCAACAACAACTAGGCCAGACGGTAGTAGTAAGATTATAGTAACATTGAACCAACAACAACTAGGCCAGACGGTAGTAGTAAGATTATAGTAACATTGAACCAACAACAACTAGGCCAGACGGTAGTAGTAAGATTATAGTAACATTGAACCAACAGCAACTAGGCCAGATGGTTGTAGTAATATTATAGTAACATTGAACCAACAACAACTAGGCCAGACGGTAGTAGTAAGATTATAGTAACATTGAACCAACAACAACTAGGCCAGATGGTTGTAGTAAGATTATAGTAACATTGAACCAACAACAACTAGGCCAGATAGATGTAGTAAGATTATAGTAACATTGAACCAACAACAACTAGGGGGTGGCACGATTTACCCAAATCTACCCAAATCTACCCAAATCTTACCCAAATCTACCCAAATCTTCATATAAGTACTATATGTGTTAATAAATAAAGCTATACACATCATAGTAACGATGTTTGGACTGTACTTACATAATGTATGTCATTAATTTGCTCATACCAGGGCCCATTTTAATGTTTTGATGCAAAATGGAAATATTTGTATATGAAATAAAGGGAGAGTACCGCGATAAACTTAACACTAGGAAGCCAAGGAAGATAATCCACTTTATAATGGCTAAATATGCTAAATGGGAATGATGATTTTTAATTGAAATACAAATAAAAAACAGTAGAACCTCTCTAATGTTGACATACAAGGAGACAGTGTGAAGGTGTCGACCGTATACTGGCCGTTTTCGCCCGCCATGACGTGTAGCCATCTTGTACATAATCACTTGTTGAGGTATGCACAGAATGACTGAACAATCCGATAGGGATCGATAGCCCAAATGCTCAAACCCCAAATAATCTAGGGAAATTTGCAATCACAGTCTGATCAGGGTCTACACTGTTTTCCATCTTGTACATACTCACTGTATACCGTATACAGCAGCGTGTCGCCCGCCAGGACGTGTAGCCATCTTATAACAATCACTTGTTGAGGCTATCGTTTCTAGGTTAAATTTGCAATCACAGTCTGATCAGGGTCTACCCGGTTCCCCATTTTGTGCATAACCACTTGTTGAGGCTATACATGTAGGGGAAATATGCATTCACAGGATCTACACAGTTTTCCATATTGTACATAATCGACTATATAGTCTATATATATAACGAGCTACCCCACTGAAATACACTGGGTTCTGGTCAATACAATATAATATTGGGCTTTGTCTACATAGAGGTGTGAAAAACATTCAAGCTATTTGACAAGATATAATACAAACCATGCACAAATTTTAAAATATATATATTGCATGCATATTAAGGTTCATTTTCATCAATGTTCTTAATACAAGATCGTTTATTATTGTTATTGTAGATGAATATTAAGAATATTTATATATATATATATAGCCTTCCTGTGTGAGTTTTGAAATGTATCTCCGTAAATTAAATTACAATAACTAAACTATATATGTCCAGAAGTGATTTGTGCTAATACAAACATTCATTCAATGTATTATACTTTTTTTTAAATATTTAAAAAAGATGTTGACATATAATTACTCGGCGAAATAAATATTGCAATACTATGGAGGTGACCGGTTAGACAGTTGGACTAGTATATGTGTGCCATATGAAATCATGATCGATGGCAACTTAAAGACAACTGAGACATAATTAATGAGTCTTTATCACGGTAGTCTCCCTTTATAATAATGCTACATGTATATTAATCGCTTTCCCGCGGAAATATGTGCTTTATTCTTCCCTTTCCGGTCAAGATGTGCTTATTGTATGATATACTAATGATATATTGTTTAAAACGTATATAATATAATCATAAATGTTATTTTTAATGAAGATTTGGGTAGATTTGGGTAGATTTGGGTAAATCGTGCTGCCGCAACTAGGCCAGATGGTTGTAGTAAGATTATAGTAACATTGAACCAACAACAACTAGGCCAGATGGTTGTAGTAAGATTATAGTAACATTGAACCAACAACAACTAGGCCAGATGGTTGTAGTAGATTATAGTAACATTGAACCAACAACAACTAGGCCAGATGGTTGTAGTAAGATTATAGTAACATTGAACCAACAACAACTAGGCCAGATGGTTGTAGTAAGATTATAGTAACATTGAACCAACAACAACTAGGCCAGATGGATGTAGCAAGATTATAGTAACATTGAACCAACAACAACTAGGCCAGATGGTTGTAGTAAGATTATAGTAACATTGAACCAACAACAAGCAGGCCAGACGGTAGTAGTAAGATTATAGTAACATTGAACCAACAACAACTAGGCCAGATGGTTGTAGTAAGATTATAGTAACATTGAACCAACAACAAGCAGGCCAGACGGTAGTAGTAAGATTATAGTAACATTGAACCAACAGCAACTAGGTCAGTAAACGGTTTTGTAGTAAGATTATAGTAAATTGAACCAACACACTAGGCCATATAGCTTAGTAGATTATAGAAACATTGAACCAACAACAACAGGCCAGAATGGTTGTAGTAAGATTATGTAACATTGAACCAACAACACTAGGCCATATGGTTGAAGTAAGATTATTTTTTTTTTTTTTTTTATTTTTTTTTTTTTAAAATAAGTAAATTGAACCAACAACAACCTAGGCCAGATGGTTGTAGTAAGATTATAGAACATTGAACCAACCAACCCTCGGCCAGAGGGTTGTAGTAAGATTAAGTACATTGAACCAACAACAACTAGGCCAGATGGATGTCGCAAGATTATAGTAACATTGAACCAACAACAACTAGGCCAGATGGTTTGTTATTAAGATATAGTAACATTGAACCAACAACAAGCAGCCAGAAACGGTAGTAGTAAGATTTATAGAAACATTGAACCAACAACAACACGGCCAGATGGGTTGTAGTAAGATTATAGTAACATTGAACCCACAATAAGTAGTGCCATACGGTAGTAGTAAGATTATAGTAACGATTGACCACACAAGCAACTATGCCAGATGGTTGTAGTAAGATTATAGTAACATTGAACCAACAACAACAGGCCAGATGGTTGTAAGTAAGATTATAGTAACATTGAACCAACAACAACTAGGCCCAGATGGTTGTAGTAAGATTATAGAAAACATTGAACAAAACAACTAGCCAGATGTTTAGTAAAGATTTATAGTAACATGAACCAACAAAACTAGGCCAAGATGTATGTAGCAAGATTAAAGTAACATTGAACCAACCACAACTAGGCCAGATGGGTTTGTAGTAAGATTATAGTAAACATTGAACCAACAACAAGCAGGCCAGACGGAGTAGTAAGATATAGTAAACATTGAACCAACCAACAACTAAGGCCAGCTGGTTTTGTAGTAAGATTAATAGTAACATAGAACCAACAATAAGTAGCCAGACGGTAGTAGTAAGAATTATAGTAACAATGAACCAACAGCAACTAGGCCAGATGGTTTAGTAAGATTAATAGTAACATTGAACCAACAACAACGAGCCAATGGTTGTCATAAGTTTATAGTAACATTGAACCAACAACAACTAGGCCAAGGTTTATAAGATATAGTAACATTGAACCTACAACAACTAGGGCCAGATGGTTGTAGTAAAGATTATTAGTTAACATTGCTGAACCAACAAACAACTAGGGCCAGATGGGTTGTAGTAAGATTATAGTAACATTGAACCAACAACAACTAGGCCAGTGGTTGTAGTAAGATTTTATGAGTTAACATTGAACAACAAAACAAGAAGCCAGGACGGTAGTAGTAAGATTATAGTAACTTTGAACCAAACAACAACCTTAGGACCCAGCATGGTTGTAGTAAGATTATTGTAAAACATTGAAACCTACAATATGTAGGCCAGACGGTTAGTAGTAAGATTATCGAGTAACATTGATCCGAACAGCAACTAGGCCTGTGGTTTTGTAGTACGATTATAGTAACCATTGAACCAACAACAACTAGGCCAGATGGTTTGTAGTAAGATGATAGTAACATTGAACCATAAACAAACAACTAGGCCGATGGTTGTAGTAGATTTATAGTAACATTGAAACCAACAAACAACTATGCCAGATGGTTGTAGTAAGAATTATAGTAACATTGAACCAACAACAACTAGGCCAGATGGATGTGAGCAAGATTTATAGTAAAATTGAACCAACAACAACTAGGCCATGATTGTTGTAGTAAGATTTTAGTAACATTGAACCAACAACAAGAGGCCAGACGGTAGTAGTAAGATTATAGTAACATTGAAAACAACAACAATAGGCCAGATGGTTGCGTAAGATTATGTACCATTGAACCAACAATAAGTAGGCCAGACGGTAGTAGTAAGATTATAGTAACTTTGAAAACCAACAGCAAAATAGGCAGGATGAGTTGTAGTAAGATTATGTAACATGAACCAACAACAACTAGGCCAGATGTTGTAGTAAGATTATAGTAAATTGAACCAACAACAATGTCCAGATTGGTATGTGTAAGATTATAGTAACATTGAAACCAACAAAACTAGGCCAGATGGTTGTAGTAAGATTAATAGTAACTAGTGAACCAACAAAATAGGCCTGATGGATGTAGCAAAGATTATAAGTACATTGAACAACACACTAGGCAGATTGGTTGTAGTAAGATTATAGTAACATTGAACGAACAATAAGCAGGCCAGACGGTAGTAGTAAGATTATAGTAACATTGAACCAACAACAACTAGGCCAGATGGCTGTAGTAAGATTATAGTAACATTGAACCAACAGCAACTAGGCCAGAAGGTTGTAGTAAGATTATAGTAACATTGAACCAACAACAATTAACTAGGCCAGATGGTTGTAGTGTCAGTGTTGTATTAACCTTTCAACACATATTCTTTTGTTGTTTGATGGTTTTTTTTGTAATTTTCATAATTTCCCAATAAAAATAGGTTTTACAGCACATGAATAGGCAGCATATGAGAATCTCCAGATTTTAGATACAAAATCACATGGCTTGTGGGAGGGACTTACAGGAGGTAGGCGTGAATTTTCCTGTTTTCTGTAGAGGCTGACCAGCAATGCAAATATCATAATCTCCCATACATGGATATGTGGGCGGGACTTACGGGTCATCGAAGCAGTGTTTGACAATGTGGGTGTGAGTTTTCCTGTGGATATATGGGCGGGACTTACGGGTCATCGAAGTAGTGTTTGCCGATGTGGGTGTGAGTTTTCCTGTGGATATATGGGCGGGACTTACGGGTCATCGAAGTAGTGTTTGCCAATGTGGGCGTTAGTTTTCCTGTGGATATGTGGGCGGGACTTACGGGTCATCGAAGTAGTGTTTGCCAATATGGGCGTGAGTTTTCCTGTGGATATGTGGGCGGGACTTACGGGTCATCGAACTCGCTTTTGCCGATGTGGGCGTGGGTTTTCCTGTAGAGGCCGACAAGCAGGGCGGCGAAGATGAAGCTGGGGATGTAGAAGAAGAGACACCAGCCGAGTCCGAACCACACCGCGTTCTGTAACAAACCAGAACAGTGCTACAACTTCAACTCACTGGTTATATAACCCTTCTCAGCATGTACTTGGATATTAAGTAGTTTTATCCCGTCAACGCAGTGCCTATGTGCCGTGAAACACGGTGCCGTGAAACATATTTGATATCCTGTCAATACGACCTAATCACAATTCATACGCGGTTACAAAGAAATTTCCAAACCACAGTGTTGACCAGTGCCTGATTGATCAGACTGGTGAAAATAGGAGTGTTCACAGTGTATATATATGTGCGGGTTAAATTTCGCAAATAAAAACGTCATCCCCGGAAAATAAAATTGTTAAAATTAAATTCATGCAATTTTCTGGATGTCAAAGCCATTTCCATTGCGACCCTCAAGTTCCAATTGTTGGCTCTCTTCCCCATTCCGTGCGTCATTCAGCCACGACTGACGTCATAATTATAAGTACGTCAGTAAGTCTACTACGTCATTTAAAATAAAAATGGCTGCTCCCAGTGATTCCAGTCAGGTAAGGAAATAAACAAATAAAATAGTTGTTTGTCGTGTTGATTATTATTCTGGACAGCTCGCAATCGTTGCGGAACCTGCTCCGAATGAAAATGGATGATTCTGGTGAATTTTCACAGTATATTTCGTTGACAAGAAGCTGTAATTTCACATTGTCGGTGACAAAATATAAAGAATCAACAGAACATTCATCTGTTAAACCCGCCTGAAGTATATACATAGTGTACTGGTAATTCTGGACGCATTGATTCCGCTGGTCACCATTCTAAATGGGATTAATTTGCAAAGCCGCCATCTTGTTGTTTTTTTTTTCCCATCATCTATGAACGATGAAATGAATAGAAACAAAATCATTGTAACATGATAATATTATTCTGTAAACATTTAGATGAGTAAAGTACCTAAAGGCTAAAACAAGCATTGATCAATTTACTGTCATGGCTGTTCATTAAGGGATTATGTATACATCCATAAAGTATCAAACTATGTTGTGAGTGCAAATGAGTGGTTGATGTAATTCGGTTCTAACTTATCTCGCGTTTGAAGCCTAAATTAACTAAATTAAGTTGATTTAAATGTTGTTTGACAATGTTGACGGGATAAATAGAATAGTAGGTTAGTGCCGTGAATGGGAAAAAATATCTGGCGCGGCACGGAAATCAGAATTTTTCAATGTAAAATTAGTTTCTGTGAGTACTTACCTGTTATATGTTGCTATATAGCTTCTATTGCGGCTACCCATTCCGAATACAATTTATTGACCCGCACCTAGTCCGCACTTACACCTGTCCCATCCCATATCGACCGCGCATGCGCGCACGGGAGACTTCCTCTTTGCGATAGAACAAATCTCTCACCTTGCGGGGTGGGAGACGGGTGTTAAATACATATAACAGGTAAGTACTCACAAAAACTAATTTTACATTGAAAAATTCTGATTTCTGTATCATACTTCCCTGTTATATGTTGCTAGAATTTGTCTCCAAGGCGGGAAGGTAAGGTGATACCGAAACCAGAAAAATAAATGAATTCGCTCTGTGAATAATTAACCTAGGATCAATAAATTGACTGACCAAACAACTTGTAGACTAGACCCGGGCACCGTCTGAGCAGCACCCCCCCTTTTCCTGCTCCCAGAAGATAACTGAGCCGCCAGCTAAGTCTTCTGGTCTGCTTGAGTACTGTCCCCAGTCGCAGTTTCACACACACTGAATGTGACTAACTCATATCATGTTAGTGTCATGTCATACACACTGTTGTGCCTCACATCTAAGACTCACAGTATCTACACTGACCCTTGGCCATGTCCACAAGTCTCTTAAAGTTCTAACCCACATTACTTACAAATAGTAATGCTAACATAAAATACCCTATGCATATTGACAACCACATACTATCAATAATTACAATACATAGTATTCATGACCCTGGATGAATGATTATGTGTTTTCGAGTGTCATGATACCTAGCACCGTTAGCACCCCGGAGCACAGGGAACTCACCGTTACCCTCTCCGGACCTCACAATCATTGGTAACCACACACAACTGCACACATTATAGTAAAATATGTATCCAGACTGGCATAACCAGTCATGTGTAATCAAGAAAACAATCTACGAAAACTTTCCAGGAACAAAACTTGAACTAGCTGATAACTAGAACGTTTTGTACTGCCAATGTGAATATACCACCAATTTGTTATCCTGGACTAGATCCAATGGCCCAGAATAACAACAGGCTCAAAAAGTGAGCCTTTTACACATGCTTTGCACCCGCGACAACCCTGCCAGCCGCCGCGACTAGGGGATCCAATGTGTAAATATCTGCGCTCTGCACCGTCAGTGTACGTATGTAAAACTGATAAAAGTGGAATGAGACTTCCCGGATGCCGCTTCCATTATCTTATCCAAGATCACTCCATAGAGGAACTCCGAGGAGATAGATATTGCTCCGACCTCATGGGCATCGATTATAACCTTATGAGCCCTTAACCGAATTGGATCGATATGCTCTGTGTGTTGCGAGAGATATCCATCTGTAAACTGGCGCTTTGGATAGAACCTGATTACCCATGCATGGAATTATCCAAGCCAGATTCTGGTCGCCCATGTACAGGCCGCGTAATTCCCGCCGCCTTTTCGCCGAAGCGAAAACGAGGAGTAACCCATTATTGACTGATCAATCAAAAGAGGGAAGCTGTCACATGGACTCATACTGATCTTTCGTTAAAGCCCATATAACCACTGTTAGATTCCCTTTAGGTTAACTATTCTAGTTACTGGTCTTTCTCTAGTGAAGAATGAAATCATCGCCTATAACTGGGGTCTGAACCTATGATACATATCGGCACTGAAGTGAACTTGAAACAGCTGGCCAATGCCTACATGTATCCCTTCCTAGTCGACGCTGACGATTTCTTTACATCAAACAATTACTTAGGAAATCGCCCATTTCGCCTACAGCTGGACTGACTGGATTAATTTGCCTGAACTTACAGCAATTAACACAGACCTCCCATTCACGTCTTAGCATGCAGTAGCAAAAGGACTTTGCCTGTGCAATGATTGCTGCAGCTAGCCGCGAAAATTTATCCTTTCTGATTCCCTTCCTGATAGCCTCCAGACGTGAAGAATCAGAACGAGCGTATTCGCATGAAGTGTTCCCCCTGCATGCTGTGACAGTGAGTGAGTGAGTGAATAGGGTTTAACGTCCGCTTTTCTGACATGCTGTGACAGAAGCTTGGGAAACACTGGAATGCCCACCGGATGGTAAACTAGAGTTCCAGTATGCTGGAGAACCAACTTGTCATTGGCCAGCATGGTGCCACTAGTGTGACCCGTATACTGATTTCCATGAGACGGACATGCGCCCACCGCCTATACCCTCGAGTCCAGAACTGGAGACACATACATTGGGATCTGATTGTCCATCATGGTCGCAAACAGACCCAACCAGGGGTGGCTCTACCTGTTGATAACCGCGTTGGTCCCTCTCCTTGACAGTGACACCTCAGTAAGGACTTTTGAACCCCCCTCGACAGGTAGTCCACAGTACATTGGTAGACGACCTACACCGCATATCTGCCTCTGAATTCAATACCCCTAGCAGCTAAAATAGCCCCCTGGCTGGTAGTTGAAGTGGATACACAGCTTTGAAGATCACTCTCAACATCATGTCTACTCTGTACATATTGGCACTGTCCAAGTGTACCCTGACTATCCCCAGCATGGTAAGGAAACTCATACCTACGTAGCAGGTTAGTTCCGACATCTCTATGTTCGGCATGAGACCCAACTACGTGATAAGATCCCAGAACACACGCAGCTTGAGTAGCAGTCTCTGGACTGATCGTGCAGGAGCCAGTCGTCCAAGTATTGAAGTATGCAATAACACACGGTCTGGACTCTGCCGAGATTATCTCTATTAGTTTTGTGAACACCCCAGGAGCCGTGGCTATTCTGAAGGGTAGGACACAAAACTGCTATACCATGCCTTGCGACTGAAAGCTTAGAAAGTTTCTGGACGCATGGCATATCGGTATATGAAGATAACCTTCCTGTGGTTCGATGGAGACTGCCCAATCGTTGACTCTTAACAGTCCGACGTATCGATCGAGCCGTCTCTATCTATAAATGATCTGTTTGTTGGTACAACAAACAGCCCGCTGTAGAAGCTCGGAGATTGCCAATCTCTGATGCGTGTAGCGCCACCTCTGGGAGCGCCACCCTATTGGGGCTGTATATGTGTTATGGGTTGCTTAAAGCTACCCGTTACCTCACTCGCTGGGTTAGGAGAAGGGGATGTTGAAGCTTGCTTATGTCCCCTTTCCAGCCCGAGTTGCGCTTCTATAAGCGAACCGCTTGGCTAAAGAGGCCACTGATAGTCTCGCTAACTGCTGACTCTGTCTTACTGCAGCGTCAGCAGCAGTCACCTGAGAACATCTGTTTCCAAACAGATTTGTGGCCTGAAGGGATGCTTCCCGAAGGAGATCCCTTCCCTGTATCGTAAGAATGGACGCCGTAGCTAACGTGGCGTCGCTCTTTAACAGAACCATGTCTGCCGACATAGTCAGAGACGTAGCCATGATATGCCTCGTCGCTGACTGACTACTGAAACAGCGACTCCAATGCTCTGTCGTCATTCACCTCAATGGTCGCTCTGGTCTTGCACAAAACAAGTCCGTGCCTTATGGAACTAAGCCTTGGATACTCCCATCTCTGAGCATCCATTTCCAAGGCTGAATACTCTAGGAGCCAAGTTTATGTAAGCATAACCTAATACTTGAGCCCCTGATGTGCCAGAAAAGTATTGGCTTAAAAAATCCAACTTAGTTTTGGGGTCAAACCGTGTGCCAGATCAATTCCTCTAACAGAGCTGCTACAGTGTGGGGCTGAGGCAGTCTAGGCCTACCCTTGAAAGCAGTAACCTAGTCAGCTTCACACAGAGACTTAGCCCTCGGCACCTGAGCAGGTTAAACAGGACCACTATCCTGAGACAAATACTGGTATACCGAAGCTACTGCCTCCGGATAAGAAGGGACACTGTTCTCCACAGCTACACTAGCTGCTGAGACCAGTCCTGAGTCCTCTATCACTAGATGACTCCCAGTGTGCATCCTGTCTTCCCCACCTGATGCCATCAGAGGATTTTAACATTCACCGTACCTCTGACAAGCCTGGTGCATTTTGTCTTATGAAATTCACCATCATCTAGCCGAATGTCTTAACCGATTGCGCCACGAAGCCCACATTATCATCTGATCGTGACCTTGATCTATGTCTGCTATGTCTATGACGACGTCTATGATCATACCTTAGACACGACCTAGAATGTCGTTTGTGTTTCATGGATATACAAGCCCGCGGCCTGGTAGACGAGCTACTGGAAGATGACCTAGACCTATACCTAGCTCTCTTCCTACTAGACCCGGATCTACCCGTCCTTATTGACGAGTCTGTGCGCCCCTGTCTGACGCCATCAGACTCACCTTAGGAATAATACAGTGTGTCGGTAGGCCAATGTCCTATACCGTTACCCTGTTGTATATCCATAACCTTGAACAGATATTCCGCTGAAAATGGCGCAGTCAAGACCAGCGTCACCGTTATCAGTGGCTATATTTGATACTTCTGTTGACCGGCGGAATACGCTTGCATTCCACCGAGGCGCGCCCAATTGGATTTGCGTGTACTATACCCACATCGCCTATCCCCTTGAATCTACCTGTTCCGTGTCCGGTGTTCTTGCTCAGTGATTAGCTAATAACCCAGAGCAGAACTAGTGTCCGGTGTCCGGCGTTCTTGCTCAGTGTTTAGCGTATAACCCAGAGCAGAACCGGTGTCCGGTGTTCGTGCTCGGCGTTTAGCGTATAAACCAGAGCAGAACTGGTGTCCGGTGTTCTTGCTCAGTGGTTAGCGTATAACACAGAGCAGAACTGGTGTCCGGTGTCTGGTGTTCTTGCTCAGTGGTTAGCGTATAACACAGAGCAGAACTGGTGTCTGGTGTCTGGTGTTCTTGCTCAGTGGTTAGCGTATAACACAGAGCAGAACTGGTGTCCGTTGTCTGGTGTTCTTGCTCAGTGGTTAGCGTATAACACAGAGCAGAACTGGTGTCCGGTGTCCGGTGTTCTTGCTCAGTGGTTAGCGTACACAGAGCAGAACTGGTGTCCGGTGTCCGGTGTTCTTGCTCAGTGGTTAGCGTATAACACAGAGCAGAACTGGTGTCCGGTGTCCGGTGTTCTTGCTCAGTGGTTAGCGTATAACACAGAGCAGAACTGGTGTCCGTCCGGTGTTCTTTGCTCAGTGGTTAGCTAAAACACAGAGCAGAACTGGTGTCCGGTGTCCGGTGTTCTTGCTCAGTGGTTAGCGTATAACACAGAGCAGAACTGGTGTCCGGTGTCCGGTGTCCGGTGTTCTTGCTCAGTGGTTAGCGTATAACACAGAGCAGAACTGGTGTCCGGTGTCCGGTGTTCTTGCTCAGTGGTTAGCGTATAACACAGAGCAGAACTGGTGTCCGGTGTCTGGTGTTCTTGCTCAGTGGTTAGCGTATAACACAGAGCAGAACTGGTGTCCGGTGTCTGGTGTTCTTGCTCAGTGGTTAGCGTATAACCCAGAGCAGAACTGGTGGCCGGTGTCCGGTGTCCGGTGGCCGGTGTCCGGTGTCCGGTGGCTGGTGTCCGGTGTCCTTACTCAGTGGGTAGCGGACCACCCAGAGCAGAACTAGCGACGTTGGATGTCTCGGTCATAAGAGATACCCTGCCACTATTCAGACTCGGACTTGGCGTAGACTCAGAAACAGTCTTTAGTTTCTGAATCTTGCCGAACACCGACTGGTGTCCGGTGTCCGGTGTCCGGTGGCCGGTGGCCGGTGTCCGGTGTCCGGTGTCCTTACTCAGTGGGTAGCGGACCACCCAGAGCAGAACTAGCGACGTTGGATGCCTCAGTCATAAGAGACATCCTGCCACTATTCGGACTCGGACTTGGCGTAGACTCAGAAACAGTCTTTAGTTTCTGAATCTTGCCGAACACAGACTGGCGTCCGGTGTCCTTAATCAGTGGGTAGCGGACCACCCAGAGCAGAACTAGCGACGTTGGATGTCTCAGTCATAAGAGACACCCTGCCACTATTCGGACTCGGACTTGGCTCAGATTCAGAAACAACTGTAGTTTCTGAATCTCACTTATTGATACTTACCCTGATAGTACCTAATGGTCAGGCCCCTCCAAAGAGGCCCCCAAGGCCTGAGACAAGCCCGGTTTCTCCTTAGAGCAACCGTTATGTCTCTAGCAACAACGGAAACAAATTATCTCATGAGAATCACAAGTTCCCGTTTTGTGACCACCACCAAATTTCCTGACCCGAACTGGGTTTAGGTTTCCCTTATTGCCTACTTACGGACAATAACCATGAATAGAGTGTATAAAACAGCCAAACGAAAATGAGCACCAAAAAGGATACTTTCACGTCAGCCGTCCGAAGCAAAGAGGAAGTCTCCCGTGCGCGCATGCGCGGTCGATATGGGATGGGACAGGTGTAAGTGCGGACTAGGTGCGGGTCAATAAATTGTATTCGGAATGGGTAGCCCCAATAGAAGCTATATAGCAACATATAACAGGGAAGTATGATACAGAAACGGGATGTGCTTGGCAGAGCCTCGCCCATCCCGTTTCCTAAGCCTTGCCAGATATTTTTTCCCATTCACGGCACTAACCTACTATTCTCTATTTATCTGTCAAGTCTTGAATTTGGGTTCAAATGAATTTTGAGATGGTTCTCAGAATGCTATAAAATCAGTCACTGGGCATGGGCTAGGATTTCATGTTAACCCTTACGCCGCTATCTTATTTTGTTGTCGTCTGCTGTTTATTTTCTATTTTCCATTTTTATCATCAAAAACATGCTTTGACAGCACTTTAGAATAATTTACAACATGCTTTGACAGCACTTCAGAATCATTTCCATTGGAAATGATTCTGAAGTGCTGTCAAAGCATGTTTTTATTAAGAAATAAGGCAAGATACAAAAGCAACAGCAGACGACAATTGTTGTGTGTAGCAGTCTAAGGGTTAATAATCAAGTACATGTAGTTGGATTGGGAGACATTTGAATACTAATACTTACACATACTACTTTTAATAGCCAAATATTTCTTCATTCAAGCCATAAGGTTATGAATTAAAGGTACATGCCCACTCAGTAGGCACAAAATGTTCTTTATAGGAATTAAATAAGTGTGCAATTGTGTCACTATTCCACCAGTTCTAAAAATTACGAGTGCCCTCTATACAGATATAATCATTCAGCAATATTTATTTTATTGATAGTGATGCGTGGTGGTATCAGGCTATTTTCATACGCATATATTTTTTAATTATCTATATTAATTAAATGCGTTACCCGAAAAATAATACAGAGAATAAATAGTAATGTCCATTAACATTTTAAGGAAACACAGTTATCGCCCCTGATACCAATGTGAACATTTATGTCTGATATAAAATGTATAGCAATACCAATCAATACGTGGGGTAATGGTGAATTAATGTTTATTTTGCCAGAAAATGTCTCGGATGATGTCTCTGATATACAGAACAGATTGTGCCTACTGAGTGGGCATGTACCTTTAAGATAAGAATGACAAAAATGATTTGTCTTCAACATGAAATAAAATAGAAGTTGAAAGTTGACAAAATTGTCATGGCAAATGCAAAATTACATTTGGTATAAATTTTACAACCAGAAAATATGTTCATATTGGCTTGAGAAGAGCATAGCCATGGTTTTATGTTTTATAATCACAGATATTAAGGTATTAATGTATGCAGCTTACGAATGGGTCGAGCATGCCAACACAGGCAGCATCAATGACGCTCTGGGCTGCGTCGTATATCGGCCGACACTTGCCAATCTCGTACTTAACCTGCAACAGAAGATACAACTGAAAAATTAAACTACAACTTTAAAAATACGCCACCCCCGTCAAATATACCAGTGAGTTATTACACTAGAATATATTACTAAAGAGACAAACCAGAGACATTATATGGCCAAGTCCTTAAATGAAACCGCGGTCTACCGAACCAACTATGCACCCCGAATGGAGATTTTATATTTGAAGTTACATTCTCTATTAGGATATGTTTGTAAATTGGGGGTTCAATAATATACTGTTATGCTGTTATTATGGTAACAATTTAACCCTTAGACCGCTGCACACAACAGTTTTCGTCTGCTGTTGCTTTTATATCTTGCCTTATTTCTCAATAAAAACATGTTTTGACAGCACTTCAGAATCATTTCCAATGGAAATGACTCTGAAGTGCTGTCACAGCATGTTTTTGATGATAAAAATGGAAAATAGAAAATAAACAGCAGACCAAAATTAAAATAGCGGTCTAAGGGCTAATATACTGTTTTAAACATGTAGAAAACAGAAAGAATGCATCCATATTTAAGTCATATTTTTATTTAAAATAAAAATATGACTAAAACATGACTTTTTTATACATACCTATGAATATGAGCTAAGATATTGTTTGCCTATCTTTCTGTTTTCTACATTTATAAAACATTATATTACACCATTAGATCACAGAACCGACTGCCTGTGGCTACAAACACAGTAAGTAGGCAAATCCACTCATCCACTTGTATTGGCGAGTGAAATTTCGATTTGAACGAGTGATAATTTGAAGAGACAGTGCAGCATAAACATAAAAACATATAGGAATGTAGTAGTTGAAAATGAAGAATTTGTTGCGGCCTGAGTAAGTGTATATCGCTATGCGAGGCCCGTGTACACACCGTTTGTTTGGACGTATTGGCCGTCGTCTCTATAAGCAGTTTGATCTCCTTGGCGGCATTATCCAGCTCCTGCGAAGAAACGAGACGTAGCTACACTACAATTCCTGCATAGACCAGTGTTATAAATAGGTTGAGGCAGTTGAGGGCGGGGCTGGTAAGGGGGAATACAATCACCTGTGGTCAAACCAACAAAATCCACCTATTGTAGTGCTGATGATGCCATGGAAGGGCAGTTACAATGGTGTAGTCAGGTTCTTGTCAAAGGGGGTGCGAATTGTGGATCGAGTTTGGAAATGAATGTGGGAGGCTCCGGACGGTTTCGCAGAGTTATTGCCGACAACGATGGGGAGTTTTGCAGAGTTACTGCCCGCAACTATGCCCGCAACTATGCCCGCAACTAACTTCTCTAGAAAAACAATTGAGTTCTACCGGTACATTTAATTGCAATGGCTATAGTGATTTTAAATCTATATTTTCCCAATACATTGTAGCTATTTACCTTAAACATACATAAGTTTAAATAAAATACACAGCTGGCCAAATTAAGGGGGTGCGCATGCGCCCTTTGCAGCCCCTCCCCACCCACAACCCACACTGGCCACTGAGTTACTTGTTACTTCTGATATTCCAAGTTGGCTGATTTCAAGCTTAGGAGATTAAATTCGCTAATAACTTGATTTCAAAATATATAGTTATTATTTTCTACATGATTTCCAGTCACTTCAGCTAGGTTTTGGAGTCGATTTCGAGAATTTTTCATTTGTGACTTTGCCTCGACCCACCGCCATTTAGATTCGAGCCATGTTGACAGGCTTGACAGACAACATGGACTCGTGTTGTCAGTCGAGCTGATTTAATCTCAAGACATGTATCTGCGGTAAGGCAAGTAGCAATACTGTTGACAAATGCAATACGTACCTCTATAACAAAGTTGTCCTTGTCTTTGTTAAAAGTTTGCTCCGACCTGACTATACTGTTAACAAGACTAGTCACTTCTTGAGTCTGCAAGATAAACAAAATTGTAATTGATGCTGTTCTTAAGCTTGTTAGAAAGTTTACAAATAATGGCATATTAAACGACTTCTCTAAAATGTGACTACATCCGCACAGTCTGATCAGGGTCAGCACTGTTCGACATTCAGTCAGAGAAACACCGTCTTGGTTTTAATAAACACGGTATATATCCTTATCAGACTGCAGGGGGCCGTTTCACAAAACTTTTTCCATTGATGGATTTACATTTATTGAGCATAGGCTGCATATGCAGCCTATGCTCAATAAATGTAAATCCAATAAGAGTTTACAAGAAAACAGTGTTAATGTGACATTTACAGACTATCATAATTTTGCACATACATGTACAAACATTTTAGTCATATGAAGTTTAGTGAAACGTCCCCCAGGATGGTAGAGAGCTAGTCATTCCATAAGTGCTATTTCTCCCATCACAGCCACAAACAAGTTGGTCATAGCCAGGGTGTGAAAAAAGTGACAAGCAAAAATGAATGGGTTTAATGTCCAGCAACAGCTAAGGTCATATCGAGACTGGACGACAGCTTATAAAATCTCTTCCAACAGACCAGTGTTGTCTGCTGTTGTTTGTTATATTGTCTTATTTTTAAATAAAAACATGGTTTGCCAGCACTTCCGAATCATTTCCAATGGAAATGATTCTAAAGTGCTGTCAACGCATGTTGTAAATTGTTCTAAAGTGCTGTCAAAGCATGTTTTTGATGATAAAAATTGAAAATAGGAAATAACAAGAAACGAGGCAAAGCCACGAAGGCCAGGTTTTTTCCAACGTATGCCAAAATGCCGACGATATCGCGCTTTCTGCAAGCGGGTGCGACAATGATGATAAACACCCATGTGAAGTATCAAGGTAATGGGTTAAGCAGTTGCAGAGATATAGTACACGAAAACAAATTAACAAAAAAATTCAAAGTAATTTGACCTTGACATTGGGCACAGGGGCCGCACGGTTGGGGGGTAGAATGAAAATATGGATGATGATAAACACCCATGTGAAGTTTGAAGGTAATGGGCGAAGCAGTTGCAGAGATATAGTATAACAAAAAACTTTTAACCAAAAAACTTTAACCAAACATACGTTAAAAAGTTAACGTTGAAAATGGCTAAGTCAATTACGTAGAAATAATAGGTGAAGGTAAAAAAAAAATGGTCACATGTTGGATAGTTTTATGTGGTAGGCACCCCTTGGTTATGAAGCTGTGAAAGTTTGGTGGTCCTAGGTGGTACAGTACCAAAGAAATGGACATAAACACGAAAACTTAACATTGTAAACGCGAAAACTTAACATTGAAAATGGCTAAGTCGACTGCGCGGAAAAAATGGGTTAAGTTAAAAGCATAGACACTTGGATAACATAATTATACCCACTTTTAGTTAACTAGATGGCCGTGGCCTGCATGTCGCGCCTTGGGGCGAGGCATGGACACTAAAAAAATAGATATAGTAGATGGAAAAACTTTAACCAAAAAACTTTAACCGGACAAACGGACGAACGGACGGACGTATGCTAAAATGCCGACGATATCGCGCTTTCCGCAAGCAGGTGTGACAATGATGATAAACACCCATGTGAAGTATCAAGGTATTGGGTGAAGCAGTTGCAGAGATACAGTACAACGAAAAAACTTTAACAAAAAAATTCAAGTAATTTGAACTTGACATAGGGCACAGGATCGCGCTTTCCGCAAGCAGGTGCGACAATGATGATAAACACCCATGTGAAGTATCAAGGTATTGGGTGAAGCAGTTGCAGAGATATAGTACACGAAAAAACTTTAACAAAAAAATTCAAAGTAATTTGACCTTGACATTGGGCACAGGATCGCGCTTTCCGCAAGCAGGTGCAACAATGATGATAAACACCCATGTGAAGTATCAAGGTATTGGGTGAAGCAGTTGCAGAGATATAGTACACGAAAAAACCTTAACAAAATAATTCAAAAGTAATTTGACCTTGACATTGGGCACAGGATCGCGCTTTCCGCAAGCAGGTGCGACAATGATGATAAACACCCATATGAAGTAATCAAGATATTGGGTGAAGCAGTTGCAGAGATATAGTCACAGAAAAAACTTTAACAAAAAAATTCAAAGTAATTTGACCTTGACATTGGGGCACAGGATCGCACTTTCCGCAAGCAGGTGCGACAATGATGATAAACACCCATGTGAATATCAAGGTATTGGGTGAAGCAGTTGCAGAGATATAGTACACGAAAAAACTTTAACAAAAAAATTCAAAGTAATTTGACCTTGACATTGGGCACAGGATCGCGCTTTCCGCAAGAAGGTGCGACATGATGATAAACACCCATGTGAAGTATCAAGGTATTGTGAAGCAGTTGCAGATATAGTACACGAAAAAAACTTTAACAAAAAAATTCAAAGTAATTTGACCTTGACATTGGGCACAGGATCGCGCTTTCCGCAAGCAGGTGCGACAATGATGATAAACACCCATGTGAAGTATCAAGGTATTGGGTGAAGCAGTTGCAGAGATATAGTACACAAAAAAACTTTAACAAAAAATTCAAAGTAATTTGACCTTGACATTGGGCACAGGGGCCGCACGGTTGGGGTTTAGAATGAAAATATGGATGATGATAAACACCCATGTGAAGTTTCAAGGTAATGGGCGAAGCAGTTGCAGAGATATAGTATAACGAAAAAGTTTTAACCAAAAAACTCTAACCAGACGTACGTTAAAAAGTTAACGTTGAAAATGGCTAAGTCAATTACGTAGAAATAATAGGTGAAGGTAAAAAAATGGTCACATGTTGGATAGTTGTATGTGGTAGGCACCCCTTGGTTATGAAAGCTGTGAAAGTTTGGTGGTCCTAGGTGGTACAGTAACAAAGAAATGGACTTAAACACGAAAACTTTAACATTGTAAACCGCGAAAACTTAACATTTGAAAATGGCTAAGTCGACTAGCCGGAAAAAAAAATGGGTGAAGTTAAAAAAAAAAGTAACATGTTGGATAGTGATATGTGGTGGTACCCCTTGATTATGAAGCTGTGAAAGTTTGGTGGTCCTAGTGGTACAGTACCAAAGAAATGGACTTAAACACGAAACTTAACATTGTAAAAAGCGAAAACTTAACATTGAAAAATGGCTAAAGTCGAACTACGCGGAAAAAATGGGTCAAGTTAAAAAAAAAAAAAAAAAGTAACATGTTGGATAGTGATATGTGGTGGGCACCCCTTGATTATGAAGCTGTGAAAGTTTGGTGGTCCTAGGTGGTACAGTAAACAAAGAAATGGACTCAAACACGAAAACTTAACATTGATTGTGGACGCTGCCCGCCGCCCGCCGCCCGCCGCCCGCCCGCCGCCCGCCCACGCCCGCCCGGCTTTCGCCAATCCAATAGCCTGGATTTTTTTTCAAAAAACCTGGCTAAAAAGGAGACAACAAAAAATTAAGATAGCAGTGCAAGGGTTAAGGTATTTTTCATGCCTAGGTTGTGGATTGAACTACATCCGGTATTGAAGTCCAATGCCACATATCCCTATCAAAAATAATCTATATTACTGATTTCGGCTGAACATATACAAAGGACGTTTGATGAGATAGACAATGGATGTCACAGTGATCACTACATGGAGCTCGCTGCAAGTGGGCTTGATAAAAGTCGATGCAGGTGATGTTTCACAACAATTTGAAAGACTAAAATTTGCACAAAACTTAGTACAGTGGAACCCCTCTAAACCGAACACCCTGGGGACAGACTCAAAAGTTTGGTTTATAGGGGTTTTTGGTTTAGAGGGGTTTTCTATTTCCAGTTAAGGAAATGTATGTTTTCCATCATTAACTCTTGGATTTGTGTAGTATTTACCACTATTACCATATTGAAAGTACAGTAGAACTTCGATAACTAGAACAGGTCTGGCTCGAACACCATGGAAAATTCGAACTGTTTCGACAGTCCCGGCAAATTTCCTATATAATTAATGTAATAAAACACCTTAAACTCGAACTATGAATTACTCGAACAGTCGAACCTGTGGATTAGTCCCGTGGATGGTCAAACAGTGGTAATTACCGCTAATAACTCGAACAGGTAAGTCTGTGATCAGCTGTTTGTCTAACGAGGTGCGAATTCCACCATTGCGGGCGGTCGCGTTGAGTAGTTTCCCTTGACGCGGGATGACATTAAATCACGAATCGCAAACAATAGCGGCGTGAATTACGGGCGTTATGATGTCCACGCTAATTAAGTGATTTGAACAAAATTCATTTTATGTAATGTTTAATTGGCTGTTGAGCGACTATTGACACATTTCCATGTCTATCGAGTGAATAATGCGTGCTTAGTTTGTGAATAAAACGAGACGAATTCGAGCAATCGTCAGCGTGTTACAGCGCTTTTGGCAAGCGCAGAACCACAGTGAAAAGGACTTGAATGCGTTATATGTCATGAACAAACGTTTACTTAAATTTAACTTTGACAGAAGATGTGCCAATAACAAACAAACCGAGATCATGGAATTCTTCAGGCGTTAATTTATAGTGTTTATAATTGTATACTGACATTGTTTCGTTTATATTTTCCGTTTGTATATTTATTCCAACCACTGTGCTATGTGCTATTTTTAGACACTGGGAATACCAATATTATGTATAGACGCAAAGCGGAACATAGCGGTTTATTTGACGTATCATTACATGTAAATATTGAATAAAACAGCAACTTTACAATTGTATTTGTTATTTTTCATTTCTCCCTCCAAATGTAATGCATATACTATGGCATGTCACATCGGTCATCTCATATATTCACATAAGTGATTTTATTGACTGAATGTGACAGTACATTTTTGAAACTTCATTCCCTCGAACTATGCATCGCTCGAACTCAAACTCGATTCCGTTGCCGGTTCGAGCGATCGAAGTTCTACTGTATATGTACACATTTTTTCAATAAATATGTCAAGTTTCTTTTTATTCCGAGAATTGATATGTGCAGATTGGCAATGTAATCTGAGTCTACGGTCTACACTGGTCGCAAAGAGCATATGACACATTTCACGTGTGCTGTGTAGTTACCGCGAGCTGCTACAATAGCCCACAGGCTACAGTCACGAGTTTACAGCCTCGTTAAGTAATTATCAGATTATCTCAATTAATCGGTCGGTGGGTTCACAAATAATGTGCCGATTATTTATTTCCGTAATTGTTACGTACGCGTATAATTAAATTGTGAACCAGGCTATTGTAATGAGCTTGTAAAACAGCAAACATGTCATGTATTGAATAGATTCTTAACTTTGTAATGCCGCTTATGACGTTAAAAAAATACGCTGATTAGCGCATTACACGCATGGATAGCGCTTGTACAGAGCTCAAGATAATGTGCATAATTTGATCAATTTTGTTATTTCTTCTACACAAATGTCAAGTTGGGAGTCCGTTAGAATCATCTCATTCTCGTGGCTCCGCATTTTGGGAACCAGAGCTGAACAAAACTACCGGGAACCAGTCTATTGTAAACACAGTGTGATTTTGACACCCGTTTGAAACAACAACATTGAAATTGGGCGCGGTGTATTTCTTGGATGACATCCTGACAGGTGACCGTGTTTCCGGTTTTCCGGGGTTATTTTAACGCTGAAATATGGTTTTGGGACTTGAAATGGCATCCGGATTACGGAGTAGAGGGGTTCCGGAATAGAGGGGTAGAAACTAATGTGTTTATATAGCAGAATATTCGGGACATGAACGTATGTTCAGTATAGCGCGAATTCCGGTTTGGAGGGGTTCCACTGTAGTAGTATGTACGGGCTAGGTCAGTCAACAAGGGGAGATAACTCACTGAAAACCAATCGGGTTCTTCATCTTAATGTGATAAACATGTATACTGAATTTGGTTATGATCCGTAGAACTTGAGTTATTGCGTGGACAAAGATACAGACCTAAAAACAAAAATGGCCACCAAGGGGAGATAAGTCATCGAAAATTTTAAAAATCAAAAGGCTTCTTCATCTTGCCTTGATAAACATGTATACCAATCTGGTTAGAATCGGTGAAGTAAAGCTTGAGTTATTGCGTGGACAAGGATACATAGCGCGAAAATTAAAAATGGCCACCAAGGGGAGATAAGCCATCGGAAAATTTTAAAAATCAATAGGCTTCTTTGTCTTACCGTGATAAACATGTATACCAAATTCGGTTACGATCAGTGAAGTAGAACTTGAGTTATTGCGTGGACAAGAATACAGAGTGCGAAAATTAAAAATGGCCGCCAAGGGGAGATAAGTCATCGGAAATTTTCGTCTTGCCGTGATAAATATGTATACTGAATTTGGTTACAATCCTAGCAGATAGAATTGGCATCATTTTGCACTATGGTCAGGAATTTACTCATATGTGGCTGTTTGTTTGTTTGTTTGGGTTTAACGGCATATCAACAGCTAAGGTCAATTAAGGCCGGGTCAAGGTTTTAGTACTAAATGCCATATATTACATGTACAAGTATATGTACATGTTCAAGTACATGTATGAATGTACATATTCAAGTACATGTACAAATGGGTGGAAAATCCCAAAATCAGAACTGAATATTTACAATAAAAAAAATACATATTCAGCCCTTAAATCAGAATAATCCTGATCTGATGCCAGGTCCTCACCACACCAGAATCACTTGGCCCCTTCCCAAAAGCAATAGGATCAGTAATATTCTTACTACTTTTATAATGGGCAATAACCCAATTCAACTCCCAGGTAACAAAGGAGCCAAAGATAAAAATGTACCTGAGGGCCAAACCAGGCAAATCGTGAATCCCTATCGTTAATTTACGCCGTCACGTTCGCCCGACCAACCACCCACCATATGTGGCTGTGACTGGAGTGCAGTGTAGATCCAGATCAGCCTGTGCTTATGCACAGGCGGATCAGGATCTGCAATGTTCGCAATTGCATCAATGAAACACCCGTCAGGCTTCCAATAACCAATATACATTGCTATAACGCTATAGGGGTGTGCTATTTTATCGGGAGCTAGACTGGCCACAAATCCTCATAAGCCCCATTTCTCCAGTCACAGCTACATATGAACATGTAAATGTTGATATACATTTATCTTCAATGAACTGCATGGTCCTTGGCTGTAAATGTGGTCAGCATGCACTTGGTCAGTTTGGTCACACATAACATTCATTACCGTAATAACCCTAAATAATCAGACAAAATATGTTTTGCGAAACCCCTAGTATATATGGGTTTCCCAAAACAAATTGTATTCAAATAATTATTATTCAATATTGTGATAAGCCAATACAACCGTTACCATACTAACCCTAATTATTGGGCCCTCCTTGTTGTGGGAAATCATATATTTACCTATATGTATTTCCCCGGAATAAATGATGGCCGAATATGTAATGTTATTACAGTATATTCAGTTATGAAATACACCCAGAGTATACTCACAGTTAGGTTTATATTCTTCTCCAGTCTAATAATTGAACCATTTAGGACGCGCTGATGAAGAAAAAGAAAAGTAATTAATGCTGATGGTAAACCCAAGTCAACATGTGCAAATACTGTAGATCCAGGGGGCCGTTTCACGAAACTTTGTACGACTAAAATGTTCGTAAGTGCAAAGTTATGACAGTCTGTAAATTTCACATTAACAATGTTTTCTTGTGAACAATTATTGGACTTACATTTATTGAGCACAGGCTGCATAGGCAGCCTATGTTCAATAAATGTAAATCCATCAAACAAATTTTACAGACGATCCTAAATTTGCTCTTACGAACATTTTAGTCGTACAAAGTTTAGTGAAATGGGCCCCTGTTGAGCCGGCTCCAAATGAGCCAGTTATAGTACAGTTCTACAAAAGATCCACATTTTTTATTAATGGAATAGTCCAACAAATAGCATGGAACAAGAGTAGTGAAAGTCAGAGCATACACTTCCATGAGGCATAGCCAGTAAACAAGGGGAGATACCTCATTGGAAAAGTACAAACATCAATATGGCTCTTCCTGCCATGATAAACATGTATACCAAATTTGGTTAAGATCTGTCAAGTAGATATCATGAGGACAATCATACAGAACTAGATTGGTCAGTAAGCGAGGCTTACGGAATACCCCCCGTGTGGGCCCAGGTACCCCTAAAATATGTACAAATTTCCAAGTGTGTGGGCTTGTGACCTTGACTCTGGGATTAGCGCGAGCGGCATGAACGTGAATTTGTCACAGGGTGGTAGAGGTTCATTGGAGCAATGAGTGTGTGAAATGTGAAGCAGATCCAAGCAAGGAAATAGAAGTTATAACCGATTTCTCTGATGTTAAGTTTTGTAAAGAGACTACCGTATAACCTCGAATTAACGCCCCCGGAGGCGTTACATTTTACAAAAGGGGGGGGGGGGCGTTTATTTGTCACAGGGTGGTAGAGGTCCATTGGAGCAATGAGTGTGTGAAATGTGAAGGCAGATCGAGCAAGGAAAATAGAAGTTTATAACCGATTTCTCTGACGTTAACTTTTGTAAAGAGACAACCGTATAACCTTCGAAATTAACCGCCCACCCCCGAGGCCGTTTACATTATTTTACAAAAGGGGGGGGGGGGGGGGGGGGGGGGGGGGGGAGGGGGGGGGGGGTGGGGGGGCGGGGGGGGGGGGGGTGGGGGGGGCGTTTATTAGCCAGAAAAAATAAATAAAAAATATTACCAAGGACCGCCAATTTCAAACACAAATAAGGATTTAAGGATTTTGTGTTTGAAATAGGCGTCATGGTAAAATTAAATTATTTTTATTTTTTTTTATTTGGGGTGGGGGGTGGCGGGGGGGGGGGGGATGGCGTTTATTAGCCAGTAAAAAAGAAAAAAAAAAAAAAAAAAAAAAAAAAAAAACAAAAAAAAAAAAAAAAAAAAAAAAAAAAAAACATTACCAAGGACCACCAATTTCAAACACAAATAAGGATTTAAGGATTATTTGTGTTTGAAATAGGCGGTCATTGGTAAAATTATTTATTTTTTATTTTTATTTTTTTATTTGGGGGTGGGGTGGGGGTGGGGGGGGGGGGGTGGCGTTTATTAGCCAGTAAAAAAGAAAAAATAAAAAAAATAAAAAAAATAAAATAAAAAAAAATTACCAAGGACCACCAATTTTAAACACAAATAAGGATTTAAAGATTATTTGTGTTTGAAATTGGCGGTCATTGGTAAAAAATATATATATTTATTTTTTTTATTGGGGGTGGGGGGGGGGGCGTTTATTAGGAGGGGGGGGGGGCGTTTATTCAAGGTTATACGGTATGTATGTGACGTTGACCGGGGATTTGTCACAGCAAATGAAATATTAAGTATTTTCAATGAAAGAAATAGAAGTTATAACATATTTCTCTGATGTTAAGTTTTGTAAAGAGACTAAGTATGTGACCTTGACCTTGGGATCAGCGGGTGTTGGACAGTCGTAGATTTGTCACAGCATGATAGTACAACCTTAGAGGAATGCACAAGTGAAATAATAAGAATTTTCAATGAAGGAAATAGAAGTTATAACTTATTTCTCTGATGTTAAGTTTTGTAAAGAGACTAAGTATTTGACCTTCACATTGGGATCAGCGGGGGTTGGACGGTCATGGATTTGGCACAGCATGGTATTAGAGCCTTACAGGAATGCATGTGTTGAAATATTAAGCATTTTAGATGAAGGAAATAGAAGTTGATAACAATATTCTCTGATGTTAAGTTTTGTAAAGAGACTAAGTATTTGACCTTGACCTTGGGATCAGCGGGGTTGGACGGTCGTGATTTGGCACAGCATTGTAGTAGAGCCTTACAGGAATGCATGTGTGAAATATTAAGCATTTTAGATGAAGGAAATAGAGGTTATAAAAATATTTCTCTGATGTTAAGTTTTGTAAAGAGGACCAAGGTATTTGACCTTGACCTTGGGATCTGCGAGGGGGGGGTTGGACGGTCGTGGATTTGGCACAGCCATGGTAGGTAGGCCTTTACAGGAATGCCATGTGGTGAAATATTAAGCACTTTAGATTGACAAATTAGAATTTATAACAAAATTTCTTGAAATATTAAGTTTACGGACTTTAGATGAAGGAAATAGAAGTTATAACAATATTTCTCTGATGTTAAGTTTACGGACTAAGTATTTGACCTTGACCTTGGGATCTGCGGGGGTTGGACGGTCGTGGATTTGGCACAGCATGGTAGTTACAGGAATGCATGTGTGAAATATCAAGCATTTTAGATGAAGGAAATAGAAGTTATAACAATATTTCTCTGACGCACGGACGGACGCACGGACGGACGCACGGACAACCTGACTCCAGTATACCCCCCCCCACAACTCATTGCGGGGGGTATAAAGAGAAAATGAACAAGAGCTGTAGGAGAACATCATAGCTCGACTACGAGGGTTGTCGATGTACACATAGCTTGACAAAGAAGGTGGCTGCGGCCTGCATAAAAACCTTAACCAAGGTTGACTAAAAACCTTAACCAAGGGAAATTAAGTAAGTAATTCAAGGGTAAATGTAGGTCAATGTCAGATATAGGTCAGGGGTTACTGATGTACATCACTAGGAGATGAAGTTGTCCAAGTATGGTTGCTGTAGGCCTTGGAGTATTCCATATACAAGCTTGACTATACACATTAATCAAGTTTGAGTACAAACCTTAACCAAGGGGAAATCAATGAGAAAAAGTTATCCAAGTATGGTGTCTGTATGCACAATAGTATTCCATGTACAAGCTTGACTAAAAACCTTACCCAAGGTTGACCAAAAACCTTAACCAAGGGGAATTAAGTAAGTAATTCAAGGTTAAATGTAGGTCAAGGTCAAATATAGGTCAGGGGTTATTGATGTACATCACTAGGAGATGAAGTTGTCCAAGTATGGTTGGTGTAGGGCCAGGAGTATTCTATCTACAAGCTTGACTAAAAACCGTAACCAAGGGGAATTAAGTAAGTAATTCAAGAGGAAATGTAGGTCAAGGTCAAATATAGATCAAGGGTTATTGATGTACATTGCTATGAGAAAAGGTTGTCAAAGTATGGTGTATGTATGCACACTAGTATTCCATGTACAAGCTTGACTTAAAAACCTTAACGAAGGTTGACTAAAAACCTTAACCAAGGGGAATTAAGTAAGTAATTTAAGAGGAAATGTAGGTCAAGGTCAAATATAGATCAGGGGTTATTGATGTATATCACTAGGAGATGAAGTTGTCCAAGTATGGTTGGTGTAGGGCCAGGAGTATTCCATCTACAAGCTTGACTAAAAACCTTAACCAAGGAGAATTAACTAAGTAATTCAAGAGGAAATGTAGGTCAAGGTCAAATATAGATCAGGGGTTATTGATGTACATCACTATGAGAAAAGGTTGTCCAAGTATGGTGTCTGTATGCACAATAGTAGTCCATGTACAAGCTTGCCTAAAAACCTTAACCAAGGTTGACTAAAAACCTTAACCAAGGGGAATTAACTAAGTAATTCAAGGTTAAATGTAGGTCAAGGTCAAATATAGGTCAAGGGTTGTTGAAGTACATCACTAGGAGATGAAGTTGTCCAAGTATGGTTGGTGTAGGGGCAGGAGTATTCCATCTACAAGCTTGACTAAAAACCGTAACCAAGGGGAATTCACAAAGTAATTCAAGAGGAAATGTAGGTCAAGGTCAAATATAGATCAGGGGTTATTGATGTAGATCCCTATGAGAAAAGGTTATCCAAGTATGGTGTCTGTATGCACAATAGTATTCCATGTACAAGCTTGACTAAAAACCTTAACCAAGGTTGACTAAAAACCTTAACCAAGGTTGACTAAAAATCTTAACCAAGGGGAATTAACTAAGTAATTCAAGGTTAAATGTAGGTCAAGGTAAAATATACGTCAGGGGTTGTTGATGTACATCACTAGGAGATGAAGTTGTCGAAGTATGGTTGGTGTAGGGCCAGGAGTATTCCATCTACAAGCTTGACTAACAACCTTAACCAATGGGAATTAAGTAAGTAATTCAAGAGGAAATGTAGGTCAAGGTCAAATATAGATCAGGAGTTATTGATGTACATCCCTATGAGAAAAGGTTGTCCAAGTATGGTGTATGTATGCACACTAGTATTACATGTACAAGCTTGACTAAAAACCTTAACCAAGGTTGACTAAAAACCTTAACCAAGGGGAATTAAGTAAGTAATGTAAGAGGAAATGTAGGTCAAGGTCAAATATAGGTCAGGGGTTATTGATGTACATCACTATGAGAAAAGGTTGTCCAAGTATGGTGTCTGTATGCACAATAGTAGTCCATGTACAAGCTTGCCTAAAAACCTTAACCAAGGTTGACTAAAAAATAAAAACCTTAACCAAGGGGAATTAACTAAGTAATTCAAGGTTAAATGTAGGTCAAGGTCAAATATAGGTCAAGGGTTGTTGAAGTACATCACTAGGAGATGACGTTGTCCAAGTATGGTTGGTGTAGGGGCAGGAGTATTCCATCTACAAGCTTGACTAAAAACCGTAACCAAGGGGAATTCACAAAGTAATTCAAGAGGAAATGTAGGTCAAGGTCAAATATAGATCAGGGGTTATTGATGTAGATCCCTATGAGAAAAGGTTGTCCAAGTATGGTGTCTGTATGCACAATAGTATTCCATGTACAAGCTTGACTAAAAACCTTAACCAAGGTTGACTAAAAATCTTAACCAAGGGGAATTAACTAAGTAATTCAAGGTTAAATGTAGGTCAAGGTAAAATATACGTCAGGGGTTGTTGATGTACATCACTAGGAGATGAAGTTGTCGAAGTATGGTTGGTGTAGGGCCAGGAGTATTCCATCTACAAGCTTAACTAACAACCTTAACCAATGGGAATTAAGTAAGAAATTCAAGAGGAAATGTAGGTCAAGGTCAAATATAGATCAGGAGTTATTGATGTACATCCCTATGAGAAAAGGTTGTCCAAGTATGGTGTCTGTATGCACACTAGTATTACATGTACAAGCTTGACTAAAAACCTTAACCAAGGTTGACTAAAAACCTTAACCAAGGGGAATTAAGTAAGTAATGTAAGAGGAAATGTAGGTCAAGGTCAAATATAGGTCAGGATTTGTTGATGTACATCACTAGGAGATGAAGTTGTCCAAGTATGGTGGGTGTAGGGCCAGGAGTGTTCCATATACAAGCTTGACTAAAAACCTTAACCAAGGCGTGACGGTGACGCCGACACCGACGCCGACGCCGGGGTGACTACATAAGCTCCTAAAAATGGCTACAAAGGGGGATTACCTCATCAGAACATGAATAGCGTTCTTCTTGCCATGATCAACAGTATACCAAATTTGGTTAAGATGTGGCAAGGATAATTTGAGTTATTGTATGGACAAGTATACAGAGTGTGATAATTATAAATAGCCGCCAATGGGATATAACTAATACGAACATTTGAAAAGTCAATAAGATTCTTCGGCTTGCCATGATAAACATGGAAATCAAATTTGATTACAATCCATCAAGTAGTATGTGAGTTATTGCGTGGACAATGATACAGATGGCGAAAATTAACTAAAATATGTTCATAGAACACAGATGCCCCACATATCGCTTTGATAGTTAACAAGGCAAAATTCCAAGTACAAGCTACATACCAAGTATCAAGCCTCCAGCTATTACGGTTTAGAAGTTTTACAAGTTACAAGGCAAAATGGCGAAATTCTAATAAACTTTACACACCTACTCATCATAAGGAAGCTACATACCAAGTTTCAGGTCTGTAGCTAGTATGGTTACGAGTAGGTAACAAGGCAAAATTTAAAAATTCTAACTCGAAAGTGGGAGATAATCCATGACCCGGGAGTCAAATAAAAAATCAACATAAACTTTGCGTATCTACTCATAAATAAGCTACATACCATGTTTCAGGTCAGTAACTAGTGCGGTTTATAAGTTATAAGGCAAAACTGGGAAATTCTAAGTTAAAAAGGGGAAGATAATACAGTATTGGACAAGGAAACAGATGGCAAAAATTAACAAGAGCTGTAGGAGAACAGCATAGCTCGACTACGAGGGTTGTCGATGTACACATAGCTTGACAAAGAAGGTGGCTGCGGCCTGCATAAAAACCTTAACCAAGGTTGACTAAAAACATTAACCAAGGGAAATTAAGTAAGTAATTCAAGGTTAAATGTAGGTCAATGTCAGATATAGGTCAGGGGTTATTGATGTACATCACTAGGAGATAAAGTTTTCCAAGTATGGTTGCTGTAGGCCCAGGAGTATTCCATATACAAGCTTGAGTAAAAACCGTAACCAAGGGGAGATAACTAAGTAATCCAAGGATAAAAGTAGGTCAAGGTCAAATATAGGTCAGGGATTATTGATGTACATCACTAGGAGATGAAGTTGTCCAAGTATGGTTGATGTAGACCCAGAAGTATTCCATCTACAAGCTTGACTAAAAACGTTAACCAAGGTTGAGTAAAAACCTTAACCAAGGGGAATTAAGTAAGTAATTTAAGGTTAAATGTAGGTCAATGTCAAATATAGGTCAGGGGTTGTTGATGTACATCACTAGGAGATGAAGTTGTCCAAGTATGGTTGGTGTAGGGCCATGAGTATTCCATCTACAAGCTTGACTAAAAAAAAACCTTAACCAAAGATAATTAAGTAAGTAATTCAAGAGGAAATGTAGGTCAAGGTCAAATATAGATCAGGGGTTATTGATGTACATCACTATGAGAAAAGGTTGTCCAAGTATGGTGTCTGTATGTACAATAGTATTCAATGTACATGTACAAGCTTGAGTAAAAAGCTTAACCAAAGTCGAGTAAAAACCTTAACCAAGGGGAAATAAGTAAGTAATTCAAGGTTAAATGTAGGTCAAGGTCAAATATAGGTCAGGGGTTGTTGATGTACATCACTAGGAGATGAAGTTGTCCAAGTATGGTTGGTGTAGGGCCAGGAGTATTACATCTACAAGCTTGACTAAAAACGTTAACCAAGGGGAATTAAGTAAGTAATTCAAGAGGAAATGTAGGTCAAGGTCAAATATAGATCATGGGTTGTTGATGTACATCACTAGGAGATGAAGTTGTCCAAGTATGGTGGGTGTAGGGCCAGTAGTATTCCATATAGAAGGTTGACTAAAAACCTTAACCAAAAGGAATTATGTAAGTAATTGAAGAGGAAATGTAGATCAAGGTCAAATATAGATCAGGGGTTATTGATGTACATACCTATGAGAAAAGGTTGTCCAAGTATGGTGTCTGGATGCACAATAGTCTTCAATGTACAAGCTTGAAAAAAAAACTTAACCAAGGTTGATTAAAAACCTTAACCATGGGGAATTAAGTAAGTAATTCAAGAGGAAATGTAGGTCAAGGTCAAATATAGATGAGGGGTTATTGATGTGCATCACTAGGAGATGAAGTTGTCCAAGTATGGTGGGTGTAGGGCCAGTAGTATTGCATATACAAGCTTGACTAAAAACCTTAACCAAGGTTGACTAAAAACCTTAACCAAGGGGAATTAACCCAGTAATTCAAGAGGAAATGTAGGTCAAGGTCAAATATAGATCAGGGGTTATTGAAGTACATCACTAGGAGATGAAGTTGGTGGGTGTAGGGCCAGTAGTATTCCATATACAAACTTGACTAAAAACCTTAACCAAGGCGTGACGGTGACGCCGACGCCGACGCCGACGCCGGGGTGACAACATAAGCTCTACTTATTCTTCGAATAATCAAGCTAAAAATGACAAGGTATGTAACTAAGCTGAAAATTTTGAAAATCAATAGGGTTCTTTGTCTTGCCATGGTAAACATGTAAAGCGAATTTGATCCGTCAAGTAGAACTCTAGTTATTGCATGGACAAGCTGTGACCGCCCGGCAACCCATTGCTTCATAAGGCACATACAGTAGGCAAGACAAGGACACAATACATGCGGAATAAAGAGCTTTATAGACTTTGAACACACACTATGGGATGAAGTAAGTATATGAGTACAGACATGCTAAATAGCTGTTTATGTGGAGCAATATTATGGAAGTAATAGCCATTTGCCAAGCTGATGCCCTCTATGTCAAGGTCAAGATAAAAAAAAAGATAAGAAAATGTGGCCAGTCGGCACAGAAATGCCCCCGGTGGCAGATTGGAGAAACTGTGGCAAAGTGATATGTATTTATAAGCACAGTTGTGAAGGTCAAATGGTGAAGGTCATATTAAGGACAGCATGGATTCACAGGTTTGATGTATTGAAATATTAAAGTAATCCATCAAGGGATATAGAAGTTATGACAAAATTGAGAAACTGGCAAACTTATTAATGTGTGAAAAAGTTCAAGGTTGTCAAGGTCAAAAGGTCAAGGTCATATTATGGGTAATGTGGATGGGTGGCATTTGTCAACAAGCACGATGTATTGAACAATTAAAGTAATCCTTCAAGGGATATATAAGTTATGAAAGAATTGAGAAACTCCGGCGAACTTCTTAATGTGAAAAAAGTTCAAAGTTGTAAAGGTCAAAAGGTCAAGGTCATATTAAGGGCAGCATGGCTGTGTAGTATTTTTTGTCCACAAGTATGCTATGTTGAAATATTTTAAGTAATCATTCAAGGAATATAGAAGTTATGACAAAATAGAGAAACTCCAAACAAAAAGTTTGAAGCTGTGGAGGTCAAAAGGTCAAGGTCATATTAAGGGCAGAATGGATGTATGGCATAAGTCCACAGGTATACTGTGTTGAAATATTTAAGTATCCTTCAAGGAATATAGAAGTTACGACAGAATTCAGAAACTCTGGCAAACTTCTTAATGTGGGAAAAAGTTCAAAGTTGTGAAGGTCAAAAGGTCAAAGTTATATTAAGGGTGACATGGATGTGTGGCATTTGTCCACATGTATACTGTGTTGAAATATTTAAGTAATCCTTCAAGGGATATAGAAGTTATGACATAATTGAGAAACTCTGGCGAACTGCTTAATGTGCCAGACACACGGACGGACACACGGACACACAGTCCAAACACTATATGCCTCCGGCTCTACCGAAATCTACCAAAATCAACTAATCAAGATAATAACTCAATTGGATTGTAAAGGTACATGCCCACTCAGTAGGCACAAACTGTTCTTTATATCAGAGACATCATCTGAGACATTTTCTGACAAAATAAACATTCATTCACCATTACCACGCGTATTAATTGGCATTATTATACATTTTATATCAGACGTACATTTCAACGCTGATATCAGGGGCGATAACCGTGTTTCCTTAAAATGTTAACGGACATTACTATTTATTATCTGCATTTATTTCTTGATGTGCAATGATCATACATTATACTCTGTTGAAAATATTATTTTTTTCAGGTGACGCATTTAATTAGAATAAATAATAAAAAAACATCATGCCTCATTTGCATATGAAAATAGCCTAATACCACCGCGCGTCACTATCAGTAAAATAAATATTACTAAATGATTATATCTGTATAGCGGGCACTCGTAATTTTTAGAACTGTTGGAATAGTGACACAATTATACACTTATTTAATTCCTATAAAGAACAGTTTGTGCATACTGAGTGGGCATGTACCTTTAAGTGATTATAGCCATCAATGTGACAAACGATCAAAAGATACGCAAAATTTGGACAATGTCCTAAATTTACATCCCACAAAGTTTACGGTCACCATGGTGATGGTCAAGGCCATCCAAATGACACTAGGTGGATAGCTATCAATGTCAGGAAGCTGTTGATGAAGGTTGGTAATAATCTGACTAACGGATCAAGACATATGGGAAATTTAGTACAAAATTTACGTCCAAAATTGTTGATGACGACAACGAAGATGCCGAGAATGACACAGCCGACAATGACGACGCAGGAATTGTGACTGCTATGTCTCACTTTCCAGTTTCGTGGATGAGACAAAATTCAAAACATGAACATCAAGTAATTTCTGTTTTGCTTTCAAAGTTAATTTCAAGGAATTTTATTAGTTTTAGCAAGTATCAATGATGAAAGCAATGTTTAATATTTGAAGTTCTACAAAAACTTGCATTGCTTGGGGGAGACATAATACAAACATTGAGTACCTTTTGCAGATCTACATTATGCAGCTGGTTACTCTTTAGACTCTCCAGGTCATTGGCTGCCTGGGTAAGGTTAGCCGCCTCATCCTACAATAGAGTGATCAAATATTATGTAGACTCCGCAGGTCATTGGCTGCCTGGGTTAGGTTAGCCGCCTCATCCTACAATACAGTGATCAAATATTCTGTAGACTCCGCAGGTCATTGGCTGCCTGGGTTAGGTTAGCCACCTCATCCTACAATACAGTGATCAAATATTATGTAGACTCCGCAGGTCATTGGCTGCCTGGGTAAAATTAGCCGCCTCATCCTACAAAACAGGATAAAATATTCAGTAACTCAGTGCATTGGGCTGCTGGGTAAAATTAGCTGCCTCATCCTACAATACGTATCAAAAATTCTGAGACTCTGCAGGTCATTGCTGCGGGGTTAGGTTAGCCGCCTCATACACAATCAGTGACAAATATTCTGTAGACTCCGCAGGTTCATTGGCTGCCCTGGGTAAAATTACGCCTACTCATTCCTACAATACAGTGATATCAAATATTATGATGGAGACTCCGCAGGTACATTGGCTGCCTGGGTTAGGTTAGCCCACCTCAACAATACAGGGATCAAATATATGTGATCCGCAAAAGGTCATTGGCTGCCTGGGTTAGGTTAGCCACCCATCCTACAATACAGGGATCAAATATTCTGTAGACTCGCAGGTCATTGGCTGCCTGGGTAGGTTAGCTGCCTCATCCTACAATACAGTGATCAAATATTCTAGACTACTAGCATGGTCATTGGTCTGCTGGGTTAGGTTAGCCGCCTCATCTACAATACAGTGATCAATATTCTGTAGACTCCGCAGGTCATTGGCTGCTGGTTTGGTAGCCTGGGTAGATTAGCTTGCCTCATCTACAATACAGTGATCAAATATTCTGTAGACTCCGCAGGTCATGGCTGCCTCCTGGGTTAGGTTAGCCACATCATCCGTACAATACAGATCAAATAATATTCTGTAGACTCCGCAGGTCATTGCTGCCTGGTTAGGTTAGCCGCCTCATCCTACAATTAAACAGGACAAATATTGTAGACCTCCGCAGGTCATTGGCAGCCTGGTTAGTTTACCACCTCATCCTACAATACAGATCAAATATTCTGTAGACTCCGCAGGTCATTGGCGCCTGGGTTAGTTAGCCACCTCATCCTACAATACAGTGATCAAATTATGTGACTCCGCAGGTCATTGGCTGCCCAGGTTAGGTTAGCCACCTCATCCTACAATACAGGGATCAAATATTCTGTAGACTCCGCAGGTCATTGGCTGCCTGGGTTAGGTTAGCCGCCTCATCCTACAATACAGGGATCAAATATTCTGTAGACTCCGCAGGTCATTGGCTGCCTGGGTTAGGTTAGCCGCCTCATCCTACAATACAGTGATCAAATATTCTGTAGACTCCGCAGGTCATTGGCTGCCTGGGTTAGGTTAGCCGCCTCATCCTACAATACAGTGATCAAATATTCTGTAGACTCCGCAGTCATTGGCTGCCTGGTTAGGTTAGCCGCCTCATCCTACAATACAGTGATCAAATATTCTGTAGACTCCGCAGGTCATTGGCTGCCTGGGTTAGGTTAGCCACCTCATCCTTACAATACATGATCAAATATTATGTAGACTCCGCAGGTCATTGGCTGCCTGGGTTAGGTTAGCCACCTCATCCTACAATACAGGGATCAAATATTCTGTAGACTCCGCAGGTCATTGGCTGCCCAGGTTAAGTTAGCCACCTCATCCTACAATACAGTGATCAAATATTCTGTAGACTCCGCAGGTCATTGGCTGCCCAGGTTAGGTTAGCCACCTCATCCTACAATACAGGGATCAAATATTCTGTAGACTCCGCAGGTCATTGGCTGCCTGGGTTAGGTTAGCCACCTCATCCTACAATACAGGGATCAAATATTATGTAGACTCCGCAGGTCATTGGCTGCCTGGGTTAGGTTAGCCACCTCATCTACAATACAGATCAAATATTATGTAGACTCCGCCCAGTAACATTGCAAATGCCTGGGTTAGGTTAGCCACCTCATCCTACAATACAGGGATCAAATATTATGTAGACTCCGCAGGTCATTGGCTGCCTGGGTTAGGTTAGCCACCTCATCCTACAATACAGGGATCAAATATTATGTAGACTCCGCAGGTCATTGGCTGCCCAGGTTAGGTTAGCCACCTCATCCTACAATACAGTGATCAAATATTCTGTAGACTCCGCAGGTCATTGGCTGCCCGGGTTAGGTTAGGTCGCCACTCATCCTACATACAGGGATCAAATATTCTGTAGACTCCGCAGGTCATTGGCTGCCTGGGTTAGGTTAGCCACATCATCCTACAATACAGTGATCAAATAAAATTATTGTAGACTCCGCAGGTCATTGGCTGCCTGGGTTAGGTTAGCCACCTCATCCTACAATACAGTGATCAAATTATGTAGACTCCGCAGCAGGTCCATTGGCTGCACTGTTAGGTTAGCGCCTCATCCTACGTATCAGTGATCAAATATTCTGTAGACTCCACAGGTCATTGGCTGCCTGGGTTAGGTTAGCCGCCTCATCCTACAATACAGGGATCAAATATTATGTAGACTCCGCAGGTCATTGGCTGCCTGGGTTAGGTTAGCCGCCTCATCCTACAATACAGTGATCAAATATTATGTAGACTCCGCAGGTCATTGGCTGCCTGGGTTAGGTTAGCCGCCTCATCCTACAATACAGTGATCAAATATTCTGTAGACTCCGCAGGTCATTGGCTGCCTGGGTTAGGTTAGCCACCTCATCCTACAATACAGTGATCAAATATTATGTAGACTCCGCAGGTCATTGGCTGCCTGGGTTAGGTTAGCCACCTCATCCTTTAATACACAGTGATCACAAATGCTGTACGGTACCGTTTCTCAGCCAGTGGGGAGATATAGATAAAGCTTTCATTATAAAGTATCAACCAATTGAACACTCATGTCAGTGATCACTATTACTGTCGTAGGTAACAGGTAATACGGAGGTGTTGGTTGGTTGGTCGTTCGTTCGTTCGTTCGTTCGTTCGTTCGTTCGTTCGTTCGTTCGTTCGTTCGTTCGTTCGTTCGTTCGTTCGTTCGTTCGTTCATTTTGTTTGTGTGGGTTTTGGTTTGGTTGGTTGGTGGTTGGTTGGTTGTTTGTTTGGTATGGTTGGTTGGTTGGTTGGTTGGTTGGTTGGTTGGTTGGTTGGTTGGTTGGTTGGTTTTGTGGTGTTGTTGATGTTGTTGTTTGGTTGCGTTGTTCGTTCGGTTAGTTGATTCGTTCGTTTCATCGTCGTGTCGGTCGGGGTCGGGTGGTCGGTCGGTCGGTCGGTCGGTCGGGGTTGGTTGGTTGGTTGGTTGGTTGGTTGGTTGGTTGATTGGCTGGGGCGTTACAACTGTTTGGGTGGACGTGTAGATAATCAACATCTGAACCCCACTCCCATGATAGGTGCATCTCATTAGGTGAGCCTGGGTTCCACCAATCAGGGTAGACTGTCACTTACAGTTTTGTTAGCATTGTTGGCTGCCTTGGTAGCATCTTTGAGTCTTGATATCAAATTATCCAGCGATGTGTTCACTACCGGCTTGTTGATCTACAATACAAGGTAACACATCAACACTTGTTGTCATGTAGTCTGTATTACACCAGCTAGACATGGAGGTCAAGGTCAAGTTAATGGTGGCGTGAGTGTGTGACAAATGTTCAGGTGATTCAAGTGTCCAAGTATTGAAGGAATAATTCGCATAATATTGAAGATATTACATGTTGGAGAAACTCTTATAAACTTTCTGACATAACAAAATGACCAAGTATTTCAGCGATATTTCGAAAGTGACAAAGGTGAAGGTCGTGTTAATGGTGGTGCGAGTGTGTGACAAATGTTCAGGTGATTCAAGCCTCCAAGTAGTGAAGCAATCCTTCATGTAATAGTAAATATATTACAAATTGGAGAAACTTACAAAGTTTTCGATGCAAGAAAATGCCTAAGTGTTTCGGCGACATTTCAAAGGTGACAAAGGTCAAGGTAGTGTAAATGGTGGCACGAGTGTGTGGCAAATGTTCAGGTGATTCAAGTGTCCAAGTATTGAAGCATATGGCAAGCCAAATGTACAATAATTCCTTAAACCATGGTTTGGAGCTCAAACCCTAGTTTAGGCTCCTCAAACCCTAGTTTGGGCTCGCCAAATGCACAATAATTCCCTAAACCATAGTTTGAGAGTCTAAACCAGGGTTTAGGCTCTCAAACCCCAGTTTGAGCAATTATTGTGCATTTGGCCAGAAACTGCCGTTTGAGGTCGTAATTGAATAAAAAGACTAAACCATAGTTTAGACTCAAACCACAGTTCAAGAAACTAGAAATGTGGCCTGTCAGCACACGAATGCCCCTGCTGGCAGCCAAAGAAAATGAGGCAAATTTGATTATAAGCCATTTACCCGAGTGTTAAGGTTTTGAACGCACCTTGACCCTGGGCTTAGTGGGGGCGGGACGAATGTGGATTTGTCACAGGGCGGTAGAGGACCATTGTAGCAATGCATGTGTGAAATGTGAAGCAGATCCGAGCAAGGAAACACAAATTATAAGCCATTTAACTGAATGTTAAGGTTTCAAACACACCAAGTCTGTGACCTTGACCCTGTGCTTAACGGGGGCAGGACGAATGAGGATTTGTCACAGGGCGGTAGAGGACAATTGGAGCAATGCGTGTGTGAAAGTTAGTGTAGGATTGAGAAACGCGCACATAGATTTGTCCCAAAGTGGCAAGTAAACAATTAAAGTGGAAAAGGTGAAGGTCAAAGGTCAAGGTCGAAGTACTGGGTGGTGGAGTGTGTAGGGCATGTTCATATGTATCATGTGTATAAATATTTAAGCGATTGGCAAAAGTATTGAGAAGTTATTGTAGGATTGAGAAACGTGCACGTAGATTTGTCCCAAAGTGCTAAGTAAACATTTAAAGTAGAAAAGGTGAAGGTCAAAGGTCAAGGTCGAAGTACTGGGTGGTGAGTGTGAGGGCATGTTCATATGTATCATGTGTATAAATATTTAAGCGATTGGCAAAAGTATTGAGAAGTTATTGTAGGATTGAGAAAGTGCACGTAGATTTGTCCCAAAGTGCTAAGTAAACATTTAAAGTAGAAAAGGTGAAGGTCAAAGGTCAAGGTCGAAGTACTGGGTGGTGGAGTGTGTAGGGCATGTTCATATGTATCAAGTGTATAAATATTTAAGCGATTGGCAAAAGTATTGAGAAGTTAGTGTAGGATTGAGAAACGTGCACGTAGATTTGTCCCAAAGTGCCAAGCAAACATTTAAAGTGGAAAAGGTCAAGGCCAAAGGTCAAGGTACTGGGGGGTGGAGTGTGTAAGGCATGTTCATATGTAGCACGTGTATAAATATTGACATAATATGTGAAGCCATGTAGAAGTTACTAAAGAATATGGTAATATCGGGACGTACGGACCGACGCCGGTAACACTATATGCCCCCGTACCTTTCGGTAGCGGGGGCATAAAAAACTGCCAATCATGATCCCAAACAGTAGTTTTCTTAAACCCTGGTTTGAGCAATTATTGTGCACTTGGCGGCAGAAACCACCGTTTGGACTCTCAAACTAGGGTTTCTGATAGCTTAAACCACGGTTTGAGCTTAAACCAGGGTTTAGGCTCAATGTATGGTTTTCATTGGATCAAACATTTCTCAATGTCTAGTTTTGATTGGCTGACAGAAATTCCTTCCCGCTGTAAGCGTAGTTATCATTGGTCGGATAATTTGGAAAGTCACGTTTTCATTAGCTGACGCGTTTTCGCGCTTCTGCAACAACAATTGAATTCTGAAATGGTGACAAAAATTAACAAAGGATATTTTAATAATTGCAAAAAATAATGTTGTCTTATCATAAGACGAATATGAACATGTTTTCTTACTCTCTTGCCTGTCATAATCAGCATATTTTCCCAATTTATGAACAGCAGCTGCATACTATAGGTGCGAAACTGTGACGTCAGTTAAGAAGAGTGACCTTAGAACATATATGTTTGCAGTGTATACCCTATTCATAATAATTATTTTACATTCAGCAGATTGTTACTAATAAACAGAGCAAATGCTGTAATATTGACTCAACGACCACCAGCAGCGTATGGCCTGATCAGACAGCCGGGAAGCGCAGTGTGATATTGGGCTATACTGGTGGGCTATATCGTAAGGTACTACATGTAGTTGTATAATCATCAATTAACAATAAACATCCGGGTATCACACCTTGGTGCAAACAATGGATTAAAATGTCATAAACGCAGTAATTATCAATCCACGCTGATCAGAATATCGACAATCGGTAGATCAGTATAGTCCCTGATCAACTGGCATATACACACAGGCTGCTGAGAATATCACCAAATTGTAGACCAGTGTAGTGCCTGATCAGCATGCTCATCAACTTGGGACGACCACACTATCGCTAATATGTACAACAGTGTAGTCACTGAGCAGCCAGTGGCTAGGTTGATCTAGCTAGGTTGATCGGACTATCAGTAACCTGTACACCGGTAGTCCCTGAGCAGCCGGCATATCCAGCTGGGTTGATCAGACTACCAGTACTCTGTACACCAGTGTAGTCCCTGAGCATCCGGCATATCCAGTTGGGTTGATCAAACTATCAGTAATCTGTACACCGGTGTATTCCCTGAGCAGCCGGCATATCTAGCTAGGTTGATCAGACTATCAGTAATCTGTACACCGGTGTATTCCCTGAGCAGCCGGCATATCTAGATTGGTTATCTGTACACTGGTGTAGTCCCTGATCAGGCGGCATATCTAGCTTAGTTGTTCAGACTGTCGGTAATCTGTACACCAGTGTAGTCCCTGAGCAGCCGGCATATCTAGCTAGGTTGATTATACTATCAGTAATCAGTACACCGATGTAGTCCCTGAGCAGCCGGCATATCTAGCTAGGTTGACCAGACTATCGGTAATCTGTACACCGGTGTAGTTCTTGAGCAGGCGGCATATCTAGCTACGTTGACCAGATTATCGGTAATCTGTACACCGGTGTAGTCCCTGAGCAGCCGGTATATCTAGCTAGGTTGACCAGACTATCGGTAATCTGTACACCGGTGTATTCCCTGAGCAGCAGGCATATCTAGCTAGGTTGACTAGAATATCGGTAATCTGTACACCAGTGTAGTCCCTGATCAGGCGGCAGCATGTCTAGCTGAGTTGTTCATACTATCGGAAATCAGCAGTTGTTCATACTATCGGTAATCTATACACCAGTATAGTCCATGAGCAACCGGTATATCTAGTTGGGTTGATCATCAGTAATCTGTACACCAGTGTAGTCCCAGAGCAGCCGGCATATCTAGCTAGGTTTATCAGACTATCAGTAATCTGTACACCAGTGTAGTCCCTGAGCAGCCGGCATAACTAGCTAGGTTGATGAGACTATCGGTAATCTGTACACCAGTGTAGTCCCAGAGCAGCCGGCATATCCAGTTGGGTTGATCAGACTATCATTAATCTGTACACCGGTGTAGTCCCAGAGCAGCCGGCATATCTAGCTAGGTTGATCAGACTATCAGTAATCTGTACACCAGTGTAGTCCCTGAGCAGCCGGCATAACTAGCTAGGTTGATCAGACTATCGGTAATCTGTACACCAGTGTAGTCTCAGAGCAGCCGGCATATCCAGTTGGGTTGATCAGACTATCAGTAATCTGTACACCGGTGTATCCCTGAGCAGCCGACATATCTACCTAGGTTGATCAGACTATCGGTAATCCGAACACCGGTGTAGTCCCTGATCAGGCGCCATATCTAGCTAGGTTGATCAGGCTACCGACACTATATATTAGCCAATATATGAATATTTGTTTGTTGTATATTATGATTTTTTTTAAATTTTAGTAAAATAATATCATCAGTAATATTAAACAGCAAACAAATGTTAAATTCATCCCGGGAATTAATGAAGGGGGTTTTGTCCACCCTGTAAAAATCATGAAGGGGGCTATGTCCACCCTGTATAAATCATGAAGGGGGTTATATCAACCCTATCAAAATCATGAAGGGGATTTTGTCCATGTTGTCATTTTCACACGAAGGACGTTATGTCAAAGGGGGTTTTGTCCTACATTCATATAGTATACGAGCGTAGTCCCTGATCAGGCGACATATCTTAGCTAGGTTGATCAGGCTACCGACACTATGTATATCAGTGTAGTCCCTGATCAGGCGGCACATCTAGTTAGGTTGATCAGGCTATCGACACTATGTACATCAGTGTAGTCCCTGAACACGTGGCACACCTAGCTATGTTGATCAGACTACCGACACTATGTATACCAACGTAGCCCCTGATCAGCCTCCATATCTAACTAGGTTGACCAGACAACCGACACCATGCACTGCAGCACATGCACTAGTAGTCCCTGATCAGCTTGCTTATTTACCAAGGCTGATTAGACTACCCAAAATATGTACATTAGTGTAGTCCCTAATCAGTCTGGATACAGTGGGGATTCTACTTATAAGAGCAAATGAAATATTTTTGACTGACATAAATAATTAATTGTTATGGCAATATTTTGCAAAAATTATGCTCGGTTTGTCATTAGAGTTTTCAACAAGCTGAATAAGACTATCGGTAATCTATACACCGGTGTAGTCCTTGAGCAGCCGTCATATCTAGCTAGGTTGACCAGACTATCGGTAATCTGTACAACGGTGTAGTCCGTGAGCGGGCGGCATATCTAGCTACGTTGACCAGATTATCGGTAATCTGTACACCGGTGTATCCCTGAGCAGCCGACATATCTACCTAGGTTGATCAGACTATCGGTAATCCGTACACCGGTGTAGTCCCTGATCAGGCGCCATATCTAGCTAGGTTGATCAGGCTACCGACACTATATATTAGCCAATATATGAATATTTGTTTGTTGTATATTATGATTTTTTTTTAATTTTAGTAAAATAATATCATCAATAATAATAAACAGCACACAAATGTTAAATTCATCCCGGGAATTAATGAAGGGGGTTTTGTCCACCCTGTAAAAATCATGAAGGGGGTTATGTCCACCCTGTATAAATCATGAAGGGGGTCCACCCTATCAAAATCATGAAGGGGATTTTGTCCATGTTGTCATTTTCACACGAAGGGCGTTATGTCAAAGGGGGTTTTGTCCTACATTCATATAGTATACGAGCGTAGTCCCTGATCAGGCGACATATCTTAGCTAGGTTGATCAGGCTACCGACACTATGTATATCAGTGTATTCCCTGATCAGGCGGCACATCTAGTTAGGTTGATCAGGCTACCGACACTATGTATATCAGTGTAGTCCCTGATCAGGCGGCACATCTAGTTAGGTTGATCAGGCTATCGACACTATGTACATCAGTGTAGTCCCTGAACACGCGGCACACCTAGTTAGGTTGATCAGGCTACCGACACTATATATATCAGTGTAGTCCCTGATCAGGCGGCACATCTAGTTAGGTTGATCAGGCTATCGACACTATGTACATCAGTGTAGTCCCTGATCACGCGGCATACCTAGCTATGTTGATCAGACTACCGACACTATGTATACCAACGTAGTCCCTGATCAGCCTCCATATCTAACTAGGTTGACCAGACAACCGACACCATGCACTGCAGCACATGCACTAGTAGTCCCTGATCAGCTTGCTTATTTACCAAGGCTGATTAGACTACCGACAATATGTACATCAGTGTAGTCCCTAATCAGTCTGGATACAGTGGGGATTCTACTTATAAGAGTAAATTAAATATTTTTTTACTGACATAAATAATTAATTTTTATGGAAAAATTTTGCAAAATTATGCTCGGTTTGTAATTAGAGTTTTCAACAAGCTGAATAAGATAATCCAATTATTATGCTCTGTCGATATGCTATGAGACTTCACAAGTCACATTGTTTGGCGGTGAGCAGACATGTTTTTTTTATGTAAATTCAGCGGTAATTGCCAATATATATTAAATAGATGCTTAATTACTCTCTGCAACAAACCAGAAGATCATTAAAATTATACTTGGTTTGTAAGATCTGAGACTTACAAATAGAATATTTTGTACGCCGACATAAATAATTAATTTTTATAAATGCGATATTTTGCAAAAATTATGCTTGTTTTGTAAGATTTGAGACTTCACAAATGAAATTGATGCATAACTAGTGTCTTCGACTAATGAAATTCAGTTGTTGCCTAATTAATTTAAACTGTTGCTTAATTAGAGTTTTAGACAAGTTGAATAAGATAATTCAATCTTCTGGAAATATAATAGTATATAATATATACTAGGATACTTCACAAGTTATATTTTTTTGTGGTCAGAAAAAAATAACTAATTTTTCATGTAAATTCAACAGTTTGCCAATATAAATTAAACAAATGCTTAATTACTCTCTGCAACAAACTACTGAGAAGAAGATCATTAATTATTTTGCAATAATTATGCTCGGTTTGTAAGAATTGAGACTTCACGAATGAAATATTTAGTCGGCCGGCATACATAGTTAATTTTTCAGTTATGAATGCGATAATTTAAAAAAAAAATAAAAAAAAAAAAGGTTTGAGTGTTCACAAATTAATATTTTGTCGGCCGACATAAATCATTTTTATGAATGCGATATTTTGCAAAAATTATGGTCGGTTTGTAAGATTTGAGATTTCACAAATAAAATATTTTGCCGGCTGGCATGAATAATTAATTTCTATGAACATGATGAATGTGATATTTTACAAGACTTATGCTCGGTTTGTAAGATTTGAGACTTCACAATAAAATATTTTGTCGTCCGCCATTCGATATTCGGCTAGTCAAAATTAACTGTGTTCAAATTTAATTATACTCGGTCAGTATAATATCGAGTTAAACATTTTGGCAGTAAGCAAAAATAACTAATTTTTGGGAATGCTAACTTGAAATTCAAGTTAATGGAATTAATTATTCAGCTGTATTCAAATTTAATTATGCTCGGTTGTTGGTATGTAATGAGATTTTGCGAGTTCCATTTTTTGGCGGTCTGCAAAATTAAGTAATTTTTGGGACTGTTAACTTGAAAATCAAGTTAATTCAATTAATTATGCTATGAATTTAAATTCAGCTGTATTCCAATTTAATTATGCTCGGTCGGTATGATATGAGATTCTGCAAGCCTGAGTTCAATTTTATTTTTTGGAGGTCAACCAAAATATGAGTAATAGTTAGGAATGCTAACTTGAAATCCATTAATTAAGCTATAAATTTAGGTGTATTCAAATTCAATTATGATCGGTCGCTACGATATGAGATGCCGAAAGTTAAATTTGTTGGCTGTCAGCAAAAATAAGTATTTTTTAGGAATTCTAACTTGAAATTGAAGTTAATTCAATTAATTATGCAATAAATTCAGCTCTATTCAAATTTAATTATGCTTGATCGGTATGATATGATTTATCGCAAGTTAAATTGTTTCGCGGTCACCAGAAATATGTCATTTTTAGGAATGCTAACTTGAACTTCAAGTTACTTCAATTAATTATGCTATAAATTCAGGTGTATTCAAATGTATTTATGATCAGTGGTATGATATGAGATTTCGCAAGTTAAAGTTAAATTTGTTGGTGATCAGCAAAAACAAGTAATTTTTGGGAATGCTAACTTGAAATTACAGTTTGTGTCGGTCAGCAAAATTAAGTAATCTTTGGGACTGCTAACTTCAAATTCAAGTTAATTCAATTAATTATGCTATAAATTCAGGTGTATTCCAACTTAATTATGCTCGGTCGGTATGATACGAGATGTCGCAAGTTAAATTTTTTCGCGGTCAGGAAAAATAAGTAATTTTTAGGAATGCTAACTTGAACTTCAAGTTACTTCGATTAATTATGCTATAATTTCAGGTGTATTAACATTTTATTATCCTCGGTCGGTAGTATGATGGTCATCGCAAGTTAAATTTTTTGGCGGTCTGGAAAAATAAGTAATTTTTAGGAATGCTAACTTGAACTTCAAGCTAATTCAATTAATTATGCTATAATTTCAGGTGTATACACATTCATTTAACATCGGTCGGTATGCTATGAGATATCGCAAGTTTAAATTTTTGGCGGTCTGGTAAAATAAGTAATTTTGCAGAATGCTAACTTGAACTTCAAGCTAATTCCATTATTTATTCTATAATTTCAGTGGTGTATGCACATTGAATTATCCTCGTGGTTTGTTATGATAATGAAGAGGTATCGCAAGTAAAATGTTTTCGAGGTCATCTGAAATAAGTAATTTTTAGGAATGCTAACTTGAACTTCAAGCTAATTCAATTAATTATGCTATAATTTCAGGTGTATACACATTTAATTAACATCGGTCAGTATGATATGAGATATCGCAAGTTAAATTTTTTGGTATCTGGTAAAATAAGAAATTTTGAGGAATGCTAACATGAACTTCAAGCTAATTCAATTAATTATCTATAATTTCAGGTGTATGCACATTGAATTATCCTCGGTCTGTATGATATGAGATATCGCAAGTTAAATTTTTTCGTGGTCAGCAAAAATAAGTAATTTTTAGGAATGCTAATTTGAAATTCAAGTTATTTCAATTAATTATTTAGCTGTATTCAAATTTAGTTATGCTCGGTTGGTATGATCTGTCATATTGCAAGTTAAATATTTTGGCGGTCAGGAAAAATAAGTAATTTTGCGGAATTCTAACTTGACCTTCAAGCTAATTCAATTAATTATGCTATAATTTCAGGTGTATACACATTTAATTAACATCGGTTGGTATGATATGAGATTTTCTGGCGGTCTGGTAAAATAAGTAATTTTGCGGAATGCTAACTTGAACTAGTTAATTAAATTATTTATTCTATAATTTCAGGTGTATGCACATTGAATTATCCTCGGTCGGTATGATATGAGATATCGCAAGTTAAATTTTTTCGAGGTCAGCAAAAATAAGTAATTTTTAGGAATGCTAACTTGAACTTCAAGCTAATTCAATTAACTATGCTATAATTTCAGGTGTATACACATTTAATTATCTTCGGTCGGCATGATATGACATATCTTTTTGCGGTCAGCAAAAATGAGTAATTTTTAGAAATGCTAATTTGAAATCCAAATTATTTCAATTAATCATTCAGCTGTATTCAAATTTAGTTATGCTCGGTCTGTATGATATGAGATTTTGCAAGTTAAATGTTTTGGCGGTCAGTAAAAATAAGTAATTTTTGGGACTGCTAACTTGAAATTCAAGTTAATTCAATTACTGTGGTATAAATTCAGCTGTATTCAAATTTATTTATGCTCGGTCGGTATGTAATGAGATTTGGCGAGCTCCATTTTCTGCCATATCGCAAGTTAATTTTTTTTGCGGTCAGGAAAAATAAGTAATTTTTAGGAATGCTAACTTGAATTTCAAGTTCATTCAATGAATTATGCTATGAATTCAGGTGTATTCCAATTTAATTTTCCTTGGTCGGTATGATATGAGATATCGCAAGTTAAATATTTTGGCGGTCAGTAAAAATAAGCAATATTTAGGAATACTAACTTGAATTTCAAGTTAATTCAATTATTATTTAGCTGTATTCCAATTTAATTATTCTCCGTCAGTATGCTATAATTATGCTATAAATTCAGATGGCTTCAAATTTATTTATGATCGGTAGTTTACGATGATGAAGGAGATTTCGCAAGTTAAATTAAGCAAAAGTAAGTAATTTTTAGGAATGCTAACATGAAATTGAAGTTAATTCAGCTCTATTCCTATTTAATTTTGTCGGTCAGCAAACATAAGTAGAACTGATAACTTGAAATTCAAATCAATGAATTATTTGGATTATTATGTTATATATGTGACATCAGAGACATAAGTAATATGTGTTTCTGGTCACATTAACAGTAAGAGCCACACAACACATTACACATATCCCGTGTATCCTATACGCAATTGGTTTTGGGTCAGCCTTTTAAATCAATAAAGAAAATAAAAGATGGATGGATGGATGTGCATTCACCTCTCTCAGATAATTACGCCGATTTTCTTTCCCCCATTACGCCGTATTTTCACCTTTATCCAAATAATCGACCATTACGCCATTTAGTGACGCCGTGCATTTCCATGCCTCCGATAACCGTAGGCTAAATCGATCATCCAATGGTAACTAGGCTTTGAGATCGATGAACCAATCGTAACTCGGGGTGTGACGGATGCCAAAAACATATTTTAAGCGATCAGCCAATGATAACCAGGCTTTGTGATCACTTTAACCAATCGTAACTCGGGGTGTGGGCGTTTGGGCAGTCCAAACTGGGGTTTGAGCTCAAACGGTGGTTTAAGCTATCAGAAACCCTAGTTTGAGAGCCCAAATGGTGGTTTCTGCCGCCAAGTGCACAATAATTGCTCAAACCAGGGTTTAAGAAAACTACCGTTTGGGATCACGATTGGCAGTTTTTTTCTTAAACTGTGGTTTGGGTCCAAACTAGGGTTTAGGCTTTTTATTCGATTACGACCGCAAATGGCAGTTTCTGGCCAAATGCACAATAATTGCTCAAACTGGGGTTTGAGAGCCTAAACCTGGTTTAGACTCTCAAACTGGGGTTTACGGAAGTTATTGTGCATTTGGCGAGGCCTAAACTAGGGGTTTGGGCCGTCACTAAACAGGGTTGGAGTCTCAAACGGTGGTTTAAGCTATCAGAAAACCCTAGTTTGAGCGTCCAAACGGTGGTTTCTGCCGCCAAGTGCACAATAATTGCTCAAACCAGGGTTTAAGAAAACTACCGTTTGGGATCACGATTGGCAGTTTTTTTCTTAAACTGTGGTTTGGGTCCAAACTAGGGTTTAGGCTTTTTATTCGATTACGACCGCAAATGGCACTTTCTGGCCAAATGCACAATAATTGCTCAAACTGGGGTTTGAGAGCCTAAACCCTGGTTTAGACTCTCAAACTGGGGTTTACGGAATTATTGTGCATTTGGCGAGCCTAAACTAGGGTTTGGGCCGTCTAAACAGGGGTTGGAGCTCAAACGGTGGTTTAAGCTATCAGAAACCCTAGTTTGAGCGTCCAAACGGTGGTTTCTGCCGCCAAGTGCACAATAATTGCTCAAACCAGGGTTTAAGAAAACTACCGTTTGGGATCACGATTGGCAGTTTTTTTCTTAAACTCTGGTTTGGGTACAAACTAGTGTTTACGCTTTTTATTCGATTACGACCTCAAATGGCAGTTTCTGGCCAAATGCACAATAATTGCTCAAACTGGGGTTTGAGAGCCTAAACCCTGGGGTTTAAGGAATTATTATGCATTTGGCGAGCCTAAACTAGGGTTTGGGCCGTCTAAACAGGGGTTTGAGCTCAAACCGTGGTTTAAGCTATCAGAAACCCTACTTTGAGCATCCAAACGGTGGTTTCTGCCGCCAAGTGCACAATAATTGCTGAAACCAGGGTTTAAGAAAACTACCGTTTGGGTCCAAACTAGGGTTTAGGCTTTTTATTCGATTACGACCTCAAACGGCAATTTCTGGCCAAATGCACAATAATTGCTCAAACTGGGGTTTGAGAGCCTAAACCCTGGTTTAGACTCTCAAACTGGGGTTTAAGGAATTATTGTGCATTTGGCGAGCCTAAACTAGGGTTTGGGCAGTCTAAACTGGGGTTTGAGCTCAAATCGTGGTTTAAGCTATCAGAAACCCTAGTTTGAGAGTCCACACGGTGGTTTCTGCCGCCAAGTGCACAATAATTGCTCAAACCAGGGTTTAAGAAAACTACCATTTGGGATCTCAAATGGCAGTTTAAGCCCAAACTAGGGTTTGAGGAGCTTAAACTAGGGTTTGAGGAATTATTGTGCATTTGGCTTGCCATAGAAGCAATCCTTTGCGTAATTTTGAAGATATTACATATTACAATTTGTTTACGTATATGTACACGGACAGACGGACGAACGGACAGACGGATGTACGAACGGACGTACGGACCTCAAGAGCAACACAATATGCTCCCCTTGCTATCACATAGGGGGAAATAAAAATAAACAGACAGACTGACGTACAATCAGTTGCGAGGGTAATTGTATTAATGTGGAAGGATGTATCGTTACTAAGTAAAGCACGCGTGCAATATGAAGATATTAGATGGAGGCAAAGAGAAATTATCGGTGAATCAAGAAATTTTTACAAAAACTTCCAAAATATAAATGGACAGACGGACGGTAGGATGGACAAGGCGAACGGCCGGGGCACTAATAACTGCACATTATTTCCTAGGATGTGTAAGAAATGTAACCAATGACAGGAGTGAGACTGAGATGGGGAATCATTTTGAAAATTGATATTTGACAATTAGATGGCCTGAAAGGAGATGTACCATACTGGTTAACCAGGTCGCCCTGTCACAGCTCTAACACTGCCATTATATTAATCTCCACTAGAGCATATTGTCTAATGATTCACACACAATTTTTAAACGTCTCAGAAAGTAAAAGTTGTGTTGGGTTATGGCGAAAGAGAATAGATACCAGGAGGCCGTTTCACTAAACTTTGTACGACAAAAATGTTCATTCTAAGTGCAAATTTAGGATCGTCTGGAAATTTCAATTGATGGATTTACATTTGTTGAGCATAGGCTGCATATGTTTAGTGAAACGGCTCCCAGGGTGTCAAAGAAAGAAAACTTCACTTATTTTATTAGGCAATCAGTATCTACCATGTTCTGTGAGCCCATGCAACATCATTTACCTAAATCCCAATGTATGCAGGTAGTGTATGCAGGTAGTGTAGAATCAGACAAGCCGGCATGTAACGAGTACCATTTATGGATAGGTTCTGAATCTTTACACAGTTACCCTTTAACACTTACACGCTATCTTAACTTTTTGTCGTCTGCTGTTTATTTTCAATTTTCAAAAACAGGCCATGACAGCACTTTAAAATAATTTACAACATGCTTTGACAGCACTTCAGAATCATTTCCAATGGAAATGATTCTTAAGTGCTGTCAAACCATGTTTTTATTGAGAGATAAGGCAAGATATAAAAGCAACAGCGGACGACAATTGTTGTGTGTAGCGGTCTAAGGGTTAAGTGAAACTGAATGGGTTAAACGTCCCAGCAACAGCTAAGGTCATATTCAGATGGGACAACAGTTTAAAGGTACATGCCCACTCAGTAGGCACAAAATGTTGTTTATATCAGAGACATCATCCGAGACATTTTCTGGCAAAATAAACATTCAGTCACCATTACCCCACGTATTGATTAGTATTATTATACATTTTATACAATTTCCACACGGATATCAAGGTCGATAACCGTGTTTCCTTAAAATGCTAATGGACATTATTATTTATTCTCTGTATTTATTTTTTGATGTGCAATGATCATACATATAATCTGTTGAAAATATTATTTTTTCATGTGACGCATTTAATTAGTATAAATAATTAAACAAGAGGGCCATGATGGCCCTAATTCGCTCACCTGACTCCATGAACACCAGAGGAGAATGTGACATTGAGTTCATATGTGTTTTAAAAAACTTGTGCTATTTTTAGATGGCGGTCATCTTGGATTAAGCGATGACTCTCATTTTACCAAATCTGGAAATGCTTCACCCAAGGATGTTAACTTAAGTTTGGCCAGCCTCGGCCAGCATCGGCCATGTGGTTCCTGATAAAAAGACGTTCAAAATCTTGAATAAATGGATCTTTTGGCGGCCATCATGGATAACATAATCATCCGATTCCAACAAATATTGCACCAGAGCAATCACCTCATCGATACCTTCAATTTGATATATGACATGAGCATATTCGGTCAAAAATAAAATTTGACCCCACAGGCCACGCCCATTTTTGACCTCGGGGTCACCATTTTAACACCTTTGAAAGAGCATTCTACATCAATCATTCCTACCAAGTTTCGTCAAAATCTGGCTGGCTGTTCATGAGAAGAAATCTTTTTAAGAATTTGCGCTATTTTTAGATGGCGGCCATCTTGGATTAGCGACGACCTCCGTTTTAACAAATCTGAAAAGGCTTCACCCATGGACCTTAACTGTGAAATTTGGCCACCATGGACCAAGCGGTTCGTGTGAAGAAGAAGAATTTTTGAAATCTCTAATAAAAGAACGACCTTTTGAACTTTTGGCGGCCATCTTAGATGACATGACCATCCAATTTCGACAAAAAATGTACCAGAGCGATCGCCTCTTTGATACCTTCGATTTGATATAGACATGACCATATTCGGTCAAAAATAAAATTTTACCCCACGAGCCACGCCCATTTTTGACCCTGGGGTCACCATTTTAACAACTTTGAAAGAGCATTGCACATCGATCATTCCTACCAAGTTTCGTCGAAATCCGGCTGGCGGTTCATGAGAAGAACATCTTATAAGAATTTATGCTATTTTTAGACGGCGGCCATCTTGCATTAGCGATGACATCCATTTGAACAAATCTGAAAAGGCTTCACCCATGGACCATAACTTTTAAGTTTGGCTACCATGAGCCAAGCGGTTCTTGTGAAGAAGAATTTTGAAATCTCTGATAAAAGAACGACCTTTTGACCTTTCGGCGGCCATCTTGGATGACATAACCATCCAATGTCGACAATAAATGCACCAGAGTGATCGCCTCGTTGATACCTTCGATTTGATATATAACATGACCATATTCCGTCAAAAATAAAATTTGACCCCAATTTGACCCACGGGCCACGCCCATTTTTGACTCCGGGGGTCACCATTTTAACAACTTTGAAAGAGCATTGTACATCGATCATTCCTAGCAAGTTTCGTCGAAATCCGGTTAGCGGTTCATGAGAAGAAGATTTTTTAAGAATTTATGCTATTTTTAGACGGCGGCCATCTTGGATTAGCGATGACCTCCATTTGAACAAATCTGAAAAGCCTTCACCCATAGACAATAAATTTTAAGTTTGGCTACCATGGGCCAAGCGGTTCATGTGAAGAATAATTTTGAAATCTCTAATAAAAGAACGACCTTTTGACATTTCGGCGGCCATCTTGGATGACATAACAATCCAATTTCGACAAAAAATGCACCAGAGTGATCGCCTCGTTGATACCTTCGATTTGATATATGACATGACCATATTCGGTCAAAAATAAAATTTTACCCCACAGGCCACGCCCATTTTTGACCCCGGGGTCACCATTTTAACAACTTTGAAAGAGCATTGTACATTGATCATTCCTACCAAGTTTTGTCGAAATCCGGTTGGCAGTTCTTGAGAAGAAGATTTTTGAAGAATTTGTGCTATTTTTAGACGGCGGCCATCTTGGATTACGTAATGACGTAATTTTAACAATTTTGTAATCCCCCTACCTAAGGACCATGACCATGAAGTTTGGTGACTATATGCCCAATGGTTACCAAGGAGAAGACGTTTGAAAATGTTCACGGACGACGACGGACGACGACGACGACGGACGACGGACGACGGACACATTGCGGTAACAATAGCTCACATGAGCTTCGCTCAGGTGAGCTAAAAATACCATGCCTCATTTGCATATGAAAATAGCCTGATACCATCGCGCGTCACTATCAGTACAATAAATATTACTAACTGATTATATATGTATAGCGGACACTCATAATTTTTAGAACTGGTGGAATAGTAACAAAATTATACACTTATTTAATTCTTATAAAGAACATCTTGTGCCTACTGAGTGGGCATGTACCTTTAATGTCTCATCCGCCAGACCAGCGGGATGGAAATACATACTGTTTTAAGTATTTTTCACACATAGGTTGAGGATTGAACTCACAGCCTCCGGTATTGAAGTCCAATTCCCTATCACCTAGGCCACGGCCCATCCCACCTTGTCGGTTCAATGGAATGGTCAGATAATTGACATGGAAGAGTCGACTCCATTATAAAGGGTTGAGAAACAAGCAGTGTATACACAAGTTACCTCTTGCTTGTATGTGTCAAACTTTATATCCTGCAGTCCTGCTTTGGCAAATGCCTGGAGTGAGTTATTCAAGGCCGGGGTCATTATGCTGATGTTGGCGATACTGAATGTCTGGTTTGTCATATCATCAACCTGCTTCTGGATGTCCTAGTCAATCAAAATGAACACAAGAATATAAATATCAGCTCTTATACTGGAAAGATGTGGCTGTGACTAGAGAAATGGGGTTTATGGGTATTGTGACCAGTGTAGATCCAGTCAGCCTGTGCGTAGTTTGCTAGAAGATAACATGGGATTTTCAGATTCAAACAAGAGTGCCGAAGGTCACAATATACGCCCACCGAGGCAAGGCCAGTCAACAAGGGGAGAAAAGTCACTGAAAACCAATACGGTTCTTCATCTTGCCTTGATAAACATGAAAACCGAATTTTGTTACGATCCATCAAGCAGAACTTGAGTTATTGCGTGGACAAGGATACAGAGTTCGAAAATTAAAAATGGCCACCAAGGGGAGATCTGTCATCGAAAATATTTGAAAAGCAATAGGCTTTTTCGTCTTGCTGTGAACATGTATACCGAATTTCGTTATGATCAGTCAAGTATAACTTGAGTTATTGCATAGACAAATATACTGAGAGCGAAAATTAAAAATGGCCGCCAAAGGGAGATAATAACTTTTTGAAAATGAATATGCTTAGTTAAAGCGTGGACTAGCTGTGAACCTCGGCCACCCGCCGCCCACCCACCGCCCATACAAGGTGAATACATAATACGTCCCGTTTTTTCAAAAGGGTGTATATAAAGTCCAAATGACCAGGAGACAGAACAGTTTTATGTTAGACATGCCCACACTTGATCAGATCAGTGTAAAGCATACCAAGAGTGAAGTTAATCAGCTAAAAACTGTAGAAGTAGTTTGCTGGACAAGCATAAAATGGGATGTTCAGCCAAACTAGTCACTGTTGTCCCCAATGAGAGCAAATTCAGATGTTTTTCAATAGACAAAACAATAGTTCATGTTGTCCACATGTGTGAAGTGCATATAATCCAAGGTATGGCTTATGCGGTAAAATGTTCGATAATCCACAAAGTATAATATCCAGAGCCTGACACATGTACATAGGATGATTACGTGACGTTTCATGAAAATAAGTGTTTTACAATGTATCGATCTAAATCTACAGGTTGAACCTTGTGTGACAGGTGGATAGACATGGGTGAAACATAAAGTCAGTGCATTAAGAATGGAATGACCAACAGAGTCATGTGTGGGCTACCAAACAGAAAGGGGAAAACGATATACCCATTGGTATACAATGTAATTTGTACGATGTAGATCTATATAGGCATTACCGGTATATATAACTTGACAACAAGGGTGCCGAAGTTCACAATATACGCCTCTTGAGGCAAGCCCAGAGTAGATAAGTCATGGAAAACCAATAGACTTCTTCGTTTTGCCATGATAAACATGTATTTCGAATTTGGTTACAAACCGACAAGGATACATACTCAGAAAATTAAAAATGGCCGCCAAGGGAAGTACCGTAAGTCATCAGACATTTTTGAAAACCAATAGGCTTCTTTGTCTTACCATGATAAACATGTATACCGAATTTGGTTTCGATCAGTCAAGTAGAACTTGAGTTATTGCGTGGACAAGGATTTAATGTGTGAAAATTAGAAATGACTGCCAAGGGAAGATAAGTCATCATATTTTGAAAATCAATAGACTTCTTCGTCTTGCCGTGATAAACATGTTTTCCGAAGCTGGTTATGATCGGTCAAGTAGAACTTTGAGTTATTGACTAGACAAGGATACAGAGTGCGAAAATTTACAAGAGCTGTAGGAGAACAGCATAGCTCAACTACGAGGGTTGTCGATGTATACATAGCATGACAAACAAGGTGGCCGCGGCCTGCATAAAAACCTTAACCAAGGTTGACTAAAAACCTTAACCAAGGGAAATTAAGTAAGTAATTCAAGGTTAAATGTAGATCAATGTCAGATATAGGTCAAGGGTTATTGATTTACATCACTTAGGAGATGAAGTTTTCCAAGTATGGTTGCTGTAAGCCCAGGAGTATTCCATATACAAGCTTGGCTATAAATATTAACCTTAACCAAGGGGAAATAAGTAAGTAATTCAAGGTTAAATGTAGGTGAAGGTAAAATATAGGTCAAGGGTTATTGATGTACATCCCTATGAGAAAAAGTTATCCAAGTATGGTGTCTGTATGCACAATAGTATTCCATGTACAAGCTTGAGTAACAAGAATTCCGCCACGGAAGCGGTGTCGCGCCTGCCAAGGCATTTGACCGTGAACATTACAAGTAAATAAATTACCTTGACCTTCAGAATTTGGATGTGGGGGTGTGCATAATGAAGCATCATCCATAGACAAACATTGATGTGAAATATTATCAATGTCTGGAAAGGGGTTAAAGAGATATTGTGAAAAAACAATAACTTTAACGCATTTCTGTTACAAATCCGGTGAACATTACAAGTAAATAAATGACCTTGACCTTCAAAATTTGGATGTGGGGGTGTGAGTAATGAAGCATCATTCCTAAACAAACATTGATGTGAAATATTATCAAAGTCTGGCAAGGGGTTAAGGAGATATTGTGAAAAAACAATAACTTTAACGTATTTCTGTTACAAAACCGGTGAACATTACAAGTAAATAAATGACCTTGACCTTGATAATTTAGATGTGGGGGTGTGCGTAATGAAGCATCATCCCTAGACAAACATTGATGTGAAATATTATCAATGTCTGGCAAGGAGTTAAAGAGATATTGTGAAAAAACAATAACTTTAACGCATTTGCCTTACAAAAAAACCAGACGACGCGGACGACGCGGATGACGCGGATGACGCGGACGACGACTACGACGACGCGGACGACGACGGAAAAAGCGCCGACTATAGTCGCGCCTCTGCTAAAGCAGGCGCGACAAAAACCTTAACCAAGGTTGACTAAAAACCTTAACCAAGGGGAATTAACTAGGTAATTCAAGGTTAAATGTAGGTGAAGGTCAAATAAAGGTCAGGGGTTGTTGATGTACATCACTAGGAGATAAAGTTGTCCAAGTATGTTTGGTGTAGGACCAGGAGTATTCCATCTACAAGGTTGACTAAAAACCTTAACCAAAGAGAATTAACTAAGTAATTCAAGAGGAAATGTAGGTCAAGGTCAAATATAGATCAGGGGTTACTGATGTACATCCCTAGGAGATGAAGTTGTCCAAGTATGGTGAGTGTAGGGCCAGGAGTACTCCATATACAAGCTTGACTAAAAACCTTAACCAAGGGACTAAAAACCTTAACCAAGGGGAATTAACTAAGTAATTGAAGAGGAAATGTAGGTCAAGGTCAAATATAGACCAGGGGTTATTGATGTACATCCCTATGAGAAAAGGTTGTCCAAGTATGGTGTCTGTATGCACAATAGTATTCCATGTACAAGCTTGACTAAAAACCTTAACCAAGGTTGACTAAAAACCTTAACCAAGGGGAATTAACAAAGTAATTCAAGTAGGTAGGTCAAGGTCAAATATAGATCAGGGGTTATTGATGTACATCACTAGGAGATGAAGTTGTCCAAGTATGGTGGGTGTAGGGCCAGTAGTATTCCATATACAAGGTTGACTAAAAACCTTAACCAAGGCGTGACGGCGACGCCGACGCTGACGCCGACGCCGGGGTGACAACATAAGCTCTACTTATTCTTCGAATAGTCGAGCTAAAAAGTGAAAGTGCTTGGGTTTAATGTCACAGCAACAACTAAGGTCATATAGAGACAAGACCACAGATTAAAGTCTCATCCGACATACCAGTGGGATGGAAATACTATGTAAGTATTTTTCATGCCTAGGGTGAGGACTGAACACAACCTCTGGTATGGAAGTACAATACCATATCTCCTAGGCCACGGCCCATCCATATAATTTGACAAGACTGGAAATGAAATCTGAGGCATTATCAGGGACAAACTAGTTGGTGAATATTGTAGACTGCTCAGACTGCCTGCTGTCTGGATCTACAGCGGTGGTTACAAATGCAAGTAACTTGGTAATCCATTTCCAATTTCACCAAAATTGCTAAGCATACTTATCTAGCTAAGTATTCTTTGAGGGAGTAATCATTTATTTTGCCCGAAATGCATTATTTCATATAGAACTAACGACTGCATATACATGTATAAGATGATTAAAAGTATGCAGAATTATATCAGGGCATGATAAATTCCACTCGTCCACTCACTGATGAGTAGGAATGCATGCAGGATGAGTAGAAATTCTGAGTTTTCTAATGTAAATTTATTATTTTTGCAATCTCGAAGTAAGGACGAGTGAAAATTTTAACAATTTTCGTGCCCTGATTATTATACTGAATTTATTACATTATCACAGCCATTTTGGCTGTGATAATGTAATAAATTCAGTATAATAACAAGAGTTGTCAGAAGACAACGAAGCTCGCCTGACGCAGCCTTCACTCAAACATGGCACAGTTGCATAAAAAACATGAATATTATATAACTTGACATTGGGGTCAGTGGTGCAAGGTGGGTCGTGGGTTTGCTGTAGCATAATATAGCATATTAAGATGAATGCATGTATGAAATATCAATGCACTCCCTGAAAACAGAATTTAAAACAATGTTAAGTTTATGAACGCACTAAGTTGGTGATTTTCTACAGCATGATAGCTATTCACATGAGGAATGCATGTATGAATGTGCTAAGTTTGTGACCTTGGGGAAAGGGGTGGGGGGTGGGTCATGGATTTGCTGTAGCACAATAGAGGATCATCAGATGAATGTATGTATGAAATATCAAAGCGTTTCCTGTAAAGAAACAGAAGTTACACAACATTTACCCCAACGTTAAGTTTATGAACATGCTAAGTTTGTGACCTTGGCCTTTGGGTAAGGGTTGGGTGGTGGGTTGTGGATTTGCTACAGCATGATAGAGGGTCATCTGAGGAATGCATGTATGAAATATCAAGGCGTTCCATGAAAGGAAACAGATGTTATAAGACATTTACCCAACGTTAAGTTTATGAATGTGCTAAGTTTGTGACCTTGACCTTGGGGTAAGGGTTGGGTGGTGGGTCATGGATTTGGTACAGAATGATAGCGGGTCATCTGAGGAATGCATGTATGAAATAACAAGGTGTTCCATGAAAGGAAACAGAAGTTATAAGACATTTACCCCAACGTTAATTTTGTGGACGGCGACGACGCCGGGGGTGTGCCATAAGTTCTTCTGCAATTCGTGCAGGCGAGCTAAAAGTTAATAAATTTATACTTTAACTAGAAATGGACGCTTGTCGACAAGCGCATGTGTATCCCCCTCCCCAGTTACACAAGTAGTTTGAAAAAAGGGTGTTCGAGTTATGCTCCGGAGACAAAATCAGTGACGGAAAAAACAAAGGGAGATAACTAAAAAATTAGTGATGCAAGAGTTGTCATTCTTGCGTGACACACCTTTAGGGTTGTGGTCTATGCATGTATGAAGTTTCATGAAAATATTCTAAAGGGTGTTCGAGTTATGGTCCAGACACGAAATCAGTGCACGAAACAACAAAGGGAGATAACTAAGAAATTAACGACGCAAGAGTTGTCATTCTTACGTGCGACACACCTTTGGGTCGTCTTCTATACATGTGTGAAGTTTAATAAACTAGAAAATGTGTTCATAGAACACGGATGTTCCACATATCGCTTTGATAATAAATGAGGCCAAATTCCAAGTCAAAATTTTCTTTTACCTGAGAGTTAAAGTTTTTGAAGCACCAAGTATGTGACCTTGACCCTGGGCTTGGCGGATTTGGCACAGGGCGGTAGAGGACCATTAGAGCAATGCATATATGAAATATGAAGCTGATCCGTGAAAGAAAACAGAAATTATAAGATATTTACCTGAGCGTTAAAGTTTTTGAAGCACTAAGTATGTGATGTTAACCCTGGGCTTGGCGGGGGCAGGACGAACGTGGATTTGACACAGGGCGGTAGAGGACCATTAGAGCAACGCATATATGAAATATGAAGTTGATCCGTGAATGGAAAGAAAAATTATAAGATATTTACCTGAGCGTTAAAGTTTTTGTTTTGAAGCACCAAGTATGTGACCTTGACCCTGGGATTGGCGGGGCAGGACGAACGTGGATTTGACACAGGGCGGTAGAGGACCATTAGAGCAATGCGTATATGAAATATGAGATGATCCATGAAAGAAAACAGAAAGTATAAGATATTTACCCGAGCGTTAAAGTTTTTGAAGCACCAAGTATGTAACCTTGACCCTGGGCTTGGCGGGGGCAGGACGAATGTGGATTTGGCACAGGGCGGTAGAGGACCATTAGAGCAATGTGTATATGAAATACGAAGCTGATCCGTGAAAGAAAACAGAAATTATAAGATATTAACCCGAGCGTTAAAGTTTTTGAAGCACCAAGTATGTGACCTTGACCCTGGGCTTGCCGGGGGCAGGACGAACGTGCATTTGGCACAGGGCGGTAGTGAACCATCAGAGCAACGTGTATATGAAATATGAAGCAGATCGGTCGAAGGATGAAGAAATTATGAGACATTTACCCGAGCGTTAAAGTTTTGTGACGGACGGACGGACGGGAGGACGGGACGCACGTTCCTACGAATGAATACTTGTTGGGTTTTTACTGTATAAAAATACCCAACAAGAGTACCCAACACTATCCTAACCCTACCCAATAAGATCCCCGTACGCTTACAACAAGTACCCATTCGTGTGTGCGGACGGACGGACGGACGGACGGACGGACGGACGAGGGTAACACTAAATGCCCCCTCCACTATCGTGGTGGGGCATAAAAATATTCCAAAGGGTGTTCGAGTTATGCTCTGGATACAAAATCAGAGCACGAAACAACAAAGGGAGATAAGTAAACAAGAATTCCGCGGAATCAGATGCCTCGCATTGTCCCGCCTTGACCTCGAGCCTGGGCCCGAAAGCAATTTTCACTGGCCCGAATATATTATACAATTATTGACTAGTGAGCCATAGAATATCAGATTATATTCTATGGCTCACTAGTCAATAATTGTTTTATTATATGATAATAGTCTGTCTATAGCACTTACGACGTTATGCTACTAGACAAAAATTGAAAAAGAATTTGAAAAAAAAAATGAAAAAAAAAAATGAAAAAAAAAAAAAATGAAAAAAAAAATGAAAAAAAAAATGAAAAAAAAAATGGAAAAAAAAGAATGAAAAAAAAAAATGGAAAAAAAAAAAATGGAAAAAAAAAGTTTAAAAATAATAATTCTTGCTAATGGAGCCCAGATTTTTTTTTAATAGTCCTATATTTATCTACATATATCTGCACAGGTCCACATAATGCCACAGGGTGAAGTAACGGACCGAGGTCTATAAATACATTAAATATGCCTAAAAGCATAAATAGCGATATCGCGATATCGAGCATATATTGATCGCGAAAATGTGAAGTATGATCACGAGATTGCGAAACGAAAATACGAGATTCTATCCTATCCAATCTTGCTTTTTCGCAACCCGAAAATGCGCGATCTTCCATCTCTGGGGGAGAGGTTGCGAAAAAGCAAGATTGGATAGGATAGAATCTCGTATTTTCGTCTCGCAATCTCGTGATCATACTTCACATTTTCGCGATCAATATATGCTCGATATCGCGAGAACGCGAGATTGTAAAATGTTTGGCCCCGGGTCACCATTTTAACAATTTTTACATCGATCATTCTCCCCCAGAGATGGAAGATCGCGCATTTTTGCTTCATGATCTCATCAACACGCATGAGCAAAACTAACCCGAATTTTCTGTCTGTAACAAGGGGAAAGTCGCCCTGCGTTACCTGCGTTTTATAATTCAGATTAAAGCAAAAGCGGAAGGCGAGATGGCCGCCGTCTAAAAATAGCATAAATTCTTAATTCTTCTCATGAACCGCCAGCCGGATTTCGGCGAAACTTGGTTGGAATGATCGATGTACAATGCTCTTTCAAAGTTGTTAAAATGGTGACCCAGGGGTAAAAAATGGGCGTAGCTGGCGGTTCATGATAAAGAATATTTTTGATTAGCGACGACCTCCGTTTTGACAAATCTGAAAAAGCTTCACCCATGGACCATAACTGTGAAGTTTGGCCACCTTGGGCCACGCGGTGCGTGTGACGAAGAATTTTGAAATCTCTAATAAAAGAACGACCGTTTGACCTTTCGGCGGCCATCGTGGATGACATGACCATCCAATTTCGACAAAAAATGTATCAGAGCGATTGCCTCTTTGATACCTTCAATTTGATATAGACATGACCATATTCGGTCAGAAATAAAATTTTACCCCAATTTTACCCCACAGGCAACGCCCATTTTTGACCCCGGAGTCACCATTTTAACAACTTTGAAAGAGCATTGTACATCGATCATTCTTACCAAGTTTCGTCGAAATCCGGCTAGCGGTTCATGAGAAGAAGATTTTTTAAGAATTTATGCTATTTTTAGATGGCGGCCATCTTGGATTAGCGATAACCTCCGTTTTAACAAATCTGAAAAGGCTTCACCCATGGACCATCACTTTGAAGTTTGGCCACTATGGGCCACGCGGTTCATGTGAAGAAGAATTTTGAAATCTCTAATAAAAGAACGACCTTTTGACATTTCGGCGGCCATCTTGGATGACATAGCCATCCGATTTCGACAAAAAAATGCACCAGAGTGATCGCCTCGTTGATACCTTCGATTTGATATATAACATGACCATATTCGGTCAAAAATAAAATTTGACCCCACGGACAATTCTCATATGCTGCCAAAACATGTTTATTAGAAAAAAATATATTTTGACAAAACTTGAAATCGGAGTAGAGAGACATATCTTTAACTTGATACTTTTACCATCAACATAGGTATTATAAAATATGAATCATAACCGTTTATAAAAGTTCCGTTTTTTTTACCACATAGTAAGTGCACGAGTTCCGGCGAATAAACCTGTCCCACGATGTTTATACAAAATGGCTTCCCGAGAAATGATAGAAATGTCTGTGCGATTAAATTGTCTGTCGTGACGCACAGGACGGGTATAAATGTAGGTTTGATCAAATGTTCGATTGGAAACAATGTTTTCTCTATGCAAAATGTTTCTTTACGGGCCGGGACGACGTAAAAGTGTATTTTGAACCCGATGTTTACTCCTTCATATAGCAATATCGGCCTCGGAAATGCGTACGTTCTTTCCCGACCTAGCAATGATGATAATTTTTTTACAACAAAACGATCGATAGCTCGAAAACGCGTTGACATAGTGCATCGGGGAATATATCGTTGCGGAATACTAACATTCTCCCAACTTCTGCAATAGGCGACAATGATATAACTCGGTTGACGTTTCGTGAAAGTCCGTTGTCTCGAGCCCGTGCGGGTTCGGCCTATTAAAAAGTTAGACCCCTTTCCTATAATGGTTAGATGGAAGGGGTAAAAAAAAAAAAAAAAAAATTCTTCATTTATTTATGCTTTTAGGCATATTTAATGTATTTATAGACCTCGGTCCGTTACTTCACCCTGTGCATAATGCCACAATATTTTCAACACAGTACCCAATGTAGTAATTTACCTGTATAAATTACCTGTGGTCAGCAGTGGTCAAGCACTGGACATTTGCACATGCAAGCCCATGCTAGCACATGGTTCTCCCAGTCTCTATTGTTCTCTCTACAGGTAAGGTGTACAGAGCACACGAGAAAAGGTGTACAGAGCAGACGAGAAAACGGGTCTTCATGCATTATTGTCCAGTTTGTAGAGTGCGCAAAACAAAAAAGGGAGATAACTCAAAAATTAGCTACACAAGAGTTGTCATTCTTGTGCGCGACACACCTCCGGGTCATGGTCTATGCACGTGTGAAGTTTCATGAAATATTCCAAAGGGTGGTCGAGTTATGCTCCGGACAGGAAATCAGTGCGCGAAAACAAAAAAGGGAGATAACTAAAAAATTAGCTATGCAAGAGTTGTCATTCTTGTGCACGACACACCTTCGGTTCGTGGTCTAATTGAATGTGTTAAGTTTCATAAAATTATTCCAAAGGGTGGTCGAGTTATGGTCAATCAGTGCGCGAAACAAAAAAGGGAGATAACTAAAAAATTAGCTATGCAAGAGTTGTCATTCTTGTGCGCGACACACCTTCGGGTCATGGTCTATGCATGTGTGAAGTTTCATGAAAATATTCCAAAGGGTGGTGGAGTTATGCTCCGGACACGAAATCAGTGTGAGAAACAAAAAAGGGAGATAACTCAAAAATTAGCCATGCAAGAGTTGTCATTCTTGTGCGCGACACACCTTCGGGTCGTGGTCTACGCATGTGTGAAGTTTCATGAAAATATTCCAAAGGGTGTTCGAGTTATGCTCCGGACAAGAAGTGTCTGCGGCGGACGCGGACGCGGCGCGCTGTCAAATCCATAGTATCCCCCGACGGAGTCCAGGGGATACAATAAATTGAAAATATCTCCCTCAAAGTGCACTTAATAGCAGGATAATTATACTTTTCAATTTTGGTGAAATCGGTTACAGATGTTGGCCCATGTAAAATATACTGAAGGAACACTTACTGTCACATTTACTATGTTGTCAATGTTGTATAAACTTTTGAAGTTCAGCGCTGTATATAACCCTTGGTTATCTTTGCAGTTTCTGTTCAAAAGAAACAAGAAAATGTATATAGAACTTGGACTCTGAGAAAAGTGACCTTATGACGTTGGCAACCAGCATAACCCAAGATCAGCCTGCGCGTCCGTGCAGTCTGATCATGGCATATGCTGTTCGCCATTCAGTCACTGAACTAGCACCAGTAAAGATATTATACAATTATTGTCTTTTGAGGAGGTGTACACGAGATTTATGGACCTGAGGAAAGTCATATTCTCCAAGGCCGATGGCTTCGGTGAATATGACTTTATTAAGGTCTGTAAATCTCGGGTACACCAACTCAAAAGAGAATAATTAGTTTATTATATGACCCATACTACAGCTATGAGAATGGTGTCAATGACAGGTGATGTTGAGCAAGGTTCCTGGGTATCTTCACTTATCACGATACTACACCACATGAATTGTCTCATGCTTTGGTTGCGTGATCGGTGACACGCGCATGTTGCTACACCTGAATATCAGTCTCGGACTCGTCTTGTTGCGTAAGAAGAGTCAGAGAGTGCTATTCCAAATGTGATATTTACCTTCATGTGAATATCACATTTCGAATATCTGATATTCAGGTGAATATCATATATGTCCACAATCATGTGACCCAATGCTGGACAATCTCATTGGTTGAAATTGTCAGTCATATAATAGATTTTAGCCTTAATGACTGAATATACAAGAGGACCAATATCTCAAATTGTTGCATTTGTCATAAAGTAACTTCACTCGGACGGTGGGTCATTTATAGTGATGAATTACTGATGTTTATTTTACCAGGTGAGCTGATTATCTTGAAATAATACACAAGTGATTGGGTCCTGAGAGCGTAGCTAACCGAGTTTGCTTTAATAGCAGTAGGACCAATCAATAGGGTATTATTTTAGATTTCAGATAATCAGCTCATCTAGTCAAATAAACATTCTCTTAAATTTCACACATGATACTTTATAAATACAAAGTGAATCAAGCATAAAATATGACCAACAGTTGCGTGAATTAATTTCCTGAGAGGTCCATAGTGAAGGCGACTGTTCAGTGTGTGTGTCCGAGAATATGATCTGATTGATCGAAGGAAACACACCATTGTGACGCTACTGACATCATTTCTCCATACATGGGAGTGGTGTAAACTACAGTAACTGCTGCTCAACTGGTGTAATTCACAGCTATATATGTGTGCAAATTACTGACGGAAATGACAGAAATCAAGGTTTAACAACAGAGCAGAACAGAGTGAAGACAATAATTACACAGCATTAAATCACATTACCTTACCTGCTTTATAGTAACAGAAATCGGAATGAAGTTTCATGTCACATGAATAATAATGCTCCCAGAACTTTCATATAATTTGTTGATAAAATAATCAATGCAATAGCCATACATTTTTAATTAACCCTTTCACCCCTAAGTAACTGGAATTGAATTTGATATGTTACTTTTTGCAACCAATCCAACCATTAACTAGAAATGTGGCCTGTCGGCACACGAATGCCCCCGCTGGCAGCCAAAGAAAACGAGGCATATTTGATTATAAGCCATTTACCCGAGCATTAAGGTTTTGAACGCACCTTGACCCTGGGCTTAGTGGGGGCGGGACGAATGTGGATTTGTCACAGGGCGGTCTCTAGAGGACCATTGTAGCAATGCGTGTGTGAAATGTGAAGCAGATCCGAGCAAGGAAACACAAATTATAAGCCATTTAACTGAATGTTCAGGTTTAAAACGCACCAAGTCTGTGACCTTGACCTTGTGCTTAGCGGGGGCAGGACGAATGTGGATTTGTCACAGGGCAGTAGAGGACCATTGGAGCAATGCGTGTGTGAAAGTTAGTGTAGGATTGAGAAACGCGCACGTAGATTTGTCCCAAAGTGGCAAGTAAACAATTAAAGTGGAAAAGGTGAAGGTCAAAGGTGAAGGTCGAAGTAATGGGTGGTGGAGTGTGTAAGGCATGTTCATATGTATCATGTGTATAAATATTTAAGCGATTGGCAAAAGTATTGAGAAGTTATTGTAGGATTGAGAAACTTGCACGTAGATTTGTCCCAAAGTGCTAAGTAAACATTTAAAGCAGAAAAGGTGAAGGTCAAAGGTCAAGGTCGAAGTACTGGGAGGTGGAGTTTGTAGGGCATGTTCATATGTATCATGTGTATAAATATTTAAGCGATTGGCAAAAGTATTGAGAAGTTATTGTAGGATTGAGAAACGTGCACGTAGATTTGTCCCAAAGTGCTAAGTAAACATTTAAAATAGAAAAGGTGAAGGTCAAAGGTCAATGTCGAAGTACTGGGTGGTGGAGTGTGTAGGGCATGTTCATATGTATCATGTGTATAAATGTCCCAAAGTGCTAAGTAAACATTTAAAGTAGAAAAGGTGAAGGTCGAAGTACTGGGTGGTGGAGTGTGTAGGGCATGTTCATATGTATCATGTGTATACATATTTAAGCGATTGGCAAAAGTATTGAGAAGTTAGTGTAGGATTGAGAAACGTGCACGTAGATTTGTCCCAAAGTGCCAAGCAAACATTTAAAGTGGAAAAGGTCAAGGCCAAAGGTCAAGGTCGAAGTACTGGGGGGGTGGAGTGTGTAAGGCATGTTCATATGTAGCACGTGTATAAATATTGACATAATATGTGAAGCCATGTAGAAGTTACTAAAGAATATGGTAATATCGGGACGGACGGACGGGACGGACGTTCTTACAGTACTATACTTATGTGGCTTATCACATGTTAAATATTAGCCACATAAAACGATTTTTAGCCACATAAAAGGATTTTTTAGGTGGCTAATTGTAACCAACCCTATCCTTTACCAAGTCCATAACCCTGTGGGGCTAGCCACATAAGTACCCTAATGTGTGCCCGGACGGACGGACGGACGGGACGGACGGGACGGACGGGACGAACTTACATTTCGGACCTTAGGGGGTACTTGCTATATAAAAGATCAAAGGAAATACCCCGTAAGACACAATAGGCTTACGGGGTACGGAATAAGTTCCATTGTCTTCTATTGTCTGAGGCCATGCCCCCTACCCCATAAGTACCCTAATGTGTGCCCGGACGGACGGACGGACGGACGGACGAACAGGACGGACGCCGGTAACACTATATGCATAAAAATTATTTTCAGACTAGTCCATTTATGAAAAGGGGTGTTTTTTATTTCAAAAATATGAAAATTACTTGCAAAAAGTGTAGATCCTGATGAGACGGCGTGTCACGAGCTGGCTCATCTGGATCTATACTTTTTGCCAATACCACTATACAGGCATGTGGTGTTGAAAGGGTTAAAAAAAAGAAAACTTCCAAAAAATGAACACACTTTCATACAATAACAGGGTTTTGAATAGTGACCCTTTGAGGCATATTGACAACTTGAAATTTGATTCTTCAACAATGTAACAGTACAGAGGTGAAATTTGCTAGAGAACACACTAAATTTGTATTTTGCACTTAAATTCAGTCTTGATCAGCCATTCTGACCCTTGAATTATCTAGGTTATTGAAAACCCTGCAATATGTATTAGGCCGTACAAAGTTATTTCGCTGTTAAACATCCGCATGCAGGTAGGTTTTGAGTGGTTCTGTGAAAAAAAAAAGTTTGCTAGCGGAAATTTAAATTTATGCTAAAAACTTCCTCCGGTTCAGGGAGTTTTTAGCATAAATTTACATTTTTCTTTTTCGAGACCTTTTTTGTTTTTACCGGATACCTTTTGGCCATTTGGGTATTAAGACACTTAACAGAGAAAAATAATGGCATGGCCTTATTGCAGGAGTGATTTATGGGGAGAAGATTTCGGGCCGACTTACTCAAACATGTCTGCCACTGTGAGGTTGGTTACATTGAAGGACTTGCTAACATTCCAACCAAACCCATCCGACAGCACAGACTCGAAAATCTGAAATCATGAATGGAACAAGCAATAAATATATCCTCAGGGTTATGTGTCGATGCTGATCATCATGTGTACTCAGACAGTCGGAGATATACTGGTAGCACTGGTGCTGTATTCCGCACCAATGTAAAATGTTTCACGTCAAAAAATGCACCAGTTTCGTGATGAGATGCCACTCGGCTCTACTTAGAGATATTGCATAAACACATTTTTCATCTAGTAACCAGCACAATTTTTTTGCACCGGTCGCTGGATGAAAATGTGTTTATGCAGCATCTTCTGCATGTAGCTGAATTGGGATTCGTCCGGTGCCTATTTCGACGTGAAACATTTTACACAGCAGCGAAATGCAGCACCAGTGAAATAGACAACTAAATGACAAAAATCTCCTTATAGTAAAGTAATTTGACCTTGACTTTTGGCATGGGGGCCACATGGATGGGCTAGAGAATGAACATATGGATGAGGATAAAGAGGTATGTGAAGTTCCAAGTTAATTGGACTTATGGTTGTGGAGATATTTGGTACTTACAAAGTTTATGTAAATCTTGAAATAATTTAACGCATGGGTGGCCTATAGAATGGTAAGGTTTTGAAGATATTGGGTACTTAAACACTTTATCGCAGATTTAACAAAAAAACTTTAACACACATTTTAAAAGTGGAGATATTTGGTACTGAAAAACATTAACGCAGATTTTACAAAAAACTGTAACGCAATTTCTAAGTGATTTGACCTTGAACCTGAGCATGGGGGCCGCATGGGTGGGTGGGCTAGAGAAAGAAAATATGGATGATGATAAAGAGGTATATGATATTTCAAGTCAATTAAACTTAGGGTTGTGGAGATATTTGGAACTTTTAACGCAGATTTACAAAAAAACTTTAACACAAATTTGACCATAAACAGGTACATGTATATATGAAGTTTCAAGTCAATCAGACATAGGGTTGTGGAGATATTTGGGACAAAAAAAACAACATTAATTTGACCTTGACCTTGGGCATGGGGGCCACATGGGTGGACTATACAATGAAAATATGGATTATAATAAAGTGATAAAGAGGTATGTGAAGTTTCAAGTCAATCAGACTTGGGGTTGTGGAGATATTTGGTATTTAAAAAACGTTAACGCAAATGTTGGACGACACCTAAAGCGGCGACTAACAATGATTTCAAATACATGTAGTATATTTCACAGGTGTACACCATTGTGCATTCCTTTTATGATGTTTCACATCAGAATTAGTGATGTAACATGTGGCCTACCCGGACATGTTCCACTCCATCGTCAAGGTAACGACAGGCCATCGTGTAGGAGAGGCCACCCAGGGTGAACAGTAGGATCACCACAAGCATCAGCAGCCAGGCAAGCAGGAACGAGCAACATATACCCCTGTAATACGAGTAATATACCCCTGTAATACGAGTCAGATATCCCTGAAACACAAGTCATATACCCCTGTGACACACAAGTCACATACCCCTGTAACATAAGTTATATACCCCTGCAACACAAGTCATATACCCTGTAACACAAGTCATATACCCCTGTAACACAAATTATATACCCCTGTAACACAAGTCATATACTCCTGTAACACAAGTCATATACCCCTGCAACACAAGTAATATACCCCTGTAACACAAATCATATACCCCTGCAACACAAGTCATATACCCCTGCAACACAAGTAATATACCCCTGTAACACAAATCATATACCCCTGTAACACAAGTTATATACTCCTGTAACACAAGTCATAAACCCCTGTAACACAAGTTATATACTCCTGTAATATGAATCATATACCCCTGTACACAAGTCATATGCCCCTGTAATACGATCAATATACCCCTGTAACACAAGTCATATACCCCTGTACCACAAGTCATATACCCCTGTACCACAAGAATCATATACCCCTGTAACACAAGTGATATACCCCTGTAACACAACAAGAGGGCCATGATGGCCCTACTTCGCTCACCAGACTCCATGAACACCAGAGGAGAATAGTTGAGTTCATGTGTTTTAAAAAAATTGTGCTATTTTTAGATGGCGGTTTATTTTAGTTTATTTTAAACATATTTTATTGCTCTAAATTTACAATTTAATTTTACAGTTAATAAATACAGGTTAATTTAGAAGAGCAAACGGTCATCTGGGATTAAGCGATGACTCATTTTACCAAATCTGCAAATGCTTCACCCAAGGATCTTAACTTACTATGAAGTTTGGCCAGCATCGGCCATGTGGTTCCTGAGAAAAATACGTTCAAAATCTTGAATAAATGGACCTTTTGGAGGCCATTATGGATGACATAATCATCCGATTCCGACAAATATTGCACCAGAGCAATCGCCTCATTGATACCTTCAATTTGATATATGACATGAGCATATTTGGTCAAAAATAAAATTTGACCCCACGGGCCACGCCCATTTTTGACCCCGGGGTCACCATTTTAACACCTTGAAAGAGCATTCTACGTCGATCATTCCTACCAAGTTTCGTCGCAATCCGGCTGGCAGTTCACGAGAAGATTTTTTAAGAATTTGTGCTATTTTTAGATGGCGGCCCAATTTGACCCCACGGGCCACGCCCATTTGTGACCCTGGGGTCACCATTTTAACAACTTTGAAAGAGCATTGTACATCAATCATTCCTACCAAGTTTCGTCGAAATCCGGCTGGCGGTTCATAAGAAGATTTTTTAAGAATTTGTGCTATTTTTAGACGGCGGCCATCTTGGATTAGCGACGACCTCCGTCCGATTTAACAAATCTGAAAAGGCTTCACCCATGGACCATAACTGTGAAGTTTGGCCACCATGGGCCAAGCGATTTTTGTGAAGAAGAATTTTGAAATCTCTAATAAAAGAACAACCTTTTGACCTTTTGGCGGCCATCTTGGATGACATGACCATCCAATTTTGATAAAAAATGCACCAGACCGGTCGCCTCTTTGATACCTTCGATTTGATATAGACATGACCATATTCGGGCAAAAATAAAATTTGACCCCAATTTGACCCCACGGGCCACGCCCATTTTTGACCCCGGGGTCACTATTTTAACAACTTTGAAAGAGCATTGTACATCGATCATTCCTACCAAGTTTCGTCGAAATCCGGCTGGCGGTTCATGAGAAGAAGATTTTTTTAAGAATTTATGCTATTTTTTGACGGCGGCCATCTTGGATTACGTGATGACGTCATTTTAACAATTTTGTAATCTCCCTACCTAAGGACCATGACCATGAAGTTTGGTGACTATAGGCCCAATGGTTACCGAGGAGAAGACGTTTGAAAATGTTCACGGACGCCGGACGCCGGACGCCGGACGCCGGACACATTGCGGTAACAATAACTCACATGAGCTCAGGTGAGCTAAAAAGTCATATACCCCTGTAACTTGCATTCCCCCCTTATGCCTTGCATTCTTGCCTCTACGCAGTGTTACTGTGTGTGTTGTGCGGTGTAGTCCGGGGACGGGGGTGACGTAGTTACATTCGGTTAAAGACAGTTCGCATGCATCTCAGAACATTCAGTATTATTATTTTTTTCATATTTTAATTTCAACGTAAAACATTTAATGGAGATCAAGGCACGTTCTCACCTGCCTGTATATGGATAGTTGGAGCCAGGCCTGAGTAACCATTCAGCGTTTAGTTAAATTTTCAACGAAGTTTTCATATTACCAGTGCTAAACATGAATGGATACGTTGGGACCCTACCTCAGCATTCGGTCTGGTGGTGTTCAGCTTGCCTATGTCTTCAATTTCTCTTATAAATACCAATGTTGCGCACCATGATAAAGCGGTCTGCATTTTAGCTAAGTCCCTTCTGATCGGTACTGTCCGGCGTAAGTGAGACGTTCAAACACCACATACGCTTCCATCATGGTGTGACGCATTCATTTTGATGTACTCATTTTTTTTGGTTTGTTCAAACAATGTTACCTTATTTCACCAACTTGTTCCTTAACCATATTGTAAAACTGATCTTCTGCAGGAGAAGAATTCACATAAGTGTAAAAGCTTGTTTTCTAATCCTGTTCTCATTTGTATGTATATATATATATCACTTGCCTTAACTTGAAATAAATATTGTTTAAACTAATTTTAGGGGGGGGGCGCGCGCCATATAACACGAGTCATATACCCCTGTAACACAAATCATATACCCCTGTAACACAAGTTATATACCCCTGTTACACTAGTCATATACCCCTGTAATACGAGTCATATACCCCTGTAACACAAGTCATATACGGTACCCCTGTAATACAAGTCATATACCCCTGTAACACAAGTCATATACCCCTGTAACACAAGTCATATACCCCTCCCCTGTAACACAAGTCATATACCCCTGTAACATAAGTCATATACCCCTGTAACACAAGTCATATACACCTGTCAGACAAGTCATATACACCTGCAACACAAGTCATATACCCCTGTGACACAAGTCATATACCCCGGTGACACACAAGTCATATACCCCTGCAACACAAGTCATATACCCCTGTAACACAAGTCATATACCTCTGTAATATGAAAGTCATATACCCCTGTTACACAAGTCATATACTCCTGAAATACGATCAATATACCCCTGTTACACAAGTCATATACCCCTGTAACACAAGTCATATACCTCTGTAATACGAAAGTCATATACCTCTGATACCCCTGTTACACAAGTCATATACTCCTGAAATACGATCAATATACCCCTGTTGCACAAGTCATATACCCTTGCAACACAAGTCATATACCCCTGCAACACAAATCATATACCCCTGTAACACAAGTCATATACCCCTGTAACACAAGTTATATACCCCTGCAACACAAGTCATATACCCCTGTAACACAAGTCATATACCCCTGTAACACAAGTCATATACCCCTGTAACACGAGTCATATACCCCTGTAACACAAGTCATATACCCCTGTAATACGAGTCATATACCCCTGTAACACAAGTTATATACCCCTGTAACACAAGTCATATACTTCTGTAACACAAGAGTCATATACCCCTGCAATATGATCAATATACCCCTGTAACATAATTCATATACCCCTGTAACATATACCCCTGTAACACAAGAGTCATATACCCCTGTAACATAATTCATATACCCCTGTAACATATACCCCTGTAACACAAGAGTCATATACCCCTGTAACATAAGTCATATACTCCTGTAATACGATCAATACACCCCTGTAATATGAGTCATATATCCCTGTAACACAAGTCATATACCCCTGTAACACACGTCATATACCCCTGTAATACGAGCCATATACCCCTGTTACACAAGTCATATACCCCTGTACCACAAGTCATATACCCCTGTAACACAAGTCATATACACCTCTCATACCAGTCATATACCCCTGTAACACATGTCATATACCCCTGTAACACAAGTCATATATATACCCCTGTAATACGAGTCATATACCCCTGTAATACAAGTCATATACCGTATTCTTGCGATTATAAGACACATTTTTTTTACTCAGATTTGTATCCCAGAAAGCCCCTGCGTCTTATAAATACATGTAGATACATTTAGAGCATTTTTTTCCACCCGAAATATTGACATAAACTACCAAAAAAATAAAAAAAAATAAAATGCGTTCCTATATTTGTTGTTGTTGTTAGTCTTTGGGTAAAATCCGGTATTTGAATATTGGTTTCATATTCTAAACAGTTCGTGCCTTTACTCGCGCCTTACTCGTTCAGGCCATGTGTCACATTCGGTACACATTTTCTATACCGAAGGCGAACAGTGTATACCAAGATCAGATCCGGTCGACATTTTCTCTGCCTCTATCATTTTAATTATCTTTTGAAAACATTTACCGGTCCCATATCGGTCGGTGTCATTTTGCCGTGAAAAATATTGCATGACGCCATTAACGGTAAATCCCAATATGCATAATGCAATTCCACGAAAGTTATAAAACTCCATCATTAGTTTCGAAACAGTGTGTTTACAAGATGCTGATGAAAGTGGCAAGCCTAAGTCAGCTGGCCGACATCAAACACACCGCGTGTCAAGATTTACAACACAAAGCCATATCAAATATCAACACACGCGGTTGCTGACGTCCGTTTCGTATTCGTCACTAAACTGGTACCCTGTCTAATGCGTTCCAGTGAAACAATACTACCGAGAACCAGACTCTATTTATGACACGGCAAACGTGTTTATGTGAATTGGGTCTTTATCTCTGACAAATCCCGGCTTATTGCATTAGCGGCCAGACCAGGCGGTGGATTCGCGTAGTCTGCACATGGTTTACAATGTTCGCCAATCTCTATTTAAAAAATTATAATTACGTCAGCGGACAATGCAAATTCGTCATAGCTATAGGCTGCTTTCAGCGTCATTTACAACTGATTTTGAAATATTACATACTGTAGGCGAAAGTTGTGTGTTGCTTTGTGGAAAAAAATCGATAACACCCAACCGTGTCAACAGGTGCTATTATCTTATGTCATCATTCAGCACAAGCTGTAAACTGTGTGACCTTTAGGCTATGTTTTGAAATTGCACTGATTGGTCAACACGCTTTTTGATGTGTGCCGCAGATGTGGCGAACGTGCGGCTTTCATCCTTGCATCCTGGGGGCAATCAGTAACCCATTTCATGCTGAGGATACGCTTATGTTTGCGGAAAATCCTAAATATTTTCCTTCTATGCAATCAGAAGTATATGCCGCGACCACCATTTAAATCGTTTCGTCGAGACGGTTCAAATGAGTGGTTACAACATATACTTTCAGTGAGAAATAACAAAAATAAAAATAAAATAATTAATACATTTCATATCCGTAAATGTGTATTCAGAAAGGAACGGGTTAAAAAAACACTCTGGATTATACGCAGATATTGATTTCGAAAATAGTTTCCGTAAATGGTGTTGAAAAGTGAAAATACATACCGCAATCAATAATTAACAATATAATACCACTTTCGGCAGCAATATGATTGCAAATATATTAACACGATTTATGACAATAGTCTGTTACACATTTAACACGATTTTGATATACAAATAGGCAAAACAATCGGGAGCCAATGCACAACCGTGTACTAACCGAGCACGTGTTATAGTGAAGCGTGTACTACCGAGTTCACAGTGTAATTGAAGATACTAGAAAATGGTGAAATACGGACCGGGGAATCACGGACATAGAGTCGGCAAATTACGGACATAGCAAACTATGATAGGGAAAATACAGACAAATACGTCCAAGGTACGAATAAAAAAACAGTGTCGGTGAATAAATAACAACAACAACTTGGCGAGTTTTCATTTTTTTTTTTTTCTTTTAGGAAAATTGGGTGCGTCTTATAATCTCATGTAGACATTTTCCCCCAGATTTTGGACTGAAAATAGCGGTGCGTCTTATACACTCTTGCGACCTATAATCGGCAGAATACGGTACCCCTGTAACACAATTCATATATATACCCCTGTAATACGAGTCATATACCCCTGTAATACAAGCTATATACCCCTGTAATATGATCAATATACCCCTGTAACCAAGTCATATAACCCTGTAACACAAGTCATATACCCCTGTAACACCAGTCATATACCCCTGTAACACAAGTCATATACCCCTGTAACACAAGTCATACACCCCTGTAATATGAGTCATATACCCCTGTAACACAAGTCATATACCCCTGTAATATGATCAATAAACCCCTGTAACACAAGTCATATACCCCTGTAATATGATCATCAATAACACTGTCACACAGTCATATACCCCTGTAATATGATCAATAAACCCCTGTAACACAAGCCATATACCCCTGTAATACGAGTCACATACCCCTGTAACACAAGTCATATACCCCTGTAATACGAGTCATATACCCCTGTAACACAAGTCATATACCCCTGTAATACGATCAATATACCCCTGTAACACAAGTCATATACCCCTGTAATATGATCAATAAACCCCTGTAACACAAGTCATATACCCCTGTAATACAAAAAGTCATATACCCCTGTAACACAAGTCATATACCCCTGTAACAAAAGTCATAGAGACTGTAACACAAGGCGGAGAGATTTAGAAAGTACATGTACATCAGCCAAATTAGCATAGCCTGATCCGTAGATTAAGTTTCATATTAATTCACAGTGTGAATTATTTCCCTGGAAATTTTTGGTTGAAATGTTTTTTTTTTACACAAGTTATGTAAAAATTACCAAAAAGAGAAAATAAGAAAAAAGACAACTAAAAATTCAAGCATTTTAGCTTTTTGGCGGATAAAAAATTTACTAAAATGAAAAACTATGCAAAAAATGATTTGGCCGTAATTTTTCTTTTGGCAAAATTTGGACATTTTTTGGCAGATTTTTGTTTTTGTTATTTTTTCTTTGCACAAATTTTTAAAAATTTACCAAAATACGAATTTTTGTTTACGTAAATTTTATTTTGGAGTGATTTTATTTTGGCGTGATGTACATTACCCACTAAGCCTTCTGTCATATATTTCATCTATTTTTAGATATCAGCCGGTCAATATTGATGTCTACTGGGGGCTGTTTCACTAACCTTTGTACGACTAAAATGTATGTAAGTGCAAAATTATGATAGTCTGTAAATTCACATTAATAATGTTTTTTTGTAAACAATTATTGGATTTACATTTATTGAGCATATGCAGCCTATGCTGAATAAATGTAAATCCATCAATTGAAATTTCCAGACGATATAAATTTGCACTTACGAACATTTTAGTCACACAAAGTTTAGTGAAACGGGCCCCTGGTGTATATTGTGCTTTTTGCACTGGTAGAAACAACAACAACAATGGTAAACACGGAAATCGATTCTTCACAAAAACGACAGAAGTTTGGGCCACAGTACCGACACAACCAAATGCAGCTTAAAAAGACACGTTTGATGCACCTAATTTCATCAAAATCTGCTACATAATAAGGACAATATAAAAGAATATGTACCTTGAATCAGAGGCACTTCTGGAACTTTCAGTGATTGTTGTTGTTGTTGTAACCACGTGATCATGCACCGTGAACATGTGTTTAAACCAACAAGAATGAGCTTATTTATAGGTTATATAATAATTATAATTACCCCTGTAACACGAGTTTACATCAGTATATCAACTATCCAGAAACACAGGTGGAAGACTCGGACCGAGGACCCAATAAATAGCTCATTTGAAAAAATCCACCTATACCCATTTCCGTACACTATACAGTATAGCCTATATAAATTGGTGGGTGGGGTAACGGTTTATAAATGAGCCATTTATCGGGTTCTAGGTCCGAGTCTTCCACCTGTTTTCAAAAATACAGTCATCTAACTTTGACACATAGGTGAGCAGAAACGTACGTCATGAGTAGGTTGGCCCCCGAGCCGCGGTTACAGCAGGGTGCGTTGTAGTCCGGCCGCGGCCCACACATCCCAAACAGCACCCCGAGGTAGTAGAACAGCACAACCAGGAGCACTGCACAGCCCAGCCCGACACATGTGTACCAGCTGTGGACATACATACACAGAATGACAGCTGAAGCAGGGGCGTAGCCAGGCCGATTGTAGTGTGAATTTTGGATGTAGTTTTGAAAGGGGTGTGAGAGCAGCATTGTTCCCCAGAAAAATGTTGATTTTTACATTCAATGTCCTTGATTATAGTGATTTTAAAGCTATACAGTCGAACCTGTGAACAACGACCGGAAAAGGGAAGTGGCCAAAGTGGCCGTTGTTGACAGGGGGTCTTTGTTCCAAAGGTCAAACATTTTCCCGGTTTCACCACAAAGTCGGCCATGTACATGTATTTAGCATTCTATTGTAATCTATATGCATGCATAGAAAACATCTTGGCTGTATACGCTTCCACCTGATGGTTCGCTATTGCACGATCGTGGAGTGTATCTGCTTTTTATCAATTAAAAATTGCATGAAAATTGCTAAATAGTCAATTAAATTTATTTTGTTATGTCATCTTGTTGTTATTGTTCTTGAACCCAGCCTCGCTTTGGAAATTATATACAAAGGGGAGTAATTATCTTCATGGCTTGCTTGGTGCATCATTTAATAGCTTGTCATAATTACATGTAAGTGGTTTAATTAGAATGACCATTAGTATTTTGTTTTCTTATTCTCAATTTCACACCATCAGTTGTAATTAATAATGGTCATATAGTCTTTATTAAAACGATAGCCTATGTGGCGCGGCCTGTGTAACAAAAATATTTCATTGAATGTGCCAAGGTGAGTAACCCACGCGAGATAGGTGTCCAAATCGGCAGAGAACACCAGGCTTATTTGCTTTCTGTCCAATGTATAATATCCTGATCAAGCCCAAATATTTAAGCAGCCTATGACGAATTGGCAATGTCCGCTGACGTTAGAGATTGGCGAGCATTGTAAACCATGGGCAGACTACGCGAATCCACTGCCTGGTCTTGCCGCTAATGTAATAAGCCGGGATTTGTCGGAGATCGAGACCCAATTCACATAAACACGATTGTCGTGTCACTTTAGACTGCAGGGCATTAGCCAGAAATGAGACGAGGCGAAAAAAATATTGTGAACAAGCAAGAGCGAAGCGCAACACGCACCGCTAACGTGGAGGGTTTAGGGGTCCTCCCCCAAGAAAATGTTGACATCTAGATCGTCATAGACGCGATTTCCCGGCACTTAGACCACCGGATACGGCATTAAATAATTAAAAAAAAACAACAAGAAACGAGGCAAAGCCACGAAGGCCAGGTTTTTTCCAAGCATAGACACTTGGATAACATAATTATACCCACTTTTTGTAGACTAGATGGCCGTGGCCTGCATGTCGCGCCTTGGGGCGAGGCATGGACACTAAAAAAAATAGATATATTAGATGGAAAAACTTTAATGAAAAAAGTTTAACCGGACACACGGACGTACGGACGGACGGACGGACGGACGTATGCCAAAATGCCGACGATATCGCGCTTTCCGCAAGCGGGTGCGACTTTAACCAGACGTACGTTAAAAAGTTAACGTTGAAAATGGCGAAGTCAATTACGTAGAAATAATAGGTGAAGGTAAAAAAATGGTCACATGTTGGATAGTTGTATGTGGTAGGCACCTCTTGGTTATGAAGCTGTGAAAGTTTGGTGATCCTAGGTGGTACAGTACCAAAGAAATGGACTTAAACACGAAAACTTAACATTGTAAACGCGAAAACTTAATATTGAAAATAGCTAAGTCGACTGCGCGGAAAAAATGGGTGAAGTTAAAAAAAAAGTAACATGTTGGATAGTGATATGTGGTGGGCACCCCTTGATTATGAAGCTGTGAAAGTTTGGTGGTCCTAGGTGGTACGGTAACAAAGAAATGGACTCAAACACGAAAACTTAACATTAATTGTGGACGCCGCCCGCCGCCCGCTCGCCGCCCGCCCTTCGCCAATCCAATAGCCTGGATTTTATTTTAAAAAAAATTTGGCTAAAAACGGCAAAATATGATACGAGTCAGCTGCCTCGTCTGCCACATCCTGGTTACGGGCCTGGACTGGTTTCCGGTAGTATTATTTCGCTAGGCTGCGCATCCAACAGGGTACCAGTCTAGTGTCGACACGTGACTGACGTCAGCAACCGCGTGTATTGATCTTTGATATGGCCTTGTGCCCCGCGGTGTGAAATTTACACGTAGTAATACTTGACAAGCGCGGTGTGTTTGAAGTCTTAGTCTTGTCACTGTAGACGAATCAACATCGTGTAAACACAGTTTGCCAACTAATGATGGAGTTTTATGACTTAAGCGGAATTGCATTATGCCTATTGGAATACACGACACAGAATACAAATCGTGAATTACCGTTAATGACGTTATGCAATATTTTTCATCGAAAATCTTTAATGTCACCAAAATGACACTGACCATATCGGGCAAGGTAAATGTTTTCAAAAGAGCGTTGTGCCAATGTATGCGAATGTAATCGATGACTAATTGGATACGACCAGTTGCAAGTCAAATGATAGCGGCCAGATTGTGATGAAAGGAAAATAGCGATTGTGGTGCTATTTTTTTTTTGCCGACAAAAATATGACATGGCCGCTGTTCACATACAAAAATGCTGTGTGGGAATGAAAATAGCTGGCCGCTGGTCGCAGTTCGGGGGTGGTCATTATTCCAAGGGCTTATAAAGGAAAAAATTTGATGGGGGATTTTTAACTGGCCATTGTGGACAGGTGGTCGCTATTCCCAGGTGGTCGTTAGCACAGGTTTGACTGTAATTGACACATATATTGTAAGTATTTGCCTAAAAAACTAGAAATGGACGCTTGTCGACAAGCGCATGTGTATCCCCCTCCCCAGATACACAAGTAGTTTGAAAAAAGGGTGTTCTAGTTATGCTCCGGAGACAAAATCAGTGACGGAAAAAACAAAGGGAGATAACTAAAAAATTAGTGATGCAAGAGTTGTCATTCTTGCGTGACACACCTTTAGGGTTGTGGTCTATGCATGTGTGAAGTTTCATGAAAATATTCCAAAGGGTGTTTGAGTTATGCTCCGGACACGAAATCAGTGCACGAAACAACAAAGGGAGATAACTAAGAAATTAACGATGCAAGAGTTGTCATTCTTACGTGCGACACACCTTTGGGTCGTCTTCTATGCATGTGTGAAGTTTAATAAACTAGAAAATGTGTTCATAGAACACGGATGTCCCACATATCGTTTTAATAATAAATGAGGCCAAATAAATGAGGCCAAATTCCAAGTCAAAATTTTCTTTTACCTGAGCGTTAAAGTTTTTGAAGCACCAAGTATGTGACCTTGACCCTGGGCTTGGCAGGGGCAGGATGAACGTGGATTTGGCACAGGGCGGTAGAGGACCATTAGAGCAATGTGTATATGAAATATGAAGATGATCCATGAAAGAAAACAGAAAGTATAAGATATTTACCCGAGCGTTAAAGTTTTTGAAGCACTAAGTATGTGACCTTGGCCCTGGGCTTGGCGGGGGCAGGACGAACGTGGATTTGGCACAGGGCGGTAGAGGACCATTAGAGCAATGCGTATATGAAATATGAAGCTGATACGTGAAATAAAACAGAAATTATAAGATATTTACCCGAGCGTTACAGTTTTTGAAGCACCAAGTATGTAACCTTGACCCTGGGCTTGGCGGGGGCAGGACGAACATGGATTTGGCACAGGGCGGTAGTGAATCAGATGCCTCGCCTTGTCCCGCCTTGACCTCGAGCCTGGGCCCGAAAGCAATTTTCACTGGCCCGAACATATTATACAATTATTGACTAGTGAGCCATAGAATATCAGATTATATTCTATGGCTCACTAGTCAATAATTGTTTTATTATATGATAATAGTCTGTATATAGCACTTACGACCTTATGCTACTAGACAAAAATTGAAAAAGAATTTGAAGAAAAAAAATGAAAAAATAAAATGGAAAAAAAAAATTTAAAAATTAAAAATAATAATGCTTGCTACTGGAGCCCAGAATTTTTTTTTAATAGTCCTATATTTATCTACATATATCTGCACAGGTCCACATAATGCCACAATATTTTCAACACAGTTTACGGAAATGTAATATACAACAAAAAAAATAATATTAATGCTCGCTATTGGAGCCCAGAATTTTTGTTAAATAGTCCTATATTTATCTACATATATCTGCACAGGTCCACATACTGCCACAATATTGTCAACACAGTTTACGGAAATGTAATAATGTACCTGTATAAATTACCTGTAATAAGTTAGTGGTCAGTTAAAAAATTGAAAAAGAATGTAAAAAAAAAAATGGAAAAAAAAAATTAAATTTAAAAAAAAAAGAAAGAATAATGCTCCCTACTGGAGCCCAGAATGTTTTTTAATAGTCCTATATTTATCTACATATCATATATACACAGGTCCACATATTGCCACAATATTTTCAACACAGTTTACGGAAATGTAATATAATCATTTACCTGTATAAATTACCTGTAAGTGGTCAGCGGTCAGTTGCACATGCTAGCACATGCACAGGTGAATATTCTGTATATAGCACTTACGACCTTATGCTACTAGACAAAACTTGAAAAATAATTTGAAAAAAAAAAATGAAAAAACAAAATGGAAAAAAAAAGTTTAAAAATAATAATGCTTGCTACTGGAGCCCAGAATTTTGTTGAATAGTCCTATATTTATCTACATATATCTGCACAGGTCCACATAATGCCACAATATTTTCAACACAGTTTACGGAAATGTAATATCCAATGTAGTAATTTACCTGTATAAATTACCTGTGGTCAAGACTGGACATTTGCACATGCTAGCACATGCAGCACATGGACAGGTGAATGGTTCTCCCCGTCTCTATTGTTCTCTCTACAGGTAAGGTGTACAGAGCACACGAGAAAAGGTGTACAGAGCAGACGAGAAAACGGGTCTTCATGCATTATTGTCCAGTTTGTAGAGTGCGCAAAACAAAAAAGGGAGATAACTCAAAAATTAGCTACGCAAGAGTTGTCATTCTTGTGCGCGACACACCTCCGGGTCGTGGTCTATGCATGTGTGAAGTTTCATGAAAATATTCCAAAGGGTGGTCGAGTTATGCTCCGGACAGGAAATTAGTGCGCGAAAACAAACAAGAGGCCCAAATGGGCCTGTATCGCTCACCTAAAAGCCTCCATAGTGGTCATCTTGATTTCACAAACTCTTCACTTACAACTTCAAATGTTCCACAGAATTTGTTGGTACCTTCTGAGCTAACATATATTGCGAATGTGCATGTGATTTACTGCTATACCTTCGATTTGATATATAAAATGACCATATTCGGTCAAAAATAAAATTTGACCCCTATTTGACCCCTCGGGCCATGACCATTTTTGACCCAGAGGCCACCATATGAACAAATCTGAATCAGAGTTAACTATCGATCATTCATACAAAGTTTCGTCGAAATCGGCCTGGCGGTTTGTGAGAAGAAGATTTTTTGACAATTTTACCTACTTTTCAATGGCAGACATCTTGGATTTGGTGATGACCTTCATTTTGACAAAAATGAACAGGCTTCACCAACAAACCATTTCAGTTAAGTTTGGTCAATATCGGCCAAGCAGTTCACAAGAAGAAGTCCTTTGAAATCTTTAGTAAAAGAACAACCTTTTGACCTGTCGGTGGCCATCTTGGATGACGTAATCATCTGATTTTGGCAAAACATGCTCCAGAGTGATCGTCTCGTCGATACCTTGGATTGGATATATTATATGACCATATTTGGTCAAAAATATAATTTGACCCCTAGTTGACCCCTCGGGCCACGCCCATTTTTGACCCAGGTGCCACCATATGAACAAATCTGAAACAGCGTTAAATATCAATCATTCACACCAAGTTTCGTCGAAATCAGCCTGGAGGTTTGTGAAAAGAAGATTTTTTTGACAATTTGACCTACTTTTCAACGGCGGACATCTTGGATTTGGTGATGACCTCCATTTTGACAAAAAAATGAACAGGCTTCACCAACAAACCATTTCAGTTAAGTTTGGCCAATATCGGCCCAGCAGTTCACAAGAATAATACGTTTGAAATCGTAAAACAAATTTTTTACCTTTCGGTGGCCATCTTGGATGACAAAATCATCTGATTTAGACAAAACATGCTGTAGAGTGATCGTCTCGTCGATACATTCGATCCGATATACTATATATATTCGATCCGATATACTATATGGCCATATTCTGTCAAAAATAAAATTTGACCCCCATTTGACCCCTCGGGCCACACCCATTTTTGACCCAGGGGCCACCATATGAACAAATCTGAAACAGGTGTAACTATCAATCATTCTTACCAAGTTTCGTCGATATCGGCCTGGAGGTTTGTGAGAAGAAGATTTTTTGACAATTTGACCTACTTCTCAACGGCGGCCATCTTGGATTTGGTGATGACCTCCATTTTAACAAAAATGAACAGGCTTCACCCAGACCATTACAGTTAAGTTTGGCCAATATCGGCCAAGCAGTTCACAAGAAAAAGACGTTTGAAATCTTTAGTAAAAGAATGACCTTTTGAACTATCGGTGGCCATCTTGGATGACGTAATCATATGATTTAGACAAAAAATGTTCCACAGTGATTGTCTCGTCAATACCTTCGATTTGATATATTACATGACTATATTCGGTTAAAAATAAAATTTGACCCCTATTTGACCCCTCGGGCGACGCCCATTTTTGACCCACGGGCCATCATATGAACAAATCTGAAACAGCGCTAACTATCGATCATTTATACCAAGTATCGTCGAAATCGGCCTGGCGGTTCATGAGAAGAAGATTTTTTAAGAATTTGACCTACTTTTCCATGGCGGCCATCTTGGATTGTCGATGACTTCCATTTTAACAAATCTGAAATGGCATCACCCATATATCATCCCTGTGAAGTTTAACCAATATCGGCTCAGCAGTTCGGGAGAAGAAGATGATTGAAAATGTTCACGGATGGACGACGGACGCCGGACGACGGACACTTTGCCATAACAATAGCTCACATGAGCTTTGCTCAGGTGAGCTAAAAAGGGAGATAAATAAAAAATTAGCTATGCAAGAGTTGTCATTCTTGTGCACGACACACCTTCGGTTCATGGTCTAATTGAATGTGTGAAGTTTTATAAAAATATTCCAAAGGGTGGTCGAGTTATGGTCAATCAGTGCGCGAAACAAAAAAGGGAGATAACTCAAAAATTAGCTATGCAAGAGTTGTCATTCTTGTGCGCGACACACCTTCGGATCGTGGTCTATGCATGTGTGAATTTTCATGAAAATATTCCAAAGGGTGGTGGAGTTATGCTCCGGACACGAAATCAGTGCGGGAAACAAAAAAGGGAGATAACTAAAAAAATTAGCTATGCAAGAGTTGTCATTCTTGTGCGCGACACACCTTCGGGTCGTGGTCTATGCATGTGTGAAGTTTCATGAAAATATTCCAAAGGGTGTTCGAATTATTCTCCGGACAAGAAATGTCTGCGGCGGACGCGGACGCGGACGCTGTCAAATCCATAGTATCCCCCAACGGAGTCCGGGGGATACAATTAAAGTAAAAATAAACATGTAACCAAATGTTTAGGCTCGCACCCCCTCTGCCTCCACGCCTGAGAGGAAAGGGACCTTGGGACAACTTGATCAGCTTAAATTTGATCATCATATATGGCTGTGACTGGAAAAATGGGGTTTATGGGTATTGTGGTTACTCAAATGTCTGATCGTCTAACGCACTCTTGGAGCCTGATAAGGATCAAAACTATAAAGTAGAAGCATTACGGCTGTTTCATAGACTGAATGGCGAACAGTGCAGGCCCTGATCAGATTGCGCGGATGCGCAGGCTGATCTGGGGCTACACTGGTCACATAACACATAAGGCCCATTTCTACAGTCACATTCACACATGTGGCTGTGACTAGGAAAATGGGCTTATGGGTTTTGCGACCAGTGCAGATCCAGATCAGGTTGCACATCCACATCCTGCCATGCTTCTACCAACCATTATTACAAGTTATTGTGATTCTACACAGTCAATATGGTGTCATATTGTTTTCTTAGTTAGGGTCATGCAGGATCTACACTGTTCGCTATTGCATCAATGGAACATCTGTCATGCTTCTAACAAGCAATATATAGAGTTTATTCAACTACCATTTTGAAATACCAGATTTATTTCCGGAGACATCTGGAAATCTGATAAAGAAATGAGTGCGGAGCACAAGTTTCTTTGTCAGATTTACAGATGTCAAGGGAAATAAATCCGGCATTTCAAAATGGTAGTGGGATAAATTGCATATTACATGCTCTCCGAAAAAAGTGAAAATTGCTCTTAGATCAGTTTATATAACATTGTCAAAATTGACAATTTTGAAGTTAGAGTGTATGAATTGTTTCTTCACCGGAAATGACATCAAAATGTGACGTCAATTACGTCTCGTGAACGTCTAGGAGAAAATACTTCCTTCAAGGAAATAAATCCGTCCAGAATCACGGTAGATCACTGGGAAGCATGTAATATATATTGTTATCGGGCTACAGCAGCGTGTGATTTGATTGGGATCTACATTGATCACAAATCCCATAAGCCCCATTTCTCCAGTGAAGGCCACATCTACATGTTCTCATTATGGTACATAAAACAAAACTTACATATAGTTCCCAACATCCTGAAAGGAGTCATTTTCATCCGTCATAAATTTTCGGCCATCTTGTAAAGCGCTTATCTGTGAGAATAGGAGAAATGACAACACATATAAACTAGAAATGTGGCCTGTCGGCACACAAATACCCCCACTGGCAGCCAAAGAAAACGAGGCATTTTTGATAAGCCATTTAGCTGAGCGTTAAGGTTTCAAACGCATCAAGTCTGTGACCTTGACCCTGGGCATAGTGTGATAATCCATGCATCGGTGTAGAAGATATAGAGCTGAAGGAAATTTCAATAGGTTTGACCTTTGACCTTCAACTGTGACCTTGACCTTGGATGTAGGTGCGTGGTTATTGATCGCGACACACCTTCTCATCATGAGAAACATTTGTGCCAAGCCATTTGATAATCCATGCATCGGTGTAGAAGATATAGAGCGGAAGGGAATTTCGATAGGTTTGACCTTTGACCTTCAACTGTGACCTTGACCTTGGACGTAGGTGCGTGGTTATTGATCGCGACACACCTTCTCATCATGAGAAACATTTGTGCCAAGCCATTTGATAATCCATGCATCGGTGTAGAAGATATAGAGCGGAAGGGAATTTCTATAGGTTTGACCTTTGACCTTCAACTGTGACCTTGACCTTGGACGTAGGTGCGTGTTTATTGATCGCGACACACCTTCTCATCATGAGAAACATTTGTGCCAAGCCATTTGTAGGGGTTTTACAAAACAAATGGTGTCCAAATACATCAAACTGTAATATCACAATATTTCCATTTTATTTCAATGGAATATACATGTACTTAGATTAAGGATGCATATGGGCATTTCTAAACAGAAATGATTTACAAAGTGAAGTCAAATATCTAACGACTGCATAATAAATTTATTCAAACTTAATTGAAAGAAAGAAAATTCAATCAGAGTTGTTATATATAACAAGAATCAAAGCCATTAACCCTAAGTAACCGAATGAATTTTGATATGTTAATTTTGCAACCAATCCAATCATTACAAAATGATTAGCAGACTAGTACATTTATGAAAAGGTGGCTTTTTTGTTTTCAAAAATATGTAAATTACTTGCAAAAAGTGCAGATCCTGATGAGATGGCTCAATACCTCGCGGCCATTATGGCGTTTTTGAGGCCATATGACGTTGATTTATTAAATATCATCCGAACTTTGGGGAAAATAGGGCGGTGTGCGTCTTAATATTTTTTTGTTATTATGTAAATAGTGTTAATGAGCTGGCTCATCTGGATCTAAACTTTTTGTCAATACCACTAAACAGGTCTGATCTGGATCTACATGTTTTGCCAATACCACTATACAGATAACCACTGTAACAGGAACGTTAATATTTTAACATGAATGTTGAATAATCAAAAGTTTCATGTCAAAAATAGCAACATAAATGTGGAATCAGGGAATCATTATCACGAAGCTAATCACCTCACATGCAGCCTTGATAATAAAATGAATGTACATAAGACTTCAGTGACCTTGACTTTGGGTGTTCAGACGTGGAGTCTATGTGAAACAAAGCACCATCCCTAGACACACAGTGTGGCTGAATATTATTAAAGTTGTTGAGGAGGTTAAGTAGTTGCTGAGAAAACAAAAAATAAATAACACATTTTCCTCACAAATACAGTGAAGGCAAGTTCTCAGCGACCTTGACATTGTTGGGTAATGAGACGAGGAAGGTCTAAGCGAAACAAATCATCAAGCCTAGACACACATTGTGGCCAAACATTATTAAAATCGGTGACGAGGTTCAATTGAAGTTATTAAGAAATGAAAGGTGTTACCAAATCAGGCACATAAGGGCTTTTCCAGAACTTTTGGTAGGGCGGGGTTGGATGGCACCCTATTTAAATTTGGATCGGTGGTGGGGTGTTCCAAAAATGAATTTTTTGTTTGGTGGGGTTTTCCTAAAAATGAATTTTGTGCATGATGGGGTTTTCCTAAAAAGGTGTAACGCGGCCAGTACCGGGCAGCGTCTCGGTAACATCACAAGAAAAACAACCTGGCGCTTATTACCAATGCCAATAGGGTTGCAAGGGGATAACTATTATGTTTGTAAGGGGATAACTATTATGTTTAAGGTGATAACTATTATGTTTGTAAGGGGATAACTATTATGTTTGTAAGGGGATAACTATTATGTTTGTGTATATATTAGATGTTTCCACTGGAAACTGGCAGATAGCGTAAGTATGGTAACAAGTTAGTCAATAGATATGTAAATGTTTTTAATTTGTTAATTTTATGACCGACCTCCGTTTCGCCCTTCGACCAACTCGTCCATCAGCCAATGCAAAATAATACACAATAACGACAAGTTTGTCAGCTGACCAGTTGATAGGTTATGGTCTATGTATATTTATAATAACCTATATTGTGTTAGTTCTACAAATGTGAAAGCCATGACGTGACGGCTTCATATCAGTAACAGTTTTGAGTATTATCCATTATCCCTCTGTGACATCGTTTATTATAAAGAATATATATATATCCTAAAACGTATTTTGACTAAACATGAGAATCATCTCCTAAAAGTGATTCTCATGTTCCCAAGACATGTTTTATTAAGAAATCGAAAAAACTATGGACAAACACACCAATATTTTTTAACAAAAACTTAGAGAATTGTGTTAGGAGAAATTCTTATGTGCTCACAAAACTGTTTATTAAAACCAAACATGAGAATCGTCTCCTAAAAACACGAGAATCGTCTCCCGTTTTCGTGATCTGGCCCTCACGTACGTCGTTGGCATTCTTGTATGCAACAGTTGAATCTGCTTATACCCCTTATGTGAGTATTACGATTATTCATAACACTCTGGTGTGGTATGGACCTGGCACCAGGGCGGGCGGCGGGCGGCGGGCGGCAGCGGCGGGCGGCGTCCACAATCAATGTTAAGTTTTCGTGTTTGAGTCCATTTCTTTGTTACTGTACCACCTAGGACCACCAAACTTTCACAGCTTCATAATCAAGGGGTGCCCACCACATATCACTATCCAACATGTTACTTTTTTTTTATCTTGACACATTTTTTCCGCGCAGTCGACTTAGCCATTTTCAATGTTAAGCTTTCGCGTTTACAATGTTAAGTTTTCCTGTTTAACTCCATTTCTTTGGTACTGTACCACCTAGGACCACCAACCTTTCACAGCTTCATAACCAAGGAGTGCCCACCACATATCACTATCCAACATGTTACTTTTTTTTTAACTTCACCCATTTTTTCCGCGCAGTCGACTTAGCCATTTTCAATGTTAAGTTTTCGCGTTTACAATGTTAAGTTTTCATGTTTAAGTCCATTTCTTTGGTACTGTACCACCTAGGACCACCAAACTTTCACAGCTTCATAACCAAGAGGTGCCTACCACATACAACTATCCAACATGTGACCATTTTTTTACCTTCACCTATTATTTCTACGTAGTTGACTTCGCCATTTTCAACGTTAACTTTTTAACGTACGTCTGGTTAAAGTTTTTTGGTTAAACCTTTTTCGTTATACTATATCTCTGCAACTGCTTCGCCCATTACCTTGAAACTTCACATGGGTGTTTATCATCATCCACATTTTCATTCTAACCCCCAACCGTGCGGCCCCTGTGCACAATGTCAAGGTCAAATTACTTTGAATTTTTTTGTTAAAGTTTTTTAGTGTACTATATCTCTGCAACTGCTTCACCCATTACCTTGATACTTCACATGGGTGTTTATCATCATTGTCGCACCCGCTTGCGGAAAGCCCATTTTATGCATTTTGGCATACGTCCGTCCTTCCGTCCGTGTCCGGTTAAAGTTTTTTCGTTAAAGTTTTTCCATCTACTATATCTATTTTTTAGTGTCCATGCCTCGCCCCAAGGCGCGACATGCAGGCCACGGCCATCTAGTCTACAAAAAGTGGGTATAATTATGTTATCCAAGTGTCTATGCTTGGAAAAAACCTGGCCTTCGTGGCTTTGCCTCGTTTCTTGTTTTAATACTGCATTGGCATTCTTATATGCAACAGTTGAATCTGCTTATACCCCTTATGTGAGTATTACGATTATTCATAATCCTGTTACTTTTAGGGGAAGGGGCCAAGTTACTCTGGTGTGGTATGGACATGGCACCAGGTCAGGTTATTCTAATTTCAGGGCTGAATACTGAATATATTTTTTCCAATGCAGCCTTAAATGACCATAGCTATTGATAAGCCGTTAAACATCAATAAACAAACAAACTAACCCGAATTTTCATAATACGATACATAATGATTACCTTTTTTTTTTAGATTTTGCTCCTACTCTCCCGACTTCTTTTAACTTTCGACGCCATAAATTTATGGAAGAATTATCTTATCTAACTCTGTGAAAACCGCAATACAATAAGAGAGATAATTCCAGAGCCAAGTCTTACTTAATAAAATTCCATTCCATTCCATGGATAAACAAGAAACGAGGCAAAGCTACGAAGGCCTGGTTTTTTCAAGGCATAGATACTTGGGTAACAGATAATACAATGGCACAAATATGACAAAACTGTTTTTATGCTTGTATGATACATAATATAAATTCACTAAGGTCAAAAAAGGTCACATGTTGGATAGTAGTATGTGGTGGGCACCCCTTGCTTAGTAGTATGTGGTGGGCACCCCTTGCTTATGAAGCTGTCAAAGTTTGGTGGTCCTAGGTTGTACAGTAACAGAGAAATGGACATTTAACAGAAAACTTAACATTGATTGTGGCCGTCCGCCGCTCACCCGCCCGCCGCTCACCCGCATGCCCGCCCGGCTTTCGCCAATCCAATAGCCAGGATTTTTGTTTTTAAAACCCGGCTAAAAATAGGTGTAATTGATCGTAAATGTGCTTCTCTGGTAATGTCACGTCGGTGTGTATCAAAGGTCAAATCGACACGACTTAACCTTTTAGACACTGCTTTGTAACCTTTGATGTCTCACTCTCTGATAATGTCACACGTCACAGTCGGTAACCGCAAGTGCATTTGATGTACGCCGTGATCGGACAAAACTGGGCTTATTGCATATGCGACTAGTAAATACCAAAACGTGTTCACCAGCAGTAATCAGAAAACGTGAGGTTGTAACATGTCCCTAACAGGACATGTAACACTTGTCTTGGGAGACGTTTCTCATATGTTGCCAAACCATGTTTATTAGAATTATTTTTTTTACAAAACATTAGAATCGCCTCCTAAAACATGAGGACGCGTAACACTCGTCTGGGGAGACGATTCTCATATGCTGCCAAACCATATTTATTAGAATTATTTTTTACAAAACATTAGAATCATCTCCTAAAACATGAGGACACATAACACTTGTCTTGGGAGACGATTCTCATATGTTGCCAAACCATGTTTATTACAATATTTTTTTTTTACAAAACATTAGAATCGCCTCCTAAAACATGAGGACGCGTAACACTCGTCTGGGGAGACGATTCTCATATGCTGCCAAACCATATTTATTAGAATTATTTTTTACAAAACATTAGAATACCCTCCTAAAACATGTGGACACATAAAACTTGTCTTGGGAGACGATTCTCATATGTTGCCAAACTATGTTTATTAGATTTTCTTTTTCTTACAAAACATTATAATTGTCTCCTAAAACATGAGAATTGTACGGTGTCCTGTTAGGGCCATGTTACAAGTTCACATTTACGTGATCTCGACCTATATATGACATCGTGAAAACACGAGGCCAAATCGTCTCGTTTGCCACGCGATCTCGCCTTCCGCTTTTGGAAATACGTTTGCTCGTATGTGTTGAAATTGTGTTTTGCACATGCATGTACGTAGAATGCAAATCCAACACGCATTCTACACACGCAATCGCAAAACGTATTTCCAAGAGCGGAAGGCGTGATCGCGAGGGGAGTTTTCGTGAGATTGAATATAATAGAATATCGCATTTTCGCCTCGTGAACTTGCGCATAGGTTGAAACCACGAAAACGTACACCCTACAGCCAAACCGGGCAGCTTTCAACCAATATGACTGGACCCCAACTGTCAACTATGTAAAAGACGAGATAGCATTTTATAGCAGACTGTGTAACCCTAAACCCCTAGAGACCGATACATTGAACAACTCTACTCAGAACTACCAAAACTCCAAATACCTATGTTATTATATAACCATGCATTATTTACCCAATTGATATTGGACTGTAAACATTCTGACATTACATATTTAGTAATCTAAATTAAAACAAGTTGCTCAGCTGGAACTAATTAATCAATTAATTGACTGCTTACACAGACCTAGATGGCCACGGCCCACATGTCGGGCCCGCTGAAGCTTTGATAGTATACAGAAAAACTTTAGCCTCGGACCCACGTATGTACGTCAATGTGCTGACTATGTCGCGCTGTTTGCAAGTCGGAGCGGCAAAAACTAACTGAAGTGTGAAGTAAATAAGGGTACACAATTCGGTAAAGGGATATACATTACCACTGAATCGACACACCAACCTCATCATACGTCGCAAGACGGTGCTCTGATAAACAAACGGAGGATATCTACATAGACACCACAATCTCGCGATCTCGTCTCGTGATTTTGCGCATAGGTTGAGATAGTGAAAATGCGAGATTGTAATGTGGCCCTAACAGGACACTGTACAATCGTCTTAGAGGTGATTCTCACGTGCTGCCGAAATATCTTTATTAGAAAAAAAACTTTTCTAAAAAAAAAGAAAATGAGAATCAACTCCTAAAAAACATGAAATAAATCAATCAAATGCATGGGTGATGGGGTGATACAATAATTAACAAGAGTGCCGCAAGTCACAAAATACGCCCGTCGAATATGGGTCAGACAGCGAAGATGCAGAAATGTGAAGCTGTCACCAAGGCAAGAAACATTAATGAGAATTTGAAAGTCTATAGCATTATTTCTTCATCTCGTTGTGCTAAACATGTATGTATACTAACTTAGGCAGAGATAGAAAAGTAGAGTGTAAAGTAGAAATGATAGGGAATTGGATACAATAATGTAGAAAAAATGGCTAAGTTAAAAAGGCGATATTTTTGTTAAAAAATATTTTTTCGGCATAAAAACACAAGGCGCACATCTTCAATATGTGTAGAAGACGTGTGTATAGTTTCAGAACGATCGACTGAACGGTTTCGGAGGTGTTGTGTACACAAACTCTGTACCGTATATAGAATTGTATAGAAAAATGTATAAAAAATGACTTAGTTAAAAAGGTGATATTTTTGTTAAAAAATATTTTTTCCGCATAAAAACACCAAGGTGCACATCTTCAATATGTGTAGAAGACGTGTGTATAGTTTCAGAACGATCTACTGAACGGTTTCGGAGGAGTTGTGTACACAAACTCTGTACCGTATATAGAATTGTATAGAAATATGTAGAAAAAATGACTAAGTTAAAAAGGTGATATTTTTGTTAAAAAATATTTTTTCGGCATAAACACACCAAGGTGCACATCTTCAATATGTGTAGAAGACGTGTGTATAGTTTCAGATCGATCGACTGAACGGTTTCGGAGGAGTTGTGTACACGAACTATGTGCTTTTTCTTCAGCCGCCCGCCCGCCGCCGCACCCGCCCGCCCACCCGCCCGCCATGCGGTAAAACATAATATGTACCGTTTTTAAAAAACGGTCGTATAATAAAAACAAATTGGGTTGTGTGGCATGGGAAAAATTAATAATTATGGGGGTTTGGGAAAAAGAAAATAATTCAATTGTATGGGTGGTGGGGTGAAGCGGTAATTGGAAAGTATGGGTGGTGGGGTGAAGCGGTAATTGGAAAGCATGGGTGGTGGGGTGAAGCGATAATTGAAAAGCATGGCTGGTGGGGTATGAAAACTATTTTTTTTGTATGGGTAGTTGGTAAAAAAAAAAACTTGCCTTCCAACCCCACCCACCACCATACCATTAATACTGGAAAAGCCTGAAGCATGTATGTACATATGTATGTGCATAGATGGACTATCACTATATCCCCTGCTGCCTATCGGTGTGGGGGATAACAATCCAACATGATTGTGAGGGCATGATAAAGGTGTGTGACTTACAAATGGCGATGCTGTCTTGTTTAGTGCCTTGATCTCTGTGTTCAGGGTACCTTTCATGTCGTTCACCTTGTCTCGTGATGCTGCAATCACCACAGAACATGATAACCTTGCATGTAGTATGCCACACCAATCTCCCACTGTTCGAACAATGTGTTATATGTCAACGTGAAAATACAATTAATGTTTCATTGCTTGTAAAAGTACAATCAGTGATTCATGCATGTAAACCATGTTCGATTGATAGATTTGATTTATTTGTGTTTAACGGCCTATCAACAGCTACAGTCATTTAAAGCCAGGCCAACAAGTTCGATCCCACATGTAATCTGCTGCATTGGGGAGAAAATCCCAAAATGAGGACAGAATATTTACATCAAAATAAATATATATTCAGCACTGAAATTAGAATAACCTGACCTGGTGCCAGGTCCATACCGCACCAAAGTCACTTGGCCCCTTCCCTTATAAGTAATAGGATTAGGAATAATCATATTACACATACAAGGGGTATAACCAAATTAAATCCTCACATACAAAAATGCCAAAGACGTACCTTAGAGCCAAACCAGGTCTCCATTCGGGATACCGTTAAGAACGAATCCCGATTGTTAAATTACCAATCACATGCTCCCACCTGCCACCCACTCGATTGATAGAATTGTGCAACGTTGGGACGCTGGTCACAAATATCATAAGGTACATTTTCGCAGCTCGGCAAAAATATGAATGCATTCTGGAGTTCTGTGAAACAAAAATAATATTATAACCTGCCCACGTCCCTTATATCACCATGCTAAGTCTGTTTTTACATGCAGGCCGTTCATTGCAAAATTTGGCAGTTGTGGTCAGTCTAACACCTGTTTTGCTACAGCCTCATCTAGATTTACACTGTTCTTGGAAACAAGAGAGGTGTTTCACTGATGACACATGCTGGTTTGGATCTACGATGTATGCTGGTTCCACAATAAGGTGCATATTCTGAATAGCAAGTTTATTGCTACCAGTATCATTACCTGTACTAGTAAGCAGTGTAGTTACAGATCTGAATTCACATCCTAACTACATAAATTTGATCCAATAGACAAATATTAATTATATCTAAAATGAAAGTATATAATAAAAGGACTAAGCATGTTTCACTAAACTTACAACAAAAATGTTTGTACGAAGATTTGTATAAATTTGCATCGACACAATTAATATGGTCAACTAATATTAACACTTTGTACATACAACCACATATACCGGTAATTAGATGTGGGCACATCGACTAAAGATTTGCCAAAATCAAGTGTCATTGTAAATGTTATTCTACAATCAAGTTTTGCACTTACAAACTTGTTAGTGTTGCGAAGTTTAGTGAAACAGGTCCCATATGTTGTGAGTGAGTGATACGTACTGTTTATATTTGAATCAACTTTTGCCTGAATCGTCGCTGAAACGGTCGAAAACTGATCCTTGGCCTGAAATCATACAGGTGTGTGTACCAGGGTCATAGTGACACAGGGACTGCAAGAATGGGCGGGTATATGTGGTTGATAGGGCGGGGGCTGAAATACATTAACCCTTTCACCCCTCAGTAACTGGAATTGATTTTTATATGTTATATACCAATTCAAACATCACAAAATTATTTTCTGACAAGTCAATTTGTGAAAAGGGGGTGTTTTTGTTCTCAAAAATGTGAACATTACTTGCAAAAAGTGGAGATCCTGATGAGACGGCTCGTCACGAGCTGGCTCATCTGGATTCACACTATTTGCCAATACCACTATACAGGCCTGTGGAGTTGAAATGGTTAAATAGGATAATTGGCGGGTAATTGAATAAATGCATGAAATTTAGATTCAAATCAAACAATATTTTTTCGCAATATCGCGCTGCTAAAATATAATCCAATGCTAACTAAGTTTTTTGGTGAAAAATGTTCGGCACAGTTTTTTCTATTATAAATTATGTGCGAAACTATAATTTGTTTCATCATGTGACGAGTACCCGAGCCCATGTGTGCGCATACATACGACCATGTGGGAATAATACGTCAAGTTTGAAGTGTTTACTTCTGTTATGCAAATTTGATGCGTGCCAGATCGCGGGAAGATTGGTACACATTGCGAACTAAAGATAGATTCATATTATTCACAGGATGAAAATGTACTGGAAACAAGAGGGTCATGATGGCCCTAATTCGCTGAGCTGACTCCATGAACACCAGAGGAGAATGTGACATTGAGTGCATATGTGTTTTAAAAAAATTGTGCTATTTTTAGATGGCGCTCATCTTGGATTAAGCGATGACTCTCATTTTACCAAATCTGAAAATGCTTCACCCAAGGATCTTAACTTACTATGAAGTTTGGCCAGCATCGGCCATGTGCTTCCTGAGAAAAAGATGTTCAAAATCTCGAATAAATCGTCTCATCAATACCTTCAATTTGATATATGACATGAGCATATTCGGTCAAAAATTTGACCCCACGGGCCACGCCCATTTTTGACACCGGGGTCACCATTTTAACACCGTGGAAAAAGAGCATTGTACATCGATCATTCCTACCAAGTTTCGTCGAAATACGGCTGGTGGTTCATGAGAAGAATTTTTTTAAGAATTTGTGCTATTTTTAGACGGCGGCCATCTTGGATTAGCGACGACCTCCGTTTTAACAAATCTGAAAAGGCTTCACCCATGGACCATAACTGTGAAGTTTGGCCACCATGGGCCAAGCGGTTCGTGTGAAGAAGAATTTTGAAATCTCTAATAAAAGAACAACCTTTTGACCTTTCGGTGGCCATCTTGGATGACATAACCATTCGATTTCGACAAAAAATGCACCAGATAGATCGCCTCGTTGACACCTTCGATTTGATATATAACATGACCATATTCGGTCACAAATAAAATTTGACCCCACGGGCCACGCCCATTTTTGACCCCGGGGTCAACTGATTTGATATACGACATGACCATATTCGGTCCGGGTCACCATTTTAACAACTTTGAAAGAGCAATGTACATCAATCATTCCTACAAAGTTTTGTCGAAATCTGGTTGGCGGTTCTTGAGAAGAAGATTTTTGAAGAATTTGTGCTATTTTTGTGCTATTTTTAGACGGCGGCCATCTTGGATTGCGTAAACGTCATTTTAACAATATTGTAATCCCCCTGCCTAAGGACCATGACAGGAAGTTTGGTGACTATATGCCCAAGGAGAAGACGTTTGAAAATGTTCATAGACGGACGACGGACGGACGGAGACGGACGGACGGACGGACGGACGGACGGACGGAACCATTGCGGTAACAATAGCTCACATGAGCTTCGCTCAGGTGAGCTAAAAAAATATATACAGTGAAACCTGGTTAATCCGACATGCTCTGGGACCAGGCCGATATGTCAGATTAACCAGTGGGATTGACCAGTTTTCGTGTTTTAATGTAAAGAAATGTTTTTTAACCGTGCCATAGTAACCATCTGTGCAACAGCTCGTTCAGTTCGCCATACTGAGAATCGCATTATCTTGGAATCTAAATTTTCCACATAATGCTCCCTATAAATTCCCTTTTTCTTCAATATGTTTGAAACAGAAGAACGGCCAATTCCATATTTATCGGGCAAGTCCATTTGTGTTGGACTAGGGCAAGTATCTGAATCTTTAATCAATTGCAGCTTCTCTTCCAAATTCAGTTCATTTCTTGCCCGTTTTGACGATGGCGTGCCTGTCTCAGATGATAAAATCATGGATTATTAACGACCAAACATAGGTTCCCGCAGTGAGCATTATCGACTTTTCACAAATGGCAATCAAGCGCGGTGATTACGCTTGTCGGTATACAGGTGTGTTTATATAGTAAAGGTGTTGGCGGGATCAGGAAACCATGTCCGATTACACAATGACGAGGTGTCCGAATACATTAAGAAACTAGAAATGGACGCTTGTCGACAAGCGCATGTGTATCCCCCTCCCCAGATACACAAGTAGTTTGAAAAAAGGGTGTTGGAGTTATGCTCCGGAGACAAAATCAGTGACGGAAAAAACAAAGGGAGATAACTAAAAAATTAGTGATGCAAGAGTTGTCATTCTTGCGCGACACACCTTTAGGGTCGTGGTCTATGCATGTGTGAAGTTTCATGAAAATATTCCAAAGGGTGTTCGAGTTATGCTCCGGACACGAAATCAGTGCACGAAACAACAAAGGGAGATAACAAAGAAATTAACGACGCAAGAGTTGTCATTCTTACGTGCGACACACCTTTGGGTCGTCTTCTATGCATGTGTGAAGTTTAATAAACTAGAAACGGATGTCCCACATATCGCTTTGATAATAAATGAGGCCAAATTCCAAGTCAAAGTTTTCTTTTACCTGAGCGTTAAAGTTTTTGAAGCACAAGTATGTGACCTTGACCCTGGGCTTGGTGGGGGCAGGACGAACGTGGATTTGGCACAGGGCGGTAGAGGACCATTAGAGCAATGCATATATGAAATATGAAGCTGATCCGTGAAAGAAAACAGAAATTATAAGATATTTACCGGAGCGTTAAAAGTTTTTGAAGCACTAAGAATGTGATGTTAACCCTGGGCTTGGCGGGGGCAGGACGAACGTGGATTTGGCACAGGGCGGTAGAGGACCATTAGAGCAACGCGTATATGAAATATGAAGTTGATCCGTGAATGGAAAGAAAAATTATAAGATATTTACCTGAGCGTTAAAGTGGATTTGGCACAGGGCGGTAGAGGACCATTAGAGCAATGCGTATATGAAATATGAAGATGATCCATGAAAGAAAACAGAAATTATAAGATATTTACCTAGCTTAAGTGAAGCACCAAGATGTGACCTTGACCCTGGGCTTGGCGGGGGGCAAAGAACGTATTTGGCCAGGGCGGTAGGACCATTGAGCAATGCGTATATAAATAAGTTGATCCGTGAATGGAAAGAAAAATTATAAGATATTTACCTGAGCGTTAAAGTGGATTTGGCACAGGGCGGTAGAGGACCATTAGAGCAACGCGTATATGAAATATGAAGTTGATCCGTGAATGGAAAGAAAAATTATAAGATATTTACCTGAGCGTTAAAGTGGATTTGGCACAGGGCGGTAGAGGACCATTAGAGCAATGCGTATATGAAATATGAAGATGATCCATGAAAGAAAACAGAAATTATAAGATATTTTACTGAGCGTTAAAGTGTTGAGCGTATAGACCTTGAGCAATGCAAGTATATGTGATCCATTAGACAATTTATATAAATTTATGAGCGTTGTGAAGGCAAGTATGTGACTTGACGTGGTTTGGCACAGCGTAACAGCGGTAGAGGTCCATTAGAGCAATGCGTATATGAAATATGAAGTTGATCCGTGAATGGAAAGAAAAATTATAAGATATTTACCTGAGCGTTAAAGTGGATTTGGCACAGGGCGGTAGAGGACCATTAGAGCAATGCGTATATGAAATATGAAGATGATCCATGAAAGAAAACAGAAATTATAAGATATTTACCTGAGCGTTAAAGTTTTTGAAGCACCAAGTATGTGACCTTGACCCTGGGCTTGAACGGGCTTGGACGCAACTGACGTGATGCACAGGGCGGTAGAGACCATTAGAGCAATGCGTATATGAAATATGAAGCTGATCCGTGAAAGAAAACAGAAATTATAAGATATTAACCAGAGCGTTAAAGTTTTTGAAGCACCAAATATGTGACCTAGACCCTGGGCTTGGCGGGGCAGGACGAACGTGGATTTGGAACCGGGCGGTAGTGAACCATCAGAGCAATGTGTATATGAAATATGAAGCAGATCGGTCGAAGGATGAAGAAATTATGAGACATTTACCCGAGTGTTAAAGTTTTGTGAACCTGTGCTAAAGACCACCTCCGAATAGCAATCACCTGGGCCCGGTTGTTCAAAACATCAGTTAGCTTAAAGGACTGTTAAATCCTTAACCTAGCGGTTAAAATCTCTGTTAAATTTTAACCGATTAGTTAACTGTTGTTCAAAAATATTGTTTAGTTAACTGATCGCTAACTGATCGATAAATTTAACAGTGGTCCCGACCTCTGTTAACCGGTTAACTGATCAGTTAACAGACAATTAGCAGGTAACAACTACAACAACAACATCTGATTGCAATGGGCTTCAAGTCTCACATATCAATCTCAAGTGTTTTCATCAAAGAGAATCCGTTTCAAATTTTGTGATGAAGGCTAGATATAATTGTAGAAAAAATTGAAAATTAGAAGATAAAACTTTACTATTATAGTTCTATATGATAGTAAAAAGAATATAATACAGTTAAATAGGGCACCCTAAATATATTGGTATAGGGGCCTATATAGTCTCGTGTAAGTCAATATCCACAATTGTAATTGTAAGTCAATGTTCACAATATATATTAACCCCACCCACCACACCAGACAATCAGCTCACATGAACTTCCACATAAGAGAGCCTTCTACAATTTTCTTCTTGACCTAATTGATACTAATTGCATTTCACACATATTTGTGTAGTTATTATTAAACTATTCCAGTCATGGCATCCTTCAAATGACAAGTGAAATAAATGGTGAGAGGTGTCTGAACTGCAATCGTAAATTCGTTGTGATGGACAACAACATCTTGATCTATAGTCTGTTTCAATGAATCACCAAAATGAGCATCAAATGCCTAAGTATGGGTAAGTATGGGTAAGTATGCACATTTGTTAAATACGGATATATATGTCACGGTGTGTATGTATATGCATACAATATTTAATTGGCAGAATCTTCTGCAAAGAAAAGTAGCAAAATTAGAGTGTTCATTAATATTCTAATACGTGGATCCATATGACTGGAGAATGAGGCTTATGGGGTTTGCGAGCAATGTAGATCAGCATTCTCACAGTCTGATCAGGATCTGCACTGTTCGCCATTCCAGCAGTAAAACACCTGTCCTGCTTCTAACAATCAATATACGGTACATGTAGACTGTTATCAGGCTACAGGGGAGTGCTATTTGGTCACAGGAGCTACACTGGTCACAAATCTGATTATCCCTATTTCTCCAGTCACTGCCACATATTTGATAGCGATTGTCACTGGAGAAATGTGGCCTACGACATCTGTGCCAGTTTAGCTCCGAGTGGCTATGACCGGAGAAATGGAGCTTATGTTATATATCTGTTGCCTGTCTAACTCTGTGACTGGAGAAATGGGGCTGGCTTAGGTCATCTGTGTCAGTCTAGCTCTGAGTGGCTGAGACCGGAGAAATGGAGCTTATGTCATATATCTGTTGCCTGTCTAACTCTGTGACTGGAGAAATGGGGCTGGCTTAGGTCATCTGTGTCAGTCTAGCTCTTAGTGGCTGTGACCGTTGAAATGGAGCTTATGTCATATATATGTTGCCTGTCTAACTCTGTGACTAGAGAAATGGGGCTTACTTAGGTCATCTGTGTCAGTATAGCTGTGTGGCTGTGACTAGAGAAATAAAAAAATAAAATAAAATGTAAAGGCCACAATTTTGTTGTCCCAATGGCACAATTTCTATATAAATGACCCTGCGAATAAAGTCCAGCTGTGAACAAAGGCAAGATTTTTTTACTTCCCATGGCTGGCCTTCATTCACAGGTTTAACTGTATATGATCTGGACATCAGAAATGAGTTTGTGTGAGTAGACCAAGATAAGCCTGAACATCCAACTAGTTAGATCAGGGTTTGCACTGTTCACAATTTACTCAGTGAAATACTTGTCATGCCTCTATGTTCTCACGAGATCATTATCAGACTGCAGGATTGCACTGGAAGATCTGTAGCACATTTCACCAATATTGCAAAGTATACTTATCTTGCTAAGCACACTTTGAGGGAGAAATTTTCAATTTAAGAATTAATTTATTAATTTTTATTGTACTGAATTATCACTTGATCGCAGCCATTTTAGCTGTGATAATGTAATAAATTCTGCATACTTTTAATCAGCAAATATATGCAGTCGTTAGTTCTATATGAAATAATGAATTTCGTGAAAAATAAATGATTACTCCCTCAAAGTATACTTAGGTAGATAAGTATGCTTAGCAATGTTGGTGAAATCGACCTACAGAGTGAACATAGCCTGGCTGGCCATTGGAGGGACATACCTTCTGTACTGTGTTGTCTATCTCTGTGGCCGAGGTCACATTACTTGCCTCATCATGCAGCTTGTTCAGCTGAAATAGATTGATTGATTGATTGTTTGGGGTTTTATGTGCATTCAACATTATGTGCCATGACCCATCCCTACAAGTGAAATTAGGATAGTTAATCTTAAACATTTACTGTATCAGCAATTGGTTACATAATTTTGAACATAACAGATAAATTTGCACTTTCATTTTTACTAAGATCGGTGATATAACATAGATGTCGTAAAATAAAAACCTGTTCCATTTCTGGTTCATGTTTGCGACAAGGAAATGAATTGACAACACTTTTTAATCCTATTTGTCACTGTTAAAGGGGCATATGAGGGTTTTTAAAAAATTACAATAAAAAATAAAAACGTGTTTTCATCATGGCTCTGTGTAAAGTGGTTTAATTGATATATTACGATACTAGGACCGCTGGGTTGTTTCTATTTTCACCCATATAGCTACGTAAATATCAGATTTCCTATATTGTTGCATTCAACAAGATTTGATACTTATGTACCGATATTGGTGAAAATTGAAACAACCCAGCAGTCCTAGTATCGTCATCTTTCTTATTAAACCCCTTTAGACGGGGCCATCATGAAAACACATTTTTATATTATTATTTCGTCAAAAAATCCTGATATGCCCCTTTAAAGTGCTAGTAATGGACTCAAAATAAAACTTATTACAAAAGTTGTCTATCATAGCGTTCACATCCGAAATTACTGATTTTTAATCATTTAACCCTTAAGACTGCTACTCACAACAATAGTCGTCTGCTGTTGCTTTTATATCTTGTGTTATTTCTCAATCAAAACATGGTTTGACAGCACTTCAGAATTATATCCAATGGAAATGATTCTGAAGTGCTGTCCAAGCATGTTGTAAATTATTCTAAAGTGCTGTCGAAGCATGTTACAAAAAAATGTTAAGATAGCAGTGTATGGGCTAATGTGGGTGAGACAAAAAGTAGACAGTGTACTGAATATTAGCAATATGAAAATTTTATTACGACAATTTATAACACGGTTCACCTATACCCAGGTGGCGACCTGTGTCACCCATGTACCATGTAGTAAGAAGCTCGAGTCTATAACTATATGTTCACAACCAGGGGCGGATCCAGGATTTATGTCTAGAGGGGGCGTGGATTTCAAATGAGACACATAATTATGATCGTCAACTTTCATAAAATTCAGATTATTTTCTGGATTCTTTTTTTTATTTCTCATCAAAAGTTATGTTGTTACCACTCAGTTGAACCGTCTATACGCGACCGTGTTATAATGGAGATCGCGCTATACGCGACCGCGTTATAATGGAGCTGCAGTGTACCACTCAGTTGAACCGTCTCAACTGAGTGGTAACAACATTACTTTTGATGAGAAATAAGGAAATATCAGATCTTTCCAAGTAAAAAACGCGTTCAAATCTAAACTCGACCAATTGGACAGGGGGCGTGCACAGGACACGTCCCGCCCGGATCAAGGGGGCTAATTTTTTCCACAGTCCTCTTCAATTATCCATCATGGAGTTAGCCCCCTTTTTTCCACTCGACACTTCACTTATTATTTTCTCTGACTTACCAAATCAAATTGTGGAACGAAGGTCAGTGAGCTCAAGTCTGGACACTGATTTGGCAACAAGTTGGCACAAGTGGCGACTATGTCCTGCTTGGTGCGATTCAGCTCCTCTGTAATGTTCTCCTGCAGGGCGACCAGTATCATCAGGGAATTGTTCACGTGATTCAGGTCAGTCAGTGCAACATTCGCAGCTAGAAGCACAGTAGATAAAAGTAGTTAGCACCAATATATGAGCCACAATGGTAAAGGAAAGGTGACAGTGAACGGGTGGTTTTACTTCCCAGTAACAGCAAAGGTCATGTAGGGACCTCAGTTTCAAGTCTCATCCAAAGGACCAGAGGGATGGAAATACTATGAAAGTATTTTTCCCGCCTAGGACGCGGATTGAACTCACAACCTCCAGTATTGCAGTACAATGTCATACCCCCTAAGCCACAGCCCATCTCTCTGTGATTGGAGAAATGGAGCTTTTGGGTATGGCTACCAGAGTAGATCCTGATCAGCCTGTGCATCCGCACAGTCTGATCAGGATCTGCTCTGTTTGTCATTCCATCATTGAAACACCCGTAATGCATCTGACAAGCAATAGAGAAAATTATCAGGGAATTAGAAATGTTAATGGCACAGTCCTACAGTGTGAAACTGCTATATGGATATGAAGTGGCTATAAGAAACTTTGATCTCTTTCATTATCTATCCATCCCCTTACCAGCGATAGTCCCTGTGCCTACATAAGTATGTATGTACGTGCATTAGTAACACATGTCATTTCTTTAGACTGCTACTCACAACAATTGCCGTCTGCTGTTGCTTTTATATCTTGCCTTATTTCTCAATAAAAACATGGTTTGACAGCACCTCAGAATCATTTCCAACGGAAATGATTCTGAAGTGCTTTCAAACCATGTTGTAAATTATTCTAAAGTGCTGTCAAAGCATGTTTTTGATGATAAAAATGGAAAATAGAAAATAAACAGCAGATGACAAAAAAAAATAAGATAGCGGTCTAAGGGTTAAACAACTTATGAACCACTTCATCAATATTAATAATATTTGGCCACAATGTGTATCTAGGGATGCTGTTTTGTTGCGTATAAATCCCACGTCTGACCACCCAAGGTCAAGGTCACTGAGAACATTTTATTATCAAGGCTGTCAGCGAGGGGATTAGGTTTAGTGATGCTCTTGTTTACTCACTGATTAACATGGTAATCCTGATAAGACTTATAATTGTTTATTATCTTTGACAGTAAACACACAGTTGTTTGTAGCAGATGCATTACTGTCTGTTCCACGTTTTGCTGCCGACGAACTTTTGGCCATTAAACACATTAAATCTAAAAAATATTTAAAAGTACTTTCATCAATAACAAAAAAGTCACCCTCCATAATTTTTTTGTTTCATGAAATTCCATTAAATATAGATTTTATTGGGGAAAAACGATTTTCGTATTAGATTTTTTTAAAATATTTTGTTATTTGTCAACCGATTTTCAAAATCTAACTTTTGTTTTCTTAATTACATCATTTTTAAGCTATCTCGTCAGGTTTCGGAGTCAATTTCCAAATTTTTTCGTTTTTTGATAAGATTTTGGAAATTAATTGACTCCCCACGTTAAATTCCCATAGGAAATTTCATCAAACAATTTTTTTTGGGGAGGGTGACTTTTTTTGTTATTGATGAAAAAGTACTTACTATTAAATATTTTTTAGATTTAATGTGTTGAATAGCCAAAAGTTCGTCGGCAGCAAAACGTGGAACAGACAGTAGATACAGATAGTTTTAACTGCATCATACAAGTATTGTATGTCTGCTCATGAGAAAGTGGGCTTGATGTAATAAACAATTCTTCTATGTGCATTATACATGTTAACCCTTACAATGCTGGAAACGTAAATTGTATTCTGCTGCTGTTTCATATTTTGTCTTTTTCTCAATAAAAACATGGTTTGGCAGCAGTTTAGAATCATTTCCAATGGAAATGATTCTAAACTGCTGAAAAACTATGTTTTTGTTGATTAAAATGATAAATAAACAAGAGGGCCATGATGGCCCTAATTCGCTCACCTGACTCCATGAACACCAGAGGAGAATGTGACATTGAGTTCATGTGTTTTAAAAAAATTGTGCTATTTTTACATGGCGGTCATCTTGGATTAAGCAATGACTCTCATTTTACCAAATCTGAAAATGCTTCACCCAAGGATCTTAACTTACTATGAAGTTTGGCCATCATCGGCCATGTGGTTTCTGAGAAAAAGACGTTAAAAATCTTGAATAAATTACCTTTTGGCGGCCATCATGGATGACATAATCATCCGATTCCGACAAATATTGCACCAGAGCAATCGCCTCATCGATACCTTCAATTTGATATATGACATTAGCATATTCGGTCAAAAATAAAATGTGACCCCACGGGCCACGCCCATTTTTGACCCTGGGGTCACCATTTTCACAAATTTGAAGGCATTGTATATCAATCATTACCTACTAAGTTTCATCGAAATCCGGCCAGCGGTTCATGAGAAGAAGATTTAAGAATTTGTGCTATTTTTAGACGGCGGCCATCTTGGATTAGCGACGACCTCCATTTTAACAAATCTGAAAAGGCTTCACCCATGGACCATAACCTTCAAGTTTGGCCACCATGGGCCAAGCGGTACATGTGAAGAAGAATTTTGAAATCTCTAATAAAAGAACAACCTTTTGACCTTTCGGCGGCCATCTTGGATGACATAGCCATCCGATTTCGACAAAAAATGCACCAGAGTGATCGCCTCATTGATACATTCGATTTGATATATAACATGATCATATTCGGTCAAAAATAAAATTTGACCCCACGGGCCACGCCCATTTTTGACCCCGGGGTAACCATTTTAACAACTTTGAAAGAGCATTGTACATCGATCATTCCTACCAAGTCTCGTCGAAATCCAGCTAGCGCGGTTCATGAGAAGAAGATTTTTTAAGAATTTATGCTATTGTTAGACGGCGGCCATCTTGGATTAGCGATGACCTCCATTTTAACAAATCTGAAAAGGCTTCACCCATGTACCATAACTCTTACGTTTGGCTACCATGGGCCAAGCGGTTCATGTGAAGAAGAATTTTGAAATCTAATAAAAGAACAACCTTTTGATCTTTCGGCGGCCATCTTGGATGACATAACCATCCGATTTCGACAAAAATACACCAGAGTGATCGCCCCGTTGATACCTTCAATTTGATATATGATATGACCATATTAGTTCAGAAATAAAATTTGACCCCAATTTGACCCCACGGGCCACGCCCATTTTTGACACCGGGGTCACCATTTTAACAACTTTGAAAGAGCATTGTACATCAATCATTCCTTGCAAGTTTCGTCGAAATCCGGCTAGCGGTTTATGAGAAGAAGATTTTTTAAGAATTTATGCTATTTTTAGATGGCGGCCATCTTGGATTAGCGATGACCTCCATTTTAACAAATCTGAAAAGGCTTCACCCATGGACCATAACTCTTAAGTTTGGCTACCATGGGCCAAGCGGTTCATGTGAAGAAGAATTTTGAAATCTCTAATAAAAGAACGACCTTTTGACCTTTCGGCGGCCATCTTGGATGACCTAACCATCCGATTTCGACAATAAATGCACCAGAGTGATCGCCTCGTTGATACCTTCAATTTGATATATGACATGACCATATTCGGTCAAAAATAAAATTTGACCCCAATTTGACCCCACGGGCCACGCCCATTTTTGACCCCAGGGTCACCATTTTAACAACTTTGAAAGAGCATTGTACATCGATCAGTCCTACTAAGTTTTGTCAAAATCCGGTCGGCGGTTCTTGAGAAGAAGATTTTTGAATAATTTGTGCTATTTTTAGACGGCGGCCATCTTGGATTACATAATGATGTAATTTTAACAATTTTGTAATCCCCCTACCTAAGGACCATGACCATGAAGTTTGGTGACTATAGGCCCAATGGTTACCGAGGAGAAGACGTTTGAAAATGTTCACGGACGACGACGACGGACGACGGACGACGGACACATTGCGGTAACAATAGCTCACATGAGCTTCGCTCAGGTGAGCTAAAAATAATCAGCAGACGACAAAATTTAATTCAGAATTGCAAGGGTTAAAGCTCAACAGTGGGACCTGTTTCACTAAACATTGCAAAATAAAAAAGGTCTTTATGTATGTCTGAATGTACACACTGAACATTTACAGAGCTGACTTAGGCTGTGGTATTTTACAGTTGAATAGATGTGAATGTATTCCACTAAGTTTTTGTCAATATAAAGGTTTTGGTAAATTTTACAAGCACAACTTGTTAGTGGCATGAAGCTACAGATTGTTGCATTTGTGATCAATATTGGGCAAATACAGTGTGTTTAACCCTCAGACCGCTACACACAACAATTGTCACATATCCCATAAGCCCCATTTTTTCCCCATCACAACCACATATAAGTTGTTTACCTGATGAGCTCACAACAATTGTCGTCTGCTGTTTCTTTTATATGTTGCCTTATTTCTCAATAAAAACATGGTTTAACAGCACTTCAGAATAAATTTCCAATGGAAATGATTCTGAAGTGCTGCCAAAGCATGTTGTAAATTATTCTAAAGTGCTGTCAAAGCATGTTTTTGATGATAAAAATGGAAAACAGAAAATAAACAGCAGACAACAAAAAATTAAGACAGCGGTGTTAAGGGTTAATGTGTACCATATGCATGGCATGTGTCATTTTATGAATGTATGGCAGTGTATGGCATGTGTATGTCGTGTATATGGAATGCGAGTCATGTACAATGAATGACGTGCATATGACACATGTGCTTTATGTATAACGTAAGACATGTATATTGCATGCGCCCTTATGTATTACATGTCACGGTACGCAACTCACTATGGAAAAGAAGTGTGTATCTGTGCCCAGTTATCTAAGTCGGTAGAGCGATAGTACAGTAAACCAGAGGCCCTAACATTGTACATTTTTCTAGTCATGTGACACATGTATATGAGATGGTTTGTCATGCATACAATTTGTATGACATGGGTGTCATATGTATGACCAGGCCCGTACGCAGAGGGGGTGCGACGGGTGCGTACGCACCCCCCTTAACCCTTTCACTCTTAACCGGCAGGCCTGTATAGTGGTATTGGCAAACAGTGTGAGAACAAAAACACACCATGTTCATAGATGGACAAGTCTGAAAATCATTTTGTGATGATTTAGATTGGTTGCACAATTAACAAATCAAAATCCATTCCAGGGGTGAAAGGGTTAATCTGCCGAGGTCTGTCCGTGGATGTGAAAACACAATGTTTAGCCCTTCGCGCCGTCGATAACGCACCCCTAAAATAATTCCTGCTTTCGGCCTGATGACATATGTGATGTGAATGTGTCTGACATGTGCCATGTATGTCATGTATACAGACCGATATGCCTGTGTGTCAGTAGTGGGTGATGACATATGACTGGCATGTATATGAAATGTGAATGGCATGTCTGATATGTGTGGCATATGTATGGCATATGTGCCTTGTGTATGGCATGTGTGCCTTGTGTATGTCATGTGTGTCTTGTGTATGGCATGTGTGCCTGTATTCATGTGTCCTTTATGGCAATGTGCCCCTTGTATGACATGTGTGCCTTGTGTATGCATGTGTGCCTTGTGTATGACATGTGTGCCTTGTGTATGGCATGTCTGCATTGTGTATGTCATGTGTGCCTTGTGTATGGCATGTCTGCATTGTGTATGTCATGTGTGCCTTGTGTATGGCATGTCTGCCTTGTGTATGGCATGTGTGCCTTGTATATGACAAGTGTGCCTTATGTATGACATGTGTGCCTCATGTATGGCATGTGTGCCTTGTGTATGGCATGTGTGCCTTGTATATGACAAGTGTGCCTTATGTATGACATGTGTGCCTCATGTATGGCATGTGTGCCTTGTGTATGGCATGTGTGCCTTGTGTATGGCATGTGTGCCTCATGTATGGCATGGCATGTGTGCCTTGTGTATGGCATGTGTGCCTTGTGTATGGCATGTGTGCCCTGTGTATGTCATGTGTGTCTTGTGCATGGCATGAGTGCCTTGTGTATGACATGTGTGCCTTGTGTATGACATGTGTGCCTTGTGTATGACATGTGAGCCCTGTGTATGTCATGTGTGCCTTGTGTATGGTATGTGTGCCTTGTGTATGACATGTGTGCCTTATGTATGACATGTGTGCCTTGTGTATGACAAGTGTGCCTTATGCATGACATGTGTGCCCTGTGTATGTCATGTGTGCCTTGTGTATGACATGTGTGTTATGTGTGCCTTGTGGTGTATGTCATGTGTGTCTTGTGTATGACATGTGTGTTATGTGTGCCTTGTGGTGTATGTCATGTGTGTCTTGTGTATGACATGTGTGTTATGTGTGCCTTGTGTATGACGTATGTGCCTTGTGTATGGCATGTGTGCCTTGTGTATGGCATGTGTGCCTTGTGTATGGCATGTGTGCCCTGTGTATGTCAGGTGTGCCTTGTGTATGACGTGTGTGCCTTGTGTATGCCATGTGTGCCTTGTGGTGTATGTCATGTGTGTCTTGTGTATGACATGTGTGTTATGTGTGCCTTGTGTATGACGTATGTGCCTTGTGTATGGCATGTGTGCCTTGTGTATGGCATGTGTGCCTTGTGTATGGCATGTGTGCCCTGTGTATGTCATGTGTGCCTTGTGTATGACGTGTGTGCCTTGTGTATGCCATGTGTGCCTTGTGTATGACAAGTGTGCCTTATGTATGACATGTGTGCCCTGTGTATGTCATGTGTGCCTTGTGTATGACATGTGTGTTATGTGTGCCTTGTGTATGTCATGTGTGTCTTGTGTATGACATGTGTGTTATGTGTGCCTTGTGTATGACATATGTGCCTTGTGTATGCCATGTGTGCCTTGTGTATGACATGTGTGTTATGTGTGCCTTGTGTATGTCATGTGTGTCTTGTGTATGGCATGTGTGCCTTGTGTATGGCATGTGTGCCCTGTGTATGTCATGTGTGCCTTGTGTATGACGTGTGTGCCTTGTGTGTGCCATGTGTGCCTTGTGTATGACAAGTGTGCCATATGTATGACATGTGTGCCCTGTGTATGTCATGTGTGCCTTATGTATGACATGTGTGCCCTGTGTATGTCATGTGTGCCTTGTGTATGACATGTGTGTTATGTGTGCCTTGTGTATGTCATGTGTGTCTTGTGTATGACATGTGTGTTATGTGTGCCTTGTGTATGACATATGTGCCTTGTGTATGCCATGTGTGCCTTGTGTATGACATGTGTGTTATGTGTGCCTTGTGTATGTCATGTGTGTCTTGTGTATGACATGTGTGTTATGTGTGCCTTGTGTAGACGTATGTGCCTTGTGTATGCCATGTGTGCCTTGTGTATGACATGTGTTGTTATGTGCCTTGTGTATTTCATGTGGTCTTGTGTAATGACATGTGTGTTAGTGTGCCTTGTGTATGTCATGTGTGTCTTGTGTATGACATGTGTGTTATGTGTGCCTTGTGTATGACATATGTGCCTTGTGTATGTCATGTGTGTCTTGTGTATGGCATGTGTGTTATGTGTGCCTTGTGTATGTCATGTGTGTCTTGTGTATGACATGTGTGTTTATGTGTGCCTTGTGTATGACATATGTGCCTTGTGTATGCCATGTGTGCCTTGTGTATGACATGTGTGTTATGTGTGCCTTGTGTATGTCATGTGTGTCTTGTGTATGACATGTGTGTTATGTGTGCCTTGTGTATGTCATGTGTGTCTTGTGTATGACATGTGTGTTATGTGTGCCTTGTGTATGACGTATGTGCCTTGTGTATGCCATGTGTGCCTTGTGTATGACATGTGTGTTATGTGTGCCTTGTGTATGTCATGTGTGTCTTGTGTATGACATGTGTGTTATGTGTGCCTTGTGTATGACATATGTGCCTTGTGTATGACATGTGTACCTCATGACATGTGTGCCTTGTGTATGACATGTGTGCCTTGTGTACGACATGTGTGCCTTGTGTATGACATGTGTACCTTGTGTATGGTATGTGTGCCTTGTGTATGGCATGTGTACCTTGTGTATGGCATGTGTGCCTTGTGTATGACATGTGTGCCTTGTGTATGCCATGCCTGCCAAGTGCACGATAATTGTGAAGTGTACAATATAAGCCATATATGTATCATATGTATGCAATGTTTGTGACATGTATGTGACATGTGTATACCACATGTATGTCATGTGTGTCATGTGCATACCACATATATGTCATGTATGTGTCATGTGTATAACACATGTATGTCATGTGTGTGTCATGTGCATGACATGTGTATGGCATATGTGTGCTGAACGTATGCTATGTATATGCCATGTGTATATCATGTGTATGCTATAATATTATGTCACGTGTATGCCATGTGCCGTGTAGCCGGTGAGTGTGACACTCACCGGCCCCGAGTTTGTCCGCCTCATTAAGCAGGTGTGTCGCGTTGATCGTCTCCTTTATGCGCCTCACTGTGTTATTTGCCGCATCTGTAACACACAGACATGCTTATATAGACACACAGATATCACATGTGACTTTGTACCTATAAACATGTGCGATATCTCATGAAAATTATTTACAAAATTGATGGTCTTTTCCATGTACAACGTAGATAGTTGACAAAATTTTCAAAGCAAATGCGGAATTCTTCTATTTTGCATTTGATATGTAAAGTCATCTACACAAAATATTACAGTTTTTGTAAATATATTTCATGAAAAATCGCACATGTTCTTAGGTATAAAATCACATGGCGTGTTTCATATGTGACTGTGACTGGAGAAATGGGGCATATGGGATTAGTGTACCTCTTGATCAAATATCACACTCATGTAGCCTGATAACAATCAATATTGCTTGTTCAGGGGTTGGAACTTCCAAATGCCAAATACTGAAAATGCCGAAACACATATGTGTGCACCTACAAATGTGTGAAAGTGTGCTTTTCACACATTAGTATTTTTCTGCAATTATCAGGAACCTCAAATCCTGATTTCAGGATAGCTAGTCCTGAAATTCCCACCCTTGGTGTTAGAAGCATGACAGGTGTTTCATTGATAGAATGGCGAATAGGGTAGATCCGAATACACAGGTTGATCTGGATCTACACTGACCGCAAAACCCACAAGCCCCATTTCTCCAGTCACAGCCACATATATACCATACAGCTCAGTACCACTGTGTGAAATGCTTTAACCCTTACACTGCTGTTTTACATTTTATTGTCTGCTGTTAATTTGTTATTTTCCATTTTTTTCATGGAGATCCAGAGATATGTTCCAGTCATGCTACCTCAGCAGATCAGGATACGGTTATAATTATGGACTTATAAAACTTCTGAGAATGAACTCAAAATTTTAACACAGTGTCAGTCTTGTCAGTGAACTGGATGTTGGAGCACGTCCAGAGAAATGGGGCACAGTCTGACACTATCGTGCATATTGCCTTTGTGACCAGTGAAGACCGCGATCAGGCAATCGTGCAGTCTGATCACGGTCTTCACTGTTCCGTATTTAACGAGGAACCGTCAGTTGTCAAGAATACAGTGAACAAAGTGGTGACACCATGTAGACTGGTTGTAGCTCAGCAGTCGACAGTTTTTTCTAATCACCACCGTACATTACTCCTGTCTGTTCCACTTTTTTTTTCGCCTACGAACACATTAAATCTAAAAAAATATTTAAATGCAGGTAATTTTTCTTTAATAACAAAAAGTTAGCCTCCCAGTTTTGAAATTCCATGAAATATTGATTTTAAAGTGAAAAAAGAAATGGGGCTAAAATGGGGCTAACCATTGTATTTAAAAAATAATTTTGGAATATATGTGGATTGATTTTCAAAATCTAAATTTTGTTTTATTAGGTACATCATTTCCAAGCTATCTAATTGTGGCAACTTTGTGGCAACCTGCTATTTAAATCTCGCACAAAGGTTTGTTTGTGGCATGGTTCTGGCACGCTTATGATGCACATTTTGTATAAAGTACCCGTTGTGGCAATGTTCTGGCACATAGTACTATTTTGTGGCACACTTGTGGCAATGTGAGACTGGGCAGAAAAAAGGTTGCCGCTAGCGGCACGTATCTGCAACCTTGCGGCACAGTCTTCTGGCACACTGATCAGGTTGCCGCAAGGTTGCGGCAACCTTGCGGCAACCTTGCGGCAAGGTTTTCATTTCTGTAAGGGTGGTCATGTTTTGAGGAGCCAATTTCAAACATTTTAATAGCCAAAAGTTCATTGGCAGAAAAAGATGGAACAGACAGTAGTGTAGCAGTAGTCCTCCTAAAAAGCTAACCTTCGACCTTGGTGAGGATCTTGTCGAGGCCATTGTTCACTGTGAGATCAGTCTGGTACTGTAATTCCTGTAATTATAAGTAGATATATAAACTAGAGAAAGTGAACAGGGGCTCACGTATACCCCGTCCGCCCCTTGGACCGACAAATAAAAACTTTAACAGAAATATTTAAAAACTTTTACACAAATTTCTAATTTGACCTTGACCTTGGTGTAGTATGGAATGAAAATATGGATGATGATAAGGAAGTTTGAAGTCAATCCTTATAGAGATGATGAGTAACCAAAAACTTTAACATGGGATGGATGGACGGGACAGACCAACGGACGTTCCTACAAATGGATACTTATGTGGCTATATAACCCTAACCTTTTCCTTTGTTCATCCCTATTGTTCTGTAGCCACATAAACCCATTTTTAGCCACATAAAATCACGGAACAATAGAATATTACATAACCTATTGTTCTCCTAGCCACATATATGTATCCATTTGTAAGCTCGGACGGACGGAAGGACGGACGGACAGTATTACGAAAATACCCCTCAACATCGGTGGTATAACAAGACATGTCGCCAGGAAGACGTTTACAAACATGAAGAAAGGACAAATTATTTAATTTGTAAACAAATACCAACCCATTGGAATATAATACAGCCAGGTTTGAAAAACATGGCATGTATGCACATGTAGGTACCGGTATTTACAAATTACGAGACGCCTGAGCGGGTATGAATACAATGAAATAGGATCAGCCCACCAGTGCTAATGTCTATGTAAGGATGCATTACTTAAATGGGTCTGATTTCTTTTTAACGAAAACCATGTTGTTACTTCCCATCGTGAATAATTTCTACACATTTCCCAGGCTTTCTAAACTCTATATCAATAGACACAATCCCGATTTTCTCACTTATCATTCTTCTATCTTCTCATATGTATTGGTAATTTATCAGACTCAACTAGGAAACGCGTATGAATTCCTCGGTAATGTCTGAGGAATTCATACCCGTTTCCTAGCCGTACTTCTTATCAATAGATACTAGTCTGTTATTCTCACTTCCCATTCTACTATCTTCTATACATACCAGACTCGGCTAGGAAACGCGTATGAATTCCTCGGTAATCCGAGGAACTCATACCCGTTTCCTAGCCATACTTTATATCAATAGATACTAGTCTGTTATTCTCACTTACCATTCTACTGTCTTCTGTACATACCGGTAGTTTATCAGACTCGGCTAGGAAATGGGTATGAATTCCTCCGCAATCCGAATTCATACCCGTTTCCTAACTGAGCCTGATAAACTTGATATCAAATGACACTAGCCTGGTATTGTCTATAGCAGGTGAAGTACGTACGGAGATGGTCTTCTGCGTGAATGTCTGCATGCTGGCGAGGCTGCCCTCCAGATTACCCAGCATGCCCTTGTTGTTGTTGTTCTGTAGTGAGCGATGGAGCAGCTCTCCACTCAGGAACATCACAATACTGCCAGCCCTGAAACACAACAATACAGCCAACCATGTGACACAAAATACTGTTGCTAGCTGAAGGGACCTAATGCTAGGTTGGCACTAGCATTTTAAAATTAACCCATTCTCCCCTATATAAGTAACTGGAATGGATTTTGAATGTCAATTTTGCAACCAATCCAATCATCACAAAATTATTTTCAGACTAGTCCATTTATAAAAAGGGGGTGTTTTTTCCCCTAAAAATTTCTACATTTTTTGCCCATACCACTATACAGGCCTACATGTAGTGTTGAAAGGGTTAATAGCCAAAATGGACTGATACCGTGAAAAAAAAAAGACAATACTATTTTACACTTGCTTCAATATTTGTGAAAATATAGTGCTTTTTCAAATAATTTCTGAAAGTGTCAGTAGCCAAAATGTTTTCTGAAATATTAGTAGCCAATAGCTATGTGTGGGTACGTGTAGTTCTTGATCAAATAGCACACTCCTGTGGCCTGATAACTATACAATGTACTATATTTCTTCTAAGATGTAAGTCATGTGTTCCTTTGATGTAATGGCAACCAGTGCAGATCTATATCAGACTGTGCGGATGCACAGGCTGATCTGGATCTACATTGGTCGCAAAACCTATAAGCCCGATTTCTCCAGCCACAGCCACGATTTAGTAGCCAAATAACTACTGAGGCTACCAGCAGAGCCAACCTAGCTAATGAACTACAAGCCTAGATGCAGATCATCCCATGCAATCTGATATGAACACTCTTCCATCCTCCCAACGATGTCATTGTGCAAGTATGTCTGTTGAGAAAAACTAGAAAATTGTTTGTAAAACAAAATGCCACCATTGTTGAGAATTCATGAATACAACAGCAATCATTGTGTGAGTGATTGGAGAAAAAAATATTTTCAGAGTCGAAAAGAGGCATAACTGCGGATGGATCGTTACGCACTCCTGCACTTGATTGTTGGGATGAATACCGAGTATGAAGAGAATCGGCCAAAAACTGTAAAAGTAGTTCGCCGGACAAGGAAAATTTTCTATAGACAACCATCGGTGCGTACGTGGCATAATAATAATATTGAAAATAGAACGTTGATCAAAATCTTTAACCAAGGAAATATGACAAAAGTAGGTCAAGGTCACCTTAAGGTAATTAATTGTACAGTAGTTTGTGATACCCATGACTGGCTCATGATAATGTACAAGTAAGGTCACTCTGGGCCTAATAGTATTGAACACAAAGGTGACAAAAACCTGTAACGATGGAAAATTACTAGGTAAATTGGTCATGGTCACTGCAAGGCTATGAGTTATACAGTGGGTTGACACACCACTGGCTTATGATTATGGTGGATGTAGGCCTAATAATATTCACAATATGGGCTTGACCAAAGTATGTTAACAAAGCAAAATGCCTAAGGTCGCTTAAAGGCCATTAGTTTGACAGTGGGCTGAAGCTGATCCAACAAGAAATGTGGCCTGTCGGCCCCCGTTGGCAGATTGGAGAAACCTTGGAAAAGTTAATTAACCAAAGTGATAAGTATTCACAAGCACATTTATGAAGGTCAAAAGGTCAAGGTCATATTAAGTGTGGATGTGTGGCATTTGTCCACAAGTATGATGTATTGAAATGTTAAACTAATCCATCTAGGGATATAGAAGTTATGACAGAAATCAGAAACGCCTGCAAACTTCTTAATGTGTGAAAAAGTTCAAAGTTGTGAAGGTCAAAAGGTCAAGGTCATATTAAGAGCAGTATGGATGTGTGGCATTTGTCCCCAAGTATGATGTATTGAAATATTAAAGTAATCAACCAAGGGATATAGAAGTTATGACAGAATTGAGAAAGTGTGTCAAACTTCTTAATGTGAATTAAAAGTTCAAAGTTGTGAAGGTTAAAAGGTCATATTAAGGGCAGCAGGGATGTGTGGAATTTGTCCCCAAATATGATTATTGAAATATTAAAGTAATCCACCAAGGGATATAGAAGTTATGACATATAATTTAGAAACTCAGGTGAACTTCTTAATGTGAATTAAAAGTTCAAAGTTGTGAAGGTCAAAAAGTCAAGGTCATATTAAGGGAAGCATGGATGTGTGGAATGTGTCTACAAGTATGATGTATTGAAATATTGAAGTAATCTATCAAGGGATAAAAAAGTTATAACAGAATTGAGAAACTCTGGCAAACCTCTTAATGTGTGAAAAAGTTCAAAGTTGTGTAGGTCAAAAGGTCAAGGTCATATTAATGGCAGCATGGCTATGTGGCATTTGTACACAGGCATGTTGTGTTGAAATAGTTAAGCAATCCTTCAAGGGATATAAAAGTTATGACAAAATTAATAAGTTTTGGACAGTATGAACAGAAAAATATATTCTTAAACTTGTGTATAATTATACTTGGAAAATATTTTATATATTCTTGTAAATTAAGGGATACAGAACCAAACTTTATCTGAATTTAAAAGCTACTTAACAGCAGAATTCCGCGGAATCAAATGTCTCGCCTTGTCCCGCCGCCTTGACCTCGAGTCTGGGCCAGAAAGCAATTTTCACTGGCCCGAACATATTATACAATTATTGACTATATTCTATGGCTCACTAGTGAATAATTGTTTAATTATAAGGTTTGATCATGTTCAGCCATGTGCAAATGTTTGCTGTGGCCCGAGGGAACTGTTTGAACCCAAGGCCGCAGGCCGCGGGTTCAAACAGTTCCCGAGGGCCACAGCAAACGTTTGCACATGGCTGGACATGATCAAACGTTATTGTTACATTACCAACAAACTAGATGGCCGCGGCCTGCATATCGCGCCTTGTGGCGAGGCATGGACACTAACAAAAGAGATATAGTACAACGAAAAACCTTAACCAAAAAACTTAACCAAAAAACTTAACCAAAAACTGTAACCGGACACACGTACGTACGCCAAAGTGCCGACTATATCGCGCTTTCCGCAAGCAGGCACGACAAAAACCCTCGCACGGGAGGGGGGTAGAATGAAAATATAGATGATGATAAACACCCATGTGAAGTTTCAAGGTAATGGGCAAAGCAGTTGCAGAGATATAGTATAACGAAAAACTTTAACCAAAAAACTTAACCAAAAGCTTCAAAATAATTTGACCTTGACATTGGGCACAGGGGCCGCACGGGAGGGGGGTAGAATGAAAATAGAGATGATGATAAACACCCATGTGAAGTTTCAAGGTAATGGGCAAAGCAGTTGCAGAGATATAGTATAACGAAAAACTTTAACCAAAAAACTTAACCAAAAACTTTAACCAAAAAACTTAACCAACAAACTGAACCAAAAACTTACGCCAAAGTGCCGACTATGTCGCGCTTTCCGCAAGCGGGCGCGACAAAAACTGATGTAATTTGAGCATTATATTCAGTATTTTCAGTACTTTTATAAATCGTCCCATTTACGTAGATAATTTTCGGTATGCATATTCCGGGGCCGCGTCATGAACGTCAGAACGTCATGAACATCATAAAGTAGTGACGTCATGAAGTAGTGATGTCATGAAGGCACTTCCGCGTAGTGACTTCATGAAGGTACTTGGTCTACGCGCGGCCCCGGAATGAGCATTGCCTAAAGTCATATGCAAACAGCACGCTCTATATGTTTGCACGTATGTGCAAACAACAGAAACCATGTAACAATATATGATAATAGTCCGTATATAGCACATACGACCTTATGTTACTAGACAACAAGAAACGAGGCAAAGCCACGAAGGCCAGGTTTTTTCCAACGTATGCCAAAATGCAGACGATATCGCACTTTCTGCAATGATGATAAACACCCATGTGAAGTATCAAGGTAATGGGTGAAGCAGTTGCAGAGATATAGTACACGAAAAAACTTTAACAAAAAAATTCAAAGTAATTTGACCTTGACATTGGGCACAGGGGCCGCACAGTTGTGGGGTAGAATGAAAATATGGATGATGATAAACACCTATGTGAAGTTTGAAGGTAATGGGCGAAGCAGTTGCAGAGATATAGTATAACAAAAAACTTTTAACCAAAAAACTTTAACCAGACGTACGTTAAAAAGTTAACGTTGAAAATGGCTAAGTCAGTTAGGCCTTTTTTTTTAATGACATGGTTTACTGATTTTTTTTTTTAAATTTGGTGCGGCCGGGCGAAAAAAAAATAAAAAATCGAGGAAAAATTAGGGTAGGAGATTAGCAAAAAAATAAAATTCACGTTCTGCACAACATAGGAAATTTAGGACATACGGTATAACAAAATGTACTTAAAATGTAGGAATGCATGCTAACATTGTGACATAAATATCAATTAAACAATGTGATAATGTCTACTTCTGGTATCTTTATTCATATTCTGGTTAAGTACGGCGTTCGTCTCACGTCCATGGTGGGTGGTTGGTTGGGAGTAAGCGATGGGTAATTTAATGATCGGCTTTCATCCTTACCGGAATGCCGACATTACATGGCTTGGCCCTCCTGTACATTTTTCGGCCCCCTGCTACTTGAGAGCTAAATCCTGTTATGCCCCATTAAAAAAGCTAGGGCTAATTAGCAACGATCGGAATGTATGAATGTGCAGGCTGATCAGGACTACACATTGTGAGGCTGCAATGATGTCTAATCAGGGCCTACGTTGGTTGCAACACCAAATACTATAAAGATCATACGGCAAGCTATGGCATATTGAAGAAACTACTGAACATTCTGCAACAACAGTAGATGCCAGTTTTCTCGTTGTACGGGTGATGATGCAGCTCAATTTGATTGATAATAACATTGTGATTTGGAGTTGAATTATTATTTGTATTGAATTGTTGAACATATATTCAAAATGAATCAACAAGGACCCACAAAGACACAGAGGCATCATTAAACAACAATTTTGCACTTTAATTTTACACCAAAAACGGCCAGCTCTACTGAAACGCTGCCTTTTTCGATGTGCAAGTGAAAAAGTAATGGTCGCGAAAACCCATGACACGTCTCGTGTTCCGAACTTCCGGTTTGATGTGAGGTTACTAAAAAAAAATGCCATCAACTGCCATATACTGCGCACAAGCCAAACGATACATAGATACTATCGGTCCACCACTACAAACCTCTAGGGGCAACGGTCAGAAAAATGACTACGGCTTGTCTACGGCTTCAATTTAGACAAAAAACACTTGAAGTCGCTGTGTAAAAAATGTGTATAATACGGTATTATAATCACGTTTTGCAATCGATGGTAATTGATTTATTTTTTATGTAAATTAACGTTTTCGTCTTATCGCGTAGACATGTGTCAAGAAACAAATATTTAGAGGAATAAATTCACGTTCCTTCACGGGGTAGAAAAGAAAAAAAGTGAAAGTGAATGGGTTTAACGTCCCAGCTAATGTCATATAGAGACGGGAACACGGTCTCATCTGACAGACCAGTGGGATGAATATACTATGAAAGTATATTTTTGATGCATAGGGCGATGTTTGAACCCACAACCTCCAGATTGGAAGTCAGATGTTCTACCCCTAGGCCACAACCCATCCCTTATAAATGAAGGAAAGAAATGCCCCTAACGAGCGACCATACATACTTAGAATAACAGCTGATGTAACGGCGGTAAACTGAAATGGTGTACGTGACATTTGACATTTACGTTTCAACAAGATTTTCACGGTGTGTAATCGATCGTATTTCCTCTCCACCCGACACGAGAAACACAAATTAAATCGTTTATTTCTGAATATGTCAAACGTTTGCCCGGTCCAGCAGTTTCCCCCTTGAATGACTATGGGCTAGGTTCGACATTTCATTCCATGTCACATCGCCGGTTTTCGCTGATAATACTGTCAACAATTAAAAATACGCACGGACACCCGGACGTCATTGTGACCACTATATATGTATCGCATTCTGCAAGCGGGCTCGACAATAATGCTATTATTCGTACAAAATATAAATCTCATGTGCTGTCAAAACATGTGTTATTATTAAGAAAGCCATCAAATGTGACAAAAATTATCAATACACACATGTACGTGTTTTGTTTTTTTTACAATACATTAGAATCGTCGAAGGAGACGATTCTCGGGTGTTTCCAAACCTATTGTATTAAGAAACAAGAGGGCCATGATGGCCCTAATTCGCTCACCTGACTCCATGAACACCAGAGGAGAATGTGACATTGAGTTCATGTGTTTTAAAAAAATTGTGCTATTTAGATGGCGGTCATCTTGGATTAAGCGATGACTCTCATTTTACAAAATCTGAAAATGCTTCACCCAGCATCGGCCATGTGGTTCCTGAGAAAAAGACGTTAAAAATCTTGAATAAATGGACCTTTTGGTGGCCATCATGGATGACATAATCATCCGATTCCGACAAATATTGCACCAGAGTGATCGCCTCATTGATACCTTCAATTTGATATATGACATGACCATATTCAGTCAAAAATAAAATTTGACCCCAATTTGACCCCACGGGCCACGCCCATTTTGACCCCGGGGTCACCATTTTAACAACTTTCAAAGAGCAATGTACATCGATCATTCCTACCAAGTTTCGTCGAAATCCGGCTAGCGGTTCATGAGAAGAAGATTTTTTAAGAATTTATGCTATTTTTAGACGGCGGCATCTTGGATTAGCGATGAACTCCATTTTAACAAATCTGAAAAGGCTTCACCCATGGACCATAACTTTTAAGTTTGGCTACCATGGGCCAAGCGGTTCATGTGAAGAAGAATTTTGAAATCTCTAATAAAAGAACGACCTTTTTACATTTCTGCGGCCATCTTGGATGAAATAACAATCCGATTTGGACAACAAATGTACCAGAGTGATCGCCTCATTGATACCTTCGATTTGATATATAACATGACCATATTCGGTCAAAAATAAAATTTGACCCTACGGGCCATGCCCATTTTTGACCCCGGGGTCACCATTTTAACAAATTTGAAAGATCATTGTACATCGATCATTCCTACCAAGTTTCGTCGAAAACCGGCTAGCGGTTCATGAGAAGAAGATTTTTTAAGAATTTATGCTATTTTTAGACGGTGGCCATCTTGGATTAGCGATGACCTCCATTTTAACAAATCTGAAAAGGCTTCACACTTGGACCATAACTCTTAAGTTTGGCTACCATGGGCCAAGCGGTTCATGTGAAGAAGAATTTTGAAATCTCTAATAAAAGAACGACCTTTTGACCTTTCGGCGGCCATCTTGGATGACATAACAATCCGATTTCGACAGAAAATGCACCAGAGTGATCGCCTCATTGATACCTTCAATTTGATATATGACATGACCATATTCGGTCAAAAATAAAATTTGACCCCAATTTGACCCCACGGACCACGCCCATTTTTGACCCCGGGGTCACCATTTTAACAACTTTGAAAGAGCAATGTACATCGATCATTCCTACCAAGTTTCGTCGAAATCCGGCAAGCGGTTCATGAGAAGAAGATTTTTTAAGAATTTATGCTATTTTTAGACAGCGGCCATCTTGGATTAGCGATGACCTCCATTTTAACAAATCTGAAAAGGCTTCACCCATGGACCATAACATTTAAGTTTGGCTACCATGGGCCAAGCGGTTCATGTGAAGAAGAATTTTGAAATCTCTAATAAAAGAACAACCTTTTGACCTTTCGGCGGCCATCTTGGATGACATAACAATCCGATTTCGACAGAAAATGCACCAGAGTGATCGCCTCATTGATACCTTCAATTTGATATATGAAATTACCATATTCAGTCAAAAATAAAATTTGACCCCAATTTGACCCCATGGGCCACGCCCATTTTTGACCCCAGGGTCACCATTTTAACAACTTTGAAAGAGCAATGTACAGCGATCATTCATACCAAGTTTTGTCGAAATCCGGTTGGCGGTTCTTGATAAGAAGATTTTTTAAGAATTTGTGCTATTTTTAGACGGCGGCCATCTTGGATTACGTAATGACGTCATTTTAACAATTTTGTAATCCCCCTACTTAAGGACCATGACCATGAAGTTTGGTGACCATAGGCCCAATGGTTACCGAGGAGAAGACGTTTGAAAATGTTCACGGACGACAACGACGACGGACGAAGACGGACGACGACGGACACATTGCGGTAACAATAGCTCACATGAGCTTCGCTCAGGTGAGCTAATGAACAAATGTGAAAAGAAAATTTGAATACATTTCTTTTCAAAACCATATTTTGACAAAATAGGAGAATCGTCTTTGGAGATGATTATCATGTGCTGCCAAATCTTGCTTTATCAAGAGATCAAACACATATGAAAATGCACTATGTCAAGCTATTAATGGTAAATATCAATTTATTGGCGATGCGATGAAGTGAGCGACTACATAGCGTGGTTGAGATACGTTTGTTCCTGCCGAATTCTACAGTCACACTTTGCACGTGAAACTGGATTACCAACAGATGATTGTAAACACCATCAGGTGTGCACCTAGACCGAAAATGATATGTCGAAAGTGTGCTAGTTGTGGGGGGTGGGGGTGGGTGTACGGCGGCATATGTTTTATAACGCCCGTTTAAAACGGGAGTATTATTTATGTATCCACGCTGTATGTGCGGTGGACGACTCTCGGCCACAGCTTGTTCCGACGATAGTGAGGCCCATTGCATGCCAAGGGCAGCGACATTGTCTGGGGTTCAAGTTGGGAGGGGCGAACCGACAATTGATTTTAGATATAATTTTTAACTGTATCACATCGTAGGCATTGACACACCCAATGTTTTACCCTCCACTACGGTGTTCCATTTAGGCCATCGTAATATCGCTATCGAGTACATACTACGATATCACGATATTACATGTACAATACTACCATATGGCGATAGATTATTAACTAGATGGCCGCGGCCTGCATGTCGCGCCTTGTGGCGAGGCATGGACACTAAAAAAAAAGGATATAGTATAACAAAAAACTTTAACCAAAAAACTTAACCAAAAACTTTAACCAAAAAACTTAACCAAAAACTTCAAAGTAATTTGACCTTGAGATTGGGCACAGGGGCCGCACGGGAGGGGGGTAGAATGAAAATATAGATGATGATAAACACCCATGTGAAGTTTCAAGGTAATGGGCAAAGCAGTTGCAGAGATATAGTATAACGAAAAACTTTAACCAAAAAACTTAACCAAAAGCTTCAAAATAATTTGACCTTGAGATTGGGCACAGGGGCCGCACGGGAGGGGGGTAGAATGAAAATATAGATGATGATAAACACCCATGTGAAGTTTCAAGGTAATGGGCAAAGCAGTTGCAGAGATATAGTATAACGAAAAACTTTAACCAAAAAACTTAAGCAAAAAACTTAACCAAAAACTTTAACCAAGAAACTTAACCAAAAACTTCAAAGTAATTTGACCTTGACATTGGGCACAGGGGCCGCACGGGAGGGGGTAGAATGAAAATATAGATGATGATAAACACCCATATGAAGTTCAAGGTAATGGCAAAGCAGTTGCAGAGATATAGTATAACGAAAAACTTTAACAAAAAACAAAAAATTAAGCAAAAAACTTAATCCAAAAACTTTAACCAAGAAACTTAACCAAAAACTTCAAAGTAATTTGACCTTCACATTGGGCACAGGGGCCGCACAGGAGGGGGTAGAATGAAAATATAGATGATGATAAACACCCATATGAAGTTTCAAGGTAATGGGCAAAGCAGTTGCAGAGATATAGTATAACGAAAAACTTTAACCAAAAAACTTAAGCAAAAAACTTAACCAAAAACTTTAACCAAGAAACTTAACCAAAAACTTCAAAGTAATTTGACCTTGACATTGGGCACAGGGGCCGCACGGGAGGGGGGTAGAATGAAAATATAGATGATGATAAACACCCATGTGAAGTTTCAATTCAAGGTAATGGGCAAAGCAGTTGCAGAGATATAGTATAACGAAAAACTTTAACCAAAAAACTTAACCAAAAAACTTAACCAAAAAACTTAACCAAAAACTTTAACCAAAGAACTTAACCAAAAACTTTAACCAAAAAACTTAACCAAACAACTTAACCAAAAAACTTAACCAAAAACTTTAACCAAAAAACATAACCTTACAGCTTAACCAAAAACTTTAACCGGACACACGTACGTACGTATGTACGTACGTACGTACGTTGTACGTTGTACGTACGTACGCCAAACGGCCGACTATATCGCGCTTTCCGCAAGCGGGCGCGACAAAAACTGCGTACCTCAGAATTTGCTACTCGATCACACGGTGGAACGAACTAATACGTTGATACCAATTCCACTGCATGACAGTGGGGCAAGCGTGTATACATACGCCTCATTTGGCAATGCGCCGCTCTCCATTGGGCTGATGTGGAATAACTAGCATGGATATGGATGCGCTAGCGCGTTTTTGATTCTCGATCTCGCACGACTGTTGGAACTATGGTCTACACAAACGCATGCGCAATTTCAATATGCATGCTTTTGACACATGTATGAGCAAAACAAACCCGAATTTTCAGACAGAATAGAGTTGGAGCCAAACTTATTTTCAATAGCGGAAGGCGAGATCGCGAAAACGCGAGACAATTCTCATGTTTTGTTGTTGAGAAATATATAACACCCCTCCCCCCCCCCCCACCGCTACTTATGGACCTGCCGTAACCTGTCGACTATCTGCTGATGAACATTGAACATGTCGCTATTGTGTATTATTTTGAGTTGGCTGATCATATAATCAACGAATAATAACGGCGGGACCGATACGATTTCTAAAGCATGACTATTTATTAATGAAACTTAAATAAAGATATTAAGTGCTGTATGCAGGATCGAATGAGGTTGATCCGTATCAATAAACGCTTTAATTAATAAAATGCGAGCACTAACTTCATACCGATCACATAAGACGAAACGTCGCGGACCCAGAGACGAAAATATGGCGATGTCGATGCTTTTTCTTCAGATTTAGTGGTCGGCGGTGGATGTCGATGCTTTTTCTTCAGATTTAGTAGTCAGCGGTGGATCGGCGCGAGCGCGAGATGAAAAATTGACGAAGTCAATATTTTTTTATTTCCTTTTACGGACTTTGTGGTCGGCGGCGGAAATTAAAAAAAAAAAAAAATTGAGATGCCAATTTTAATTTTTTTCTAAATCGGCAAAATTAGGTGCGGCGGATCAGTAAACCAAGTCATTAAAAAAAAAAAGGCCTTACGTAGAAATAATAGGTGAAGGTAAAAAAAATGGTCACATGTTGGATAGTTTTATGTGGTAGGCACCCCTTGTTATGAAGCTGTGAAAGTTTGGTGGTCCTAGGTGGTACGTACAGTAACAAAGAAATGGACTCAAACACGAAAACTTAACATTGATTGTGGACGCCGGCCCGCCCGCCCGCCCGCCTGCCCGCCCGCCCACCCCCGCCCGCCCGCCCGCCCGGCTTTCGCCAATCCAATAGCCTGGATTTTTTTTTAAAAAACCTGGCTAAAAATTGAATAAGAATTTGAAGAAAAAAAAAATGAAAAAAAAAATGTTTAAAAATTAAACAAAATAATGCTCGCTACTGGAGCTCAGATTTTTTTTTAATACATTGATAGCTATTTATAAAATTTGATAAGGATCCGACTAACGGATCAGGCGGTATTCAACATTTGGACGTAGGTCCAAAACTATTAACACAAAGGTCAACCGAATGACACTGGATAGATATATAGCCATCAATGTGAGGAAGCTATTGATGAAGTTGGTTATGATCCGACTAACAGATCAAGAGATATGCAAAATTTAGCTATGTCCAAAATTTACGTGCCAAATTGTTGACAACGATGCTGACAACGACGCCGACAAAGACGAAATTGTGACCGCTATGTCTAACGTTCCACTATCGTGGGTGAGACAAAAATGTACTGCTACACGTATATTGAATATCTGAAACATCATCCGAGATACAATGCCTTTGAAATCAATGACCATGGCCAATGTCCCGTTGTTTTAAACAAATCTGTAGAAGAGAGCTTTATCTAAAGCCATCAATATGCATTTCACAGTGTACAAAATATTGATGATATGATGTAAGTGGTGAATATACGAACATTCTCAACCCTTCCTACGCTGTTGACGGAAATTGCCGTCTGCTGTTTTTAAATTTTGCTTTAATTCTTAACAAAAAACTGGTTTTGACAGCACATGAGAATCGTCTCCAGTGGAGACGATTTTCATGTGCTGTCAAAACCAGGTTTTTGTTGAGAAATATTGAAAATAAAACATTTCCAGCAGACGACAACATTTAATTCAGCATAGTAAGGGTTAAATACAAGGGATAGGGGGGCATACAGGATATAGCCACTGTGGCCAGCTTACATTCTCTACATTGTAAGCAATGATCAAGTGTGCTCGTATATTCTGCCCACAACAACAAACAAAAGTTCCTAATCCTTTCAACACCACAGGCCTGTGTAGTGGTATTGGCAAATAGTGTAGATCCAAATGAGACGGCTCGTCACCGAGCCGTCTCATCAGGATCTGCACTTTTTGCAAGTAATTTTCATATTTTTAAGAACAAAAACACCCCCTTTTCATAAATAGACTACTTGTAGTCTGAAAATCATTTTGTGACGATTGGATTGGTTTTAAAATTAAGGTATCAAAATCCATTCCAGTTATTTAGGAGTGACAGAGTTAAAGGCGCTAGGTCTCAGATATGAGCAGAAAGTAATGAAACAGATTAGTATGTATTTTGATAACCAGATTATCTCCCTTGTTTATCACTGTTGCTAACAGTATATACTTGGATATAACACAAACGCCTTGGAATTTGATCAAATGAAATTGTGTGATGGTTGATATAGGTTAGGCCTATACATTGTTGGGTATTGCTTAGATATTCACATATGTTGACTTGCAACACTTTGACACGTTGACTTGCATTGTTTGATAAAATTAAGCTGACAGTTGACTGCGAATCTGTATTTGGTACATGTATGTACTGCCAAGGGGGAACCACCATCACAACATGACCGTTTGAACTTACTGATGTCCAATTTATCACGATTGTTCTGGGCTGGGATACAAAATTAATGTTTCAGCAGCTCACTCACTGAGTTGCTACACGTTTCCTATTCTCGCCTGATGACGTTCACTTTAAAATGCACAAAATGATCGACTCGTGTCGTTTGCTGTAATTCCATTTCCATATTTATTTTATTTCTTAACAAATAACATATTTTGACAGTATTAAATGAAAGTTTGCACTGTCAAGATATGTTTTATTGGTATAGAAAATAAACTAGCACATGGGACCCTAATAAACAAAAAAGAATGCAGCCAACGGCATGTATCCCAATGGTGTGGTGGTTAGACCGCAAACATGCGGATGAAATTTCAAGCCAATTGCTCATCCTTCTTTTCTCAATGAAAGCATATGTTGTTACCACTCATTTGACCCGTCTCAGTGAGACGGTTGAAATGAGTGGTAACATTATATATGATTGTTGAGAAACAAAGAATATGGAGAAAAATTGTTGGTAAATGTTTTAACCCTTAGACCGCTATCTTAATTTTTTTGTCGTCTGCTGTTTATTTTCTATTTTACATTTTTATCATCAAAAACATGCTTTGACAGCACTTTAGAATAATTTACAACATGCTTTGACAGCACTTCAGAATCTGACACTTCCGTTGGAAATGATTCTGAAGTGCTGTCAAACCATGTTTTTATTGAGAGATAAGGCAAGATATAAAAGCAACAGCAGACGACAATTGTTGTGAACTCATCAGGTAAAGAACTTATATGTGGCTGTGATGTGAAAAAAATGGGGCTTATGGGATACGTGACCAGTGTAGCTCCTGATCAAATCACACACTCCTGTAGCCGGATAACGAACTGTATTGCTTGTTAGAAGCATGTCGGGTGTTCCATTAATGGAATGGCCAACAGTGCAGATCCTGATCAGACTGTGCGGATGCACAGGCTGATCTGGATCTGCACTGGTCATAAAACCCATAAGCCCCATTTCTCCAGTCACAGCAACATATGAGAATGGAGAAATGCACACACAGGTATTTCTAAGTTATTTGGCCTTGACCTTTGGTGTGAGCATAAATGGGGCGGAGAATGAAAATATGAATGATGAGAAACATACAAAAGAAGTTTCAAGCCAATCATACAGTAAACAAGAATTCCGCGGAATCAAATGTCTCGCCTTGTTCCGCCTTGACCTTGACCCTGGGGCCTTGACCTTGACCCTGGGGCCCGAGAATAGTCCTATATTCATCTACATATCATAGTAAAGGTATGTATAAAGTTTGATGACTGTAGCTGATAAGGTGTTGAACTAATGACCGTAACACGAAATTTCCGGAAAAGCAAAACCTTAGTCTCGTTTTCCGCTTTCGCGGGCGAGACAAGAAGTACATGTACATGTAGTTATAGTAGAATGGAAAAACGCACAAGCATCTAAGTTACTTGACCTTTGGCATGGGGATAGCATAGGTGGGGCGGGGGATGAAAATATGAATGACGAGTGACGAGAAACATGTACATGACGTTTCCAGCCAATCGCTTGTACATTAAAGAATGGAGAAATGCGTAATGGAATAATTAGGCATGGGCGAAGTACATTGTATGAGTGAATGAAAATATGAATGATGGCAAACATGCACATGACGTTTGAAGCGAAATGATCACACAGTGAAGAAGTTACATGGAAACAAAACAGAATGAATCTGCAGGACAGAAGTTATTTGACCTTGACCTTGGGCATGGGGGCAACATGGGTGGGGCAGGGAATGGCAATATGAATGATGAGAAACATGCACATGGCATGAGCATGTCAAATGAAGTCACATGTATACAGTGTCTGAAGGGTTAATGTGAAATGAAGTCACATGTATACAGTGTCTGAAGGGTTAATGTGAAATGAAGTCACATGTATACAGTGTCTGAAGGGTTAAGGTGAAATGAAGTCACATGTATACAGTGTCTGAAGGGTTAATGTGAAATGAAGTCACATGTATACAGTGTCTGAAGGGTTAAGGTGAAATGAAGTCACATGTATACAGTGTCTGAAGGGTTAATGTGAAATGAAGTCACATGTATACAGTGTCTGAAGGGTTAAGGTGAAATGAAGTCACATGTATACAGTGTTCTGAAGGGTTAATGTGAAATGAAGTCACATGTATACAGTGTCGAAGGGTTAATGTGAAATGAAGTCACACGTACACAGTGTCTGAAGGGTTAATGTGAAATTAAAGTCACATGATACAGTGGTCCTGAAGGGTTTAATGTGAAATGAAGTCCACAAATGTATACGTGTCTGAAGGGTTAATGGTGAAATGATTCACTGTATACAGTTCTGAGGGTTAAAATGTGGAAAAAAAACAAAAATGAAGTCAAAAAGGTATTACAAGGTCTGAAAGTAAGGTGAAATGAAGTCACATGTATACAGTGTCTGAAGGGTTAATGTGAAATGAATCACAATGGGTTATACAGTGTCTGAAGGGTTAATGTGAAATGAAGTCACATTATACAGTGTTCTGAAAGGGTTAATGTTGAAAATGAAAGTCACAATGTATCAACAGTGTTCCTGGAAGGGTTTAAGAGAAATGAATTCACATGCTATACAAGTGACCTGAAGGGCAATGTAAAATGAAGTCACATGTAACAGTGTCTGAAGTGTTAATGTGAAACGTCACATGTATAGTGTCTGAAGGGTTAATGTGGAAATGAATAGTTTAACATGTTATGAAAAGTGTCTGGAGGGCTTAATGTGAAATGAATTGTTCACATGTATTACAGTGTCTGGAGGGTTTGGGTCAATGTGTAAATGAAGTCACATGTATACAGTGTCTGAAGGGTTAATGTGAAATGAAGTCGCATGTATACAGTGTCTGAAGGGTTAATGTGAAATGAAGTCACATGTATACAGTGTCTGAAGGGTTAAGGTCTATGCAGAGCTCCAGATAAGCTTTGTGTCTAAAGAGTATTGTATCCACTGATTTAAAATTCAATGCATATTTTATTTTTGCAAATGGATTATTGGTTTTATTCTTTATTAAATAGGGAACAAATGATTGAAACAAGTTTAAACATTCACTTATATGAGTGTATTATGACTTATTCATTTATTTATACTGTAATACAGTTGAAAATTTACTTAGTTGAGCTGCAAAAAGCAAACAGTGTGTTTGCTTTTCGCAGCTCAACTAAGTACATTTTCAACATTATTACATTATTTCCACTACTCAATTTGAAAATCAATGCGTAATGTCACATTGCTGTAAGTATTTTGTACTCCCAGTGTTGATAATCAATGCGCACTAAAATAATTGCGTAAAATTTGCCATTACGCACCTTATCTGGAGCTCTGGTCTCTGTTAATATATGTACTTACAACATGAGGGTGGTGCACACCAGCAGCAGAGTGGCGAAGACCAAGCGTTGGCATGACGCCCTGTTCGGGTCATAGCGGTCGCGTGAGCCGCCACACTTATGGCAGCAGCAGTAGCAGCAGCAGTAGAAGATGCCCACGATCGGCATGGCAACCACAAACAGCAGACCTATGATGATGCAGGCCGCGAAGCCACCAAACGTGTTCATCAGCTTTAAGGAAGACATGGCCCGCGATTACAACACATACTGAGCATTTATCAGGTAACATGCTGTGCATTGGTCTAATACATGTACATATGGTATAGTATGTACAGTTTTGTTTGTTGGGGTTTAACGGCCTATCAACAGCTAAGGTCATTTAAGGTCTTGTTAATAGGTTTAGTACTAAATCCCATATATTACTTGTACAAATGGGGGGAAAATCCCTTAATCAAAACTGAAAATTTACAATAAAAAGTCTATATAGGTTAGACTACATGTATACCAAATGGCTCGAAATCGCCCAGGGGTCATGCATAAGTAGACCGGTATAAAAAAATCTGTGGGCGTTTACAAATGGGGGGAAAATCCCTTAATCAAAACTGAAAATTTACAATAAAAAGTCTATATAGGTTAGACTATACCAAATGGCGCGAAATCGCCCAGGGGTCATGCATAAGTAGACCGGTATAAAAAAATCTGTGGGCGTTTACAAATGGGGGGAAAATCCCTTGATCAAAACTGAAAATTTATAATAAAAAGTCTATATAGGTTAGACTATACCAAATGGCGCGAAATCGCTCAGGCGGTATGCATAAGTAGACCGGTATAAACTAGATGGGTCAGTAAGCGAGGCTTACGGAATACCCCCCCCCACCCCCCACCCACCGCGTGGGCCCAGGTACCCCTAAATATGTAACAATAATCCATGTGTGTGGGCTTGTGACCTTGACTCTGGGCTGACTGGGGGTGGCACGAACGTGAATTTGTCACAGCGTGGTATGTATTTACAGGAATGCATGTGTGAAATGTGAAGCAGATCAGAGCAAGGAAATAGAAGTTATAATCGATTTCTCTGATGTTAAGTTTTGTAAAGAGACTAAGTATGTGACCTTGACCTCGAGATCGGTGGGTATTTGTCAGAGCATGATAGTAGAGCCTTAGAGGAATGCATGCATGAACTATTAAGAATTTTCGATGAAAGAAATAGAAGTTATAACATAATTCTCTGATGTTAATTTTTGTAAAGTGACTAAGTATGTCACCTTGACCTTGGGATCAGCGGGGGTTGGACGGTTGTAGATTTGTCACAGCATGATAGTACAACCTTAGAAGAATGCACGAGTGAAATATTAAGAATTTTCAATGAAGGAAATATAAGTTATAACTTATTTCTCTGATGTTAAGTTTTGTAAAGAGACCAAGTATTTGACCTTGACGTTGGGACCAGCGGGGATTGGACGGTCGTGGATTTGGCACAGCATGATTGTAGAGCCTTACAGGAATGCATGTGTGAAATATTAAGCATTTTAGATGAAGGAAATAGAAGTTATAACATATGTATCTGATGTTAAGTTTTATAAAGAGACTATATAAGTATTTGACCTTGACCTTGGGATCAGCGGGGGGTTGGACGGTCGTGGATTTGGCACAGCATGGTTGTAGAGCCTTACAGGAATGCATGTGTGAAATATGAAGCATTTTACATGAAGGAAATAGAAGTTATAACAATATTTCTCCGATGTTAAGTTTTGTAAAGAGACTAAGTATTTGACCTTGACCTTGGGATCAGCGGAGGTTGGACGGTCGTGAATTTGGCACAGCATGGTAGTAGAGCCTTACAGGAATGCATGTGTGAAATATAAGCATTTTAGATGAAGGAAATAGAAGTTATAACATATTTCTCTGATGTTAAGTTTTGTAAAGAGAATAAGTATTTGACCTTGGGATCAGCGGGGGTTGGACGGTCGTGGATTTGGCACATCATGGTAGTAGAGCCTTACAGGAATGCATGTGTGAAATATTAAGCATTTTAGATGAAGGAAATAGAAGTTATAACGTATTTCTCTGATGTTAAGTTAGTGATGGACGGACGGACAGACCCGTCGGACGGACGGACGGACGGACGGACATTCTTACAACCTGTGTTTATGTGTCTACGAGCCACATAAGATCCCTCTGTACACATGAAATAAGCCACCTAAGCCGAGAAAGTCACATAAACCAAAAAACGTCTAACAAATTGGGTCTATGTGTCTACTCGATAACTAACCCTATCCTTTAACAAGTCCCATCCCCTGTGAGGCTAGCCACATATACCCTGTATATTGGTACGGACGCACAGACACACAGGCGGACAACCTGACTCCAGTATAAAAACGTACCTGAGGGCTGAATCAGGCAAACGACTTCACCGAATGATGTCAGTACAAAACAACAAAATCAATATACAGGTAATTCTCATTATCTCGAAGTTGACCGGACTGAGCAAAATATATCGACATATCCGAACTTCGAGATAAAAATTCGCCAAATTTTGCAACCATTCTCGAAAAAACAGAATCGCTTAAAAAATACCGACTTTACTTTACTTCCAGGTTTTCATAAATCGCGCACTTTCTAATAATGAAATGCGCATGCGTTGTTACTAAAAACAAATATATCGCATACGTATACATATGACACAATTTCCGGTACACAACATTTATTTTGCTAATCATTGCCAATACACATCAGTGAATAAGCGTTACATCTAAATGTCAACACTAGCAGTCTTTTCTGACGATGTTATTATTCAATCGCAAAATGCAAGACCCGCGTTTCGACCCCAAAAAACGACAAACCTAGACATGTCGGCCACAAACAAATTCAGCTCAAGTCGAATCAAATCGGTGTTAAGAAATGTCAAGTTCAATTGATTGATTGCCACGCCGTTTATTTCATCCTCATGTTAAAGTGATCCGATATCACATTGATTAATTGGTTAATTATGGTTTCAGTGCATTAATTTAACATGTTTTTGCAACGTTTAACACATTTTAGCGGCAAAGTTTTTGATTTCTATAGACGTGTGAAAACTTACCTGAGATAATCTCTCTGAATCAGACTTGGCGGTGCCAGGTGCTTATTTTTCACATCGAGTTATCAGAATACAAAAATGATGGAAACATGCTATCGGGACTCGACTTCCACCTCGTTATAACCGAAATATCGACATTTCCGATATCGACTTATAAGGAGTAAAATACATGATCTATATAGGGAATTCGGCCGGGAACTCGGGCGTATAGCGAGATAAGCAGGGATATCGAGATAAGCGACATCGAGATAAAGAGAATCAGCTGTATATGTACCCATCCTGCAGCATAAAGTGTTAGCTGATATATAGAATACCAGGCAAGTCAAAATCTCTTTTGATACGAATGCTGGTGTAACGTTATGGTAGACTTACATCCTTCCATTGCTTGTTGAGTTCACCGTAGTCTTTGTTCTTCACAATCGTTGTCAATTTATCCACATCTGAAAATAAGTCATGTTGGTATACACAAATAATTCAACTCAAAATGATTTCCACGATCCTGAGGATTGGTGACCATTTCCATTGGTGCCGAGTAGGCTCATCTGTAGCCTATTTCACCAACATTGCAAAGTATACTTATCTAGCAAAGTATACTTTGAGGGAGAAATTTTCAATTTTAGGATAAATTTATTAATTTTTTATTATACTGAAGTTATTACATTATCACAGCCAAAATGGCTGTGATGTAATAAATTCAGAAAAATAATTCTGCATTCTTTTAATCATCAAATATATGCAGTCGTTAGTTCTATATGAAATAATGCATTTCAGGAAAAATAAATGATTACTCCCTGGACACATGGCAAGAGGTCTTATATGTGGCTGTGACCGAAAAATAGAAAGTAAAAGTGAATGGGTTTTAACGTCCCATCAACAGCTAGGGTCATATAGAGACGGGACACAGTTTAAAGTCTCATCTGACAGACCAGTGGGATGGAAATACTATGAAAGAATTTTTGATGCCTAAGGCGAAGTTTGAACCCAAATGATTGGAAGTCAGGTATTTTAACCCCTATGCCACAATCCATCCTTGGCTGTGACCGAAGAAATGGGGGTTATGGGTTATGCGACCAGTGTAGATCCAGATCAGCCTGTGACTCCGCACAGGCTGATCAGGATCTGCACTGTTTGTCATTCCATTAAATGAAACACCCAGCATGCTTCTAACAAGAAATAACAATTGTTATCAGCCTACAGGAGTGTGCTATTTGATCAGGAGCGACACTGGTAACAAATCCCATAAGCCCCATTTCTCCAGTCACGGTCACATCAACCCATTTCATGCCCGATACCAATTACATGTCTCTGAATGTACAAATATTTTTTTTCTTGTTCCTTCATTTCTCAATGAAAGCATATGTTGTTACCACTCATTTGACCCATCTCAGCGAGACAGCTCAAATGAGAGGCAGGGATTCCGCTGGCCATCGCCACTTTCGCAATTGGCGATAAAAAATTACAATTTTCGAAAAAAAAAGTGGCGATTTTTTCATTTTCCCCAGCGGAATCCCTGGAGAGGTAACATTATCTACGTTTGTTGAGAAACAAAGAATACGGAGAACAAATTGTTGGTAAATGTTTTAACCTGTGAATCAGTATTCATGAATGAAATGGAGTACGTAACAGACTCCAGAAAGGTTGCAAAAAGTGAAACAGTGAAAGTGAATGGGTTTAACGTCCCAACAACAGCTAAGGTCATATAGAGATGAGACCACAGTTTAAAGTCTCATCCGACAGACCAGTGGGATATAAATACAGTCAAACCTGTGTATAAAGACCAGCCATGGGAAGTGAATAATCTGGTCTTTGTTCACAGGTGGTCTTTATTCACAGGGTCATTTATATAGTAATTGTGCCATTGGGACAACACAATTGTGGCCTTTACAGCCAGGTGATTGCTATTCGGAGGTGGTCTTTAGCACAGGTTCGACTGTACTATGTTAGTATTTTTCACGCCTAGGGCAAGGTTTGAACCCACAACCTCCGGTATTGAAGTCCAATGCCATATATTCCCTAGGCCACGGCAAAAAAAAACACAATATGGGACTTAATTGTTCATTTGTTTTGAGCGATGTTCCCCTATCCATGAAATGTTAATTTGATGTTATGGTACTGATATGGATGTAAAAAGTCACACACAAATCAGTGACACTGATGGATGTACTCCTCAAAAACTTCAAAGCAAAAATAAAACTTCAACGCAAACTGTTAAGAAAGGAATTTGACCTTGACATAATGAAAATATGGATGATGACTAATAAACATATGAAGTTTAAAGGCAATCCGACTTATGGTTACATAGATACTAGGTACCCAACAACTTCAACTGGACGGACGTTCTTAAAAATCGTGTTTATGTGTCTACGAGCCCCAATATGCCCCTCCAGTGACCTTGACCTTGGGTGTTCGTGCGTGGGTTGTATGCGAAACAAAGCAGCATCCCTAGACAGACATTGTGGGCAAATATTATTGAAATTGGTGAAGGAGTTAATGATTTATTGAGAAAAACTTAGCCACATTTGCCTTACAAACAAGATGAAATACGTCCCCAGTGACCTTGACCTTGGGTGTTCAGGCATGAGTCGTATACGAAACAAAGCACCATCCCTAGACAGACATTGTGGGCAAATATTATTGAAATTGGTGAAGGAGTTAAGGAGTTATTGAAAATGATGCCCTTATTAGCTTTATGTTTTGTTATTATCCCCGCGCTGATACATGTAGGCAAAACAATGTACATACGTTTATAGTAACACCTTTTATTTTTCAATAAATTATGTACCCTCCACCGATTTTGATAATATTTGGCCACAATGTGTGTCTAGGGATGTTTCTTTGTTTTGCATACGACTCATGTCCGACCGCCCAAGTTCAAGGTCACTGTGACTTATGTTCACCTTATTTGTAAGGCAAATGTGTGAAGGTTGTCAAGGTTGCCAGCGAGGGGATTAGCTTAGTGATAATGATGACCTGTGTGTTTCACAAAATTTATTTCATGAGACACGATAGAAGTCAATAAGGGAGATCTGGGGCCAGTTTAACTAAACTTTGTACGACTAAAATGTTCGTAAGTGCAAATTTAGGTTTGTCTGGAAATTTCAATTGATGGATTTACATTTATTGAACACAGGCTGCATATGCAGCCTGTGTTCAATAAATGTAAATCCAATAATTGTTTAAAGAAAGCATTGTTAATGTAAAATGTACAGACTATCATAATTGTGCACTTTAGTGAAGCGGCCCTCTGTAATCTATATACATGTATATGTTTATCCAAGCTGTAAGCTGTAATACAATGCACATGGCTCATATCAGGACTCGGGTCACAAAAAAACCAGGATGTTGCAGTCACGAAATTGGGTGCATTAATAAGTAATGCAATATGACCAAATTCTAATACAACCAAACTGGGTTTATGTCACTTTAGTATATCTACTTGGGTATGGCAGTTAAACATTATCCTCCGGTCAGTCTATAACCACTGAGGATAACGATTAGCTGCCGGACTTACGCTGTTTTGGTGATTTTTTATATTATTTGCCTGTACAGCAAACAGTGTAGAGCCTTATCAGACTGCTGAGGTAGACCCGCTCTTAGTATTCAGTGACTGGAACAGTCATACACTTTGTTGGATCAGGTCTCATACATTAACCGAGTGAATTATTATGATGATAACTGATACGGCAATTACTGTTGGGATAGGTTTCACAAGTCAAATAAGACGATTTTGTAGCTAAGAAGATGTTTGATGTTTATGAAAAATATTTACAGAAACTGCGATATTTTCTATGAATGACGTCAAAAGTCGACAAAATTTAGAATTCCACATTTGCTGTGAACATTTTCTCGATCAGCAATCATATACTTTGTAAATATTTTTCCTAAGTATTCCACATCTTTTTACGTACAAAATCAAATGGCTTGTCTCTTAAAAATGTGTTAACCCTTTCCCTGATAGAAACGAGTTTTCACGCCTCTGCAGAAGATGTCTTTAGAAAACATTGTGGGAAAAGGAGAAATTGCTTGTAACAAGCAATTTCTCCTTTTCCCACAATGTTTTCTACTCTATCAGATAATTTAACCATCATTTGACCCAGCATTTGATTATTTTATTCAGATGTTTTCAATTTGGAAGAGTCGAAATATCGCAAAACAGGTTAAGGGTTAAATAGAGACGTGTAAATTTTAAAGCAGGTATGCATGGTTTGAAACATGTATGATGATACACTGAATAGAAAGAGATGTCATAAAATAACAAAGCTCGCCTTGTACGAATCATGTGAAGTAAACTGGCAACCTCAGTCATCAAGTGAAATTAACCCGTTCAACATCACAGGCCTGTATAGCACAGGCTGAAGTAAAACATTCTTCACTCCCTCCTATACAGGTTACTATGTATAGTAGGGAGTGAAGAATTTGTTTAAGCTTATTTTTTTTCACTTATTAATGCTTTTAGGTATATTCAATGTATTTATAGACCTCGGTCCGTAACTTTAACCTGCGCTGTATAGTGGTATTGGCAAAAAGTGTAGATCCAGATGAGCCGGCTCGTGCCGAGCCGTCTCACCAGGATCTGCACTTTTTGCAAGTAATTTTCATATTTTTGAGAACTTAAACACCCCATTTTTCATATATGGACTAGTCTGACTATCATTTTGTGACAATTGGATTGGTTGCAAAATTAACATATTAAAATCCATTCCACTTACTTAGGGGTGAAAGGGTTAAGTGTCCTTGACCGTTGGTGTTGAGAGGAGAAGGTTGGCATAAGCAAGAATGCATCATACCCACACTCGTTGATGGCCAATATTTGCAAAATCTGGCTATGACACATTTCCTTAAAACACACAAGATGAAAGTAAGTCCTCACTGACCTTGGCAGTTGGGTTTTGGATGTGGGGTGCATGCTGTTTATTTTCTTTTTTCCATTTTTATCATCAAAAACATGCTTTGACAGCACTTTAGAATAATTTACAACATTCTTTGACAGCACTTTAGAATCATTTCCATTGGAAATGATTCTGAAGTGCTGTCAAATCATGTTTTTATTGAGAAATAAGGCAAGATATAAAGGTAACAGTAGACGACAATTGTTGTGTGTAGCGGTCTAAGGGTTAATTATGAGCTTGGGTTTTTGGAACATGGTGTGCATTCGCAACAATTAAGCATGGTTGATCCATATAAATAAACTGTGAAACAGTGCAGGTGTTTGTTTGGTCATTGTTTTAGAAATATGAGCTGTGGTAAGGAAGTTAATGACAATTATAAAGCAATAATCTGAAACATTTGTTTAACCTTTTAAACCCTAAATAACTGGAATGGACTGTAATATGTTAATTTAAGGACCAATCCAAAATCACAAAATGATTTACAAACTAGTCTATTTATAAGAAGGTGTTTTTTAACTGAAAAATATAACAACAGCTGTAGGAGAACAGCATAGCTCGACTACGAGGGTTGTCGATGTACACATAGCTTGACAAACAAGGTGGCATGCGGCCTGCATAAGGTTGACTAAAAACCTTAACCAAGGGAAATTAAGTACGTAATTCAAGGTTAAATGTAGGTCAATGTCAGATATAGGTCAGGGGTTATTGATGTACATCACTAGGAGATGAAGTTTTCCAAGGATGGTTGCATGCTGTAGGCCCAGGAGTATTCCATATACAAGCTTGATAGTGCAGGAACCATATTGTAATAAGTGGCCTATTTAGTGATTCCGTTCACGCATTAGTGTATATACCTAAAACCTATATAAGTGGGTAGAGGGGTACTCTGGGGATATGGAATGCCCGGTTTTAGTTCTGGATATGTGCATGCATTACCGAGTTATGGCCAATTGTATGCGTCCGGGTGTCGACGAGATTCGCGACATTTTAAAAATCACTAATATATGCCACAGTAATCATTGTTTGGTATCCTATTGACGGCAATCACCCACTGCATGCATCCCAGAGTATTAAATATCCCTATCTAAACATTCCCCTCTTCCAGACAAATAAAACAGCAAAAATCACCCCAAAATTCATTTCGGGTTAGCTTCCGCGGACTCGTAATCATGTCCATAACTCCAAAAGTAGAACACCCACAGCCAAGTTTGATATATCAAAATCATCTCCAAAACCGGGCATTCCATATCCCCAGAGTACCTCTATCAACTTATATAGGTTTTAGGTATATACACTAATATATATAGGAACAGGACTGTTTGTACACCACATATGACAAGATCCAAACAATTGATTGAATATCTGCACGATGCTGGGAACAGCATAAGTTACGTACTATCAACCGAATGGATTCATCAATTGCTCAAGCACAATTGTCACGGTTTGAGAAAAACGACAACAAGTTCATCCCAGAGAATTTAGTTCCTGGAAAATTCATACATTTTGCTGCTGATAACTTCGATATGCAGGAAGAGACTCTGGATGGAAAGGGCACTCTGCATGTCACACAGATGGCTGTATTCCAGCGAGGCCCACAGAATGACATAAACCGTGCTGACACAACTATCGGCAGAAGCACAACTCTTGGCAGTGTCCCTCCAGAGTTTCATCACATCACACCTGCTGAAGCTCCTCCCAAGCATATTCCTCCACACTTCACACAACCTGTGACTACAAAGAGCTTGGAATGTCCATCTTCCCGAGCAGCCGACTGCAAAAGGACTGACCTTGCCTGGGTACTTAGTAGAATGGAGTCTTGCGAGACTCAGAACATTCCAGCATGGACTGGCTTCAACCAGTTATTAGCACTATCCACTGACCACAGTGGGATATCTACCCATCATTCCAGCGCCTGTCCACGAACTCGATACAGTGATGACGTTCCTACTGAGAAGCAAGGCAATCACCTTGAAGCATGGCCAAACAACAATCGTCATTACATTGGACCAGGCGCTGTATCACAAGGCCAAGTAATTGGTATGGCTCCATCCAGTGAAGTTGTGTAATGTTCTTGTCCTGCTTGGCGACTTCCATGCAGAAATGAACTATCTCGGTGTTATTGGATCTCACTTTGCCCAATCTGGTCTCGCCGACATCTGGGTGTCGCACAGAAAATCCTGCAAGGCAAATCTTGGAACCGTGCTGTCCGTGCCCATAAGCTAACAATGGAAGCCATGTGGAGAACACTATACAAGAGTTTTAAAACTTGGCACAATAACAAAGAGAAGCACAGCATCGAAGACCTCAAACAGTACACAACTTCAGTGGCAACCCACTTTGGAGAAAAGGACCACGAGCAAAAACTAGAAGCAGTGAGAATTAACCTTGTCGGCCATGTTGATGGTTTGGCAAATGATCTGGACGAGTTCTTCAAAGAGAATGCTGACACTTCCACACTGATATTCTGGAAGCAGTACATTGACATGGTGGAGACTCTACTCCTATTCATCCGAGCAGACCGAGAAGGTGACTGGACTCTTCATCTTTCGGCATTCAAAGACATGCTGTCACTTATGGTGAAACTTTGTGGTAAAATAATCCAATGGATCGTTCAACCAAGTCGCCACTGACCAGGTGCTCGAGCACATCAACAAGCAGTGCAAAGTGGCTAGAGGTCTTGTAGGCTTAACAAGGATCCGGAGCGCTATGAATAGATGGATGATTACCTTCAGTGACCGAGCGCGGCTGTCCAAGGACATTAAACAGATGGTGCGATCAAAATGTAGTGACTCCAAATCCCATGGTGATACTGGTACCCAGAGAATGAAGCGAGATGAGGCTGATGTACGTAAGCTTGAGGAGCAAATTCAGCGGTTCAATCCATTCAATCGTCAAGGAGAGGAACTTGTCTGCATTTCAACTAATGACGTAGCTCGGGATGACATCAGGCAGGATTTACTCACAGCTCCAAAACGTGGCAAAGAACTGCTCACTGACTTCATGGCGAAACGATTGCTCCCAAATGCGCCTGAAACTCTTCATGATCCGATCAGCAAAAATAAGTCAAAGACGTTTGCCAATCTGAATGCTGTGAATGTACTTACTCCTGCTGGAAAAAGTAAAACAATCAGGGCCGATCGAGATCTGTTCCGCAGATTACTGAGTGCAGCAAGCAGTGGTCGCAACATAGATCTGACAGGTTTGTTACAGCACGAGCTGTCTCCAGTTCCACTGTCCGTTCCACTGTCCATTGCAACATCGGATCAGGCATTACGACCCACAGAAAAGGCAGTTCTCTATTATTTGCTGTGCGACAAATACACGAAGGACACTCTTCCAGAAACAGACGAAAGGACATGTGTGGTTGTTGATGGTATGGCGACTGTCCAAGCATTGGGAAAGCCTTCTGGTGCGTCTACTTTCGGTGATTTAGCCGATAGTTTTTGTGATAGAGTCTTCTGCCACTTGAAAGGCTCTCAGACACGATTGGACGTCGTGTTTGATGACTATCGGAAAACGTCTATGAAGGGCCAGAACACAGAACAGGGTTCACAGAACGACGAAACGACGAAAGATACGTCGAATCATAGACGGACGTGATGTGCCACTACCTTCTGTCTGGCTGTCCTTCATATCAATGGAAGAGAACAAAGTGAACCTTATTCATTTCTTGCGGGATCAACTGCTACTGAAGGCACACAACCTACCAGCACATCACAAAGTTGTAGTGTCAGGGGGAGATGAATTCCCTGCAGCCTCTTCTACTGGACGCAATGTGGAACATCTAAACTCTACCCACGAAGAAGCTGACACCAAAATCGTTCTATATGCTGCAGATGCTAATGCACTGAACTTCCACAGAGTGGTTGTCTGCGCCAGAGACACAGACATCCTCCTGCTCCTACTGTACCATGATACTGCACAAGAAGTCTGGATGAGTAGTGGTACAGCCAAAGCGAAGCAGTTCATCCCCGTGAGTACTGTGCGTTCAAGCTTAGAGCCAGAAGTTGTCACCAATATTCTGGGGCTTCATGCTCTAACGGGATCAGACTCCACTAGTCAGTTCTCTGGTCATGGCAAGCGTACTGCCTGGAACACTTACATAAAGTACCCTCAGCTACTCAAGGATCTTGGGCGTCATATCAGCCTGGACACAACAAACATCGAGATCTTTGTCATAAAGATGTATAGTTCTACAGAAACAACTACTTCTATCAATTGCCTTCATGTAGATTTGTTCCATCGCATCAGTGACCCAGAAAGACTCCCACCCACTCAGGATTCCTTGAAGCTGCACATTCAATGTTGTAACTTCCAAGCCATGGTGTGGATCAAGGCCGCAGTGGCCAAACTGACTCTTCCACGACCAGAGGACAGTGGATGGGAATTCGATGAGACAACGATCTTGCGGCCACAACTGATGACGCTGGCAGCTGTACCCTCAGCATGTACAGAACTGTTGACATGCGGCTGTAGGACAAAATGTGGAACGCCTCGATGTACATGCAGAAAATACAAGCTGTCATGTAGCGCAGCATGTGGGTGCCAACAACAGTGCCTCAACAGCCGTCATTTGCAGGACGAGGATGAGTCGGAGGACGATTAGAGCAATTAAATTTTGGACTATAGCGTTATTACAAGAATTGAAGTTATATGAATGATTGTCTTTTTATGTCTTTTTAGTTTGATTATCATGATAATAATATCACCTGTGTTTGAATTTAATTTCTTCAGAGTTCACTATAAACAATGGCACACCACAACAGTGTTGATGTAATAAAATGTATTTAACTTTACACAGTACTGAGAAAATAAAGGGGTAACCTTATATATCGGTGTATGAGAGTACGTTTCGTATGGTTATTGTATGAATGTTTGGTATTATTTTCAAGGCTAATGATTGGAGATGATTTTGATATATCAAACTTGGCTGTGGGTGTTCTACTTTTGGAGTTATGGACATGATTACGAGTCCGCGGAAGCTAACCCGAAATGAATTTTGGGGTGATTTTTGCTGTTTTATTTGTCTGAAAGAGTGGAAAGTTTAGATAGGGATATTTAAGACTATGGGATGCATGCAGTGGGTGATTGTCGTCAATATGATACCAAACAATGATTACTGTGGCAAATATTAGTGTCTATAGGTGTATTTTAATGATTTTTAAAATGTCGCGAATCGCGTCAACACCCGGACGCATACAATTGGCCATAAATCGGTAATGCACACATATCCAGAACTAAAACCGGGCATTCCATATCCCCAGAGTACCCCTCTACCCACTTATATAGGTTTTAGGTATATACACTAATGCGTGAACAGAATTTACAAAATGGACCTCTGGTTCCTGCACTATGACTAAAAACCTTAACCAAGGGGAAATAACTAAGTAATCCAATGATAAAAGTAGGTCAAGGTCAAATATAGGTCAGGGATTAATGATGTACATCACTAGGAGATGAAGTTGTCCAAGTATGGTTGGTGTAGGGCCAGGAGTATACCATCTACAAGCTTGACTAAAAACCGTAACCAAAGAGAATTAACTAAGTAATTCAAGAGGAAATGTAGGTCACGGTCAAATATAGATCAGGGGTTATTGATGTACATCACTATGAGAAAAGGTTGTCCAAGTACGGTGTATGTATGCACAATAGTATTCTATGTACAAGCTTGAGTAAAAACCTTAAACAAGGTTGACTAAAAACCTTAACAATTGGAATAAATAAGTAATCTGAATAGGAAATTTTTTCATTACAATATATCTATGTACAACACTTGAGTAAAAACCTTAAACAAGGTTGACTAAAAACCTTAACCAAGGGGAATTAACTAAGTAATTCAAGAGGAAATGTAGGTCAAGGTCAAATATAGATCAGGGGTTATTGATGTATATCACTAGGAGATGAAGTTGTCAAAGTATGGTGGGTGTAGGGCCAGTAGTATTCCATATACAAGCTTGACTAAAAAACTGAACCAAGGGGAATTAAGTAAGTAATTCAAGAGGAAATGTAGGTCAAGGTCAAATATAGATCAGGGGTTATTGATGTACATCCCTATGAGAAAAGGTTTTCCAAGTATGGTGTCTGTATGCACAATAGTATTCCATGTACAAGCTTGACTAAAAACCTTAACCAAGGTTGACTAAAAACCTTAACCAATGGCAATTAACTAAGTAATTCAAGAGGAAATGTAGGTCAATGTCAAATATAGATCAGGGGTTATTGATGTACATCACTAGGAGATGAAGTTGTCCAAGTATGGTGGGTGTAGGGAAAGTAGTATTCCATATACAAGCTTGACTAAAAACCTGAACCAAGGGGAATTAAGTAAGTAACTCAAGAGGAAATGTAGGTCAAGGTCAAATATAGATCAAGGGTTATTGATGTACATCCCTATGATAAAAGGTTGTCCAAGTATGGTGTCTGTATGCACAATAGTATTCCATGTACAAGCTTGACTAAAAACCTTAACCAAGGTTGACTAAAAACCTTAACCAAGTAATTCAAGAGGAAATGTAGGTCAAGGTCAAATATAGATCAGGGGTTATTGATGTACATCACTAGGAGATGAAGTTGTCCAAGTATGGTGGCTGTAGGGCCAGTAGTATTCCATATACAAGCTTGACTAAAAACCTTAACCAAGGCGTGACGGTGACTTCGAATAGTCGAGCTAAAAATTAGTTGCAAAAAGTGCCAAATTTTAAGAGGTCTGTAGTATTGAAATGGTTAATACCCAGCCACGGTGACACAATTAAGACACAATTACTCAGTGACCTTGAGCTTGTGCGTTTGGATGTTTGCATGTACAACACAACATCATCCCTATAGACAGACACCGTTGCCAATTATTAACGAAATTGGTCAAACTTTAGAAAAGTTATTGCGCAAAAAAGCAGCCTGTTACTAATGTACATACATGGACTATCGCTATATACCCCAGGGGCGGATCCAGCATTTGGGGAATGGGGTGGGGGGTTGTCTAGTTGCAAAGGTAACTCTTACAATCTACTCCCATACCGTCCTTAGCTAGCTACGGACGGTACGAGAGTTATTGCAAGGTTACCGTTAGCAACTAGGGGGTTGTCCTATTTTTGAGCTCTTCGAAATACACTTTCCTGTGTTTTATGGCATTTAAATTCAGACTCCAACTGGTGGTAAACTGTGATCTATGTAAACTCTGTAGCTGAACGGTGTAACTCCGGAACCCCCCCCCCCCTCTAGATCTGCCCCTGTACCATATATATCCTATATACCCTCATACCTAACAGTTAGAAGAACATTACATTGTCTTTCTTGCATGTGACATGTCTTTAGTCATAATGTACAGTATGTGAGTACATGTATTATGAAAATATGACACAAGGTTTACGACTTATGGACCTAAATCAAAAAGGCACACATATTTTCACATGGAGACATGTTGTAATGTATGCATGGATGTGTGAATAATCATAAAATTATAAATGACAGCACATCATAAAACAAATGTAGGACAAAAAAAACTTGGACATAAACACCATCGTGTGAAAATGACCACATGGACATACCTTTGATGATCATGCAGGTCGTTATAAGTTTATAACTTCTTAGACCCCTCGTATTTGTACTTATTAATATCGTTTATAACCCCCTTCATGATTTTTACAAGGTGGACAAAACCCCCTTCATGTTTTTTACGAGGTGGACATAAGCCCCTTCTCGGTTTAATCCCCTTCATCATTTTTGCAAGTTCGGAAAAAAAAACCCTCATGATTTCTACAATGAAAACCATTAATTTCTGTGATGAATAAAACATTTGTTTGCTGTTTATTATTAATATTATTACTATATTATGTTACTAAACTTTCACTTTTCGATGAAGGAAATAGAAGTTATAACAGATATCTCTGATGTTAAGTTTTATAAAGAGACTATATAAGTAGTTGACCTTGACCTTGGGATCAGCGGGGGTTGGACGGTTGTGGATTTGGCACAGCATGGTAGTAGAGCCTTATAGGAATGCATGTGTGAAATATTAAGCATTTTAGATGAAGTTATAACATATTTCTCTGATGTTAAGTTTAGTGACGGACGGACGGACGACCTGACTCCAGTATACCCCCCACAACTCATTGCGTGGGGTATACAAAAGTTAAAAAAATTGATGCCATATATACTACTATATGTATACATGTAGAAACAATAATAGACCAACCAAGACACACTAAAAACACCCGACCTGTGAATGAGCTTGTCACCTGTGTCGTCTCAAATCAGCCGAAATATCTGTATAGTAGGAAATACAGTCCAACAAGATTTGATATCCAGTTGGCAAAACATTAGCGATTCCTATAAAAAATCTATAGACAAATACATGTATCAGGCTACACGTAACTAGTAAGTCTAAGGGCTGGTCTGGAGCTACACTGGGTAAACACAATGCCATTTTTGTTGTGACTGCATGGTCACATGCATATGTACTTGTAGCCATAACTTACCAGCTAATCTCGCACTCAAACATCACACAGTGAAATTAACAGATTACAGCCACCCAGTGTAAACACCTTTTCACTGGCCAGGTATGAGTAATTGCCATTGTACAGGTAGATAACAGGTGTGCTAAATTTAATCAATACACAATCGACAACCACCATGTATTGTTTACACACTGGAACAGTCCATTTGCTGCAAATTTGAATATGAAAACTCCACCCAATATTATTGTTTGTTTATGCGTCGGAACTACAATAGTATGTGACGTGCCATACTTACTGAATGGTGTATTGGAGTCATAAAAGTTGTTTGGCATCACGGTTTCTAGGAAGTTGTGGTAGAGCTTGAATATCGGCTCCATCCCACGCTCCAGCGGCGACTGCTCCTCCTCAGCGGTGTCATCGGCCGCCTGTGTGTCTGTCGAGGACGTCTCATTTTGTCCATTACAATAACTGATTGCCACCAGAACAAGTAAACATAAACGGAGTCGAAGTGACACCATAGTATTAACGATTGGAGTAAATAGTACAACTAATAATAAACAAAATTTAAAATAAATCCATTAAACGTGTAAAATCTAGTGTATAAATATTATACGTAAACGCTTCCTGTTCGTGAACTGATTGTCGCACCTGTATGACCCCTGACCTGTTACAATTGGCATACGTCGGTTTTGTACCTAAATGAGGCCCTACTATCGCGGTCACGTAAGTAACCTAAAGTAAAGTATGGACCTTGATCTGATAAAAATAACCCTTATTTGATTGTGCAAGCTTTTTTTTTTTTTACAAAATCAGACAGCTTCTCCAAAAAAACACAACACGAAATCTGGAATCCTGAAAGAACCCCTGAATCCGCCACTGTTTAATTATTTGACATACTTTGTGAATTTACATATTTCTATAAACTGTCTTAATTGGAGTTTGAATATGTCAATCAGTATATGGTCCTAAGTGGGGGATTTCATAGGCGGCGGAACGGGGAAATTATTGAGGGTGCGGGTGGTGGGCCAATCATTGATGCTGCTAGGGGGTCATGTGGCATGCTCTCCCGGAAATTTTTGAAATCTATGAGGCGTGAAACGCCATTTCCTGCATGATCAGGGCCCAGTCTTGAGTTCCTAAAGGGCCCGATGTTGCTAGGAGGTCCGGGGTCATGCTTCCCCTGAAATTTTTGAAATCTAAGAGGTGTGAAACGCCATTTCCTGCATTCACAGCAAGTTTGAGGATGACAAAATTTGCTTTATTACAGAATTATTGAGGGGGCCAGGCCCCCCAACAAAATTATTGGGCGGGGGAGGGCCTCCCCGGCCCCCACTTCCGCCGCCCCTGAATTTTTCTTACCTGATTTAGTGCACCCTATCCAAATAGCAGCTATATAGTGTCCGTGACGTACTATACCCACCGTGTTATACATCATTCCTGGGTCTAAGTGATGAAATTATATCGAACATATGTTTTAACTATAAATATTGTCTTTAGTAACCAAGGACGTAATGGCTAAGTGGTGTCTAAGTCTATATGGAGGAACCTATAAATCTAAATGCACATTTCGCAGCCTCTTAATAATTTAGATTATGATAAATACAGGATTTTCAAACGAGTTTCCATTTGATACGAGATTTATGGAATGGAACGGGCACAATGTATGCAGAGGCTCGGTGCATAACTTGCTGACGAGTATGCCATATTATAATTATATTCCTGTTGTTTGTAGATATACTTCGTATTACCACACGGGAAAACATTCTAACAATTACAGTAATTTTACTGAGTCACTGACGTTTCTACTGACGTTTAAACCACGATGACGTTAACTAACGCAAAAACATAATTTCTTTGTCGCGGGACCGCTATATACTGATGACCGGCAACAGATAATGGGCAATGTGCGTGTATAAAAAAACACTAGTATTCGTTGTGTAGGAACTGTCGTTGTGGGAGCCTATGAACTGTTGTTGTGGCAGCCAAAACAAACATTACTGCATGCCGAAACGGTCAAAATAACTGCAGGTGTTCTCTGAATATAGCGACTATTATGACGTTCTAATCTTCTGATCACCATCTGAGTTGCACCTTGTCTGGAACCTCTCTAAGACGAACAACGTAGTACTTTTGCAATCATAGTTTATTGGCACGCAATCGGATCGTATAGTGGAATTAGCCTACATATCAGAGTCCCGTTTTGGCACCCCAGAGAAACTGCTAATATACCTATGGCGTTGCGACAAAATAAGTATTCTTAAATTTTCGACGATTGAAACTATATCTTGTATATGGGGAATCGATTAACATTATGTTTTGTCCATAGTGTGCATCATGGTTCTTCTGTTGGTAACGAGCTACCTTAGTTGGAAATTATATGATCCTTATGTTGTCATGACGCTTTATACATAATTTAAATATACTGATTACAATATTGTTTTTATTTTTTCCACGTGGAAGAACAAATGGTGAGTGTCAGCTATAATTGGAGTCCATGTTTTATTGCCTGGAACTAAATTTTACGAACATATTAAAATGTACAAACAACACAGAACATTGATGTTTGCGTAATAAATGCACGGAATTGGACTAAGGATGATATTCATGCTGTTTTAAATACAGTCTACATTGATTACAGTCTACATTCGGTATGAAATAATTTACCTGTGACTGGATAAATGGGGCTTATGTGAGTTGTGACCAATGTAGCTCCTGATCAAATAGCACACTTCTGTAGCCTGATAGCGATCTATATTGCGTATTAGAAGCATGCCAGGAGTTACATTGATGGAATGACAACAATGTTGATCCTGATGATATCAGACTGTGCGGATGCACAGGCTCATCTGGATCTATACTGGTCGCAAACACATAAGCCACATTTCTCATCTCCATGCACTGCCACATATAAAAAATCAAAGTACTGAAAGTACTGAATGGCGGGAGACAAGTAGCCGCTTGTGAATTTGCATACTCAGAAATTCCTTGTTAGAAATATATTCGATGTTGATTATTGGATGTACAATCTGCAAATTTGGAGAACTTGATCAGTTACTGGTGTGTGTAAAATACAGCCTGCTCTAAACAAATAAACCGTTTTACGAGGTATATTGCAGACGTATTTATTGGGGTAGAACCCAGAATTGAAGTGGTGATATACGCCTTTATACGGATATGGTGAGAGGTGCCCTCTGCCAAAAAATTTGTGCGTTCAAAAAATATTTTTGGCAGCATAGGTTTTTCTTAATGTGAAGAAAAAAAACGGGGACATTTTCATATTTTTGGTATGCTTATTTGGCCAAAATCAATCGGCACTTTGCAGAATAGGGATACAAACCGAGTAATCCAAATTGCATACCCAACAGGAACTCTGGAGGTGTGACATAATATTATGTGAAATCTTTTCAAAATTATGACTGGGCGTAGGCCTACATACGTGTATGCGTAAATAATACACTCGTGTCCGTCGGCGTCCGTGCAAGCAACTCGTTCGCTACGCTCACTCGTTGCTTACGCGGAAGCTGACGCACACTCGTGTATTATTTCCTGCTATTCAAAATGTACGATGGAATATCCTCTATATATTCGATAGTGTGTGGTCAGATACCGTTCTACATATTTACTTAGTTCAGCACTCCGTGTATCGGCTGGTATATTTCTGATTATTTTATACGAAGAGCTTATTCAAGGTTCGCTACGCTCACTCGTTGCTTACACGGAAGCCGACGCACACTCGTGTATTATTTCCTGCTATTCAAAATGTACGATGGAATATCCTCTATATATTCGATAGTGTGTGGTCAGATACCGTTCTACATATTTACTTAGTTCAGCACTCCGTGTGTCGGCTGGTATATTTCTGATTATTTTATACGAAGAGCTTATTCAAGGTTAGGGATCACGTGGTTTCCGAACGGCATGACGTCATATTTTTTAGATGTGTTTACAGTAGATTTCCTTTAATATATTGCTAATGGAATGACATATTTTTTATGAAATATCCCGCAGCAAATGCGGTACAAGTTGCCCTTTATTGTATAGGCGGCTTTAATCTCATAATTATGTCGTTTTGACGAAGAATCGGTTACCGTAACTGTAAATAAAAACTAGAGCACGTGACTGTAAGAAATAAACGGTACTCGATTCGTTGTGAACTTGTTAAGTTATTGTAAAGAACTTTCAGACCACCCATAAAACACATATGCCATCGTATTTGGTGCGCTACATATCATCAAAATCCGTCCGTTTGTTAGGAAGATTTTAATGAAAATGTACTGTAAAAATGACGTCACAGATTATGTCACGTCGGAAAATCGGGTTCTGAAACCCCGTGATCACACACCTTGTTATTTAAAAAAATGTATGTGTGAGACGGGTACCCCGTTCATGGAGTCACAAACAGAAGAATACGGGGGATAATTACTTGAAATGTGTGGACAAGATGACCCTAAAAATGGTGTGGATACGGAAAGAAGATAAAAAAACATGTCTGATGGTTAGAATTTCAAAATTGCAAGATGCTATTTACACTTTTCAATCAATTAATTACCTAGACGTAGTATATGTGTGTCTACTTTACCAGAGAAAGGAAGAATCACATGGGAATACTGTGAAAATAAACTGAGTTGTAGTATGTAGTAATGAAATTCGCTAGACGTCGGAATTACATTACGCCAAGAATGCTTCCACGTCACGACACTGTCACTTTTAAATAAAGAAAGGCAATTATAGCTCCGTACATGAGCGACAATACCATGTCATTAAAGTTCTTAGACACACATTTTACAGTCTATACCTTATACAACCTTATGCCATGTGACTTTTTTCTCTGTCGAATTAACGGGTGCACTCTCTGGGTGTACGTTGCAAAGAATCCAGGGCCTTTCAAATGCCGTCAATTTAAAACAGCGCAATGCCGGTAAATAGTAAATTTTCCAAAACAGGACTATATACTTCGTAGCATGTGACATGTGGTTCTGTCGATTGAAAAATAAGTATGTACATCCTGGGTTAAATATTAACATTAATTGATAGGCCCTGGTACATGAAAGAAAGGAGTACTATGGCACAATGTGAAAGCTACATGAATGTGATTATCTATCTATCTATCTATACATACATAATGCTTGCACGCCCCTTGCGGGTATTATGAGCATGAGAAAGTGCACGTCGGATGTTTTAGTAGAAGGAAAGGTTGACAAATAAAAACATGTTGGTGGCTAAGAGTAAGAGGAAATAAAGTGATAGTTGGTTAGTGAAGCATGAAAAAGGCAAAAGATAGATAAAAGCAACCGGTTCCGGTCTCCTAGCAATGGGCCAGCTGGCCGACTGCCTGTCTAAATTGAACAGGGTCGGTCATTATGGCAATATTGTGAGGCAAGGAGTTCCAGAGAACAACAGTGTGCGGAAAAAAGGAAAATTTGTAGTAATTTGCAGTGGTATGAATTTGTCTGATGGAGAAAGGGTGCATATTTATTGTCAGTCTCATGGACTGCTGCAGGTACGAGGGCAGTGTGACGGCTACCTGGTGGTGGTAGATTTTGTGGAACATTGCCAATCTTGAGTCAGTACGCCTGTCAGTTAATGTACGCCATCCAAGACTGGTCTGCATGCTGGTCACACTGTCGTATGTAGAATAATTATGCTTAACCCACCGAACTGCCCGTCTCTGAACCATCTCAATTTTATATGTATTGTATTTTGTGTAGGGCGACCACACCGTAGATGCATATTCAAGCTGAGGCCGGACTAAGTTTTATATGCAAGTTCCCTGACTTTCTCATTTTTAGTTTCAATGTTACGTTTTAGAAATCCCAGAGTTCTGTTTGCCGAATTGGTAATACGATTTATGTGAGTGTTCCATGTTAAATTTTGAGAAATGTCAACTCCAAGATATTTTCATCATTTACTGTTGAAAGAATTTGTCTATGAAGTATATAATTATGTTTTATCGGATTTTTGTTTCTTGCAATGTTCATGACTTGGCATTTCAGTGGGTTAAACTCCATATCCCATTAGTTGGTGATATAAATTTAACACACGTTGTCAATATAATGATTTATATTTGTTGTGTTAGGTTAATTATTCTATAATGCAATATGATAATAAAATTACCCACATACCGTATGGAGTGAACATTCTTAAAGTACATAGATATGCCATGATCTGAGGTTAACAACAGAATACACGCAGATTATTAATATTTTGGCGGCCATATTGAATTTTGATGTTCTCTTTCTAAACATTTGCACTTAACTTGAACACCCTTTAGAAAACTTCAAATACAAAAAATGAAACAAAACATAACACCAACCTCTTTGGTTTAGCGAAAGAAAAAGAAATGTATATACTTACTAAGACAATTTGTGACCGATTCGAGAACCCATGCAAGGCCCATCTTATTTCATATTCCGAATACTGCCGACTTATTTTGTTCGGTAGATTCCGTAGCTGTCTCGTGACCTGCGTCAGTAGCTCTACGTCACAGGGATTTTCCCAAATAGATTTCATTGATGAGTCATCCAAAGAAATGAATTCCTGAGTCTAGTCATACTACTACACGTTCCGAGATCGAGCCGCCAGAAAGAGTGTGTTTTGTTTCACCAAAAGGACTTAATCGGATCAAAATCGCTTCATGATATGCGCGATATTATCCATATTTTATAGGTGTAATTTTCAAGATGGCGGATTCTAAACCGCCTGGTGTTGGCCAAGGTGGGTACTCCCGCATACGGAAACCTACTTTCTGTCACACTATTTTTGGATTCTATGAGTCATGTCATAGTGTGTCACTAAAAGTCGTTGTAGTATAGGAAATATACACTTGATTTGTATTGTGTATTACAGCAATTTGATGACGGTTATTGACGAGCTTTTGTCCATGAAAAGCAGCTTTGTGGCAGAACCAGGAAGTGTCCACTGGCCAGCCAACCAGCAGTATCCCGGTGCTGACCATGTAGAACTGTCCAGACCAGTGGTCTAGGCACCCGCTGATGGCACAATGTAGCCACTGGTTGGGGGCAGCTCGACATTGCCCCTGGACACTGCTTGTTTAAACCAGCTCGCTGTCCGCTTCACACTAGGTTACTGTCATATTGGCTAATTCTGCTAGAATTCTGCGCATTGGCTAATGCGCAATTCACGTCAAATTTAGCCTTGCGTACGTCATATGTGGATTTCGGAATACACAAGCTGATTGATTGCTACACTGGCACAATTTTATCACATTCTGATAGTTTGATAACAAGTTATTCCGAATATAGTAAAATTGTGTTGATCCTTAGCGGCAGCACGATTTACCCAAATCTTACCCAAATCTACCCAAATCTTCATTAAAAATAACATTTGTGATTATATTATATACGTTTTCAACAATATATCATTCGCATATCATACAATAAGCACATTTTGACCGAAAATGGGAAGAATAAAGCACATATTTCCGCGGGAAAGCGATTAATATACATGTAGCATTATTATAAAGGGAGACTACCGTGATTGACTCATTAATTATGTCTCGGTTGTCAAACTTTAAGTTGCCATCGATCATGATTTCATATGGCACATATACTAGTCCAACTGTCTAACCGGTCACCTCCATAGTATTGCAATATTTATTTCGCCGAGTACTTATATGCCAACATCTTTTTGAAATAGTTAAAAACAAAGTATAATGCATTGAATTAATGTTTTTATTAGCACAAATGACTTCTGGACATAGTTTAGTTATTGCAATTTAATTTACGGAGATACATTTCAAAACTGACACAGGAAGGCTATATATATATAAATATTCTTAATATTCATCTACAATGACAATAATAAACGATCTTGTATTAAGAACATTGATGAAACTGAACCTCAATATGCATGCAATATATATTTTTAAATTTGTGTATGGCTTGTATATCTTGTCAAATAGCTTGAATGTTTTTCACACCTCTCTGTAGACAAAGCCCAATATTATATTGTATTGACCAGAACACAGTGTATTTTAGTGGGGTAGCTTATGAACAATCGATTATGAACAATATGGGAAACTGTGTAGATCCTGATTAGATTGTGAATGCATATTTCCCCTACAGGTATAGCCTCAACAAGTGGTTATGCACAAAATAGGGAACCGGGTAGACCCTGATCAGACTGTGATTGCAAATTTCCCCTAGAAGGTATAGCCTCAACAAGTGATTGTTATAAGATGGCTACACGTCCTGGCGGGCGACACGCTGCTTGCTTGTATATGGTATACAGTGATTATGTACAAGATGGAAAACGGTGTAGACCCTGATCAGACTGTGATTGCACATTTCCCTAGAGGTATAGCCTCAATAAGTGATTGTTATAAGATGGCTACACGTCCTGGCGGGTGACACGCTGCTTGCTTGTATACGGTATACAGTGATTATGTACAAGATGGAAAACAGTGTAGACCCTGATCAGACTGTGATTGCAAATTTCCCTAGAGCTATAGCCTCAACAAGTGATTATGTACAAAATGGCTACACGTCCTGGCGGGCGAAAATGGCCAGTATACGGTCGGCACTTTCACACTGTCTCCTTGTATGTCAACATTAGAGAGGTTCTGCAGTTTTTAGCCAGGTTTTTTGAGGAAAAAATCCAGGCTATTGGATTGGCGAAAGCCGGGCGGGCGGCGTCCACAATTAATGTTAAGTTTTCGTGTTTGAGTCCATTTCTTTGTTACTGTACCACCTAGGACCACCAAACTTTCACAGCTTCATAATCAAGGGGTGCCCACCACATATTACTATCCAACATGTTACTTTTTTTTTAACTTGACCCATTTTTTCCGCACAGTCGACTTAGCCATTTTCAATGGTAAGTTTTCGCGTTTACAATGTTAATTTTTCGTGTTTAAGTCCATTTCTTTGGTACTGTACCACCTAGGACCACCAAACTTTCACAGCTTCATAACCAAGGGGTGCCTACCACATACAACTATCCAACATGTGACCATTTTTTTACCTTCACCTATTATTTCTACGTAATTGACTTAGCCATTTTCAACGTTAACGTTTTAACGTACGTCTGGTTAAATATTTTGGTTAAAACTTTTTCGTTATACTATATCTCTGCAACTGCTTCGCCCATTACCTTGAAACTTCACATGGGTGTTTATCATCATCCATATTTTCATTCTACCCCCCAACCGTGCGGCCCCTGTGCCCAATGTCAAGGTCAAATTACTTTGAATTTTTTTGTTAAACTTTTTTTGTGTACTATATCTCTGCAACTGCTTCACCCATTACCTTGATACTTCACATGGGTATTTATCATCATTGTCGCACCCGCTTGCAGAAAGCGCGATATCGTCGGCATTTTGGCATACGTCCGTGTGTCCGGTTAAAGTTTTTTCGTTAAAGTTTTTCCATCTACTATATCTATTTTTTTTAGTGTCCATGCCTCGCCCCAAGGCGCGACATGCAGGCCACGGCCATCTAATCTACAAAAAGTGGCTATAATTATGTTATCCAAGTGTCTATGCTTGGAAAAAACCTGGCCTTCGTGGCTTTGCCTCGTTTCTTGTATTGATTTTACTCCTATGGGAATTTAACAAATTAAAAATCATCATTCCCATTCAGCATGTTTAGCCATTATAAAGTGGATTATCTTCCTTGGCTTCCTAGTAGTAAGTTTATCGCGGTACTCTCCCTTTATTTCATATACAAATATTTCCATTTTGCATCAAAACATTGAAATGGGCCCTGGTATGAGCAAATTAATGACATACAATTATGTAAGTACAGTCCAAACATCGTTATTATGATTTGTATAGCTTTATTTATTAACACATATAGTAATTATATGAAGATTTGTGTAGATTTGGGTAAACCGTGCCACCCATCCTTAGACCCTGCTGATGGAAAAGTTGTCTTATTTACTAAATTAACTGTTAAACTAACCTGTCATTTTGTCGCTGGATAGTTCTGCTTCAAGTTTAATATCAATTTTGCTATGCTGATCCAGTATGCTGTTCACACTACCAGATGCACAGCATTAGCAGAAAAATATGTGACGTTGCAAACACACATGTGATGTCATACATCACACAATTTACGTCACTTACTGACGTCAGAACGTTTTGACATTTTACCTGCACTGATGACTTTGAACTGCGTTGAATATTCAGGAAATTTTTACTCAATATGGGGATGATTATCATATTTAAATTTGTTTGGAAAGCCTTAGTGCGCAGAATTAGCCGACACCATTGTACGGGTAGTTGCTGAATCATAATTCTGATAGTCTGCTACAGACGGTGCGGGTGTGTTTTGTAGAATTATCATTTCCGCAACTACACATATAGGTGGCAGTCAGAGTTTCAGTGTCTTGTCATTCACGGATACATACTTGACAGCAATAGCTCGGTGGTACAATCGGTTGTACAGCGAACATTTGTTGAAGGTTCTCAAACGAAAACGAACGGAAACAAAGTGAAAACAATCATTTTGTACATCAATATGCATAGAAATGAATATCTACTATCATGAACTGTTGTCATAGAACGTCTATGATAGCGGATATTATTGTGTTGTTGTTTTTTTTGTACACACAAAATGTTTCATTTTTATACTGGTCTACTCTGTTTTCGTGCATATTAAGCATTCCACAATTCGATGATAAAAAATATATCTAGAACATAACTCAAGACATTGGTTTCCTTCTATAATGTAAAGAATAATTTACTTAATATATATTGAAGGCTTTGTGTGAATTTCAGTCTTTCGAAACAGTTAAAACTGCTCGTGAAGCAAAAACCGAGTGCCGTCAATTAACAGGTGGCTGACTATGCACGGCTCCCAACTATTTAAGCGTCTGTCATTTCTTTAAATCACATGTCGTGTCGTTTACTGATTAGTTATCTGTTTTTTATACAAACACAATGTTTTCGCTGGTTTAAACGTGACCAATTTAATATGGTATCCAAATTTCCATGATTGGTGCAAACATGTGGCGTGTACTATAACCTGTAGCTATTGCCATGATTGGTACCCACATGTGGCGTGTACTATAACCTGTAGCTATTGCCATGATTGGTGCACACTTGTGGCTTGTACTATAACCTGTAGCTATGTCCATGATTGGTGCACGGCGTGAATAACCTGTAGTACTATAAACTGTAAACCTATGCCATGTTTGGTGCACACATGTGTGTACTATACCTTGTAGCTGTTTCCATGATTGGTGCACACATGTGGCGTGTACTGTAGCTATTGCCATGATTGGTGCACACATGTGGCATGTACTATAACCTGTAGCTATTTCCATGATAGGTGCACACATGTGGCGTGTACTATAACCTGTAAGTATTTGCTGATGATTGCATGTTGCCGTGTACTATAACCTGTAGCTGGTCATGATTGGTGACATTTGTTACTATACCTGGGTAGCTGTTTCATAGATGGTGCACACATGTGTGTCTGTAGCTATTGCTGATTTGGTGCAAACCATTTTCCATTGGTGCATGTACTATAACCTGTTAGCACGATTAGGTGCACACATGTGCGTGTCTATAACTGTAGCTTTTTCCATGTTGCTACTATAAAACCTAGTAGCTGATAGGTGCACACATGTGGCGTGTACTATAACTTATAGCTATTGCCACGATAGGTGCACACATGTGACGTGTACTATAACCTATAGCTATTGCCACGATAGGTGCACACATGTGGCGTGCACTATAACCTGTAGTTATTTCCATGAGTGGTGCACACATGTGGCGTGTACTATAACCTGTAGCTATTGTCACGATAGGTGCACACATGTGGCTTGTACTATAACCTGTAGTTATTTCCATGATTGGCGCACACATGTGGCTTGTACTATAACCTGTAGCTATTGCCACGATAGGTGCACACATGTGGCTTGTACTATAACCTGTAGCTCTTGCCACGATAGGTGCCCACATGTGGCTTGTACTATAACGTTTGCTCTTGCCACGTTGCCCATGTGGCTTGTTTACTTATAACCTGTAGCCTCTTTGCCACGATAGGTGCCCCACAAGGTTGGCTGTTTACTATACAAACTGTAGTTATTTCCATGAGTGGTGCACACATGTGGCGTGTACTATAACCTGTAGCTATTGCCACGATAGGTGCACACATGTGGCTTGTACTATAACCTGTAGTTATTTCCATGATTGGTGCACACATGTGGCGTGTACTATAACCTGTAGCTATTGCCACGATAGGTGCACACATGTGGCTTGTACTATAACCTGTAGCTCTTGCCACGATTGGCGCACACATGTGGCATGCACTATAACCTGTAGCTATTTCCATGATTGGCGCACACATGTGGCATGTACTATAACCTGTATCTATTGCCATGATTGGCACACACATGTGGCGTGTACTAAAACCTGTAGTTATTGCCATGATTGGCACACACATGTGGCGTGTACTAAAACCTGTAGTTATTGCCATGATTGGCACACACATGTGGCGTGTACTAAAACCTGTAGCTATTGCCATGATTGGCACACACATGTGGCGTGTACTAAAACCTGTAGTTATTGCCATGATAGGTGCCCACATGTGGCGTGTACTATAACCTGTAGCTATTGCCACGATAGGTGCCCACATGTGGCATGTACTATAACCTGTAGCTATTGCCACGATAGGTGCCCACATGTGGCGTGTACTATAACCTGTACTTATTGCCACGATAGGTGCCCACATGTGGCATGTACTATAAGCCCTGGCTCTCTTTTATCTGCAGGTGATTCCAACAATATTCGGCGGAAGCTGCAACTCACGTTCCCGAGCAGTAACAGCATCAGCAGCACAAACAGCAGTGGCCCCCCTGCGGTGAGCAGCAGTAGCGGCGGTAGCAGCAGCAGTGCCGCCAGCGGAGGCCCCAGTAGCATCACCAGCAGCACCACGAGCACCACCAGCACCGCCAGCACCACCAGCACCACCAGCAGCAGTAGCAGCACCTCACAGACCCTGTACAGCCTCGGCCACAGGACACAAATGTAAGGCCAAATGATGGTGTGTTTTGAGATACCTCATGAGACACGCCATGTGATTTTGTGACTTCGGACATCTGCATAAGTTCATGAAATGTGGTTATAAAACATACAATATTTTTTATGACTAAAGTCAAAAGTTGACAAAATGTTCGGAACATTTGGCGCCATTTACGAAAAATATTGTAAATTTTGTAAACGTATTTCATGAAATTTTGCAGATGTCCGAAGGTACAAAAATCAGATGGCGTGTCTCATAATTTTGAGACAAGTCGTGTGATTTTTGTCCTAAAAAGATGTGCAACATCTGATGAAAAATATTTACAATTTATTCTGTAAATAACGTCGAAAGTTGTAAAAATATTCAGAGCAAATGCGGAATAGATTTCCATATTTGCTATGAAAATTTTGTCAACTTTCGACATCATTTACAGAAAATATCAGTTTTTGTAAATATATTTCATGAACACAGGTACAAAATCGTATCTCGTTTCTCATTCATATTTATAAGGAAATGTTCTCAACCATCAGGGCTCCAGATAAGGTTAGTATTGGCGTATTTTACGCACATATTTTAGCAGAATACGCATTCATTATCAAAAGTGGGAGTACAAAATACTCACAGCAATGTGAAAATACTCATTGATTTTCAAATTGAGTAGTGAAAATACTGTAATAAAGTTGAAAATTTACTTTTTTGCAGCTCAAATAATTTGCAGCTCAAATAAGTGAATTTTTAAATTTGTTACATTTTTTTTTATCATTTGTTCCTTATTTAATAAGGAGGACAATCAATGATACATTTGTAAAAGTAAAATACCCATTGAATTTGAAATATGGGGGTATACAACTCTTTAGATACAAAACTTATCTGGAGCATAGAACCATTCCCGTCCACGTCTGTGTCGGACATGTGCACATACTTTACTATGTAAATACCCTGTACACTGGTCGGCTTTAAATTACAAAATCACAATAAAATAAAGTGTTCTAATTAATCATTAATGACTAAAAATGACTTGTGTCCCTCAAAAGACATGTCATTGCATCTTTTCTTTGCTGGAACCCGTCTCAGACTGAGATTTAACAGATTTTGTTGACTCTGACCGCGATCTACATTGGTCGAAAAGGCATAGGTGCAGTGACTGTGAAAGGTGACTTGTTAGATGATCAGTTTTGCAATTATCTGTAGTTTTATACTCTGGCATACCAAGTACAATGTATGTTGAGTATATAGTTTCGTATTTCCGTTCTTCCATCTGTAAGATTGTGTATGTTTTTGTTTGTCGGTCCAGGTAGTGGCTGGGGGTACAGTGCTCCAGTTAAGGTGCGTAATTTGGAGGTAAATTTCTTATTTCTCCATCAAAAATGGCAAGTTAGGAGTGCTTTAAAATCGTCTCAATGAGACGATTCTAAAGGACTCCAAACTTGCCATTTTGAAGAAATAACAAAATTTCACCCCAAGTTGGTCAAATTACGCACCTTAGCTGGAGCTCTGGGGTATCCGTCATTCTGTAAGCCTCTGCTCACTCGCTCTACTTCTACTGTCTGTTTCACGAAACCGAAAATTTGGGCAGGTTTCGTGAAACAAACTGTAGTCTCATTTTATGAGGATGTATTGCATGTGTTGTATTGTCAGAGAGCGACTGAGGTCTCAGGGAGGACTGGAATCTGCTGGCAAGCTACAGATCTCTGACAAGGTGAGCATGAGCAATATTTATATATTTGCAGGAAATGTAAATTCAATTGTCGTCTGCTGTTCATAGCTGTCTTATATTTTTTCTTCCTTCTCAATAAAATCATTGTTTGACAGCACTTTAGAATCATTTCCATTGGAAATGATTCTAAAGTGTTGTCAAAGAATGTTGTTGTTTTTTGGTGGAAAAAAAATGGAAATGAAAAATAAACAGCAGACGAGAACATTTAATTTAGCATTGTACGGGTTAGTGTGCCGTAAGCGGTGAGCGATGGTGGCATCATTAGATTGCTCAAACAGTAGACCATGAATCTTGTATCGGTAGAGGATTATTTTCATGTAATTGGTTTGGTGTGCTCCTTGGAGCTGAATTTTGGTTATTCATTACTGACACTGTATCCACCCCACCCCCTCCCCCTGTATCAGTCTGTGGGTCGGACTATTCAAACATAACCTTAAATTGAATACTCAACCTACAGGTACTTTAACTCTTTCAACACCACATGCCTGTATAGTTGTATTGGCAAAAAGTGTAGACCCAGATGAGCCGGCATAAAAGGACTAGTCTGAAAATCATTTTGTGACAATTAGATTGGTCCGGAAATTAACATATAAAAATCCATTCCAGTTTCTTAGGGGTGAGGGTTAATTCCTTTGTAAGGAAATATAATATACCAAAATTGCATGTTGTACCTTGTGAATTGTGGATATTTCAGACCACTTCCTGAGCGTTTCTGACCAAAAGTCGTTCTGAACATAACCAGTGCCACCTACTGTGTATTTCACACTGGGAAAGTAACATCTGTATACAGGGTTCAAGCTAGTCCTGAAAACCAGGGAGAAGTTTTTGCAGTAATTTAGGGAAGTTTTACTACACTGCAGCTCCATTATAACGCGGTGGTCGGGGTCCAAGATTTCAAACCGCGATCGAATCCGACCGCGTTATAAAATTTCGGGACATGCACGGGTACTGGTACTGCACGGGTTACTGGTATCATCCGCATTTCGGTTACCAACTATTGCGGGAATTCCATTAGCAACGGACCCATATAAAATCATGTCATTTGAACAGAAGTTAAAGTAATTATTAATAATGCCTATGACATACAAACTTGTATTAATGTATTAAACATATGCGTTATTTATAAAATCATGCTTAGGCTCGCGATAGACAGACGCATATTACAATGTATACTACTCGCGATCAACAGGCGCTTAAAAGGATTAATTGATAATAAATAATGCCTATGGTCACGTGTCCTGCCTATTCATGCGGACGATTAGCTGTTGATACGTGCATAATTTCAGGATGTGGGGTCACGTGATCTATTGTTTACGCTGCAACAGGCATATTGATGAATGAAATTTACGATTTAAGCGAGATTGCCGTGGGCTGCAGTGTAAACAATAGACCACGTGATCCCATACCCAGATAATGCTGAAACACCAGTCTATTTATAGAACGCTAAATATTACACCTGGGAGTAAAGAAAAAGAAAGGCGATCAAACACGCAACCATTTATTAGCGACAAGTATGTGTTAACACAGATACATTGACATTACTTGGTGACAAAAAGCGGTACATTTACGTGACTGGAGAAATGGTGCTCATGGGATTTGTGACCAGTGTAGCTTCTGATCAGGCGTTACATTGGTCGGCATGCTCCTTTGATACGACCATTACTTCGCGAATACATGTCAATTGGGATTAAGGTAATTTAATTGATTAATAAATATGCCTATTAACATGATTAAAGGTATTACATTTGCTAACATACTAATAATAATCTTTTCATGGACTTTGAACTTCGTTGTTTGAATAAACTTACAGAAATCACGAATCAACTAATTACAAGATGACTACGACGTACGACGATTTTATTTTTTTGTTCTCGATTTTTGAAGAAAAAAAATTGGGATCCACGAGAGACCCGCGTTATAATGGAGATCGCGCTATACGCGACCGCGTTATAATGGAGCTGCAGTGTACTTGCACAGACATTTTCTGTGGATTATATAGTGAAAAACTTCTCCCTCAACTGAACATAGAAAGTAGTGGCACCAATTAATGAGACAAAATCGCCATGTACACAATTTCCTTTGTTTATCTTGCCAAGATTATCAATGTTTCTGAGCATCTGCTGGCAATGCCAACTCTCGATCAAGCAATTTGATTGTCTAAGCCTGAGCTGTAGCACAGCTCAGGCTTAGACAATCAAGTTGCTTGATTTTAAGCACAATATTCAAGTACAAGTATGTTTAAATAAATAAATCACAATATTGACAGGATAGACGCCAGCGGTAGTGTAACTTGATCCCTGGTGTATACCTTGTTTTCAGACGTATGACTTCACAGCAGACGATATGAAGGATTTGGGGGAAATAGGACGCGGGAATTATGGAACCGTGAACAAAATGGTGCATGAAAAAAGCACGACTGTTATGTCAGTGAAGGCAAGTAAATAACAAGATATTAGTTTCTGTCAATTCTATACATTGTAACAGTGAAACTGCATACAAATTGCACATGTATTACTGTCTGTTTCGTGGGTGGCAGGTGGGAGTATGCGATGGGTAATTTAACGATCAGGGTTCATCTTTACTGGAATCCTGACTGGAGACCTGGTTTGGCCCTCACATACGTCTTTGGCATTTTGTATGTGACAGTTGAATATGGTTATACCCCTTATGTGAGTATTACGATTATTCGTAATCCTATTTTAAGGGAAGGGGCCAAGTGACTTTGGTGTGGTATGGACCTGGCACCAGGTCAGGTTATTCTAATTTCAGGGCTGAATATATTTGTTCTTGATGTAAATATTCCGTTCTGATTTTGGGATTTTCCCCCCATGCAGCAGGTTAAAATGGGATCGAACCCGTTTGCCGGCCTTACATGACCTTAGCTGTTGATAGGCCGTTAAACACTAATAAACAAACAAACAAAAAAAAAACTGTCTGTTTCACGAAAGCTGCCCAAATGTTATGGCCATATAAACAATTCCAAAACATTTTTTTCGATAATATTAAATTAAAGGAAAATTTAAGAATGAGCCTTCTTTTTATTTCGTGAAATTTGGCCAAATATTGATTTTATTGCCAAAATGCAATTTCCCCATGTTAAATCTCCATAGAGTGAAGATACTGGACCGATTTTCAAAATTTAACTTCTTTTCTTAGATAATTTCTAAGCTATCTAGCCAGGTTTCGGAGTCAATTTCCTTTTTTTTTCTGACTCCTCCCACAGCTCCTCCACCTCCTTTTCCCCCATGTTAAATTCCCATAGACAAATAATTAATAAAATCAATATTTGACCAAATTTCACGAAATAAATGTTTATATGGCCGTAAAATTTGGGAAGGTTTCGTGAAACAGACAGTACAGTCTGTGGACAATAAATACAGTTACATAAAATATTGGTTTGTAGAGCCATGGTTACCGAGTGGTTAATAGACATCAATCAGCCTGTGGTCCATCTGTATAAATGTAGTTAACTCTGAGAAACAAAAATTGTCGTCTGTCTGGTGTTTTTTTCTTCAAAATCCCAGCTATTGTATTGATGAGAGATGGGCGGCGGCAGGGATGGTATATGATATATGAGATGGCTTGATAGTCAAGTTGGTACATCAGGCCCGTAGCCAGAGGGGGTCGGAGCGGTCGGACGACGCCCCCGCCCAGCCTCGAGGTCCACTTTTTTAGCAAAAAAAACATGCCCCCGAACCCCCCTAGATAAGGGGCCTTTGAAACGACCCCCCCCCCTTCAAACAGGTCTGGCTATGGGCCTGTACATGTACATTGGACTTAAATTCCGAAGGTTTTCCTTCAAATCCGGCCCTAGGCATAAAATAATTTCATAGTATTTTCATTCCACTTGTCTTTCGGAACGTGAAACCGTGTCCCATAATATGATTTTAGCTGTTTGGACGTTAAACCCTTTCACCTTATGCAACATTCTTACTAACATTAATCCCGTAGAATATGTGGGAAATGAAAATTGTCGTCTACTGTTGTTTTATATGTTATCTTTCTCAATATAAACATGATTTGACAGCAGATTTTAATTGGAATTCATATGTGCTGTCAAAGGATATTTTAAGACAAATAAACAGCAGACAACACAATTTAATTCAGCATTGTAAGGGTTAATATGATCTTGACCCTTTTGATCATCAAGCAGTCACTGAAATATTGAACTGAAATACCCCTGAGCTGTGGTTGTCAACTTGTGTAATGAACAGCACATGGTCTATTGCAGAGGATTCGCTCGATCGTGGACGAGCGAGAACAACGACAAATGCTCATGGAGCTCGATGCTGTGATGCGGAGTAACGACTGTCCTTACATCGTCCAGTTCTACGGCGCTTTGTTCAAGGAGGTCAGTTTCACGTCGTACTCGGGGATGGCTTGGTGGTCGTAGTGGATAGAGTATTGGACTTCAATACCAAGGGTTGTGGATTCAATCCTTGTGCCTGGCATGACAAGAAATACATTCATAGTATGTCCATCCCATTGCTCTTTCAGCTGAGACTTGAAACCACGACCCAGTCTCTAAATGACATTACCTTTTGCTGGAACATTAAACCCTTCACCCTTTTTTCCCTGACTTTGCACTAAGGCTAGCATTTTTATATACCCCCAAAATTCTTCAGAAATCTTCTCTCGAACTGCCGGACAAATTTCGACTAAACTTGAAAGAATGTCAACTAGGGGTCAAATTTCACATTTGACTGAATATGGTCATGTCATATATAAAAGGTATTAAGGAGACCAGGGTTTCCACTGGAGAAAAAAAAATTTCCACTTTTTTTTTTGTAAAGCGCGCGCGAAACTTATTCAAATTTGAATATATTTGTTTGTGCGCTTTGACAAAAAAAATATACATACATGTACAGTGTATCTACTAAGAACAATAAAACATGGTATCATTATGTTTATTTTGTTGTTTTTGTCACACATCATTCATGATAAGATTTGACACATTGTGATAAATGAGAAATTAAATACATGTTATTTAACATAATACAGCATTATTTTCAACTTTCATTCAACATGTTTCACTACAACTTCACTTCCATACATTCAAGATTCGCCTCTGCTTCTTCTCTGCCCACTTATCAAATGCTCTCTTGAAATCAAACATATCTGCACTTTGATCATTTGATTAGACAAACGCTGTTAACAGCCATCGATGATCGTTAATTGCTAAATTACCGACATGGCTAATTGGTGAAAATAGTTCACCTACACGCCCATTATTGAGTATCGCGTTAATTGCGATCTAATTAGCTTTGACCCAAGTGTCGCCAATCGGTAATTACCCATCATGGCTTATTGGCGAAAAGAGTTCACCACAATTATACTTCTGCATCAGGAAAGAAATCATGAAACGATGCTTGTATTGTTTATTTGAACACGTTACCAATTCTTACATGAATATCAATAAAAAAATGGCGAAAGTTTCAGGGCAAATGCGGCTTTTCTTTTAACAGTCGCCAAATAATCGCCAAATTTAAACTTTCATACAGTCTAGGACGCTTTCACTAAAGTCGCCACAAACATGCAGATTTTACCATAATTACCACTGTACACGGCAGGGCTCAACACTAAGGCACGTCCGACCGACCGAGTGTAGTAAAAATTTGGTCCGGTCGTGTCAATTTTCCCGGAATACCATTGTCGGTAGCCCGACTGGTCGTGTTCCAATTTGACCAAAGTCTCTGCCAAAAATAAAACCGTATTAGTTCACCTTTTATTTTTCTGGTAATAACAAACAAAACTTCCAAGAAAGATCGCTGATTGACAGTTCGAACATAGTTTATTTACAACTCCAGGCGGACTTGTTTGCCTAGGCTTCGAGTATGATATTTGTAGTAGGCCTCTGTATTTCGTACCCAAACTAAAACGTACCCATTTTATTTAAACAGTGGGATCAATGCTACCATCGAATATGATAATTTAATAAGGGAATTAAAAAATTTGTGTGCACTGATGTACGTCTCTAGTTCGTTCAGTTTTTTTGGCTGGACAGTTTACATATATTATCAACAATGCAAAGCTTAATACCGCACGGCATTATTATATTCTGATGTAATTTTGACCGGATCCCGATAAAAGAACCAAAATAAATCATAACAAACAAGCTAATTTACATAAGAAGTAGAACGATCTACGATTGGTTGATGGTGCTTCATTCACCAAATAGCAATTTTTGATTGGAAACTGTCAGAAATATACGCAAACAGAGCGTACCGTACGTATTGATCATACAATTCTCTTGAAAAAAAAGTGAATTCTCATTGCGCCGATCATGTAATCGGGCAGTGACTCAGCAATTACACACAGTGGATCAAATGTGCTGCTGAGCATGTGCTGGGAGGCAGAATCAGTGGACATTAGAATTTGCCATTTAATGAATCATTATTCATTGATCTGACACCTTGGATAAGGTGAATTTAATCGTCACCAATTGAAAAAAAACCACGAAATGTTCAAACCGGAAGTGCCTGCTGCTGACGTTTTTATGCCACCGGGTTTCGAAGAAACGGGTGGCATATAGTGTTTGGACCGTCCGTCTGTCCGTCTGTCCGAGCAACCAAGGGTGTACAAGGGGCCATGGGGCGGAGCCTAGCACAAAAAAATCCTTTGATTTATTCCGTATGGCCCCTTATTCTATTGTTATTCAAGGGGCCATCGCTTTGATCTAGAACAATGGAAATGGCCCCTTGTTCACTATTGGTGGCACGTCCGTCCGTCCGTCTGTCACACTTTTCGGTTAACCAATTTGTCACAGTTTCTCAAATATGCTGTAGGTGGCATCCGCGTTCGACAGACGCATTTCTTGTTTGGCTTGTTTTCAGTAATGATGTGAATATTAGCTGCATTCCAGACACTTCCATGATTGATTTGTGTAGTTATGAGTTTATTATTACTCTTTCAGAAGTAAACAACTTGTTTCTTGAACGTTAAACCTTCCAATGATGCAACTAGTAAATTACATTGTTGCATAACCAGTAGTCGACATAACCAGTAGTTGGACACACTAATTACATTCAAACACATACATGTACCTGTATCATCACGATCACTATGTTAGCCGATTTGAACATGACTTAGTACTGTGTTTCGTGAAACTGTGATGGTTAGTTCCATTAATTATATTTTCTCTTGTCATTTACAATGGCCTATACGTTTTTCAAATGTCCCCAACTTTGTGTATGAGGTGGGTCAACTGGCCCCACTTTAAAAATTCCTGCAATACACACTGAATAGGTTTCAAAACTGTCCGCTTCAATATTTCATAATTGATTATCATTGACATCTGCTTTATATGCATGTAGTACCAAACAATCAGTACAATCGAGTCCTAGTTCCTACAAGTACAATGGAACGTTAGTTGATAATAACTACATCATTACATGTATAATTTAATAAAAACTTTGATAAATTAATGCAAGTTACGCTTCACTAGGTCAGGGCTAGTACAAATTAGGTCAGGGCTAGTAGTTTCTAAAAGTACTAGCCCGACTGGTCTAGTGGAAAAAAAGTTAACGTTGAGCCCTGCACGGTGAAGCTAGGGTAATTTAACGGATCAAATCACAGCATGACGTCACCGCTGCACGTGACCCGTGTCAATCGCAATATAATACACACAATGTTTGACATGTTTAGATAAGAAAGCTTGTTGTGTCTCGCGTGTTGGGGATTATTGATTTATTCATTGGAAAACGTAGAGTTACAGACGGCGGATAGGAAAATCCAGGTATGGCTGCCGGGTCGGAAAATTGTATCTAGAGATATTTTTTTCCGCCAAATCAGATTTTTTTTCGCCACTTTCTTTTTAAATTCGCCAAATGCGAATGTGGCGATCGCCAGCGGAAACCCTGGGAGACTACCACTCTGGATCTTTTTTTGTCAAAATTGGATGATTAGGTCATCCAAGATGGCCGCCGAAAAGTCATCCTTTAATTAGACTGTTCAAACCAAACATCTTCTTGTGAACCGCTTGGGGTCAATCTTCACAGGGATGATCTATGTGTGGGGGCATGTCAGATTTGGAGGTTATTGTATAATCAAAGATGGCCGCCATGGAAAAGTATGTCAAATTCTTAAAAAAATCTCACGAACCACCAGACAGATTTCTTCAACAAAACTTGGCAGGAGTGATCGATAATCAATGGCTTTTTCAATGCTGTTTCAGATTTGTTAAAATGATGACCCTGGGATCAAAAATGGACGTTGTCAAATGTCATAATTTACCAATTGAAATATGGTTATGTTGTATATCAAATTGAAGGTAGTGAGGAGATGATCGCACTGAAGTGGTGTTTTATCAAAATCGCATGATTACGTCATCCAAGATGGCCGCCAAAAGTTCATACCGTAATTGTTTTTATTAGAGCTTTCAAACAGCCTTTTCTTACTAACCGCTTTGCCGATCCTGGGCAAAATTCATAGTTACCGGTACTGTCTTTCGGTGAAACAGTTACAGATTTTTCAAATTGGAAATAGTCACATTATTCAAGATGGCCGCCATATAAAGTTGAACAAAATCTTTAAACAATGTCTTCCCATTATAATCACCAGACTTGTTTTGACAACACTTTGTAGGAATAATGAATGTATAAAGCTCTCTCAGATTTACTTGTCTATATGTAATATAGTGTCAGAGTGATAAAGGGCCACAATGACCCTCTTGTTTTAATTTGTGGTAAGTTTTTGAGGTTTACGTCTATCAGCGTTATTATGCCACCGGGTTTCAAAGAAACGGGTGGCATATAGTGTTTGGACTGTCCGTCCGTCTGTCCGTCCGTCCGGGCACACATTAGGGTACTTATGTGGCTAGCCCCACAGGGTTATGGACTTGGTAAAGGATAGGGTTGGTTATGTGGCTAATATTTAACATGTGATAAGCCACATAAGTATAGTACTGTAAGAACGTCCGTCCGTCTGTCCGTCACACTTTTCGGTTAACCACTTTGTCACAGTTTCTCAAATATGCTGCAGGTGGCATCCGCGTTCGACAGACGCATTTCTTGTTGTTTTCTTGCATTTTAATTTGTGTTATTGTTGAGGGTTATGGTACATACATCAGGATTACTGATTTCTTGCGTTTATATTTGGGCCGCGTCATGCGAAAACCGGGCTTAATGACAAAAAATTCATTTTTCACTTTTTTGCATATTCTGAATAGCGCATATTTTAAAAGTCATATACCACAAAAAATATCAATGTATCTGAATTATTTTTCATGCTACATGTATTTTTGTAACACGTGGTAGAAGCGCAAACGACGTTTTAGCTCAATGACGTCTCAATTACGACGTTAACATTAACGGGCGACTTCAACGTCAATAAGAACGTTTAAGCGCAATGGAGTAGTAAACGAATAGGCCTGCCATGTAGGTTGATTTTAAGTAGTGTATGTATAGTTTTATACTATTAGTGAATAATTGACAAACGACACGTAACCTTGGGCAAAGCCAACATTATCTTGTGTGTACTTTTTGCGCAACTACGAACGCCAAAAATATAATATTGAGCCGCGCCGTGCGAAAACCGGGCTTAAAAGTTTTTACTTTTTCGCATATTGTGAATTGTACATCTTTTAAAAGCCATATGCCGCCAGAATTATCAATGTATCCCAATTATGTTTCATTTTAGAAGTAGTTTTATGACGCGTGGTAAAAACTTATATGACGTTTTAGATCAATGACGTCGAAATTACGACGTTTTTATCAACGGTGTATACAAGGGGTGTTGATCCGGACAAGTCCTATAGATTTGTCATCTTTGACCGCATGTCAACCAAATTTGGATATCTCATAGCTGGCCAAGTGTCTCCCATTAGGCCAAGACAAATTATGAAAATAATGTTTATGGTTCGTATTGCAGTTGCTAATGTAACGTTATGTTTTGGATTGCGGCCCAAGTAACGTAATTTCGTATGAGTAATTTTCAAATAAGGCAGAGTGAGGCGTTTCCTTGTTGTTTGCTGCTGTCTGAAATAATTTTGGGGAATAATAGCGACATCATTTAACATTTCATATGCGACGACATATTTTAAAGTAGGCAGTAGGCAGCTTATAACATTAACTTTGTGACAAAACACGATACCGGGCAGATTTGGTAGTGTGATACCTTATAATTGTCGGCGTGTGTCTTTCTTGAGGATCGCATTACCATTGCCTGATCTACATTATTATGCAGTCAAGTGATAAACTGATGATTTGATACTACACAAGCACTTTCGACTACAAAAGCAAGTTTATGACCATCACGTTTCCAATTAATATGTTGATGCATTTATTTTAAATTCAATACAAACCCCGGATATTTATGTCATTATATAGCTGCGTGTCTACCTCCATTTATGATAAATTGAGTGGCATTAAATGGCATATCATTCGCTAAGTACTGGATATAATTGTTCAAAAGTCTCAATTTACCAAGATAATAGATGGTAATATCGTTGGCATACACTAGGTTGTTCATATTTAAGATTATTTAGGAATCAAAGTGCAGTGTAAGCGAAGACTTCGCTGATATGTAGCAAGTTAAATTATGCGTTCACCATTTTGAATTCATAAGGACAACGACGAAAAAGAGTAAAAATGTCAAAGAACGACAGTTAGGCGACAATGTACAGCGCCTGAAGCATTTCTAAGTCGTTGATGCCGCGAGGAACTTGTGCAAGTATCCTTGCTATAATATTTTATCACGACGCCATGGCCATAACGTCAAACATGTATTCACGTTCAATGACGTCACAAGTACGTGACGTCAAGTCATACTATGTGTACCGAGGTACAAGGTATCACGTCTCATATTAGTGAAAGTTTCAATAAGTTATCATTTTCCGTTTTCTGTTCACACTTAATGTTAACTGACACCAGTAAATGTAAATGGGAGGGCAAACTGTGAACTTTTACGGCGACGCTAGACAATTTGAAACGTCGTTTTTCCGACGTCGTTTACTGCTTTTCATGACGTTGTCATTAAGCTCGGTTTGCGTATGGCGCGGCCCATTTATTTACTTATTTATACCCCCGGCAGACAAAGTAGAGGGGTATATAGTTTTCGTAATTCCGTCCGTCCGTTTGTCCGTCCGCGTTTTTATTTGTTTAAATTTTATTTGTCTGTCCAGGCAGCGGCTGGGGGTATACGTGAGCCCCTGCTCACTTTCTGATTTCTTGTTTATGTTTCTGATTTCTTGCTTTTAAAGTTTCTGAGGGGTACATCCGTCAGTATTACTGATTTCTCATGTTTGCTGACAGGGTGACTGCTGGATCTGCATGGAGTTGATGGACATCTCTCTGGACAAGTTCTACAAGTTCATCTACTGCCACCTTCACTACTACATACCTGAGGAGATTCTCGGCAAGATCACAGTCGCTGTCAGTATTATTTAGAATTATTTTCTGACATTTGCGACCATCATAGGCCCAGACCAGCCTGCGCATCCGCGCAGTCTGGTTAGGGCCTACGATGTTCGCAACACAGTTAATGAAGCGTCCTTTCTTCCACTTGTTGGTCTTTTGAGACATTTAACCTATGTCTCTATGTGACCTTAGCTGACTATTGCAGAATTACCCGAGATCAGTCTGTGCATGCACACATTCTGTCCACAGGTGGAAGACTCGGACCTATGACACAAAAAAAATGCCTATTAAAAAAAATCCCATTAACCCACCCACTTGGTCTCGTACAGTACCATATGCTAATATAAAGGTGAGCATAAATAGCGCTATTATAGAAAGAGCCCTCTCTCTTTTCCGGCTCGCACAAACACAATAAACATCGATTAAATGATATGAAATATGTCTCTGGCAATCGATAAAGGTATTAGGTGTGTGAATATACTCACTTCAAATCGCTGTTTCAAGTATTTATTGAGTTATTCGCGTTTTGTATACCCCATCCAAAGCGAAAGTTGCGTGTACGAAAGAATCTCACACAGAATCGGAGGCCGTCCGGCTGGATTATCGGTCATATTTGGCCGATAGCTGATCGCCAGCTCAAACTAAAGTCGTGCACCATGATCATATACATTAGAGACTCCAACCATACAAAGTTCGTCCAATTGTGATCGTTCGCCGATCTAAAAACACTTTTTTCTATAATTTCGTTCATTATCTGGAACTGGGTCAATGCACTATCTTCCATAATACAACCACCGAAGCATCTATGTAAGAACATCTCTGATTGGTTAAACCTAAAAATAGACGCGAGGACTTTCCCTTTTCAGGGTTTCCGGAAGACATAATCTGATAGTACGCGAATCATGAATGAAAGTCAATAAAATTAGAAAAAAGTGTTTTTTAGATCGGCGAACGATCACAATTGGACGAACTTTGTATGGTTGGAATCTCTAATGTATATGATCATGGTGCACGACTTTAGTTTGAGCTGGCGATCAGCTATCGGCCAAATATGACCGATAATCCAGCCGGACGGCCTCCGATTCTGTGTGAGATTCTTTCGTACACGCAAATTTCGCTTTGGATGGGGTATACAAAATGCAAATAACTGAATAAATGCTAGAAACAGCGATTTGAAGTGAGTATATTCACACACCTAATACCTTTATCGATTGCCAGAGACAGAAGTCATACATTTAATCGATGTTTATTGTGTTTGTGCGAGCCGGAAAAGAGAGGGCTTTTTCTATAATAGCGCTATTTATGCTCACCTTTATATTAGCATATGGTACTGTACGAGACCAAGTGGGTGGGGTAATGGGATTTTTTTTAATAGGCATTTTTTTTGTGTCATAGGTCCGAGTCTTCCACCTGTGATTCTGTCTAGGGCCTACGCTGTCCGCTACATGGTCACCAAAGTATTTCTTCCATCTGTCCAGAGGATGGGAGCGTACTTGTATCTTTAGGATGAATCCATATTATATATTGTGACTTCTAACTCTCCTGTATTCTCTCGCAGTAGTGTTTTAGCAGTTCATGTTCTATGAACACATATTCTAGTTTTAAATGCTGCAAGTTGCATTTTGTCTTGTAGGGCATATCTTTTGTGCAACTGTGGCCTGATTAACATTTGCATGTTGGTGGTCATCAGTTTGAACTATTTAGTGCTACTGACAGCTTCAGAATTCACGGCTTAGAGAAACAAATTGAATCGATCAACATCACCTTTTCAGCTTTGTGTTTGACATGTTTCTTCTCTAGCCTGATATGAGACTTGTAACTGAAATTCTGTCCCCACATGACCTATGTGTTGCAGTTATAGATTACTGGGGCCCGTCTCACTAAACTTTGTACGACAAATGTTTGTAAGTGCAACTTATGATAGTCTGTAAATTTCACATAAACATTGTTTTATGGTAAACAATTATTGGATTTACATTTATTGAGCATAGGCTGCATATGCAGCCTATGCTCAATAAATGTAAATCCATCAATTGAAATTTCCAGACGATCCTAAATTTGCACTTGCGAACATTTTAGTCGTACAATGTTTAGTGAAACGGGCCCCTGATGTGTCGCACTGCTCTGGGATAACGTTATTTCCAATGTTGATAACATTACCAGAACTAACTGTGTTTGAAGCAGTTATTAGGTTAACCATTCAAAGGCGGGAACAAGTGTCGTCTGCTTTTTTTTTGTTTTTAACTTATTTCTTAACAAGAAGCATGTTTGGGCAGCACATGATAATCGTCTCTGTTGGAGACAATTCTCATGTGCTGTCAAAACATATTTTCACCAAATAAAATGGAAAATAAATATGGTGACATTTAATTCAGCCTTGTAAGGGTTAACACAGCTGTCGGATGTTCGTTGCTGGACCTGGTACCATATCAGGTTATTCTTTCTAATTTCAGGGCTGTATATATATTTATTTTGATGTAAATATTCCGTTCTGATTTTGGGATTTTACCCCCAATGCAGCAGTTTAGTGCGGTATCGAACCCGTTGGCCCGACCTTAAATGAACTTAGCTGTTGATAGGCCGTTAAACACCAATAAATCAAATCAAATCGTAGCTGCTGATGTGCTTTTCTGACACCATTTTCTTTTTCTTTGCAGACTGTTAAAGCTTTACATTATTTAAAAGAGAAGTTAAAGATCATTCATAGAGGTAAGATTTGTATTTTATTGTATACTTACAGAGCTCCAATTAAGGTGCGTAATTTGATCAACTTTGGGGGGCATTTTGTTGTTTCTTCACCACAAATGGCAAGTTGGGAGTGCTTTAGAACTCCCAACTTACCATTTTTGGTGAAGAACTAAGAAAAATATTTTGAATATTTGGTCAAATCTTAACTGGAGCTCTGTACTTACCCATGTACATGTAGACTAGCTATGATGTCTCCATGTACATGTAGACTAGCTATGATGTCTCCATGTACATGTAGACTAGCTATGATGTCTCCATTTACTATATGCTAGAACGTTGAAATCTACATTGGATATGAGTTGATACGTATAGTTTAGTTGGTGACATAGCCAGGATCTATGAAGTTAAATACTACACATGTATGTACAAACAGTAGACTACTTATGTTATCCATTTATAGTCCCACACAAAAATACTCTCCTATTATATTTTAACAGTTTTCTCCTGGATTGGTAGGAATCAGAATTAACGTAATGATGCTAATAAATAAAATACTAGAAATAAAAGAAATTTTGTTGGTAAATTAGCTCCGATTTTGTTCCAAGTACACACTGGGTGTTTATTATACCTCCCACAATGAGTAGCTGGTAATGAGTAGTGGGGGTATACTGGAATCCGGTTGTCTGCTTCCACACATCCGTGCGTCCGTCCATCCGTCACTAAACATTAACGCTCAGGTAAATGCCCAAGTGGGGGCTATTCCATAAGCCTCGCTTACTCACAAATCTAGTTGGAGACAATTACTTTGAACAAATTGGACATTTTCAATGTCAAAACTTGGGGTGGGCATTTATTAGAGCATGGGCATCCAGCAGAATCATTACGGTACGTGTTAACATTCACACCAATTAAAGGGTCAGTGGAAAAAGGCAGCTAACTCCTTCATGGAGTTAACCCCCTTACTCTACTGCTCCTTGTGATGCGTGTAGACCCAGACCCACATGTACATCTAAACAAATGTCACATGACATCATTGTATTCATTGGGTTACATATGTGTAAATGGTCGTAATCTCTCCAGGAAAGGTATTATGACGATGCTGTGTATTTCAGATGTGAAACCGTCCAATATATTGTTGGACCGGAAAGGCAATATAAAGCTCTGTGATTTCGGTATCAGTGGTCAGCTCGTTGACTCTATAGCCAAGAGCCGAGATGCTGGCTGTCGGCCGTATATGGCAGTAAGTACATTGTCAGTTATTTTTTTTTTTTAGCTCGACTATTCGAAGAATAAGTAAAGCTTATGTTGTCACGTCGGCGTCACCGTCACGCCTTGGTTAAGGTTTTTAGTCAACCTTGTATATGGAATACTACTGGCCCTACACCCACCATACTGGCACAACTTCATCTCCTAGTGATGTACATCAATAACCCCTGATCTATATTTGACCTTGACCTACATTTCCTCTTGAATTACTTAGTTAATTCCCCTTGGTTAAGGTTTTTAGTCAACCTTGGTTAAGGTTTTTAGTCAAGCTTGTACATGGAATACTATTGTGCATACAGACACCATACTTGGACAACCTTTTCTCATAGCGATGTACATCAACAACCCCTGATCTATATTTGACCTTGACCTACATTTCCTCTTGAATTACTTAGTTAATTCCCCTTGGTTAAGGTTTTTAGTCTAGCTTGTATATGGAATATTCCTGGCCCTACACCCACCATACTTGGACAATTTCATCTCCTAGTGATGTACATCAACAACCACTGACCTATATTTGACCTTGACCTACATTTAACTTTGAATTACTTAGTTAATTCCCCTTGGTTAAGGTTTTTAGTCAAGCTTGTACATGGAATACTATTGTGCATACTAACACCATTTTACCTTAATTTTTCTCATAGCGATATACATCAATAACCCCTGATCTATATTTGACCTTGACCTACATTTCCTCTTGAATTACTTATTTAATTCTCCTTGGTTTTTAGTCAAGCTTGTAGATGCAATACTCCTGGCCCTACACCAACCATACTTGGACAACTTCATCTCCTAGTGATGTACATCAATAATCCCTGACCTATATTCGACCTTGACCTACTTTTATCCTTGGATTACTTTCTTATTTCCCCTTGGTTAAGGTTTTTAGTCAAGCTTGTATATGGAATATTCCTGGGCCTACAGCAACCATACTTGGAAAATTTCATCTCCTAGTGATGTACATCAATAACCCCTGACCTATATCTGACATTGACCTACATTTAACCTTGAATTACTTACTTAATTTCCCTTGGTTAAGGTTTTTAGTCAACCTTGGTTAAGGTTTTTGTGCAGGCCGCGGCCACCTTGTTTGTCAAGCTATGTGTACATCGACAACCCTCGTAGTCCAGCTATGCTGTTCTCCTACAGCTCTTGTTTATGTCTCGTTATAGCGGCGAGGCATATAGTGTTTCGACTGTGTGTACATGGGTTCGGTTAAGAAGTTTGCCAGAGTTTCTCCAATTTGCCACCGGGGGGATTTGTGTGCCGACGGGCCACATTTTCTTGTTTGTTAATCTCAATGTAGGGATGTAACTGATGTGTTCTCTTTTGCTGTTATTTATTCTCAGTTCTAATACTGTACTTTTTATTTCTTTTGTATACCGCTAACAAGTATATATATGCTTTCTATGATTAAACAAACAACTTGTTTGCTATTCAATGCCAAAGTGGACCGGCCTGTACATCCATCTATCAGTACATGGATGCCTGTTTAAATGAAGGTTTGTCATGATAAGACTCGAAAACTTGAAAAATAATTTTTATCTCACAACTTCACTACAAGACCGACTTGTAACAGGAACTGTTAGCTATTTGTCTGGTAATGCAGGGCCCGATTTGCAGCCACATAATTAAGTTATGCATATTTAATATTCAACCAATTGGAGGAGCTTATGCTGTTGTGCGTTAGTTGAAGTTGACAACAGGGGGCATATGCAGCCTGTGCTCAATAAATGTAAATCCATCAATCAAAATTTCTAGACGATCCTAAATTTGTACTTACGGACATTTTAGTCGTACAAAGTTTAGTGAAACGAGCCCCAGGTCTACTGTCACTGTTGTGTATCTACAATGTCACCAGCTTGTTGTAATCACCAAGTATTTGTCACTTACAGCCAGAGAGAATAGACCCCCGTCATTCAAGTCGAGGTTACGACGTGAGGTCAGATATCTGGAGTTTAGGAATTACCTTGGTATGCAAATGTATCTCTCTACTTACCATATTGTCTTATTATACCCACTTTTTTTTGAGAAAAAAAATGGGTATATTGTTTTCGTCACAGGTGTCCGTCCATCTGACCATACGTACATCCGTCCGTCCGTCCGTCTTTCACGTTTCTTGAAAGAAGTAAAACTTTTTAACTGTAATATAGGTAGGAACTACTTGAAACTTACTGTGTGCCTTCCTTATGGTGTGTAGATGTGCAAAGTGAATTTAGATTTTTCATTCGACCCACCGGTCATGGATTATCCCCCCACCGCCACCCCTTTTTGACTTTTCCCAATTTTTCCTTGTAAGAAGTAAAACTTTTTAACCGTAATAGGTAGGACTTGAAACATTGTGTGTGCTCCGTATGGTGTGTAGATGTACAAAGTGAATTTCGATTTTTGATTCGACCCCTGGTCATGGATTATCTCTCCCTTTTTGACTTAGAATTTCCCAAATTTGCCTTGTAAGAAGTAAATCTTTTTAACCTTAATGGCTAGGGACTTAAAATAGTGTATGTAGATGAAATGAATATCTATTTTTAATTCGACCCCAGGTCATGGATTATCTCCCAGTTTTGAACTTAGCATTTGGGAAAAGTGGGTATATTGCGATGGCACACCATCAACTGTGCTCTAGTTGCCTTGGTCACCAGTGGAGACCGAGGCCAGATCTTGCTGCCGTTCTCATCATTATGGCATGCAAGGTATATGATCATGTGGTACTAACAACAACAACAACAAGTACTGAAGGTACCAGTCCACCAAGATTTTAGAATTTTTTAGCAATTCTTGGCCGAGTGAGCACTTCCGCAAGTTTTTTTCTCAGATATCCTCTTCATATATTCACAGAGGCTGTTTGCTGTATACACCTGTTACATTATATGTCAAGAAACTTTAGTAGCTACACAAATCAAATTGGCATACAGCTAAGAGCATTTATAATGTGTGAAAGTTAGCATGTGATGGTCAATTTCTGCACTTATTCCGTCATGGCCGCTGGACTAAAGGCGCCAGAAAGCTATGTGACGTGCGGAGTTTGCACCAACAAATAATGTGTGAATCAAGTCTACATGTATACCTGCCCACACTGATCATAGTCTGTACTGGTACTGAGTGTTTTGTTTTCGAGCCACAAACCTCTGTTTCAGACTGTTAAAATGGCGCCCCAAACAACAAACACACATTTCGAGCGGAAGATGCGTACAATTTTAATCTGAATATGCTCACTAAATGGCCCAGATCACAGTTTGGCACATCATTTTACAAATACTTGCTTTTGTCAGCTGAAAATAGCATAGGATGGGGAGTATTTAATTTTAAGTCACATTCAATCGCCACAGACAGGCAGTTTTGGAATATTCAGTAAAAAGCCCATAGGCAAACTACGAAACTAAGCCTTTTTCAGGTGGACTGGTACCGAAACTTCCAGAATCCATCTGATTCAAAGTACGTATTTTTTTATAATTATTGTCCTTATTACGTAACGGAATTTGATGAAATATGGCGCATCAAACGCGTCTTGTTAAGCTGCATTTGGTGGTCTCTGTATTTTCGCCTAAACTTCTGTCGTTTTTGCGAAGAATCGATTTCCTTGTAAGTCTGACATAAGTCTGTGCCAAACTCCCTGGTGCGCCATATTTCATCAAAATCCGTTGTATATTAAGGAAAATATCAAATAATACTTGCTTTGGAGTGGGCGACGTTGTTGTTGTTGTAACCACGTGATCATGCACCTTGGCATGGTTGGCATTCACTATGGGGAACCATATCACCAAAACATGTCGGCGATTACAGATCTTTGTTAACGTTTGTAAATAAAACCAGATAATTTTATTTTTCATGTTATATTTAATCTGGTATGTTATACAGAATGTGTGTGTTAATGCTACATACTCACTGGTAAAAGTAGTTTTACTGGGAGATGTATATTTTTCTGCAATCACCCCGGACGTTCACGTCATGTACTTTAACATACTTTAACATATTGTAGGTCCTGACACATGCACAGCATGCGAAGGGTAAATTTCATGAGGGAATTCATCCTTTCCAGAATCCCGTATTCCCTGGTTTGGCCCGGTACAATTTATGTTTCACTTCCTTGTTACTTGAGAGTTGAATCTAGTTATACCCATAATACAAGTACTAATCCTATTATTTTTCTGGAGGTGGGGCTAAGTGAGTGGTGTGGTGAGGACCTGGCATCAGATCAGGGGGCCGTTTTACTGAACTTCGTACAATTAAAATGTTCGTAAGTGCAAAATTATGATAGTCTGTAAATTTCACATTAACAATGTTTTCTTGTAAACAATTATTGGATTTACATTTATTGAGCATAGGCTGCATATGCAGCCTATGCTCAATAAATGTAAATCCATCAATTGATATTTCCAGACGATCCTAAATTTGCACTTACGAACATTTTAGTCGTAAGAAGTTTAGTGAAACGACCCCCAGGTTATAGGCTGACCATATATATAAGTGAGCCCCTAAAATTACCTTAGTTGTTGACATGCCTTTAAACACTATTAAATATACATGGATCTCTGCAACCCTAAGTTTGATCGACTTGATATGCGTACATACCACCCATTGTAGCCTGCATATGGTGCCGTTTGTATGGTGACGTGTTGATGTTGTAGATGGAATTGACGACGGGCAAGTTCCCCTACCCGAAGTGGAACAGCGTGTTTGACCAGCTCACACAGGTAGTCCAGGGCTCCGCCCCACAGCTCAAACACTCAGAGGGACGCTTCTCAGAAGAATTTGTGAATTTTGTAAATACTTGGTAAGTCACCGTCCGCTTCTTGATTATGGGCTCAGGCATAAATGTGTGTGGCTCTGCCTCAACGACTTATACACCTACTGTCTGTTCCACGTTTTGCTGCCGACGAACATTTGTCCATTAAACACATTAAATCTAAACAATATTTAAAAGTCAGAACTTTTTCATCAATAACAAAAAAGTCACCCTCCCCAAAAAAAATTATTTGATGAAATTCCATCAAATATTGATTTTATTGCGATATTATTGATTTTATTCCTATGGGAATTTAACAAATTTCCAAAACTTTTCGTTGTTTGATCCTGAAGGAACAAAATTTTTGGAAATTGACTCCGAAACCTAGCGAGATAGCTTGAAATTATATAACTAAGAAAACAAGTTAGATTTTGAAAATCGGTCCACAAATAAAAAAAATAGTTTAAAAAAAATATGTTTAGCCCCCAATAAAAAATATTTGATGGAATTATTTTAAGATTTAATGTGTTTAATAGCCAAAAGTTTGTCAGCAACAAAACCTGGAACAGACAGTATATTTCGAGCATAAGAACTTACAGTAAGAATAATTTGTCAATTTTGTAGATACTAGGTAAGTCAATTTTTATACTGGTATACTGGAGTCTGATTGTCCGTTCATCTGTGTGTGCGTCCGTCGGTCCGTCACAAAACTCAACGTAGCGGGTAAATTTCTTGTAACTTTTGTTTCCTGTCATGGAACTGCTTGATATTGCATACATGCATTCCTCTGATGGTCCTCTATCATGCTGTGACAAATCTGTGACCCCCCGCTGATGGCTAGGTCAAGGAATTCGAAAAATTGGTCCTGGCCCACATGCGGATATTCCGTAAGCACTCGCTTAATACTAAAAAATATATTTGGTTCTGGCTTTTTGCTGGAGGGTGGGAGTTTATGCATAGCTTAACATTTCACCCTTAAGTAACTGGAATTATTTTTTTTGATTTGTTAAGTTTGCTACCAATCCAATCGTTACAAAATGGTTTTCAGACTAGTCCATTTATGAAAAGGGGGTATTTTTTTTCCTCAAAAATATGAAAATTACTTTCAAAAAGTGCTGATCTGGATCTGCACTTTTTGCATAAACCTCTATAGTGGGCTTTCGGGTTCAAAGGGTTAACAATGAATTTTTCCTTCAGGATTCCTATTTTAACAGTGAATCTTATTATTGGGATGCACCCCTGTGATGAGGTGGTTTGCTGTAGTAAGGGTTCCCGACACTGTATTTAAATGCTGAACGTTTTTACTGTAATTGTAGTGCTTAATGTTCAATGCTCCCACAGGTAGATTCCTATTTGTATATGTGGCTGTGACTGGAGAAATTGGGTGTATGGTTTTTGCGACCAGTGTAGATCCAGATCAGCCTGTGCATCGGCACAGTCTGATCAGGATCTGCACTGTTCGCCATTCCATCACTGAAACACCCGTCGTGCTTCTAGCAAGCAATATAGATCGTTATCGGGCTATAGGAGTGTACTATTTGATCAGGAGCTACACTGATCACATAACCCACAAACCCCATTTACTCGGTCACTGTCACATATGAACACACAGTTGAACAGAAAAAAACAATCTGATGGGTTTTGGATTCCTGTCTGTACCATCCAAGACAAATGTATGCAGCTCAACCTCGACCACTTCAATATCTAGATTTAGAGCATGAGACCATGCTCCAGATAAGCAATTAGTAATTGAGTATTGTCACTCCATAATTTCTGAAGCAATTGGGTATTTCAAAATTTTAATTGGGCAAAATCAAATCACACTATTGTTTACACATTACGCTTCGAAATGAAAACATGTCTTGGCACTTCCTTAGAATTGTCTCTTTGGAGGCAATTCTAATGAAATACCAAGATGTGGTTTCATGCAAAATAAGAAAAATATGCTATAGTTGTGGTCTGTTAATTGTTTTCTGCAGCATGATAAAGGTACCACAAATTTGTTATTGCTTTTTGATACTCGCTACTTCTGATTTCAATTGGGTTTTTGGCAATTTTAAATGGATATTTAAACAAATATGCAGCTTATCTGGAGCCTTGATGAGATGAGTACTTGTTCTGTTTGTTGGTGAATCAATGACCAAGACACCTATTTCTGCCTATTACAAGCTATACGAGCCAGCTCGTGCTCATCCGTATCTACAGGGTTTATAAATGTTGACATTATGGTCTGTAGGCTTGAAGGGATGCCAGTGGGGACATTTGTGCCTCATGGTCATATTTCTTTGTTGTAACATGCGTTTTCATATTCATTATTCTGTTTTCAGTTTAACGAAAGACGAAAGGCAAAGACCCAAATACAATAAGCTTCTTGTAAGTTAATCTCATCATACCTTCAACATAAGTCGTAGATCTGTGATTGGCTGTTATTTATGGTACATGTAACTGTTAAATATTTCCCACATACAATTTTGTGAACTAAGGCAAACTTTGGTCAGCAGCTCCAGTAAGTTGTGACATATGTTGTGGGATGGGAATATATAGGTGTCTGGTTGTCCATCTGTCCCGTCTCACTGGCCGTTCGTCGATCACAAAAGTTAATTAACCCTTACACCGCTATCTTATTTTTTATTGCGAAATAAGGCAAGATATAAAAGCAACAGCAGACGACAATTTTTGTCGCGCCCGCTTGCGGACAGCGCGATATAGTTAGCACTTTGGCGTATGTACGTACGTACGTACGTACGTACGTACGTACGTACGTAACGTACGTACGTACGTGTGTCCGGTTAAAGTTTTTGGTTAAAGTTTTTGGTTAAAGTTTTTGGTTAAGTTTTTTGGTTAAAGTTTTTCGTTAACTATATCTCTGCAACTGCTTTGCCCATTACCTTGAAACTTCACATGGGTGTTTATCATCATCTATATTTTCATTCTACCCCCCTCCCGTGCGGCCCCTGTGCCCAATGTCAAGGTCAAATTACTTTGAAGTTTTTGGTTAAGTTTTTTGGTTAAAGTTTTTGGTTAAGTTTTTTGGTTAAGTTTTTGGTTAAATTTTTTTTAAATTTTTTTTGTTATACTATATCTCTGCAACTGCTTTGCCCATTACCTTGAAACTTCACATGGGTGTTTATCATTCATCTATCATATTTTTCATTCTACCCCACTCCCGTGCGGCCCCTGTGCCCAATGTCAATGTCAAATTTCAATTTTTGAAGTTTTTGGTTAAGTTTTTTGGTTAAAGTTTTTCCTTTTTCTTATACTATATCTCTGCAACTGCTTTGCCCATTACCTTGATGAAACTTCACATGGGTGTGAATCATCATTTCTATATTTTCATTCTACTTCTAACTGTGCCCACTGCCCCTGTGCATCAATAAGTCAAGGTCAAATTACTTTGAAGTTTTTGGTTATGTTTTTTGGTTAAAGTTTTTGGTTAAGTTTTTTGGTTAAGTTTTTTGGTTAAAGTTTTTGGTTAAGTTTTTTGGTTAAAGTTTTTCGTTATACTATATCTCTGCAACTGCTTTGCCCATTACCTTGAAACTTCACATGGGTGTTTATCATCATCTATATTTTCATTCTACCCCCCCTCCCGTGCGGCCCCTGTGCCCAATAAATTTCGCGCCCGCTTGCGGAAAGCGCGATTTAGTCGGCACTTTGGCGTACGTACGTACGTACGTACGTATACGTACGTACGTACGTACGTACGTACGTGTGTCCGGTTAAAGTTTTTGGTTAAAGGTTTTCGTTATACAATATCTTTTTTTAGTGTCCATGCCTCGCCACAAGGCGCGACATGCAGGCCGCGGCCATCTAGTTGTGTGCAGCGGTGTAAGGGTTAATATGTGTGTTATGATCTGTCCTACTTCCAGGCATGAATTTCTATTTTCACATTGTGGCTGTCACTGGAGAAATGGGGATTTATATGGCTTTTGCCAACAGTGTAGATCTAGATCAGCTTGTGCAGCCACACAGTCTGATCTGGATCTGCAGTGTTCACCATTCCCTGGCTTTAAATGACCGTAGCTGTGATAGGCTATTAAACACCAACAAACAAACACACACACTGTTCACCATTCCATCAATGAAACATTTGTTGACCAGCAACGTAGCTCATTATCAGGCTGCAGGAGTGGGCTATGTGATCTGTAGCCTATTTCACCAACATTTCAATGTATACTTATCTAGCAAAGTATACTTTGAGGGAGACATTTTCAATTTCAGGATAAATTTATTAATTTTTAGCCTTTTTTTTTGAAAAAAAATCCAGGCTATTGGATTGGCGAAAGCCGGACGGGCTGGTGGGTGGGGCGGGCTGGCCGGGCGCGTCCACAATCAATGTTAAGTTTTCGTGTTTGAGTCCATTTTCTTTGTTACTGTACCACCTAGGACCACCAAACTTTCACAACTTCATAATCAAGGGTGCCCACCACATATCACTATCCAACATGTTACTTTTTTTTTTGAACTTGACCCATTTTTTCCGCGCAGTCGACTTAGCCATTTTCAATGTTAAGTTTTTTTTTCGCGTTTTCAATGTTAAGTTTTTCGTGTTTAAGTCTATTTCTTTGGTACTGTACCACCTAGGACCAACCAAACTTTACACAGCTTCATAATCAAGGGGTGCCCACCACATATCACTCATTCCAACATGTTACTTTTTTTTTAACTTCACCCATTTTTTTCCGGCGCGTTTCAGAAGTCGACATTAGCCATTTTCAATGTTAATTTTGTTTTCGCGGTGTTTACAATGTTAAGATTTCGTGTTTAAGTCCATTCTTTGGTTACTAGGTACTGTACCACCTAGGACCACCAAACTTCACAGCTTCATAACCAAGGGGTGCCTACCACATAGGCAACTATCCAACAAGTGTACCATTTTTAGCCAGGTTTTTGAAAAAAAATACAGGCTATTGGATTGGCGAAAGCCGGGCGGGTGCGGGCGGGGCGGCACGGAACCGGGCGGGCAGCGGGCGGCGTCCACAATCAATGTTAAGTTTTCGTGTTTGAGTCCATTTTCTTTGTTACCGTACCACCTAGGACCACCACCAAACTTTCACAGTTTCATAATCAAGGGGTGCCCACCACATATCACTATCCAACATGTTACTTTTTGTTTAACTTCACCCATTTTTTCCGCGCAATCGACTTAGCCATTTTCAATGTTAAGTTTTCGCGTTTTCAATGTTAAGTTTTCGTGTTTAAGTCAAATTTCTTTGGTACTGTACCACCTAGGACCACCAAACTTTCACAGCTTCATAATCAAGGGGTGCCCACCACATATCACTATCCAACATGTTACTTTTTTTTTAACTTCACCCATTTTCATTTTTTTCCGCGCAATCGACTTAGCCATTTTCAATGTTAAGTTTTCGTGTTTAAGTCCATTTCTTTGGTACTGTACCACCTAGGACCACCAAAACTTTCACAGCTTCATAATCAAGGGGTGCCCACCACATATCACTATCCAACATGTTACTTTTTAGCCAGGTTTTTTGACAAAAAATCCAGGCTATTGGATTGGCGAAAGCCGGGCGGGCAGGCGGGCGGCGGCGGGCACAAGCCAGGCGGCGTCCACAATCAATGTTAAGTTTTCGTGTTTGAGTCCATTTCTTTGTTACTGTACCACCTAGGACCACCAAACTTTCACAGCTTCATAATCAAGGGGTGCCCACCACATATCACTATCCAACATGTTACTTTTTTTTTAACTTCACCCATTTTTTCCGCGCAGTCGATTTAGCCATTTTCAATGTTAAGTTTTCGCGTTTACAATGTTAAGTTTTCGTGTTTAACTCCATTTCTTTGATACTGTACCACCTAGGACCACCAAACTTTCACAGCTTCATAACCAAGGGGTGCCTACCACATACAACTATCCAACATGTGACCATTTTTTTATCTTCACCTATTATTTCTACGTAATTGACTTAGCCATTTTCAACGTTAACTTTTTAACGTACGTCTGGTTAAATTTTTTGGTTAAAACTTTTTCGTTATACTATATCTCTGCAACTGCTTCGCCCATTACCTTGAAACTTCACATGGGTGTTTATCATCATCCATATTTTCATTCTAACCCCCAACTGTGCGGCCCCTGTGCCCAATGTCAAGGTCAAATTACTTTGAATATTTTTGTTAAAGTTTTTTTGTGTACTATATCTCTGCAACTGCTTCACCCATTACCTTGATACTTCACATGGGTGTTTATCATCATTGTCACACCCGCTTGCGGAAAGCGCGATATCGTCGGCATTTTGGCATACGTCCGTCCGTCCGTCCATACATCCGTGTGTCCGGTTAAAGTTTTTCCATCTACTATATCTATTTTTTTAGTGTCCATGCCTCGCCCCAAGGCGCGACATGCAGGCCACGGCCATCTAGTCTACAAAAAGTGGGTATTATTATGTTATCCAAGTGTCTATGCTTGGAAAAAACCTGGCCTTCGTGGCTTTGCCTCGTTTCTTGTTTTACCTTCACCTATTATTTCTACGTAATTGACTTAGCCATTTTCAACGTTAACTTTTTAACATATGTCTGGTTAAATTGTTTGGTTAAAACTTTTTCGTTATACTATATCTCTGCAACTGCTTCGCCCATTACCTTGAAACTTCACATGGGTGTTTATCATCGTCCATATTTTCATTCTAACCCCCAACCGTGCGGCCCCTGTGCGCAATGTCAAGGTCAAATTACTTTGAATTTATTTGTTAAAGTTTTTTCCTGTACTATATCTCTGCAACTGCTTCACCCATTACCTAGATACTTCACATGGGTGTTTATCATCATTGTCGCACCCGCTTGCGGAAAGCGCGATATCGTCCGCATTTTGGAATACGTCCGTCCGTGTGTCCGGTTAAAGTTTTTTTGTTAAAGTTTTTCCATCTACTATATCTATTTTTTTAGTGTCCATGCCTCGCCCCAAGGCGCGACATGCAGGCCACGGCCATCTAGTCTACAAAAAGTGGGTATAATTATGTTATCCAAGTGTCCATGCTTGGAAAAAACCTGGCCTTCGTGGCTTTGCCTCGTTTCTTGTTATTCTACTGAATTTATTACATTATCACAGCCAAAATGGCTGTGATAATGTAATAAATTCAGTATAATTATTCTGTATACTTTTAATTATCAAATATATGCAGTCGTTAGTTCTATATGAAATAATGCATTTCGTGGAAAATAAATGATTTGTCCCTCAAAGTATACTTTGCTAGATAAGTATACTTTGCAATTTTGATGAAATCGGCTACAGGAGCTACACTGGTCACAACTCTCATAAGCCCGATTTCTCACAGACAAACAGCCACATATGTGTCCATTGGAGATGATCTCTCGGTCTGCAGTAATGTTTCAATATAATATACTATATATGGCCTTTCATGATCAATTAGTGTTCACCTCGTGTAAAACCAGTGGGTGGCAGGTGTGATCATGCGATGGGTAATTTAACGATCGGGGTTCATCCTTACCGGAATTCCGACTGGAGACCTGGTTTGGCCCACACATACGTCTTTTGCATTTTGTATGTGACAGTTGAATCTGGTTATACCCCTTATGTGAGTATTACGATTATTAGTAATGCTATTTTAGGGGAAGGTGTCGACTTACTTTGGTGTGGTATGGACCTGGCACCAGGTCCGGTTATTCGAATTTCAGGGCTGAATATATTTTTTCTCTATGTAAATATTCCGTTATGATTTTGGGATTTTCCCCCCAATACAGCAGGTTAAAACGGGATTTAACCCGTTTGCTCGGCCTTACATGACCTTAGCTGTTGATAGGCCGTTAAACGCCAATAAACAAACAAACTTTCATGATCAGAAAAGGTTTATTGGGTAGTTACCTTTGTTGATCCTCATCCTCATCACCGAAGTACACAGACTGCACAAATGTTCTTGCATGTTTTGGAATTCCTACGCGCTTCCTAGCCTCCCCTTATAAACTTGATATCAAAAGCCTGATGTTGTCTATATATGTGGCTGTGCCTCGAGAAATGGGGCCGATGGGTTTTGCGACCAGTGTAGATCCAGATCAGCCTGTGCATCCGCACAGTCTGATCAGGATCTGCACTGTTCGCCATTTGATCACTGAAGGTTTGTGGCCTATGGGTTGGTTAGAACACCTAACTTCCAATCCAGAGGTTTCAAACCTCGCCTAGGGCATCAACAAACACATTTTTAGTGTTTCCATCCCACTGGTCTGTCGGATGAGACTTTGAACTGTGGTCCCGTCTCTATATGACCTTGGCTGATGGTGGGACGTTAAACCTTTTCATTTTCACTTGTTTTTTCATCACTGAAACACCCGGCATGGTTCTAACAAGCAATATAGATCATTATCAGGCTACAGGCTACAATTTGATCAGGAGCTACGCTGGTCACAAAGCCCATTCCGTATTTTTCTTGATTCGACAGGAACACCCATTTATACGCCGGTATCAGGAGCTGGAGGTGGACACGTCGTCGTACTTCACTGGAATCTTAGATCAGGTCACCGATACTTCCCAGTTAGAACAGTCGCAGTCCTCGTAACACACACCAGCCTATAGGCACACACTGTAATCTGGGGGCCGTTTCACTAAACTTCTTATGACTAAAATGTTCGTAAGTGCAAAAGTATGATAGTCTGTAAATTTCACATTAACGATGTTTTCTTGTAAACAATTGTTGGATTTACATTTATTGAGCATAGGCTGCATATGCAGCCTATGCTCAATAAATGTAAATCCATCAATTGAAATTTACAGACAATCCTAAATTTGCACTTGCGAACATTTTAGTTGTACAAAGTTTAGTTAAACGGGCCCCTGGGCTGCTCACAGACGCGCTATTCCCGTAGCTGTATCTTTGCGGCTGTGCGCCACCATGTGCCGCTCGCGCCTCGCATTAACTGTGATCGTGGTGTAACAATATCGTGTGATGCCCGGTGCCATAATAGACCTCCTGGGTGAAGTATATGTCAACACTCTATGTAAACAGAAAATGGAAGCGGTAACTTCAAATATTTCTCGTTTCCATACACAAAGCATACATGTTCAAAATATTATACAGCTATGTCGTGGAGACAAAGTTTTCATGCCTAAGTTTTCATCTGACTTAATTTAATAGCAATTATCTTCATATTGTTCTTTTTTACTTTAATCAACCAATAATTGTTTAAGATTACCTTTAGACCTTTATTTCTCCATTCACTGCAACAAAAAATAAATTAGAATTTTCAGTCGTTATATTACACGTTAATATGAGATATTTTCTAAATGCCTCCGCTTCATTATTCTCATTAGTGGAGAACAGCGAGTACTCGTTCGGAGACATATAAAAGGAAACCCGTAAATTGAAATGTTTTCTGCTTATCAGTAGCCGATTTCATCAAAATTGCAAAGTATACTTATCTAGCAAAGTATACTTTGAGGGAGTAATCATTTATTTTTCCCAAAATGCATTATTTCATATAGAACTAACGACTGCATATACTTGATGATTAAAAGTATGCAGAATTATTATACTGAATTTATTACATTATCACAGCCAAAATGGCTGTGATAATGTAATAAATTCAGTATAATAAAAATTAATAAATTTATCCTAAAATTGAAAAGTTCTCCCTCAAAGTATACTTTGCTAGATAAGTATACTTTGCAATGTTGGTGAAATAGGCTACTGGAGTGTTGACAAGTTGGCGGTTGGCAGGGAGCCTGAGTAGACCTTCCAGCCGGGGCAGGCACCCTGACGGAATGCTGGCTACAGCTGCCCCTGCTCACCCACCTTATCTCCTCTGTCAGGGCCTGTGCTTATTAACCCTTACAATGCTGGAAACAAAAATTGTCGTCTGCTGTTGTTCTATGTTTTGTCTTTTTTCTCTCACTAAAATCATGATTTGGCAGGCCTTTAGATTCAAAATGATTCTAAAGTGTTGTCATTGAGAAAAATCGGTACTAAAAACTAAACGGCAGACGGCAAATTTAATTCAGCAGTTTAAGGGTTAATCGTTCTGAGAATGTACTGTGTTCTAATGCTCAAAATAAGGAATTATGATTGGTAGAGACTGTCCAGAGTCTCGACCAATCAAACTTCCTGCCTTTGAATTCGAATTTGGAGAAGTACTTCAAACTGGGTCATTTCGAGTACGAATATGGAGAACGTGTTTGGCCAATCAAATTATGTGATTGATTTTTAGTACAAATTTGGAGAATGTGTCCAGAAAGGTTTTATAAGCACAGTGGCCTGATATGTGTAGCTGCTGAATTGTTGCATCAACTTGCCTTGTCCATTGACTACTGGGGTGTGCAGCATAGCATGCTACTGTGTATTCCAGTAGCCTATTTCACTAAAATTGCGAAGCATACTTATCTAGATGTGTATACTTTGAGGTAGTAATCATTTATTTTTCCCGAAATGTATTATTTCATATAGAACTAATGTCTGCATATATTTGATGATTAAAAGTATGCATAAATATTATAGTGAATTTATTATGTTATCACAGCCAAAATGGCTGTGATAATGTAATAAATTCAGTATAATAAAAATTAATAAATTTATCCTTAAATTGAAAATTTCTTCCTCAAAGTGTACTTTGCAATTTTGGTGAAATCGGCTACAGATCTCATAAAAACATTCTTATTGCATCTCTGGTTTCTGCGAGATAACCTGTTTGCAAAATAGTCTATAAATATGACGCACCGCGACAACATTGCTCTGACGTTTTGCTCAGCTACCATCTAAAACCTGATAAACATACAAAATGTTTGTTAGGAGCTGGATAATTAGTTTAGTCAGTACGGTAAAATGGTGTAGGCTTTTATCTGACTGGCTATATTTTATTCTGGTGCTAAACTTATGGCAAAAACATTGCTCACAGTGTGTAATATTTTTAGACAGTTGCCATGAAGTGTGCAGCAAATATGGAATGCAATGTCTTTTCTGTATTGAAGTGTCATATTTTACTGAAATTTCCATCTTTTTGTATTTATGTAAAGATCAGAAATGAGGTAAGTGTTTTTATTAGATGGCAGATATTGAATATTTCCTGTTGCCGCCGTGTCAGTCGGTGTTGCTTGTATGGCGATGGCAGTGAAACACGATGTTCAAAGCTTGTAGTTAAGTATGCAATTATGTGACACATTTTTAATGTTGGCTACATTCGGATTACTGTCTATAAATAAAAGAATCTGATCATGTTGTCCGAAAACATTAGGCCACATCAAGAGAGCATATTGTGTTTTTTTACCAAAACCTGCATTTTTGTTTGTGGTTAATTAAGAGAACTTCATTTTCTATGACTCCACCCATAGAGATAGTCCATGTATGTATAGTAGTAACCTTTCACCCCTAAGTAACGGGAATGGATTTTGATATTTTAATTTTGCAACCAATCCAACCATCACAAACTAGTCCATTTATGAAAAGGGCGTATTTTTTGGCTCTCAAAAATATGAAAATTACATTAAAAAAGTGCAGATCCTGATGAGACGGCTCGTTACGAGTCGGCTCATCTGGATCTGCACTGTTTGCATAAACTGCTATAGCGGATTTTCAGGTTCAAAGGTTTAAGATATTTTATACACCCTCAACCATCAATGTGCCATGTATTCATCGATACAACATGCAAATATCCAATGCTTGGACAAGCCGAACATTTAGGCCATCTAGATTTTTTACAATTTCATTTCTGTGTGATAACTAGCTTTCGTACTGCAAATTCATATACATTGTACATGTATGGCTTTTTGTAGATGAAATAGGTATAGGTTGAAAATGGGTTTGAACATTTTTTTTTATTGATGTAAAGTTTGATTTTAGGGTATGTATATGGCTGTGACTGTAAACATGGGGCTCATGTGTTCTGCGACCATTGTAGATCCAGATCAGCCTGTGCATCCGCACAGTCTGATCAGGATCTGTAGTGTTTGCGATTCCATCAATGAAGCACCTGTCATGATTCTAACAAGCGATGTACATCGTTATCAGACAGACTACAGGAGTGTGTAATTTGATCATGAGCTACACTGGTCACAAATCCAATATGCCCCATTTCTCCAGTCACAGCCACATATACAAGCCTCAACTCACTTTCACGTCCTCTGTTTTTATGGTTGAACCGGCTTACAGAGAAGGCACGATTGTTGATGTCTACGAATCTGCAGGTTTTGGTGAAAGGCAGCAGTTGCAGTATCCTTGTACATATATCAGTAGTTGTCATGCCGCATTTTAGTTTCTGTCATTTTGATTGGTCAGCTTGACACAGTATGTATGTCGGGCTTGCCAACATGGCTCGAAGCAAAATGGTAGATGGCCAGTGTAGTCGAAAACAAAAAACAATTGTCTAAAAAAAACGTTTTTAGCAAATTTCATCTTGCCTGATGTCATCCATTGTTTGCTAATGTGTTGATATATTTTGATAATACAATTGTTAAATTTTATTCATGGAAATATAATGGATGCGCCATGACAAATTCAAAATGGCAACCCATGTTTGACTGCATATTGAGAGGTTGAGACATACAACGAATCTGCGGTATGACAAGTACAATTCTACAGCCAACATGGTGTCATATAGACGATATAGTCTGTCTGAATGGATAATCACATCAGTTGCCGATTTCACCAACATTGCAAAGTCTACTTTTCTAGCAAAGTATACTTTGAGGGAGTAATCATTTATTTTTCCTGAAATGCATTATTTCATATAGAACTAGCGACTGCATGTATTTGATGATTAAAAGTATACAGAATTATTATACTGAATTTATTACATTATCACAGCCAAAATGGCTGTGATAATGTTATAAAGTCAGTATAATAAAATTAATAAATTTATCCTAAAATTGAAAATTTCTCCCTCAAAGTATACTTTGGAATGTTGGTGAAATAGGCTACAGATGTGCCTCGCATGAAAAGTTTCCGACTGGCTATATGACAGACACCATGTTGACTGTAGAATCACAATAACTTATCATTAGGCTTTCACAGCGTGTAAACAATTACGGTCTGGCACGAGGAAACATTTTCCCATTTGCAACCATCCGTGGTTTCGACTGGCACAAATGTGGACCTGAATCAGACAAACATCACAGTATACACCACCTGCTTTAATCTGGCCAATATTTGAATTCATATTTATTTCAAAATACTTGAATATTGTGCTTGAAATCAAGCAGCTTGATTGGCCGAGCCTGACCTACAGCTCAGGCTCGGCCAATCAAACTACTTGATTGTGGGTTGAGATTGCCAGTAGATGTTCAGAAATGTTGACTTATGTGTAAGATTAACGCAGGTGCGTGTGTAGGCTGGAGCAGGTCTACAATGGCGGCAACGGGTCCTCGGCTGACATTAACCCTTTCACCCCTAAGTAACTAGAATGGATTGTGATATGTTAATTTTGCCACCAATCCAATCGTCACAAAATTATTTTCAGACTAGTCCATTTATGAAGAGATATTTTTGCTCTAAAAAATATGAAAATTACTTTCAAAAAGTGAAGATCCTGATGACACGGCTCATCACAAGCCGGCTCATCTGGAAACACTGTGTTTGCAAATACCGCTATACAGGCCTGTGGTGTTGAAAGGGTTGAGCAGGACCGTATGAGGTTTGTGACCAGCATAGTCCCAGATCAGTCTGTGCATACGCAGTGTGATCAGGGCCTGCAGTTAACTATTCAGTCGCTGTCGGCAAACATTTGCGTTGTGAATGAACATGAGGACCATTACCCGACTTCGCCAAAATCACTCCGTGCACTAATCTAGAGGCAGTTATTTTCAATTTATCCAATAAATTAATTTCTTTATTCAGTGAAATAAAATGTTTGCTAGTAAAAACAATGGTTGTGATTATGAAATAAATACAGAAGATGGATGCTACGTAATTTGAATCATCAAATATAAACAGACATTTGTTTTATATGAAATAATGACTCGCACTTTACTTCGGTAGACAAGTGTATTTAGCAATGTTTGCAGCAGTTGGTTGCAGGTGCGAGAACAATGCAAACTTTATAAGGTCCTTTCTCTGGGACCAGTAGCCGATTTCATTAAAATTGCAAAGTATACTTATCTAGCAAAGTATACTTTGAGGGAGTAATCATTTATTTTTCCCGAAATGCATTATTTCACATAGAACTAACGACTGCATATATTTGATGATTAAATGTATGCAGAATTATTATACTGAATTTATTAATAAACATTATCACAGCCAAAATGGCTGTGATAATGTAATAAAGTCAGTATAATAAAAATTAATAAATTTATCCTTAAATTGAAAATTTCTCCCTCGAAGCATACTTTGCTAGATAAGTATACTTTGCCATGTTGGTGAAATAGTCTACTGGAGGTGAAACGTTTACTGCAGTGGTTAGCCATGTACCTTGTGTTGCCAATCACACAGACACACTGCGGCATGAACAACAAAAAGATTTTTAAATCATACGGTATACCCAATGTGAGTGATATTAAATATCTGCAAGGTAGGACATTCGTCATCTTTTCAAACAACGAAAGTGGAGTATTTACCTTTGGCCCAGCTCGCTAATTCAGTAATTTTAATGGTTCCCGGCCTTCACATGCGCTACAATTACCGAATGAGTGAGCCGGGCCCAAGGTACATGGATACCACTTCCATTGGTTGAAAACATGGCGACTGTCCTACCTTTTAGATATTTAATATCGGAGTAAAATAGGTATGATTTAAAGAGCTTTTTTGTCGTTCATACCCCAAAGTGCCTGCGGCCAATCAGGGACGTATTGTTCGCCTTACATTCTGTTCCGTCACACCCTGCGAGGTTGTGGCAGTGCATTCCAATGTATATACGAGACATGCCATGTGTGTGATTTTTAGCTCACCTTAGCCAAAGGCTCAAGAGAGCTATTGTTACCGCTTTTCGTCCGTCATCATCCGTCCACAATATCAAACGTCTTCTCCGGAACCGCTGGGCCGATGTTGGTCAAACTTTACACACTTGGTACATAGGTAGGGGGAGTACAAATTTGTTAAAATGGAGGTTGTCGCCAATCCAAGATGGCCACCGTCTAAAAATATCACAAATTCTTAAAAATCTTCTCACGAACCGCCAGACGGATTTCGACGAAACTTGGCAGGAATGATCGATGTACAATAATCTTATAAATGTGTTAAAATCGTGACCCTGGGATCGAAAATCGGTGTGACCTGGGGGGTCAAATTTCATACTTGACCAAATATAATCATATATCAAATTGAAGATATCGACGAGACGATCAATCTGGTGTAGTTTTCATCGAAAGCGGATGAATATGTCATCTAAGATTGCCACCGAAAGGTCAAAAGGTCATCCTTTTATTTGAGATTTGAAATCCATCCTTATCGGGATTCACACATGGTCTGATATGCTGGAATTGTTCTCTCTGAGAATCACATCCGTGATATGTGGTGCCAAGTAATCATGGTTGGGTAAGGGCATCAGATCAGGGTATTCTGTTTTCAATTCTGAATGGATATTATATTCTCGGTACAAACCAGTGGTGTCCCCCACCCCCTGCTCCATACACATGTATTTCTTGGTATTTCTTGTATTGTGATAAAATGTAGGCTGAAAGCATCCTGTTGTGGTTTCCAAACCTAGCGAAGTTGTGTAAGATATATCTGTACATATAGCGAGACAACTCCTACCCTGGCGACTTCTCACTCAACTTTGTCACATTGGCACTATGTGCCTGTCATGGGTTTATTCCGTGACAACTTTACATACCAGTTTTTGCTTTATTTTATGACATTGCACAGGTGAGCGATATAGGGCCATCATGGTCCTCTTGTTCATGACATATATTTACAGAAACTGATATTTTCTGTGAATGACGTCGAACGATGACAAAATTTTATTAAATAGAATTCCGCATTTGCTATGAAAATTTCGTCAACTTTCTACTTCATTTACAGAAAATATCAATTTTGTAAATAATATCATGAGATATCATCACACGTGTTTTTCGGTACAAAATCACATGGCGTGTCTCACATTATGTGCATCCTCGGTTGTCACGTGGATGTTTTTATACCTGTTGAACAGCCGCTTGTTTCCTGTTGGTGTGTTGTGTGCTGCCGTGCTTGGCTGGTGGCATGTCTGTCTCGTCTCCTCACTCGGTCGACTGGTGGCGTGTTCAACTTTATGTCTTTTGTACCACTAGAATTGTACCACGTCTATTGTACAGCTCCATGCCAATTCACACTGTCAAATCAATACCCATGTTTCACTCAGATATCCGATATGTGGTTTTTAGCTTCATGTGTCGTAAATGACATATACAAATTAATCGCACCATTTTATTTGATCACATTCCCAAAAACATGTGTTATACAAGCACATGCTATCGGAAACTGTGATAAGCAGGGGAGATAACATGGCTTGGCATAATTTGGCATTTTCGCTATTCATCTACGAGTAGGGAAAACTTTGAAATTTCTTACTATTTTTTGTTGTGAAATGAGAATTTCCCATTATGGAAGCTAGCACAATTAACCCTTAGACCGCTACACACAACAATTGTCATCTGCTGTTGCTTTTATATCTTGCCTTATTTCTCAATAAAAACATGGTTTGACAGCACTTCAGAATCATTTCCAATGGAAATGTTTCTGAATTGCTGTCAAAGCATGTTGTAAATTATTCTATAGTGCTGTCAAAGCATGTTTTTGATGATAAAAATGGAAAATAAACAGCAGACAACAAAAAATTAAGATAGTGGTGTAAGGGTTAATTTAAATAACATAATTTAGTAACCATCGATTGAAAAATATGTTTATAATACTGAAAAATAAGTAGCATAGCAAACGCTAGTTATTTTTCAGTGTTAAGCATTTTTTTTCCATCCCCCAATTTTTTACAGACGACTTGTGGGTACAAATACGATACAAATCTACAATGAAGCCATGTTTTCCTATTAGGCTTCATCACTTTCCAGGCATATCTCAGACCCAGTGCCTTTACATGAACTTAAATAGTAGATTCTTTTGTGCAAATTATCAAATCTGTAGCGTATTGCACCAGCATTGCAAAGTATACCTATCTAGCAAAGTATACTTTGAGGGAGAAATATTTTCAATTTAATGATAAATTTATAAACTTTTATTATTCTGAATTGATTACATTATCACCGCCATTTTGGCTGTGATAATGTAATAAATTCAGTATAATAATTCTGCATACTTTTAATCTTCGGATTAGGAAGTTGTTAGTTCTATATGAATTAATGCATTTCGGGAAAAATAAATGATTACTCCCTCAAAGTATACTTGGTACGACTAACATAAATTGTTACATATAAAATACAGTACCGATTAGGGCCAGTATTTTGGTACAAACATCTTGCATGTGTATCGTGATGGATTGGAGGTGTTTGTATCATAAAAGCCGAGGATTTCAGCATTTGGGGCCACGGGCCCATTCCATATTTCAAAAAGGGGCCACCCCGACTCAAACTGAGTCATCCGTTTTAGCCACTACAATGTACCGCCTTTTTGACGGGAAATGATCACGTTGTATTAATTGAGTTATAATTGTTATAATATGAGTAATTTCTCTTCAGATATTAAATTGTTGTGGCCCATGAGATTCATAATTCTGTACCATTTGTAAAAGTTATGGGCCATTATGGCCCGTCCCTATTTATATTTGGGGCCATTTATAAGAAACATGGGCCAATGGCCCCTTCTAGAATGAACACTGTACAGTGCTGAGTTATTCATGTTTTTGTCTATATTTATGCCCCTTATGTGATAGCAAGGGGGGCATATTGTGTTGCTCTTGAGGTTCCCTACGTCCGTGTACATTTACGTCAAAAAGTTTGTAAGAGTTTCTCTAACATGTAATATCTCTAACATGTTGCGCAAAGGATTACATCAATACTTGAATCACCTGAACATTTGTCACACACTCGCGCCACCATTAACACGACCTTGACCTTTGTCACCTTCAAAATATCGCTGAAACACTTTACTTTGTGTCGGACTCGTTTCGTATTCTTTTTTATAGTCCAGTTTGCCAGGTGGTGGCATGCCCATGTTTTACAAACATAACCTCTAGTTAATATCTGTATTGTTTTAGCATGTCTGTGCAAAGTCTTCGGTGTGCTTATCCTATACCCAGGGTGATGCTTCACAACAAAAAAAAGCTTTAGCATACAATACGTAAATATTCACACGCAACGTGAATACATCCTTTCCGTGCTTGAAACCTGTTCTTGCACCTCAATGTGAAAACTGGTGACGTTTGTACGCAAGTTGCTCGATAAGTGCTGTATGTGAGTATGAATTGGAAATGTTTGTACATAGCAGCGCTATTGTGATATGCTGTACTTGTGATAAGCTGTGTCGAGTGGAGCTATGCAGACAGAGCTACCTAGAAGTGTGTCAACATGAAATCTGTGCCGTGTAATTGGTCGCCCGACTGGTAACGTGGACTATATGCGACATATTCTGATTCAACAGGGGCCCCGTTTCACTGAACTTCGTACGACTAAAATGTTCGTAAGTGCAAATTTAGGATCGACAGGAAATTTCAATTGATGGTTTTACATTTATTGAGCATAGGCTGCATATGCAGCCTATGCTCAATAAATGTAAATCCAATAGTTTACAAGAAAACACTGTTAATGTGAAATTTACAGACTATAATAATTTTGCAGTTACGAACATTTTAGTCGTACAAAGTTTAGTGAAACGGCCCCCTGGCTTACTCGAGCTTTGATTATAGATCCGGGGCAAGTCCTTGTAAAACTGCTACAGCATGTACTCCATTCTCGTACTCGAAATCTGGAAGTTGGATTAGTCGAAACTGAGCTCAGTCTCGGCTAATCAAACTGCCTGATTTAGAATATGAAATTGGGGGTGTTCAAATCGTTTATAAAGTATGGTCCCTAGACTAACAGTCGTTCGACATTTTGCTGCCAACAAACCTTTTTTCATCAATAACAAGTCCCTCCCGTGGGTGGTTGGTTGGGAGCACGCGACGGGTAATTCAACGATCGCCGTTCATCCTTACTGGAATTCCGACTGGAGACCTGGTTTGCCCTTGAAATTATTCGTAATCATAATTTCGTGGAAGGGGCCAAGTGACTTCGGTGTAGTAAGGGACCTGGCACCAGGTCAGGTTATTCTATATTTCAGGGCTGAATATATTTTTTCTCGATGTAAATATTCCGTTCTGATTTTGGGATTTTCACCCCAATGCAGCAGGTTAAAACGGGATTGAACCCGTTTCCCCGGCCTTACATGACCTTAGCTGTTGATAGGCCTTTAAACATTAATAAACAAACAAAAGTCACCCTCCCCATTTTTTTTATTTGATGAAATTCCATCAAATATGGATTTTATTGAAGAAAAAAAAACCCCACAATGTTCCTATGGGAATTTAACATGGGGTAAAAAGGAGGTGGTAAGGTGGAGGGTCAAAAAACGGTCCATAAATTATTTAAAAAAAAAATCTATTTTTATCCCCCATGTTAAATTTTTTTTGTTCGCAATAAAAGCGATATTTGATGGAATTTCATCAAATAGACAAATTGGGGAGGGTGACTTGTTATAGATGACAAAGTACAAATGTACTTGCATTTAAATATTTTATAGATTTAATGAGTTTAATAGCCAAAAAGTTTGTTGGCAGCAAAATGTGGAACAGACAGTTGTATAGCTGCAGATTAGGACATCCTGATATGGACCTACACTGTCCTGATATGGACCTATACTGTCCGATATGGACCTACACTGTCCTGATATGGACCTACACTGTCCTGATTCCTGATATGGACCTACACTGTCCTGATATGGACCTACACTGTCCTGATATGGACCTACACTGGTCGAAGCATTATAAATGTTGTAAATTGCCAACAGTATAGATCTTGTTCAGATCGCACACAGTTAGCCGTGTTGCACAAGAATGTGTCGCAGTATGATGTTTGTGATCAACGTGGGCATGATTTGCCTGTACATACAGCAATGTGGCAAATGTCCGGCACACGGTATATGTGGCTCTGACTGGAAAAATGGGTCTTATGGGATTTGTGACCAGTGTAGTTCCTGATCAAATAGCACACTCCTGTAGACTGATAGCGATGTATTTTGCTTGTTAGAAACATGACTACTGTCTCTTTCACGTTAACCTGCCCAACTTTTACACCTATTTAAACACCCTAAAACTCTTATTTTTTGGCATAAAATCATTTTTCAGCAAAATTTAGCAATGAGCCATCTTTTTATTTTTTTAAATTCGGTCCTATAATGAAGTAATAGCCATAAATCAATAATTGAATGCAGGGTTGCAATGTTAAAATGTCACGTGCGATCAGATTTTCAACATTTTTCTAGCATCGAACTGCTTGCTGGATTTCATCATTAAAAACAAGACACTAACCTTGTATTTATGAGAGCAAATCTTGCCAGGTTGAAAAATAAAGGAATCGAGCCTCCATTTCTCGGTGTTCGTACAAGAATTACAGAAGAAAATGCCGAGAATTTGGTCAAAATACAACATGATGTCATCATCATCTGCTACAGCTTTCGTATCTATTGACAACGCCAGGCTGAGGTTGGCACGCTGTTCCTACCACGCAAAATTAATTGCACATATCCTCGCACATCGACACCGGTGTAAATCTACATTCTCTAATGGTATGACTTGGGAACACCATATAAACGTCATTTCCGGTGGAAGTATATAGTCACTTCCTGTGAGCCAGTTTCTTTGCCGAACGAATTTCCGGCGGACAACTTGGTTTACTAAATGCTGATTGGTTGGTGAAGGTCACGAGTTTAATCGAATCAAGTTCGTTAGCATTCACAATTTACAATACATTAGGACGTATTAGCAATAGTATCAGATCGACTTGGAACCTTATGGATGAATGATATTCGCTAAATATATGAAGATTAAATTATTAATTGATATATTTTAATGCAAATTGTTTAAATTATATGCCAGAAAATGATGTTAATACACAAATTTATTAAGAATTATTATACAAAAATAGTTGTTGTTGTTGTTGACCGGAAGTGTTTATTGCATAGCAGTTTATTGTTTTATTGTCAACAACTAAAATTCGGTGAAATTAATTTATAAGGCAAAAGCCCATCCATGACTGTTTATTCGAAATAACTTTGTTATTAGACGGATTTTCTTGAAATAAAAAGTAGGCTCATTTCTAAAAAATTGTTTTACATTGTTTTATATAAAAAAAAAAGCAGTTTGGAGTGTTTTTATTGCAATAAATCTTGGGCAGCATTTCGTGGAACAGACAATAGTGTTTCATTGATGGAATGGCGAATAGTGCAAATCCTGATCAGACTGCGGATGCACAGGCTGATCTGGATCTACACTGGTTGCAAAACCCATAAGCCCCATTTCTCCAGTCACAGCCACATCTGACCCCGGCTGACAAATGGATGTAGAGAGAAAGCTTTTAGACCAGTGTGATTTCCCAGTTTGATCATTGTGAAATATGTCTGTGACTGGAGAAATAATTCTTACAGGAATTGTAGGCAGTCTAGCTCCGGATCTGTTGGCACACTCTTGGAGTCGAATGAGGACCTATGCTATTTGTTAAATGCACGACAGGAATTTTATTGACTGAATGGCGAGTACATGTGTAGCCGGATCTGGGTCTACTCTGGTTGCAAAGGCGACACGCCTCATTTCTTCATTGAAAGTCGGAAATAAATATGTGAACAGGATAGTTCCTAGTTAATGCGCACAAATGTTTGACATTCCCTTTTGTCAGCCGTGTGCCATATTGCCATCTATGTCTGTGCTGGTGGCAAACGTGACTGGTATCTATGCGCTAGTTGGGCGACAAACTGTGCTAGATGTCCTTTTGTGTTACTACATGTGTAGATCATGGCCTGGTTATTTGTTGTTGCTTCGAATGATATTCACAGATGATAATAAAGTCGTATTAAATTCCATGGTGAATTTTGGTTTGTTTTGATTATTACTGAAGATTAAAATATTGTAGGAGTGGGCGTCAGGTTGGGAGCATGCGTAGGGCAATTTAACGATTGGCTTCATCCTTGCATGTATCCCGTAAACCCTGGTTTGACACTCAGGCACATTTTAGGCTTTTAGGTGATTAGGCATATTCAATAGCTACACATGCTGAATATTTGGTAAAAATTACACCGCTATCTTATTTTTTTTGTCGTCTCCTGTTTATTTTCTATTTTCCATTTTTATCATCAAAATGGAAATGATTCTATTTTCTATTTTCCATTTTTATCATCAAAATGGAAATGATTCTGAAGTGCTGTCAAACCATGTTTTTATTGAGAAATAAGGCAAGATTTAAAAGCAACAGCAGACGACAATTGTTGTGAGTAGCGGTCTAAGGGTTAAAACATTGGTCACAAATGTAGACCTACTTCTTAAATATATGGACATGCTGAATAAATAAGAAGCCAAGTGATATGAAAGACAGGATCTTTGGTGAGCCCACTGGTGTACTGTGATTTCAATCCTGGTGTAATACACACAGGGGTCCTTAGTTGTGCTGGAAAAAGTTTATTGAAAGTCGGACTCGTCCCTTGAAAAATCGCAGAAGGAGGACTCCTTGCAAACTTTAAACCAAATACGGCGTTAAATTTAAGAATCATATTGTTTTACGTCATTTTGTTGCAATTCATGGAACAGCGACATTGCCGGTCAATAGCGCAACATAATTGACAACGTTGTGTATATTAATGACGCCAAACAAACTTTAACGAATCACCAACGTGGTGGTATAAACACAGTAGGTTGAATGGCCGTTTCCATTATGAATTTAACGACGGTAAAACTATTTTGAAATACATGTACGTTGGATGTAAGATATATGGGCCAAGTGGTATTTTAGACACCGCTACGAGCCTGAACATACATACAAGAACACATTTATTGCCAATGTATATTTAATGAAATAATTATATTATCGTGATTTTTACAATAGACAAATAGCACATTACAGATAACTAAATCTGGTTCAACACATTAAGGATAAATACAACTAGCAAATGCGTTCATAGAACACGGAAGCCTCATCTACAGCTTTGTTAGTAAATGTGGCAAAATTCCAAAAATACAAGCTCAAACAAAATACTTTAACCAAGATAAATAACTATGTAAATATTGCAATGGTAGGTCAAGTTCGCATGGAGGTCATGTTTTTCACAGTGGTTTGTGGTGCACATCAGTAATGTGTAAGTATGATGACTGTAGGCCTACTAGTGAAGATACAAGCTCCAACAAAACTTTAGCACAGGGAGATAACTGTAAATATTGCAATTGTAGGTCAAGGTCATTTGATTCACCGTGGGTTGTGGTACACATCACTGGTCAATGAAGTGTGCAAGTATGGTGGCTGTAGGCCTACTACTATTGAAGATACAAGCTCAAACAAAAACTTTAACCTTGTGACGGACGGACAAGAGTAACACTAAATACCTCGTCTATATCGTGGTGGGGCATAACAACACATGTATTGCCAACTGAGCATGTGTATCGATTACATTAAATATTTATATGATCATGATTTCTTACAAGAGATGAATACATGTATCACATTACAAAGACTGATTAATCACGTTTAATGGCCTGTCGACAATTACTTTTCCAATCATATTCGGCCATCTTGGAGAGGGTGGAGAACGATGCAGGGAAAGCTGACCGATGGCCTATCTCGGTCTTTATCAAATAGCTTCTCTGATAAATACAACTGCTGCTTAGTAATTCTGTCTAAAGTGATCAAACGGGGTGAATATTTCTCTCTCCCCAAATGTGATGAGCATATCCAACTTTTTGGAACACATAATTTTTTATGTACCACAATTTTTTTTTTTAAAAACATTTTGGGGTACATAATTATAGTGGCCACCCTGTCCATGTATCTGTTCGATGTCTGCTGTAGATGCATTAAATGTCGGCTACCTCTACTCGTTCCCAGGCGCGGATCCAGGATTTCGGGTTAGGGGGGGCGTAACTATTTTGCAATACTTGACTATAATTTTTTATGTACCACAATTTTTTTTTTTAAAAACATTTTGGGGTACATAATTATAGTGGCCACCCTGTCCATGTATCTGTTCGACTGTCTGTCTGTGAGATTTGCATTAAAGTGTTCGGCTACCTACTATCTCTGTTCCCAGGCGCGGATCCAGGATTTCGGGTTAGGGGGGGCGTAACTATTTTGCAATACTTGACTATATTATCGAACGAGCTAAGCTCGTTCGATAATATAGTCAAGTATTGCAAAATAGTCGACCGAGCGGAGCGGAGCAGAAAAATGCATGGAATACATGGCACTTGGCATGAAACGTGCCTTGTAACTTGTAAAAAATCTTTACTGGGCGAATTTTAGGGGGGGGGGGGGGGGGGGGGGGGGTGGGGGGGGGGGGCGGGGGGGGGGCACACGGGCCGGGTCCGCCCTCCCCCCCCCCCCCCCCTGAATCCGCCCATGGTTACCGTAAGTCAGATTGGCTTGAAACCTCGTATACCGGTACTTACCGTATTAGGTCATAGGTAGATATTCTTGACTTCATTGAGTCATTGATAATTGCTTCATAAGAGTGATGTGATATATAAATACAACATACATGTACGTACGTGTATGTGAATATTGTCTTGTTACCGTGTACTTTTTGGTACATTGAGTTGCCATCTCCGCCTCTTTGTATGTACAAGCCATCGTACAGCTTCACCACTTTGTGCGTTTGACACTTACAGCAAATAATATGACAGTAAACCAATAAAAGTTGGTGCAATACATCATAGACAGATATGAAAACGGCATGCTATAAATATTATGCCAGCAAACTATACAAAAGACGAGATATCTGAGCATATCTGCCATCAATCTCAAAATAAATTTTGATGTGTAAACTTTTCAATCTGATGCACCGCCTATTATTAGTATACACTTTAGACATAGGTCCAGCCATATTTACTCGCACAGCAGATGAGTGACACCAAGGACAATAAACTGCTTACATGTCACTGGATATGGTAGCTAATAACAGAGTACAGTAGTGGGTATATATGGTATGTATTTTTGTGGTTTGCCAGGTAAAAGTGTTTCTTTGTTTGTTGGGGTTTAACGGCCTATCAACAGCTAAGGTCATTTAAGGCCGGGTCAATGGGTTTAGTACTAAATCCCATATATTACCTGTACCACCCACGACAGGTGAAAGTGATACACTGCGATTTTCTGTGTATGATGGTGGTTCATGTTGTTAAAAACACAGGCACAAACATGTACAAATGGGGGGAAAATCCCAAAATCACAACTGAATATTTACAATAACAAAACTATATATTCAGCCCTGAAATCAGAATAATCCTGATCTGATGCCAGGTCCTCGCCACACCAGAATCACTTGGCCCCTCCCAAAAGCAGTAGGATCAGTAATAATCTTACTACTTTTATAATGGGCAATAACCCAATTCAACTCCCAGGTAACTAAAGAGCCAAAGATAAAAACGTACCTGAGGGTCAAACCAGGCAAATCGTGATTCCTATAAGGAGGAACCCATACCGTTAATTTACGCCGTCTCATTCGCCCGACCACCACCCACGACAGGTGAAAGTGATACACTGCGATTTTCTGTGTATGATGGTAGTTCATGTTGTTAAAAACACAGGTACAAACCTGTCCAGAAAACTCACATATTTTACTTTTTGATGTAATATAATTGATAGGAGTCTGTTGTCCTGGCTTTGCTACATGTACCGGTAATTAACTACATTATATCATAATTATGTTATACTTCACATTTTGCATTTTGTGTCAAACGTCAGAAGAGGTGAAAATGGCTCATGGATTGAACACACAAGGATGGCCGAGTTTGCCACTCGATGTGCTGTATAGGATACAGAAACGAGGCAGTGTTCACATTTACGAAGCAATTATCTGTGAATCAAAGGATGATCAGGTATAGAACGGGTACTTAATATGTCATCATCCATATTTTCATTCCATAGCCCACCTACACAGCCCTTGTGCTCAAGGTCAAACGACTTAGAAATTTAGACGTTTTTGAGGCAGGGTTCCCACTGGTCCTTAAATTCCTGGAAAGTCATGGAATTTGGCTCTTTTTCTGAAAAGGTCATTGAAAGTCATTAAATTTGGATTTCAGTCCAATTATTGGTGTTGAGCAAAGTTCAGTGCAATTTCGTGATTTCAAGCCAAACGATTTGATGTGGTAAGGGCACCTGGTACCAAATCGGGATTTTGTAAATTCAGAACTGAAGTATTACATGAAACGGTGTCGAGCCTGGAATACACTTGTGTTGGGGAGAGAAGTTCGTTCTCTCCCCAACACAAGTGTATTCCAGGCTCGACACCGTTTCATCAGCATCATCCATGCAAATATGGGTCCTTGAATTTCGAAAACAGGTCCTTGAAAGTCATGGAAAAGTCATGGAATTTGGTTTTCCCAAAAGAGTGGGAATCCTGTTGAGGGGTACATCCTCCATCCTGCTTTCTTGTTTTGTCAAGAAATTGATCTTAGCCCCCTTGTGCTAGAATTTGACATTTATTTACAACCAGCTTTTCTTAAGACGGTCCTCGACAAGTCCCCAGGGGGCCGTTTCACTAAACTTTGTACAACTAAAATGTTTGTACCGGTAAGTGCAAAATCATGATAGTCTGTAAATTTCACATGAACAATGGTTTCTTGTAAACAATTACTGGATTTATATTTATTGAGCATAGGCTGCATATGCAGCCTATGCTCAATAAACATAAATCCATCAATTGAAATATACAGACGATCCTAAAGTTGAACTTACAAACATTTTAGTCGTACAAAGTTTAGTGAAACGGGCCCCAGGTGAATGGCCCATAAAGCCATGTCAGAACTCACTTCAAGTATTTCTTCAATAACCTCCTAAAAGCAGAATTTACATGTATGTTCCAATAAAATATTTACAAGAAGTATCGCTAACTGTAAATTACTTACTTTTGCACAAGATTATATTTGTTTGCCTACAGTGATTGTAACTTTAGTGAATAACGTATGTAAAGTGACCGTGTCTCAGATAGTGAGATGCATTTCACAAGAACAGCTGAGATATATCAATGACTTCTACTATGAAAATAGTCGCAACTTGTCCTTGGTGAGTTTGCTGACAACGACAAATCCGCTTGAAATACTTTGAAAAAAGCTTCATTACAAGATATTTTAAGCATTGTACACTTCTATATTATCACCATAAACACTTTCATACCTTAACAGATGATATATATGCATGATAAGCAAAAATAACCAAATGTAACTGAATGTAATGCAGCCAATGACGTATCATCCAGCAAAAACAAATTTTTCATGCCACTAATAATTGAGAGTGCATCCACAGGAAATATGAATGCTATTTAGCAACGCTAGTAATTATTTTCAATAATAAAATATTTTTGTTTATTTTTCCATTCTTTTTTTCTGGTCACCCAATACTGTCGTATAATGTATGTTCAGAAAACCGATACAAATCAACAATTAACCCTTAGATGGCTATCTTATTTATTTGTCGTCTGCTGTTTATTTTTTTATTTTCCATTTTTATCATCAAAAACATGCTTTGACAGCACTTTAGAATAATTGACAACATGCTTTGACAGCACTTCAGAATCATTTCCATTGGAAATGATTCTGAAGTACTGTAAAACCATGTTTTTATTGAGAAATAAGGCAAGATATAAAAGCAACAGCAGACGACAATTGTTGTGAGCAGCAGTCTAAGGGTTAAATGCTCCTTTACAAAAAGTTTTGCTCACGTTTCATCCACATCCGAGACCCAGGGCCTATAAACAACATCATTGACATGCAGCTAATAGCAGGATAAATACACAGGTGGAAGACTCCGACCTATGACACCAAAAAAATGCCTATTAAAAAAATCCCATTACCCCACCCACTTGGTCTTGTACAGTACCATCTTCTATTATAGAAGATGGTACTGTACGAGACCAAGAGGGTGGGGTAATGGGATTATTTAATAGGCATTTCTTTTGGTGTCATATGTCAGAGTCTTCCACCTGTGGGTAAATATGGCTTTGCTCTTATGTCCATCAATGTCTATCTTAAGAGTTTCTTCATCATTCCCTAAAAGTCAAACCTGTGAATAAAGACCAGCCATGGGAAGTGAAAAATCTGGCCTTTGTTCACAGGTGGACTTTATTCGCAGGGTCATTTATATAGAAATTGTGTCATTGGGACAACAAAATTGTGGCCTTTACAGCCAGGTGATTGCTATTCGGAGGTGGTCTTTAGCACAGGTTCGACTGTATACGATGTCCAGTTATACAAGTTCTCGGACCAATAAAAAGTTTAATAAAACTGACACAGTATTCATATTTATATTACTTTTACATGTGGTCAAATCAAACTGATTTGAAAATAAAAACATACTTTTCAACAAACCGTTCGCACGTAATGTGTAACTATAGCAACGAAATAACAACACCACAGAGCAGTTGAAAAATCCAAAGTTTCAAGTTTCTTCGTTGTGCGGAGTAAATTGCGCCCGACTCTAACTGTATTGCTCTTTCCACCAAAGAAATCTTATAACTATGCACTGGCCAAGTTTCAACTTCGTTTGTTTGAGAAAAAAACAACATATATGTAAAACGTTATTGCAAAGAATTCAAAGTTATCATTTATGACGTAATGTCAATGGACAGAGCAACATTTGATGTATATTTAAATCATATGCATGTTATTAATCCACTCGGGCAAGTGAGCAAAGGCTCACGGATACCCCGGCCGTCGCCTGGACGATGATAAAAAACTATATACCCCTCGCCATACTTCGTATGCCGGGTGTATAATGATGTGCATAATCAAGTGTTGAATGGCATAATAATATAGAGAACTAGAAATGGACGCTTGTCGACAAGCGCATGTGTATCCGCCTCCCCAGTTACACAAGCAGTTTGAAAAAAGGGTGTTCGAGTTATGCTCCGGAGACAAAATCAGTGACGGAAAAAACAAAGGGAGATAACTAAAAAATTAGTAATGCAAGAGTTGTCATTCTTGTGTGACACACCTTTAGGGTTGTGGTCTATGCATGTGTGAAGTTTCATGAAAATATTCCAAAGGGTGTTCGAGTTATGCTCCAGACACGAAATCAGTGCACGAAACAACAAAGGGAGATAACTAAGATTTAACGACGCAAGAGTTGTCATTCTTACGTGCGACACACCTTTGGGTCGTCTTCTATGCATGTGTGAAGTTTAATAAACTAGAAAATGTGTTCATAGAACACGGATGTCCCACATATCGCTTTGATAATAAATGAGGCCAAATTCCAAGTCAAAATTTTCTTTTACCTGAGAGTTAAAGTTTTTGAAGCACCAAGTATGTGACCTTGACACTGGGCTTGGCGGGGGCAGGACAAACGTGGATTTGGCACAGGGCGGTAGAGGACCATTAGAGCAATGCGTATATGAAATATGAAGCTGATCCGTGAAAGAAAACAGAAATTATAAGATATTTATCCGAGCGTTAAAGTTTTTGAAGCACCAAGTATGTAACCTTGACCCTGGGCTTGGCGGGGGCAGGACGAATGTGGATTTGGCACAGGGCAGTAGAGGACCATTAGAGCAATGTGTATATGAAATATGAAGCTGATCCGTGAAAGAAAACAGAAATTATAAGATATTAACCCGAGCGTTAAAGTTTTTGAAGCACCAAGTATGTGACCTTGACCCTGGGCTTGCCGGGGGCAGGACGAACGTGGATTTGGCACAGGGCGGTAGTGAACCATCAGAGCAATGTGTATATGAAATATGAAGCAGATCGGTCGAAGGATGAAGAAATTATGAGACATTTACCCGAGTGTTAAAGTTTTGTGACGGACGGACGGACGGACGGACGGACGGGACGCACGTTCCTACGAATGAATACTTGTTGGGTTTTTACTGTATAAAAATACCCAACAAGAGTACCCAACACTATCCTAACCCTACCCAATAAGATCCCCGTACGCTTACAACAAGTACCCATTCGTGTGTACGGACGGACGGACGGACGGACGGACGGACGTAACACTAAATGCCACCTCCACTATCGTGGTGGGGCATAAAAATATTCCAAAGGGTGTTCGAGTTATGCTCTGGATACAAAATCAGAGCACGAAACAACAAAGGGAGATAAGTAAACAAGAATTCCGCGGAATCAGATGCCTTGCCTTGTCCCGCCTTGACCTCGAGCCTGGGCCCGAAAGCAATTTTCACTGGCCCGAACATATTATACAATTATTGACTAGTGAGCCATAGAATATCAGATTATATTCTATGGCTAACTAGTCAATAATTGTTTTATTATATGATACTAGTCTGTATATAGCACTTACGACCTATGCTACTAGACAAAAGTTGAAAAAGAATTTGAAAAAAAAATAATGATTTTTAAAAAAAAAAAAATTAAAAATAATAATGCTTGCTACTGGAGCCCAGAATTTTTTTTAATAGTCCTATATTTATCTACATATATCTGCACAGGTCCACATAATGCCACAATATTTTCAACACAGTTTACGGAAATGTAATATACAAAAAAAAAAAAAAATAATGCTCGCTACTGGAGCCCAGAATTTTTGTTAATAGTTACGGAAATGTAATAATGTACCTGTATAAATTACCTGTAATAAGTTAGTGGTCAGGTAAAAAATTGAAAAAGAATGTAAAAAAAAAAAATGGAAAAAAATAATTAAATTTAAAAAAAATAAAAGAATAATGCTCCCTATTGGAGCCCAGAATGTTTTTTAATAGTCCTATATTTATCTACATATCATATATATACAGGTCCACATATTGCCACAATATTTTCAACACAGTTTACGGAAATGTAATATAATCATTTACCTGTATAAATTACCTGTAAGTGGTCAGTGGTCAGTTGCACATGCTAGCACATGCACAGGTGAATAGTCTGTATATAGCACTTACGACCTTATGCTACTAGACAAAAATTGAAAAATAATTTGAAAAAAAAAAAATAAAAAATAAAAAAATGAAGAAAAAAAATGAAAAAAAAAAAAAAATGAAAAAAAAAAACAAAATGGAAAAAAAAAGTTTAAAAATAATAATGCTTGCTACTGGAGCCCAGATTTTTTTTTAATAGTCCTATATTTATCTACATATATCTGCACAGGTCCACATAATGCCACAATATTTTCAACACGGTACCCAATGTTGTAATTTACCTGTATAAATTACCTGTGGTCAGCAGTGGTCAAGCACTGGACATTTGCACATGCAAGCCCATTCCAGCACATGGTTCTCCCAGTCTCTATTGTTCTCTCTACAGGTAAGGTGTACAGAGCACACGAGAAAAGGTGTACAGAGCAGACGAGAAAACGGGTCTTCATGCATTATTGTCCAGTTTGTAGAGTGCGCAAAACAAAAAAGGGAGATAACTCAAAAATTAGCTACGCAAGAGTTGTCATTCTTGTGCACGACACACCTCCGGGTCGTGGTCTATGCATGTGTGAAGTTTCATGAAAAAATATATTCCAAAGGGTGGTCGAGTTATGCTCCGGACAGGAAATCAGTGCGCGAAAACAAAAAAGGGAAATAACTAAAAAATTAGCTATGCAAGAGTTGTCATTCTTGTGCGCGACACACCTTCGGGTCGTGGTCTATGCATGTGTGAAGTTTCATGAAAATATTCCAAAGGGTGGTGGAGTTATGCTCCGGACACGAAATCAGTGTGAGAAACAAAAAAGGGAGATAACTCAAAAATTAGCTATGCAAGAGTTGTCATTCTTGTGCGCGACACACCTTCGGGTCGTGGTCTATGCATGTGTGAAGTTTCATGAAAATATTCCAAAGGGTGTTCGAGTTATGCTCCGGACAAGAAGTGTCTGCGGCGGACGCGGACGCGAACGCAGCGCGCTGTCAAATCCATAGTATCCCCCGACGGAGTCCGGGGGATACAATAACAGGTAAACAAACATGCGATAAATACAGCAAATATACAAGTACCACTCTATCAAATCATTTTAGAACATTGGATGAAAGAAAACACACATACAATGAAACCGGTTAAAAATTGACAACCAAATGGATGTGCGATGATGAAAACGTGTATTTGGGCTTGCAGATAACACTTTGAAAGCGAATGGAACAATGCTATTCATTTATGGTAATGTTTAGAAACGTTAGATGACGTCAAACTGCTCTGTGGCGACATAGATACCTGAAAATAATTGACGACTGTACACAATTATACGGCTTACTTTATGGAACCGATACTTCGTTGCCTGCAGAAGTAAACCAGCTTTCTAAGGACATATTTCACAAAATGGTTCTTTAGATATAATAAACAGAGTCCTAGGACTTTATGACTGCACCTCATATAACTTGATGGATTACTTTAATATTTACAGTTACTTGATACATTTGAACATATGTCACAAACGTATGCCAAAACCATGACATTTTTGAAAATCCAATACTGGTAGTTTTATTTGCAGCTGCGACTGGAGAAATAGGGCTTGTTGATTTTGCAACCAGTGTAGATCCAGATCAGCCTGTGCATTCGTCTGATCAGGATCTGCACTATTCGCCATTCCATCAATGAAACACCCGTCATGCTTCTAACAAACAATATTGATCAATATCAGAGTGTGCTATTCGATCAGGTGCTACACTGGTCACAAATCCATTAAGCCCCATTTCTCCAGTGACAGCCACAAATGTCATGGTAAATATCTTCTATATTCATGTTAAAGCTCTGGGGGCCGTTTCACTTCGTACGACTAAAATGTCCGTAAGTGCAACATTATTTCACATTAACAATGTTTTCTTGTAAACAATTATTGGATTTACATTTATTGAGCATAGGCTGCATATGCAGCCTATGCTCAATAAATGTAAATCCATCAATAGAAATTTCCAGACGATCCGAAATTTGCACTTACGAACATTTTTGTCGTGCGAAGTTTAGTGAAACGGCCCCCTGTTTTAAAGTGCTCGTCATTTCAAACTCCTGTGTGTAGAGACAATTGATCGGGTCTATAAAAAGACGCAAGTACATGTATGAAGAGAAGATAAATGAAACAAGTTAATAAAACACTCAAAAACCTTGAGTCAGTAAATTTGATTTGTTGATCAGATACACTGTATGTAGAAACCAATCATTTGATTGGGTGCGCCGGATTGTCTACAGAGGCATGTGAGGAGCACCACAACAGATGATGCAAGTCAAACAGCTTAGCCCTTTCACCCATAAAGCCAATATTTGCAAACCCTGTAAATTCTACTGTATTTGTAAGAATTTTTAGACTTTTAAAAAAATATTCCTCACATGATTAATGAACTTGTCCAAAAATTAACACAAACTAGTCTATGCTGGTGATTTAGGGGTGAAAGGGTTAGACACCTATACAGATGACACATGAGCTTCTAGAATTTTCAGTTTGTCGCTTCTGGACTGAATTTTGAAATCTCAGATCGATTGAGATTTGCAAACTATACTTAAAATAATCATGACAGGTAGGGACAAAATGTTTGAAATATTGACAGTCTGTGACAGAAATGAACAGTGCAATAAAACCCCACACATGCAAGGTATATTATACAATGTACAGTGGAACCTCTCTAAACCGAAAATCAAGAAAACACCTGTGATATTAGTTTTGATGAGTTTCTTGAATCATTTATCTCAGGTGATAATGTCTGTTTGTGATCGCATAGCACACACCTACGACTCAGAATGATCAAATGCCTGATTTTCAGTGAAACCTCTCTAAGCCGGACACCATGGGAACCTCCCAGGGTGTCCGGTTTAGAGAGCTTTCACTGTATATACTTTTGTTTGATAGTCGTGTTCAGAGATTATCAGGATATCTTGACTTTGTCTTGTAATTTTGAAAGCTGGTTTAGGACTTAGAAAACATATTCAATAGGTTTTATGCTCAAATAATTCCAGCACACAAATATTTACACAATTCCCTAACATTTGATTGGCCTTTAGCAAGTCTCTGTCCAAAATTTATATCCCAGTAAACTCCCACGCCGAACTACTTTCCGTAACCGTGAGGCGCAGTTAAAATAATTCTTAAGAAAACGGAAAATAAACACATTTTCTTGATGAATTTATTTCAAATGCTGGAATTATAAGGAATGAATGGCCTTTTTGTGGAATTTATCGGGGATATAAACTTGGAAAAGTCGCGGGAATACTGGACGAGGCCTTCCGGCCTTCGTCCAGTATTCCCGCGACTTTTCCAAGTTTATACTCCGATAAATTCTACAAAAAGGCCATTCATTCCCATAATGAATGCGAGACCGACTGTTGAATCGGCATGTATGCAAACCAGTTCTAGTAGAGACGACTATTATATGGAGAACTACTATTGCACACTTTATTATGGCGTTTGTGGACAAATTCAGAATATATGTATATTACCACACTAGATGGCCGCGGCCCGTATATCGCGCCCGCCGAGGCATTTGATAGTACTAAATGAGCTTTGATAATATACCAAAAACTTTAACCGTACGCACGTACATACGCCAATGTGCCGACTATATCACGTTGTTCGACAATAAAAATCATTTACATATCTCCCGACTACGAGCAAGTTACTGTGGGTTATCCCAGCGCAGTTTGTGACACCTGAATGGATGGACAAGCTACAAGCTGAAGTAATACATTATGCGATGCATCATAAGAATATTGGTAAGATTGCAACCTGTGTACCCCAAGATCAACCAGTATATCAAACCTATTCGGCTGCAGGTGTGCGCAAGTTGATCTGCACCCACACTGATCAAAACCTCACCTGGACATAATTTTGTTATGGTGGATCACTTTTGTGACTGTGACTGGAGAAACATGGTTTATGGACTTTGCAACCAGTGTAGACCCAGATCAGAACGTGTTCTGATCTGGGTCTACAATGTTCACCATTCAGTCAAACATCTGCCATGCTTCTAACAACAAACGGTATAGATCCTTATGACTGCATGGCAGCGCTGTCAGATCAGAGATGGAATGGAATGGTGCTTAACGGCCCATCAACACAAAAGAGTATCATTTAGGGCCAAATCAGAGATAGACTAGCCACAAACGCTAGCTCCATTTCTCCAGTCACAGCCACGTGTATATGGACTAGTAGACTATGTAAGATTATTCCGTTGCGGAGCTTGCCGTCCAGCTGTCGTCGGTGTCGGCGGAGGCGTATTCGTCGAGCAAGCCGAGGGTTGACTTGGGTACAGCCACCTCATAGCTGCTGTCTGTCTCCACGTCCGACTCTTCAGTGAACGTCACGTCCGTCTCCACTGCATCACTGTCTGGACCCCAGGTGACGTCGGACGATTCCGAATCACTCTCCGAGACATCTCTCCAGGAATTGGGGAAATCTCGATTTCCAGACACCTCACGATTTGTGGCAGCCAGGTTAGTGGGACTAGATGTGAGTGGTGATATGTCCTTGGTGTGAGATTGTGTGTTTGTGAGTGGTTGGCGTCGATGTTTGGCTGAAGATGGTTTGACACCAGGAGTGTGGGTAGATCTTTTAGCTGGCTTAGATACCAGGGTTCTAACTGACTGTGTATTGGATGTAGCACTTACTCCTAAAGGTTTATTATTCTTCTGTGGCTGCGAGTCTGATGGCTGCTGAGAATACACACCGAAGGTAGGGTTGAACGGTTTTTGGTTCCTGGATGACGTACAGGTAGGAATTGCTATGTTAGCCCTGCTTTGAATGACGGCGGCCCCGGCGTTGGTGCCGGTGCTGGTCTGTGGCAGGAGCTGGCCAGACAGGTTGATCAGGGACAAGTCTATCTTCACATTCACATTCTGGGCCGGATTCTGCTCCGTTTGTGATGCACTTGAATACATGTGTGTCGCCGTTTGGTTGCCGGAAGCAGGTTTGCTCCTTTTTGTAGAATCCGAGTTACTACATTTTGACTGTTCAAGTTTTCGTTTCCGTCCGAAGTTACTTCTCAGATTGTATCTGGTTTCTTTCCTGGCATTCATGTCCACACCAGACTGACTAGAGCTGCTAATGCCAGCATCGGCAACAGAGTTAATCGTTTCTATATTGCCTACCCTGGCACCCAAGTGTACAGGAGACGCTATTTGAATTTGTCTTCTCTCTCGTTTCACAGTCGTCTGAGAACATTTCTTAACAGAAGAATATTTAGAGGAATCAGCCGTAACTGCCGCGTTACCAGACCGTAAATCGTCTTTATCATTTGGTTTACGAAGATCTTCTGTTTGACGGTTTGTTGTAGTACTAACAGCTGATTCAGTTTCTGACAGTTCTCCCAGCCCACTACCACCGGGCGAGTCCCGGGGAGGGGTACACTGCTGGTGTGACATGGTTGTGGATGCCAGTGCTGTAGTCCGTGTAGTCTGGTGTATCAGCTCTACATCTACACGCGAGCTCGCATTTCGTGTATTGCCATGATATGTACTGTGAGTTTGTTCTGCCTTGTTTCTGTCAGTTTCGACTTGGCCATACTGTGAATCATCACTATTGCTGTCACTGCTAACTTCCTTTGTCTTAGTCACCGGAACATGATGGGTCGGTGAGCCACTGTAGTTACTGTCACTGTCACTAGTTAATACTGACCTGTTTACATAATTATGCGTGTCCTTGTAATCAGTGTCTGCTCCACCATGGGGACTCATGTCATCCGTGTCTGTGTAGTCCTTGGAGTCGGAGGAGGATCCACCACCTAAACCACGTAAATTCTCACAACAATGGCTGCCACTTCTTGTTGCAGCCTCATCAGCTACATCATTGTTGGAACTCTTTTCCTCCACGTTGGTTCCAACACGTTCCACACAGGATGAACTACTTACACTATGAATGCTCTGGTCTCTGTTAAATGATCCATCTGATACATATTGCTCACTGTCGCTGATATTTATTTTGCCAGTTTCACTATCAGCATGGCTGACTGTGCTGCTGTAATCATCGTCCTCACTACTGATACAGGAACTCTCGCCTCCAGCGCTACTAGTGGCAATACTTTTACAACTACGATTACTTTCTATGAATGAATTCTCTCCACTCAAAGCTCCATTTGTATTTGATGATCTACCACGCAACATATCGTTATCGAGGTCCGTGCTGATACGGCTACAATTATCAGCTGCGTTATCATCACCCGTCATTTGATAGCTTCTCGGAGAGCCAGGTGAGGACGGAATCGAACTGGATCCTATTTCTGAATATTTGGAGCTGTGAAGACTATTTGAGTCATTTACAGAACTAATGGAATGAATGGTGCTGAACGAGTCCTGCGAGTCAGTGTCCCAGTGTGTGTGGTTGTGTGGGGAGCGTCGCGGCACGGAGCAGACCGAGTCTACGCTGGAGCCGAGCCAGCTGGGTGACCGGGCACCGGTGTGGTCCGACGGCGACCGGGCACCGGTGTGGTCGGAGGGCGACCGGGAACCAGTGTCAGAAGGCACCGGGGTGGAAGTGGAGTAGCTGTGGTCGGAGTAGCTGCCTGGGCTCAAGCAGCTGGCATGACTTCCATCGGTGTCGCGAGGAGATCCCATGGACATGTGTCCTGGCGACCGTGGGAACGATGTAGACGGAACTGAACCGCTGACACTTATATATCGAGACCAAGGAACATTCTCACGGTCTTCATGCTCGGAGTCCCAGTGTGTGTTGCTGACATCCGACATGGACACGGATCCACTGCGATCATCATCAGGGTGATCCTGATCACTGGCATCATGGCTTGAAGGAGGACTGGGCTCAACTCGCACAGACAGCAGGTTGTATGTATGATCTGCAACACTGGTACTGGTCACCGGCACCGATTGGTTCTCTGTGCTCGTTGACGAACTAACCCCTGGTTGACTGTTAACAATAGCATCAAGCCTTGCTGATGAAATATGCAGTTCATCATTCAGGTTATTATTATCGTACACCGTCCCGTTATCGAGAACAGACCGCATCTGGTGGCGAACTCGCTCCAACCTGGACGTCAAATCAAAGAGACTATTCACCACGGTTCTCTCCACCTGCTCTACCATATCAGTGGCGCCCTCGCCATTAGTAGCGCCTGCAGTAGTGGTGTTGTTAGCAGTCGTGTCATCAGCAGTAGGCTCATAATCGGACGTGTCTACATCATCGCGATTGTTGTTGGCAACATCGTTGGAATTCTCGTCAAAGAAAAATGGGCTGAGATCGTCGGACATGAACTCTGTGACGTCGGTGTCGCTGCTAGAGTACGAGCTGATGGAGAGCGAGCGCGGCCGATTGTCGTCCAGCTGCTGCCGTAGCCGGTCAAGCTGGTCACTCAGCGACTGCGACAGCGAGTTCAGCTCCTGCAGCTTTGTCTTCAGTGTCTCGATCATCTGGTTCTTCTCTGTATGTAACACAGAACTACATTTATTGCATGAAATAGACTTTAACAGTGTAAAGACATGGTGTATTAAAAATCATAAATACAATGTAAAACAAGAAACGAGGCAAAGCAACGAAGGCCAGGTTTTTTCCAAGCATAGACACTTGGATAACATAATTATACCCACTTTTTGTAGACTAGATGGCCGTGGCCTGCATGTCGGGCCTTGGGGCGAGGCATGGACACTAAAAAAATAGATATCGTAGATGGAAAAACTTTAACGAAAAAACTTTAACCGGACACGGACGGAAGGACGGACGTATGCCAAAATGCATAAAATGCGCTTTCCGCAAGCGGGTGCGACAATGATGATAAACACCCATGTGAAGTATCAAGGTAATGGGTGAAGCAGTTGCAGAGATATAGTACACTAAAAAACTTTAACAAAAAAATTCAAAGTAATTTGACCTTGACATTGTGCACAGGGGCCGCACGGTTGGGGGTTAGAATGAAAATATGGATGATGATAAACACCCATGTGAAGTTTCAAGGTAATGGGCGAAGCAGTTTCAGAGATATAGTATAACAAAAAAGTTTTAACCAAAAAACTTTAACCAGACGTACGTTAAAAAGTTAACGTTGAAAATGAAGTTAACGTTGAAAATGGCTAAGTCAATTACGTAGAAATAATAGGTGAAGGTAAAAAAATGGTCACATGGTGGATAGTTGTATGTGGTAGGCACCCCTTGGTTATGAAGCTGTGAAAGTTTGGTGGTCCTAGGTGGTACAGTACCAAAGAAATGGACTTAAACACGAAAACTTAACATTGTAAACGCGAAAACTTAACATTGAAAATGGCTAAGTCGACTGTGCGGAAAAAATGGGTCAAGTTAAAAACAAGAAACGAGGCAAAGCCACGAAGGCCAGGTTTTTTCCAAGCATGGACACTTGGATAACATAATTATACCCACTTTTTGTAGACTAGATGGCCGTGGCCTGCATGTCGCGCCTTGGGGCGAGGCATGGACACTAAAAAAATAGATATAGTAGATAGAAAAACTTTAACGAAAAAACATTAACCGGACACACGGACGGACGGACGGACGGACGGACGGACGTATGCCAAAATGCCGACGATATCACGCTTTCCGCAAGCGGGTGCGACAATGATGATAAACACCCATGTGAAGTATCAAGATAATGGGTAAAGCAGTTGCAGAGATATAGTACACGAAAAAACTTTAACAAATAAATTCAAAGTAATTTGACCTTGACATTGCGCACAGGGGCAGCACGGTTGGGGGTTAGAATGAAAATATGGACGATGATAAACACCCATGTGAATGAAGTTTCAATGTAATGGGCGAAGCAGTTGCAGAGATATAGTATAATGACAATGCGACAATGATGATAAACACCCATGTGAAGTATCAAGGTAATGGGTAAAGCAGTTGCAGAGATATAGTACACGAAAAAACTTTAACAAATAAATTCAAAGTAATTTGACCTTGACATTGCGCACAGGGGCAGCACGGTTGGGGGTTAGAATGAAAATATGGATGATGATAAGCACAGGCCGTGGCCTGCATGTCGCGCCTTGGGGCGAGGCATGGACACTAAAAAAATAGATATAGTAAATGGAAAAACTTTAACCAAAAAACTTTAACCGGACACACGGACGAACGGACGGACGTATGCCAAAATGCCGACGATATCGCGCTTTCCGCAAGCAGGTGTGACAATGATGATAAACACCCATGTGAAGTATCAAGGTATTGGGTGAAGCAGTTGCAGAGATATAGTACACGAAAAAACTTTAACAAAAATTTTTAAAGTAATTTGAGCTTGACATAGGGCACAGGATCGCGCTTTCCGCAAGCAGGTGCGACAATGATGATAAACACCCATGTGAAGTATCAAGGTATTGGGTGAAGCAGTTGCAGAGATATAGTACACGAAAAAACTTTAACAAAAAAATTCAAAGTAATTTGACCTTGACATTGGGCACAGGATCGCGCTTTCCGCAAGCAGGTGCAACAATGATGATAAACACCCATGTGAAGTATGAAGGTATTGGGTGAAGCAGTTGCAGAGATATAGTAAACGAAAAAACTTTAACAAAAAAATTCAAAGTAATTTGACCTTGACATTGGGCACAGGGGCCGCACGGTTGGGGGTTAGAATGAAAATATGGATGATGATAAACACCCATGTGAAGTTTCAAGGTAATGGGCGAAGCAGTTGCAGAGATATAGTATAACAAAAAAGTTTTAACCAAAAAACTTTAACCAGACGTACGTTAAAAAGTTAACGTTGAAAATGGCTAAGTCAATTACGTAGAAATAATAGGTGAAGGTAAAAAAATGGTCACATGTTGGATAGTTGTATGTGGTAGGCACCCCTTGGTTATGAAGCTGTGAAAGTTTGGTGGTCCTAGGTGGTACAGTACCAAAGAAATGGACTCAAACACAAAAACTTAACATTGTAAACGCGAAAACTTAACATTGAAAATGGCTAAGTCGACTGCGCGGAAAAAATGGGTGAAGTTAAAAAAAAAGTAACATGTTGGATAGTGATATGTGGTGGGCACCCCTTGATTATGAAGCTGTGAAAGTTTGGTGGTCCTAGGTAGTACAGTAACAAAGAAATGGACTCGAACACGAAAACTTAACATTGATTGTGGACGCCGCCCGCCCGCCGCCCGCCCGCCGCCCGGCTTTCGCCAATCCAATAGCCTGGATTTTTTTTCAAAAAACCTGGCTAAATATGCAAATGAGGTCGTTACAGATAACACGCTAGGTGGACATTACAGCTTCACTGTAATGTGATGTGCTTATGCAATAAATAGAATCTAACATTTGTCTTAATTGAATATGAGATTTATTAAACTTGTTAAACTTGCGAGTAGACGCCATAAACTATTTTTGCAGATACACACATTGAGGCCAAATATTATCAAAATCGATGTCAGAAGTGATTCATGAGTTATTGAAAAAAAGGAAAGGTGTTACTAATGTAAGTACATGTATGTACGCACGTACATCGTACATACGTGGACTAACACTATATACCCTCTTGCCCATTAATTTGTTCTGACGATTTTGGAAAATATTTAGTGGATGTGTTGCATTTAATGACATGAACCAGTAGGTACAACATGGTAGCATTGGAGAAACACGTTACTGTGAGAAACAAATTCATAGAAATATTTGTACAAATATTTTTATCATTCAAAGTTTAGTGTGAAACTAAAATGTTCGTAAGCGCAAATTTAGGATCGTCTTGAAATTTCAATTCATGGATTTACATTTATTGAGTATAGGCTGCTCAATAAATGTAAATCCAATAATTGTTTACAAGAAAACATTGCTAATGTGATAATTTACAGACTATCATAATTTTGCACTGACGAACATTTTAGTCTTACACAGTTTAGTGAAACGGCCCCCTGTTCTTTACAGATACTTCACTGAGTTTCTAATGACATTTAAAACTTCATTGCTTTGTCGTGTCATTAGAAATGTCATTTGGAACGTCTTTGTTTTGTTTGTTTGACATAACGTTAGCACATAATATGAATATGTAATGATGATTATGTGGTCAGCCAAGCAAATTCACTTTGCATGTCGTATTACTTTTTATGAAACGTGTTAAAACATGACAAAATGTTTTCATGTGATAAATAAAGTTGTTACATTGTATTAATACTCCAGAGCAAAAGCGGAACCACGTTCTGAATCTGCACTAACAATTTTACAAACTTTTGATTATTATATTTTAGGCCGATTACAATTAACACAGGTCACTATGCCTTTATTACTTAATTTTACATAACGCATAATAGACATGAACACAATCTCTTAGTTCCAAAACAACAATACCATTTGCAGGAATAATGTGACCAGAAAAATGGTGGCCACTCAAAATACACGTAGTTGCAAAGATTTTCCAATAGGACAATGTAAATAATGTTATTGTGTATGTTACTTTTGTCTGATATAGCCTATACGACTGTGCTTTACTGCTGAACAATACTTTTATGTAGAGCTGCATAACTTGTGTCAGGAACGATAAGGTGTTTGGTTGTCAAAAATATGCCATGTCGATTGCAGAAACTACATATCTCTCAGTAAAATAAATATACATCGAAGTTTCATGCCAACCGACTTACATTAACAGAGATAGTAGGTAACTGAAACATTAACGCAAATATTTGACAGACGGATGGACAGGGTGGCGACTCTCCCCACTCATAAATTTCATATCAAATGGAAACTCGTTTGAGATCTTCTATATATTTATGATCAGGTGCTTGAAAGCTAAACTGATTAAGCTGGATGTGCTGATTTGTGTTCTTACCGTCGATGTGTGTCTTGAGTGCGCGTACACAGTTGTGTGTGGGCCGTTCACTGAGCGGGATCAGGAGTTTACACTCGCCGGGGCAGACGGACTCGCGGTGCTCACACTCGCGCGCCTCATGCTGCTCCAGGTGCATCTTGAGGATCGCGCGGCCACATTTGGAGAAGCGGCACGTCTTCATCTCGTAGCCGCAGTCGCGCACATGCCGCTCATAGTACTCCAGCATCACCTTCTCCAGGCAGCCGTTACCACGGTAGTCGCAGAACATCATCAACCTGCAGGTATACACACCAGTGGCTCAAACTAAAACAAGAGTGCCGAAGGTCACAATATAAGGCCATAAAAAAAGTACTTTGGTTCTCAGATATACCCGCGTTTGAATAATCCCTGCACGTCAAGCATTTTATCGTCATGGAGATGTTAAAATTGTAAAATTCGCCACATGATCAATAAAGAACACAATCAGGGCTTCTAAAATTTTCAGTTTTCCGGTTCTGGACCGATTTTTGAACTCTCAGACCGATTGAGATTTGAAAACTAGTCTTAAAAATCGGTCCGAGAAAAATTGCCAGTCGACTGCTATTTCGCTATAAACCTTGTAAATTTACCGGTTTTGCCCACCAAGTAATGTACATTTAATTGACACATATCCGCGGGCCATATCCGTGTTAAACCAGTGTGCAGCTCGCTGTGTATTCAGTTTCTCCTAGTATCGATTTTTCATAACACACGCGTGGGACAGTTGTATTAGTGGAGGGGCACCTTGAAGAGAAGTGGCTTAAAAATCCGGTGTCGGTCAATCAAATTATGTGGGACAATGTCACTTTTGAGGTCATTAAGTGCAAAGAGGTCAAATGAGTTCAAAAAAACATATTTTATATCAGTAGATGGACATGCACGTGCATATCATGCTTCAAATATCAGCTAAAGTTGTTTAAATTGTTGAATATTCTTCCTTAGGACATATATGAGACGCTTCGTTTTTATGGTGGTTCAAAACGGTGTGTATTTTGCGATTTTCAAGATGGCCGCCAGGTATCAACATTTTGTCTTAAATATATTCCGACTTGATTATTATATGGCGTTTGGTACTTACATTATGCGTTTACATACATAGAAATACGTTTGGATAACTTATAAAAAACAATTCACCACTGACAAATTCATATACATATAAGATGGCCGCCAAATATTCACACAGACATGCAGTAAATGTGTGTGGAATAACACAAATATATAGCTACACTTTCATGCACATTTATATTTCAGTTGTTTGTCTTTTTTTTTAATTATTGAATGTGTTCTTTGCAAAAATGAATGAGTCCATCTAATATACTTATTATTTGACCATGTTGGAATATTCAAGATGGCCGCTAAGTATCGCTTAAGCTCTTAGGCGCTGTCGATCGACAAAGTAGTAAAGAAATGAAACATAATTGGAAATCATATTTGTAATATTTTAAAAGTGCAAGGCTTGTGTTCCAAACTGTACCAAATTATCTGTCGCCGCAAACAAACGTAAATCAAAGATGACCGCTAACATGGATACAATTCTGACACATCTATATTAAGTAGGGTAGTCATCAACGACATAGCATATGCCACACGACAAAATCAATGTTTTAGTGTTTCCGATGACAACATAAAGAATAATATTTTCTGACCGCCATTTTAGTTACCAAGATGGCTACTATATTGCGTAGTTTTATAATATGAGCTGTCAACAAAATATTGGTGTAACAATATATCCTAGCTGTAACATAGTAATGGTTAGTAAACGACTACATAGTCACGATCTTGGATTTCAAGTGGAACATAATACATGTTGACAAAGTCAAAGGAAACAGGAACATATTTACAATTACATCTAGGTATTCATTCATTTGAGTGAATCAATATAATGCCCGTGGCTAATACCTGCATTCGGATAGAAATAAAATACAGTGGCAGGTTGGGAGCATGTGAATGGTAATTTATTATATAATTAACGATGGTGGGTTGATAATTGCCGGGGAGCGCGATATCCCTGGCTTGGCCCTTATTCGCATGTTCAGCTTTCTTGTAGGAGAGAGTTGAATCTGGCTAACCCCGTTATAAGAGTAATACGATCAGTGGTAATCCTACTACGTTTATGTGGAGGGGGGCTAAGTTACTATAGTGTGGTGAAGACCTGACAGTAGATCCGGTTTGTCTAATATCAGGGCTGGATGGAAATTGTATGCAAATATTCAGTTACCCGCCCCCATCCATGTATATGAAATGAGCTGTCGATAGTCCGTTTAAAGCCATTAAACATTAAACCAGAACTCTATCATGTTATCTTTAACACGACCATGAACACCAATGTTGCATTTTATTATTGCAACAGGTCCGTAACCAGGGGGTCGGTGCGGTCGGACGACCCCCTCTCCCCAACCTCCCTCGTCGTGCCTTGATGTCCACTCTTTCATGCACTAAAATAAGAATTATTGTTAATACGTAGCCATTTTATAATATTGATGCAAGCAGGAGTCGTATTACATGCATCTGCTCAGTTTTTGCTGAGAATATATTAAATGGTATTTGAGACCATCTGTATTTCACAATTGTCTGGGAGAGCATGGCCCCGTAACCCCATAGCTGCCTCGGGCCATTCAAGCCATCGAAAAGACTCATTGCTTCATAAATGTCTGGTTACGGGTCTGTTGCATACATCGAAACCATGAGATACCGGTACATTCCATGCGGATGCGGCTATTGTGTCATTTTTCATTATAACGAAACCTACTATCTATCTATGAAAAACGATAATCAATGTATTAATGCAGTACACGACAAGGTATGCACAGCGATTGACATATCAAAGGGAAGTTGATGAATTCTGAACTTGACTGGCTACGTAACAACTACCATTATTCACTTCCCACATAATGAAAGCAGCGTTTTATACATAGCGAAGAAGTATGCTTAGCTTTTTTGGATATAAAAACGAAAACCACGCCATCGCATCTTGAGCTATATAAGTATTATGCTATTGTCCACATTAGTGCACTATATAAGACACTGAATTGCATTTGCATACGTTATATTCCCACCATTTATACCTGAAAAGTATTTATCCACACATTTATTATTTTAACAAAGCCGTAATATTGACGACAGTAACATGAACATGGAATACCAATAACTTGGAAACACTGCACATGGACACTGCGAGTGTGCGTGTCGGTGTAGCAAGAGACATAATCAATTACTTGAAATTGGGGAATTATATAACATATACATATCGTATACATATCATATCTATGTAGAGTCAATGGTGTGCTCATGGTCATCGAATCTCTGTTTATATACGACATATGATGTTGTTATTGCCCAAAATAAAATACACCTTTGGATGACGTATCATTTAAGTAGTCATATGCTAGGCCATGTAAGTACATGTATGAATAAATAACCATTATTTGTGAGCCATATTCACATTTCTCTCTATTCTACGAATTCAATGCAAGGTGTCATCCAGACCATTACATCTCAGTTCATAAACGGCATATGCTGTGCTTATTAACAATAAAATCGCGTTTGGATGACCTATAATATCAGGAAGGCATGTACTATGTACATAGGAAGGATTTAATGAGTCAGTATTTGTGAGTCACATAAGTATGGATATTGAACTATAATGCGATCGAGATCAATATGTTGTGAATTCATTATGGAACATATGTTGAGGTCATTCATGAGATTGTTTGGTACATAGAAATAATAAAAGTTATAAAAAATGTATTATGCGGTCATAATACAATCTATATTGAATGCATATTTATGTATATGTATCACAGTTATGAAGGGCATTGTTTCTGGGGAATACCATACACTGTAATCATATATGTTGTAGTCACATACTGTCCTTACATGGTATGTGTATAAGTGTCATAACTGTGTATCATAATATCACAACCATATGTGAAATATAATATATAATACTTTAAATGCATTAAAATGAACATGGTTGATTATTCTATGCTAATCTAGAATTATATCAGAAAGTTCCAACATACGACATATACTTAAGATCGTAAGAGACCAAACAGAGACACTTATTTTCACATGCACGTATTTGGGTAGTTGCAATTGCGATTCATGGATATATAATGTACACAAATCAACCAAACAACCACTTTTCAGTACAAAACCGCAATTCCCGTGACTGGATTTTCAATTGACCGGGTTCGAGCTAATCTGGAAGCGAAACATGTAAAGCTAAACATTGACACATAGCTGATATGAGGTCTCTAAATCATGAGCATTCGTTACAGCATATTATGTTTTATATATGTGACACGCATAGACGCTGTCAATATTGATTTCAGTGCAGGAGACGGGACTTTTGTTGATGAGAATATATGTTAATTGAGAATATATTTCCATTTATCAGCGATGATTATGCAATCAGTCATGTGGAAAGATTTGCTGAAATAGAATATGCTGATCTGCCTTATACAGACGTATGGTTATATGGGACAATTATTAAATATTTCAGTGGAATGTAAGTGTATGTATATGGGTATATCCACTTGTGAATGTATGAATATTCACGGAAATAGAAACTGTAATACATACTATTTGATTAGTGTTGTATTTTACATGAATAGTTTTATCTTGGTTATAATTAAGTCTAAAGTGATGTCATGGTACTTAGCCGCACACCAGCATATAAAAGTTCGATATCTGACTGTAATGCGAACATGACCGAACTATAGCATATGGACCAATCGCAATACGTAGTGTATACATATATGGCATTATAGTGCAATTTACAACGTATATGATCACGTAAGACTCAATAAAACACAATATTTAAAACAAACAGTACATATATTTTAATATTCTGACTCTACAACGAGTGTAACATAATTCGAGCATCACCAAGTGTATTATGGGGCGCATACAATCTACTAGTATGTATATAGCGTTCTACTAGTCTGAACACATGTGAATCTGTCCTATAAAGAAATTTAAAAGTAAATGAAAAGAAACGCGCAATTGCCAGTACCACACTATATTAAAATAGCCTAAATGAGGCGATCATTTTGAATAAACACAATTACAAATGACTTCAAAATCAAATGTGTCCAACTTACTGATTTAAACGCCTAACAGAATGCAGTAGTATACATAAGTAAATTATAAGTAAACATTATATTCAATAACTTTTGAGTTTTTGGAAAATATGGCGGCCATTTTGAATTAAACACGCTCTTTAAGATGAGCATAAATATCAATCTATAATTTTAATATCGTATCTCAGATGAAAATCAAACTAATATGTTCATATCTAGTTTAGTACCAAGATATTGTCCACCACAGTGTAGATAATGCTGCCTGATCTGGATGAATATTTGGCGTCCATCTTGGATTCGTATGGATTTGATAGCCTCCATCTATGTTTAAAATGAATGCATGGTATCCAAAAGGTTTTCTGCGGCCTTTCTTTCAAGATCCAAGTGCCTATTTGTTTTCATTCATCAAATAAGTACACATTTCAGGCTAAATATTGATGCTTGGCAGCCATCTTGAATATGTTGATACTCTCAACGATAGAGACGTCCGAGCAAACCGAATTGCTTTGTATATGCCCATAAAATAATAATCACCAATAAAACATACTTTATCGGATTGTTCTGTAATGTTATGCAGGTACATATTGTATTATCAAAATTGAGTGAGTTTTGCACTCATTTGACCCATGTGCACTTAATGACCCCAAAAATGACCTTGTCCCACCTGATTTGATTGACCGACACCGGATTCGTATTCAGGATGATATAATGCATTGATTTAAAGTAGTCGTTGCTTTTGCTCTCTCGGGTTGAACAGAATTAATTTTTATGGGTGCTTGCCCCCCTACTATATAGCAGATTAGTGACTTAAATAGACTGGCTTCAGCGTAAAGATACAAGAGTTCCTAGACTCGCCATTTCTGATGATGTTAAAATAAAATAAAGAAACCATGCACTGTGTTTATCTGTGTTCGTAATATTTAACCCCAAGTAACTGACACGGACTATCGACCCGAGCTATTCCATATTAAGTTAGGAACTGTTACATTACGCTGTATTAGGGGTCATTTTTTTGTATATAAAATGTACATGTACGTAGGAATGCCGCAGATCCTGATGAGCCGGCTCACGTGATCTACAATTCGCAAACATTTTGATAAACGACAAGGTACGTCTGTCGTGTTAAAAGCGTGACTCATTAGGGATCAGGGATTACGGATCAATTGAAGTGCTAAATCACACTGCCGATGTACTTTGAACTCGATATGAGGGTTAAAGAAATTAATTCAATTGTACAGGCCGACAATTAATTTTGAAGTCGGTGTGAACAGTGATAATAGCATAATTAGCAATGAATTACGAGTGGGTATATAACTCATTTTTTTTATATGTTGTCCGTCATTCGATTATTATTGAAATGGCACAACAAACTATTTTGTCGTTATTCACAAAGACAACTTACCGGCTTGGCAACCCGGCAGAGAGGAATAAATAACAAACGAAACAAGACACAGACTTGTAAAATTTTAATTTATTTTAGTCTACCGAAAATATACCTGCAATCAATCGGCATCACGATTCGTCTCTGTCGTTTCGCATTTTTTCCGTCTTTGCGATATTTAGGCACACCACGTGACCCGGTGCATACACAATTTTGTCCACTTTTGTTGTTTATAAACACGATTTATTTATCCCAATACAACATTTATCCCATTATTTGAACTTCGAAATGTCAGTTAAAGTTTTTAATAGAGGGATGAGAGAGGGGAGGTGGGGGGAGGGGGGGTCTGCTCTGACAATGGCCGACAATGGCCGACAGTGTTACGTCTGGACCGATTGGCATTCTGAAATTTTAGAAGCCCTGAACACAACCATGCAAAAATATGTTAAATCCAATCATGTCTGACGAAAATATTGTGATTTTTCACATCTCTGTGATCTTATCTTGATCATTTATCTCAGATGTTAATGTATGTTCATTATTGCAAACCACGCCAATACATTTCAGAATGGTGATGTGCCCGATTTACAGTGGCACCTCGCTATAAACCGGACACCCTGCGGACCTCCCAGGGTGTCCGGTTTAGAGAGGTTTCACTGTAGTAACTTTATAGAACATATTCTTTTTGTTTGAGATATTCGTCTCTGATATTTTTCAAGTTGCCAAATGCATATACGATGTATGCATCTGGCAACATGAACAAAATCAGAGACGAACATCTGAAAGAAAAGAAAATACATGTATATTAAAAAATCTGCCCTCCAACTTCACATTCCGCAAACCATGTGTCTGAAAACCAAAGAACTTAATTTTTATGGACTAAGCTCATCGAGGCATGGTCAGTAAACAAGGGGAAATACCTGAACCTCAATAGGGTTCTTCCACTTGCCATGATAAACATGCATAGCGAATCTGATCACAATCCATCAAATAGAACTCAAAAAGTTATTGCGCACACAAGGACATAGCATGAGAAAATTAGCAAGGCGATCACCGGGGAGTGTCTCACCCACTAAACAAGGTGATCGCTAAAAAGGTCAAGATCACAATATTAGGAAGTCCAAAATTATTGATATGACGGTCACATTCACCAAGGTCAAACAAATGAAACTGGGTGTATAGCCATCAAAATAAGCAAGCTATTGGTGAAGTTTGGTAATGATCCGACTAATGGGTCAGAAGATATTCAACATTTGGACATACACAAAGAAATTATGGACACAAAAGTCAAAGTCACCAGAATGACATTGGATAGTTGTCAATGTGAGGAAGCTATTTATAAAGTTTGGTAATGATATGACTAACGGATCAGGAGATATTCATTAGTTGGACATATGTCCAAAATTGTTGACACCAAGTTGAAGGTCACCAATGTCAAGGTCAGCCAAATTACACTGGTCGATATCCATCAATGTGAAGAAGCTATTGATGAAGTTTGGAGATTATCCGACTAATGGATCAAGATATATAATATTCAACATTTGGATGTACAACCAAAATTATTGACATGAAGGTCAAGGTCACCAACATGAAGGTCAATGTCACCCGAATGATACTAGATGGATAGCTATGAACGCGAGGAAGCGATTGATGAAGTTTGGTCATGATTCAACTACAGATATATTCAATATGTGGACGTACGTCCAAAATTGTTGACACCAAGGTCAAGGTCACCATGGTCACGGTCACCCTATTAAAGGATTTTTCTAAGGATCCGACTAATGGATCAGGAGATATTCAACATTTGGACGTACGCCCAAAATTATTGACACCAATGTCAAAGGTCAACTTGGTCACAGTCATCCAGAATGCAACAGAGTTGATAGCCATCAATGTGAGGAAGCCATTGATGAAGTTTGGTAAGGATCCAACTAACGTATCAGGAATGAAGGTGAAGGTCACCCGAATGACGGTGGTTGGATAGCCATCGATGGTAGAAAGCTATCGATGACGTACGTCCAAAATAATTGACACAACAGTCAAGGTCAGCTGAATTCATCAATTCCTAGCCAAGCCTGATAAACTGGATATCAAAACACACTAGCATGTTATTCTCATTTAAGTAATAATTATAGTATACCTGTTCAGCATATTCTGCACAAGAGGCAGGACGGGTTTCAGATCATGCTTTCGTGTGCGTTCGCGACAGGTTGGACACGTGTGTCGGTTGGTGAGCCAGCGCTCAATGCAGCCCTGACAGAAGACATGGCGACACGGGCTCTCTACTGCCTTGTCCAGCACACACTGGCAGATACAGCAGACTAGGTCCGGGTCGGGCGCTGGGTCAAACTTCTCAATATCGTAGCCGGACATCGCTGATCATCCAGCAACGCACTGCAATGGAGAATTGATTAATTGGGGTTTTATGTCCGTGCAAGTATGGTCATATACAGATGGGAATACACACGAGTGTGGGGAGCACCGTATAATCAGCAGTAACAAGAAAATGTGGCCTTTCGGCCCACAAATGCCCCCAGTGACAGATTGGAGAAAGTCCAGCAAATTTCTTAACTGGACCCATGGATGGGCGGGCAGTTTGTTTGTTTGTTTATATGGCCTATCAACAGCTAAGGTCATGTAAGAGTTTGATCCCGTTTTAACCTGCTGCATTGGAGGGAAAATCCAAAAATCAGAACAGAATATTTACATAGAGAACAAATATATTCAGCCCTGAAATTAGCATAACCTGACCTGGTACCAGGTCCATACCACACCAAAGTCACTTGCGGATGGGGGACAAATGTACCTATGTGGTCATGGAATAAGTTGCATGGTTTTAATTTGTCTTAAGTTCCAACCACCTAAGACCTCGAATGTGTGCCCGGATACCCGGTCCACAGCTTTGAGTACTGAAATACAGGTGTCGTGAGTCGGTACCAGGCACCTCAACTACACTGGAGCACTTGCCACCAGGTGTGAATCCAAGTAAGATCCATTGTTAACCCTTAGACCGCTACAATTGTCGTCTGCTGTTGCTTTTATATCTTGCTTTATTTCTCAATAAAAACATGTTTTGACAGCACTTCAGAATCATTTCCAATGGAAATAATTCTGAAGTGCTGTCAAAGCATGTTGTAAATTATTCTAAAGTACTGTCAAAGCATGTTTTTGATGATAAAAATGTAAAATAGAAAATAAACAGCAGACAACAAAAAATTAAGATAGCGGTGCAAGGGTTAAATATGAATCTGTAAGAAAGATGGATTCATCGTTCAGATGCGCATATCCGCCCATCCTCCCTTAGTTATGGTGCCATCAATGGCCTTCCCATGCAGAGAGGTGAATCAGGGGGCCCTTTCACTAAATGTATCACTAAAATGTTTGTAAGACAAATTTAGAATCGTTTGGAAATTTCAATTGATGGATTTACATTTTATTGAGCATAGGCTGCTCAATAAATGTAAATCCAATAATTGTTTACATGAAAAAATTGTTAATGCGTAGTATCATCATCTACTAGTATCATCATTTTGCACTTACCAAACTTTTTTAGTCATACAAAGTTTAGTAAACGGCCCGCTGATCTTATTTGCACATATAGCCATTAATTAGGACATCCTTTTAATATTTTTCAACTGAAATAAATGTTAGTACACGTATTAGGAAAATTACACAAAGTGATGTTTGGAAACAGGCCACCATTAATGCGGATTTAGAAGAAACGTGACAAGACTACACCTTCAAACAATCGTCCTGTTTCTCTAACCTGTATCTGTTGTAAGCTCTTAGAGCATACTGTGTGCAGTAGTAATGTTCTGATTAATCAATTAATCACGGAATCGTCGATTATTATCACATGATCGATCATCGACTAAGGATTTTCTATCATCGATCAATTATGATTTTTCAGTGAACTCAGCAAGGCTGCCGAAAATTGAGAACTTATTTTAAAAAGTATCATGAATTTGTAGGTGCATAAGCACATCTTTACAATTAGTGCGTCTTCACTGTTCTGGAAATTTTACTACTAATTATAAAATCTTAGACCCTAGAGATGAGCCGGCTCAGAATGATTAACAAGCCATATCATTAATACCTGCATTGTCGAATCATCAACATCAGTAACTACACTGTTTAGAAAAATAACTGGCATGAGAACGACTCAAAGTTTAATGATAACATGCCCTGAACCCAATTTTGAACAAATGTTAGCACCAGACTCTTAATAACTTTGACACTTGGTATCAGATATTATTTGTAGTCCTTGAAGAGAAAACTTCTTCCTACGATCAAGTTCTATCTGGTGTTCCTCAAGGCTCTGTGCTGGGTCCTGCATTATTTCTTGTATACATAAATGACCTCACTGAGTATGTAACACATAGTACTGTTCGGCTCTTCGCAGTTGACACACTGTTGTACTTTATAGCTACATGTATACACTGTCCAACTGATTGCAACAAACTTCAAGATGACTTCCGCAATCTTGAGAGATGGGAACCTGACTGGCGAATGTGGTTCTACCCCGACATATGCGAGGTTATTTACATTACCACCAACAAGAGTGTCAAAAAAGAAATCAGTAACACTGATGGATATACCCCTCAAAAACTAAAACTTAAAATCTTGACCCTGAACACAGGGCCCACAAGTGTGGGCTATAGAATGAAAATATTGCTAAGTATATGACATTTCAAGCCTATCTGACTGCGGGTTGCAGAGATAACATTAACACAAACTGCTATGTCATTGACATGGACATTGAACACAGGTGCCGCATGGGTGGGCTATAGAATGAAAATATGAATGACGGTAAATAAGAAAATGAACTTTCAAGCCAATCTAACATAGGGTTGCAGACTCAATGCAAAGATATAAAAATTATAAATTTGCGTTAAAGTTTTTGGCCAAGTCATTTGACCTTGAACACATGGGCTATAGAATAAAAATATGGATGATGACAAATAAGTATATGAAGTTTCAAACCAATCCGGTTCATCGTTGTAGAATTACAACAGATAAAAAATTGTTTTTGGTAAAGTATTTGACCATGACCTTGAAAATAGGGGCCACATGGGTAAGCTATAGAATGAAAATACGGATGATGACAAATAAGTATATCAAGTTTCAAGCTAATTATGGTTTCAGAAATAATAGGCAGTCAAAAACTTTAAAGCAAATTTTGTAACGTTGACCGTGGGTCGCATGGGAGGGCTATGGAATAAAAATATAGATCAAGATAAACAAGTATATGAAGTTTCTATTCAATCAGACTTGGGGTTGCAGAGATAATAAGTACCCACAAACTGTAACGCAAATCGGACGGATGGACAGTGGTATGCCATAATATGTCCCGTTACGAGCGAATAAAAAGGCTCCTGTCCTGCAAAACTATTTTCTTCATGGTCATATTTTTTACTAAGTGACTTGTATTAAGTACCTTCGGATAAACATCAGTCACAACTTGAACTGGTATAAGCATATAAACTCTATCTCGTCTAACTCTATCAGACTCAAGGTTTTTGAAGAGTAATATGCTATGACGAAAATCGAACAGTGCTGAGCAAGCAGGAGGTCAGTTCACTCCTACTTTGCACTTCAAAGTTATGTACCACAATACATACCGCCCAAAGGTGGCGGCAATGAATACGAACACACTGGTGGACGATTGCTGATGAATAGCGATTAAGTAGACACTAGAGAAAGTGAGCAAGGGCTCATGTATACCCCCGGCCACCACTTGGACCAATAAATAAAAAGTTTAACACAAATATTTTAAAAACTTGAATGCACTTTGAACATGAAGTGTATGAGTGTGGCCGTGAATGGCATATTGCTGTAGATTACAGCTGTGGCGATCTCCATTCTACTTTGTATGGACAAGCCTGTCTGTTTTAGAAAACTTCTACAGGATCAAGCACAAGAAAGAGCTGCCTGCCCCAGTAGCCTATTTCACCAACATTGCAAAGTATACTTATCTAGCAAAGTATACTTTGAGGGAGAAACTTTCAATTTTAGGATAAATTTATTAATTTTTATTATACTGAATTTATTACATTATCACAGCCATTTTGGCTGTGATAATGTAATAAATTCAGTATAATAATTCTGCATACTTTTAATCATCAAATATATGCAGTCGTTAGTTCTAGGTATATGAAATAATGCATTTCAGGAAAAATAAATGATTACTCCCTGAACGTATACTTTGCTAGAAAAGTACACTTTGCAATGTTGGTGAAATCGGCTACTGAAACAAGACAAGTTTGTCTGTCCCAGGATCTACTGCTGGATTATAACTGCACGGTCAACATACTGCAGACTGTCTAACCACCGACTTATCCACCTTGTCTTCCTTATTATTCTGTTCTGAAAAGTGTAAGTCAAGGAAAGAGCCTATACATCCGTTGTTCGCCCTATGTTAGAATATTGTTTGGAAGATGGTCCAAAGGAGGGCTGCAAGATGGGTTTCTAACCGTTATCATAATACATATAGTGTAACCGATATGCTGCAGTCTGGAATGGAGATCAATCGAACAGAGGACAGTTGCCAGACTAAGCATGCTATATATAATTAAAAACAATATTGTAACCATCAGCACACTAGGCTCGTTTACTAGAATTTTACACACAAGTTTCTCTCACAGAACTTCCTTTTATCTTTACTTGTCCTTCTTGCCTTCTTCATTGTTCCGCTTATTTTCCTTTTAACATTCAACTGGTGGTAATACTCCAGTTGTTGAGGGTAGACCAGTAAACCGACAAAGGCAAAAATACATGCATACAGACGTGTACTGTATGTCTGTAAATTCGCCAAAAAAATGTTACGGATATGGAACCAAATAAAGATCTTCTTATCATGAAGGGTATGTAATGACTGGCGCACCTTTGGTTTACCAGGTGCAACATTTTAAAGGATCAATTATATTAATGTTGAGGGCTCAAGCGCAGCCCCAAAAACACCCCCCTCCCCTAGTTACATAATTCCTTCTTGTTGTATAGTTCTCTGTTACGAAAGGAAATAACAATAACAAATGCTTCAACCCCTTACTTATTCCCATTTGTGGCGACACAATAAACTATAAACTGTGCGCGGTAAACCAGAGACTACCCTATTGAACTAGATTGGTTAGTAAGCGAAGCTTACGGTATACCCCCCGCGTGGGCCCAGGTACCCCTAAATATGTAAAAAGATTCCAGGTGTGTGGGCTTGTGACCTTGACTCTGGGCTTAGTGGGGGCATCACAAACGTGCATTTGTCACAGGGTGGTAGAGGTCCATTGGAGCAATGTGTGTGTGAAATGTGAACAGATCCGAGCAAGGAAATAGAAGTTCTAACCAATTTCTCTGATGCTAAGTTTTGTAAAGACCAAGAATGTGACCTTGACCTCAAGATCAGTGGGGATTTGTCACATCTGACATCATGATAGTAGAGCCTTACAGGAATGCATGTGTGAAATATTAAGCATTTTAGATGAAGGAAATAAAAGTTATAACCCATTTCTCTGATGTTAAGTTTTGTAAAGAGACTAAGTATGTATCCTTGACCTTGGGATCAGTGGGGGTTGGACGGTCGGTATATTTGTCACAGCATGATAGTACAACCTTAGAGGAATGCACGAGTGAAATAGTAAGAATATTCAATGAAGGAAATAGAAGTTATAACTTATTTCACTGATGTTAAGTTTTGTAAAGAGACCAAGTATTTGACCTTGACGTTAGGATCAGCGGGGGTTGGATGGTCGTGGATTTTGCACAGCATAGAAGTAGAGCCTTACAGGAATGCATGTGTGAAATATTAAGCATTTTAGATCAAGGAAATAGAAGTTATAACATATTTATCTGATGTTAAGTTTTGTAAACGGATAAGTATTTGACCTTTACATTGGGATCAGCAGGGTTTGGACGTCGTGGATTTGGCACCCGCATGGTAGTAGAGCCTCACAGGAATGCATGTGTGAAATATTAAGCATTTTAGATGAAGGAAATACAAGTTATAACATATTTCTCTGATGTTAAGTTTTGTAAAGAGACCAAGTATTTGACCTTGCGAATACATGTAAATACATAAATATCCTTAATTACTTCATTAAAATTCCAATTGTGGGTACATTTTTACTGGTGTACGTTTTCTCTTGAATCCGAACAAACTGGCACTGGACCGTTTTGGACTGGGGCCGTTTCGACGCAATCACAATCCGTCTATTAAATCACAGCCATTTGTACCTGAAATGATTTATTTCATGGTGACATCAGCGTTAATCGGCACCAAGTTATATGCGTGAGATCTGTAAAATACTAAATGTTGATACATGTAAGTCTTGTTGGTGTCATTATTGAATGAAGGAACAATTTCCGAAAATTAACAAAGTGACTATTTCATCGCAATTTACATTATAATTGTATAGCTGTTACCACGGCCGTCTGGCGGGTATGGAAACAGCGAAAACAGCACTGACAAATATGAGATCGTGTTGAGAGATAGAATAGTGAAAATAGTACAGACTTTGAAGAGAGAACAGTTATAAAAAGGAGAGTTTTAATAAATCAATCAAGGAGGGGAAGCTACCAAGCATTTGAAAGACAGTAAACGTTACGCCCATTTTTAAATCAGGAAAATCAACACTACCAGAAAATTAGAGACCAATTAGCATCACGCCAATCTGCTACATAATTCTAGTAGAAAGCATAATTATACGAACTAATGCTCCTCATCAGTAACAATCTAATTTCAATATACCAACATGGTTTTAGGATAGAATACTCTTTTGTCACATAGCTACTATAATCAATTGGCGACTGGGCAGAGGCAATTGGCAATGGAGATATGTCGAAATCAACTACCTAGACATCAAGGAAGCGTTTCAAGTTGACAAGGTTTCACAGCAATGCATTATTAAGAAGGTCAAAAGATATGGCATTAATGGAAATATGCTATCTTGGTTGTAAGGCTACCTCGCCAACAGAAGCTGAAAGTAGTGATAAATGGGCATCTATGTTCATACCAAAGGCAGTAACTAGTGGAGTTTGCCAGGACAGTGTCTAGGACCAATAGCCTTCTTCCTCATGTTTATAATTGACCTACCAGACGCAATTAATTGCACATTAATTTCATTTGCCGATAACACAAATATCTACGGTTATATACATTTACAGTGTTTCGAACAGTGTATGTCTGATGCATGACTAAGGATGCACGGTGTAACACATATTACTACCAGCTAGCCCTGTCGTCTCTTGTTTTGTGGCTTGAGTATTCTTATATTTAAGGGTGGGAAATGGCTCGAAGACCTTCCATACCCGGGCATGTGCCCGTAAATGATCAGGCCAATGGCCGTTGGCCCATTTGTTTCCGAATTTACTAATATATGCGATACAGTCGAAATATGTGCATTAAATGAAGGAGACGATGAGGCGGTGAGTTTAACCTAATTAGTTCATTCTCCTATTGCACAATGCCGATATGTCAGACCGTGAAGAGGGCCGAGTGTTCGCTTGCACATGATATATGGATACTCAGCCGTTACATTGTATATTACCTTGCTAATGCTATTAGAGGGTTGGACGAGGCAAGACAGACCAAGCAGAGACGGATCCACGTGATATGGGCAAATCCAACGCCCACAGAGGAGCAACAGCGCAGGCCGAGCCGGAGCCGAGCCACCGACCCACCCACAGCAGACCGGGACACCGCAGTCAGTGACAACCGGAGGCTCCGCACCGCAACCGCCACCCGCAGCGACGAGGAGACAGGCAAGCCATACCCAAGTCACCCACAAGGCCGCCACTGGCAACACCCAGGCAGCTCATTCCGCCACAGATCCCAAGGCGCATATAGCATGATACTGCCCAGTATGCAACACAGAGGAAACGACCCGATGTCGGGTCCACATAGGCCTAGGCCACCTCCCACTGAGTGGGTGGTAGACACGAGCGAGGCCTTGTCCCCGAGGAGGGGGGACTAAGTTTGTTTTATTTGGTTCTGATCTTCTCTTTGTTGGTGTCGTAGGCGTCTGACTACACCGCGAGGACCGCATCTGGTTTGTGTTTGAGTGAGCTGTGTGCATGAAAATCACAGATGCCCTTATCTGGATTGTGTATATATATGTTGTGGGTGCGTGCCTATCTAAGTGTGTCTGTCAGGGTTATGTCCAATGTCATATTGACTTGGCTCATCTACTGCCCTAAGGGCGAAAGAGCTGGTCCCCATAGGGCCAGATTCTGTTGATTGACTATATGGACAATATGATGAGACCATTATGCCCGGCTCGACCACTAACTGTACAGAAACAGTTCGGCGCTTTGAGGTATATTGTTGCAGGCAGAAATCCTCCGTTCTTGAGCTTCTGTCTTCTAGCGTCGTGTCTGTATGGAGTGGATCCACCGATTATTTGTGACACCCGGGTTCACCAAGCACTCCCGGCTTTCAATCAGCGGGAGCAGCTTCGTATTTCTATGACTTCATATGTTGACTTGGTCGCCTTAGTGGTTTTACCGGACACAATGGGTGTGTGAGTTTATATTTGTTTATGTTATGCATATTCTTTACTATACTACACGCTGCTGTGCGGTGTATTGTGTACATGTATAATGCCTATGCGTGTAAGGGACCGTCCGTATTGGGCGGAAGTAAGCTATTATTGCGTGCTTGGATGTAGTAAAAATTACAAAAAAACTGTCACCCTGCCATTCGGGACGAGACACACGTAAGGGAGCTATAAGCCGCCCCCGTGTCTCGCGCGGTCCATCATAGGATGGACTGAGTGGACTTATGGGTGACATAAGTGTATTACGTCCGCAGATTCTCAACTCCCTGGACGCTTGCCTGGGATGGACCAGACCAGTTGTGACCTAGTGAGAGTCGTTGATATTTGTCTACTTACTAGACAAGTATCGGTGTACCTGGATGCGGTCCTCTCGGTGTCGCTTCGTTGGTGACGCATTGGTGCTACAACGAATCTTGGGAGAAGAACATGTATGGTTATTCAGCATCAATTGTATGGTCCCTATCTGTTTCGTGTATTGTAAATGGGACTCCTGGTTATGCTATACATTTTTGCATATGTACATATCATGGACGTGTATACATATGTGTATTATGATTACTCCTCGGCGACAGTGTGGACCTAGACGTATGTGTTCCTATGTGTTTTTTATTGACGTATTATAGGGCCAATTTTAAAATTACATTACAGTTAAAATGCAAGTTTATATTAGAGCGGCACTTGTTTCAGACTTACTACCCACCCATCGACCAGACCGCTTGCAGTTATTTGGATTGTGACGTATTCGGGTAGAGGCTAGGTTCAACCAATGTCATTGCTCACTCGAGTACAGTGCTATTTTCGAATAATGTGTGTGCCTTGGGTAATTGCTTTTTTTTTTGTATATTATTACTGTTTCTAACGGCTGATATCGCAGGGGTTCGGGGCGACTTTACGGTTCCCGACAACGATATCCCCACGACACCAGCCGTCCCGGAGCTTCGCAGAGACCGAACGAAGCCGTGGCATTTCATGCACGGATCGATGTCAATCTCTGCGAGTCCAATATATTTTGTTATCTGACGGTGCACGCTCTATATATGTACATGGATATATATACAAGTACGTCTATGCATATATGTAAAATCCCACCACTCACCCTATTGTTGCAGTTTGATTAAAATACCAGAAGTAGTCTGGCTTGAGTGGTTAGAAGGCAGGCCAACAATAATGCGTGCAAGAAGAGTCCGTCCGTCACCGACTAAACAGGCTTCGTCAGTGAAGCGAGTTCCACCGGTACCAGACCAATTGTTGACCCTTCGTCTTTCCACTCATTACCCTTACCACTACTACTAAATATAATCTACTAAGTCTAGTCTAAACAAATAGTACATAATAGCATATCGGGATTGTGGTGGGTAGAATTCCGTACACTCGTTGGGTGGGATTACTTGTATGTTAATTTTGGATTCATGTGTTAGCCCACACGAGCCTGTACATATCGTCTCGTTAATTTCCCAGTACTAATCCTCGATAAGGCAGTCCATACGCAAGAGACTTTCCTGGGCCAGTTCCGATCGAGTACATACCCATTGGGTGGGATTACTTGTATGTTAGTTTTAGCTATGGTTATGCTTGAGTTTTTTTTTTCGTCCTATATACTTACCCTGCTGGGACTGTTATTGTCTCCGTAGTCCATTAGGGAATAGTTGTTGTGGGGGATGCACGTTTGTGTCGCGTTGAAGGCTCGTTGACCTCTAAGTTAATTAGTCTCCTTTGCGTACCTTGTTCTCTGTTTTTGCACCTGTTCGTTTCTGTCATGCACTGTGCCAATAGTGTCACAGTCCATGGCACACACTGATCGTAGTAATGGCCTAATGGTTAACCTTGTTCTGTTTCTTTCTCGCTTTGCTGCCGACGATCTTTTGGCTATTATAAACACATTAAGTCTAACAAATATTTATTTGTAAGTAGTTTTTCATCAATAACAAAAATCAATCATAACATATTTTGTTACACAATTTAGTGTTTCTCTGGAAAGTGTAACACTTTTCCGTGTGATAACTTCGGAGGTATTTGTTGGTCCTTTTTTACTTATAGTTCTCGCTACAATTACTGTGATCGGACTTGTTATTGTTTTTTGGTTGTGAAGTGCATGTTTGTATTTGTTATTTGTACGAGCCAGATGACTTATCCGCATCTATAATTAAAACATCGTACGATATTATCTCGCCATATCTGACAGCGTTGTATAATGCAATATTTAGTAACTCTGAATATCCAGAAAGCTGGGAAATAGGCTATATTATACCTATGTTTAAATGCAGCGACCAAACACAAGCTAAACATTATCGAGGAATAACTCTGAATTACATTTTAACCAAACTATATTCACAAATAGTGTTAAACCCCTTAACAAAATGGACAAAACAATATGAAAAAATAACAGACTTTCAATATGAGTATCAAGCTGGAAAATCTACCAATGACTATACATGTATTTTCATGTTACAATCAATAATATCTAAGGTATTAAATTCTGGTCAAAAGCTGTATAGTATTCTTATTGACTATGAAAAATGCTACGACAAAATTAATCGGTCATTTCTATGGCAAAAATTGCTAGCGGAAAAAGTTGGTACTAAAATGACTATATAAAGCGATAAAAGCTATGTACTCCGTTGTTCGATCATCAATAAAACATAAGCAGATAACATCTGATTTCATCAATTCACAGCTTGAGGTACACATACGGATGTACTACAATATATATACAACACAAGTGTGTGGTCTGAAATGAGAAGGATATTTGCAATACCCGAACATAATTTATTTCATTTATAATATCCCAGCAAACATCGTTATCTCATTACACATTACACATATTTGTGATTAGCATAAGCATTTATCGTTGCAACTAGCATATACACGAATCAGACTGCACATATGTAGACCTTGGCTCGAAATACGCTGTTTTCGACCTTCACCTATCTACACAATTTTAGTGGTATTTCCTTTTAACTACAGTTAACAAAAAGCTCCTTCATTGCCATTCTGAAATCTCTATCTCATGTCCACTACACAGTTTTGTTTAATGGCTAGAAGCATTGTATTGCTTTGTGTTGAATGAAATATGTGGTATTGTATGTGCTGAGTTGTGCATATATCGGGTTATTATCATCGAGTAGTGTGTTATGTTTTTGACTGGATCCTTGTCAAGCACGCACACCGCACACCGCACACCGCACACCGCGCACCGCACACCTGTCTGTCTCTCTCTCACTCTGAACCCTTCCCTTCTATCCATCTCTTCACCGTAATTGGGGATCCTTATGTCTGTATTGTGCCTTATAATTTCGAGGTGTCTCATTGTGCATTGTATACCAATATGCGGGTATGCATTATATACAAGACATCTTATGCTATGTCTTGCCGACGCACATAATTTTATTTTGTGGGGCATCGCAGTATTGCCACAACCGTGGAAATAGCACCTTAAAGCAGCCAATAAAATTGGTCCCCGGTATTGGCGAAACCATTTAATTGACTGGATCAAACACCTGGGAACCATTCCATGTTGAACTCGGAAACATGCTATTTCCGGTTTAAATAGTCGATTTTCTGGACAAATGGTTTCGTCCCCATAAGCACAGTGTTGTTAACAAACAAAATGAGCTCCATGAAAACAAAGTACATATGAGGAATATTATGATGTAGCCATTTAAATAAGTTATAAGCGATGTTATGTTTTTAATATTGTGTATTCGATATAATTAGATCATCAATCAATTCGGGCCCGACAGAACTCGCCCCGTCAGAACTCGCCACGCCACATGGCCATGTCCATGTGTCGAAATGCTCCAAAATGATGGTGGTAGTGTTATTATTAGCCGATCTATTTATAGATCGGCTAATATATTGGTTATCCATCGAATTCTGAAAAAGTTTGTAGCAACCCTTTTCTCCGCTATTCGGTAATCTACGAACGCGAATTTTTCTGTATCACTTCCAAATTGCATCAACCGATAAAGTTTGCATTTTTGGCAATTATCTCCGTTTAAAACTTTAAAACTTTATTATAGCCAAATAACACAATTTTGAATACGTAATGAGCTGAACGCTGGAAGAGATTTAACCCGGATGTTATTGTTGTTGAAGTCCATAGTTGGCTCTAATGGCCATATACGCCAACATACGCCGATTATTGGGCTAATTTAAAGCTTTTATTTATTAAATAACAAGTTTAAGCCACGTATAATCGCGTAAAATGTGTTTATTCGGCTAATTTATAATCGACCTCTGCTCAAAATCTCCTTACTAGCAACCCCAGCATTTTCGGGTTTATCCCAGCATCTCGGGTTTATCCCATTGGATCGCGTATGCGCGTCATCTGACGCTAGTTAATATTCACAAAATTTTCCACCAATCAAAACGAAGAATTGCCCTTCATAGCGAACTTTGATTTGTTTACGTATCATGCAGGGATGGCAGGGATGCATCCAGCACGCGCGATTGCGGCAATCCCCCAACCCCCTTAATTATTGTCAATGCCGCAAATTATTGATTGTCTTGCGCCCGACATCGCGCAAAAAATCACGGATGGGGCACATTAGGCCAATCTGGGCATGTGCCTGAATACGCAGTAGCTTGCGTCTATTTTTAGATGACACTGTAACCGCTAGATATATATAGCCCTGGTAGCTCCGCCCACTCGCGAGCTGCCACAGAATTCGGACAAACACACAGTGACTACAACTTTGTGTATTGCGGAGTGTAATTTGTAGATAAATAGAGCATACAGTACAGGTGTTACGCTGGAATATTTCGCAACATAATGGTGACAACAAAACATTGCTGCTATTGGATGGATTTGGGAACGGGTTTCCAAAACCTGCACAAAATCGAGAAAAATGTCAACGCTGGGTACAGAACTGTGGTCGAAAATAGTTTACCATTGACAATGTTACCAGAGACACCTACATATGTTCGATGCACTTTACCCTGATTTGATCGGCTAATAACATCATGCTCTGCATGACTTTTCATTTGATTGTCCTTTATGCAATAACTGTTGTGCTAAAAACAACAGCCGGTCTGCATGTTGTACTGCCTTGCGGTACAAGCTTGCGGGTGTGCATAAATGCCATAATTGGCACAATGACTGGAAATGACGGAGAATTGGGTGCAATGACGGATAATGGGGCACAATGACGGAGAAAGACGGACAATGACCAAAATAATTTGTGGTGGGAAATTGTGACATTGTTTGTGATAATGATGAAAAATGACGGATATTATTTATAACGTGTAAGGCATAAGGCCGTTGATGTCTATTACTTAATGTAACTGTATAGCTGCACATTTTCCGCTTTATAGGCAACAGGTTGGACTATATCGCTACACCACGCTACACATTAAAAATAGCATTTACCTGCAGGGCGTTGACGTTCATACGCTATACAGGGATCCTCCAGATTATCAGACAAAAATGGCAGTTTTTTACGATATTTTTCTTAAAATAGCAGCTACGGGCATAAACTTTTCACAGAATGATCGTCGGTTCTTGCTTTCTCAACGCATGTAAACTATTTAGCAAAATGTGCCATCTTTCTCGCTTAAAATTGGGTCAGATCATCAGTCGTAAGATTGCCCCAAAATTAAGATCGACAATCAGTTATCCGGACAAACATATATTCGTCTTATAACTTGTATTCTCAACATGAAATCATAATTTTATCGCCTGTAAACCAGTGTAAACAGCGTTGTGTAGTTCTGCAGAAAAACCAATGACCATTCGCTTCTTGGAAAACAATGTATTTATAGAATTTATTGTATGTATAGAACAACTCTGAAATGACGTATTGGGCGCATTCGATTGCAAGCCCCCACGAGACTTTTGACGTTGTAAACAACTTGTGGACTACAACTTGTGGACAGAGTTGAGGAATATTTTCAGCAAATCTTACTAAAATGTTTACCATGGCAATATATTCTTTACACTGGCATGGAAACAGCAAGCACCTGCGTGACTTAGATGTATTTGTTGCAAATTCTGATCAAACGAATGCGCTTAATTAACTGGTATTTTCATTTGTCCGATGAACTGATTGTCCGGATAACTGGTATGACCCCTGTATTGTTGTTGAGAGACAATTCTACAGGCTAGCAACCACCAATTAGTTTTACTATACAACTTAACCGATTCCTCCAAATATGGCCATTCTCTCACACTTTCACTATTCGTATGGATGCTGTGGAACCTACCTGTTCATAACCTGCAACCTGTCTGCACCGGATTTTCACTAATTAAACAATATGTTCACTTACTCCTAAGAAAGAAAATTTCAACATTGTCCTGTCCGCCATAAAAAATTTTTTTTTTGGTTTATCCATCAAAGTGTCATGTGACGTAGTGTTCACATCACGTGACAAGCAGGCTCAGTAATTTCTTTTAAATGCTAGAAATATGCTGGAAACTGGTGTTAAAAACACACCCCAACATGTTTCTCAAGTAAAATTGGGCTGTAATGGATCAGGATTTACAAGCAAACTGGGTCTGTGGCCTCAAAACGTCTGCACTATTTTTTTATACCGGACTACTAAAGCATACTCCCTGGCCGATGTGTACTATATTTAGCACAGTGATACCTATAAGCGCATTTTTTTTGCTATAATATCTCAATAAACTGCCTACCATTGTCTTGTCTGACCTATTTCGTGACAGCAAATGTAATTTGACATTATTTAGAAGACTAACTTTTCAACAGTGGCAATTTAAGAATGGTCATATAATTATGGCTGTCCAGCTGCGGAAACTTCATTTTCACCAGAATTTTCCAGAGTATTATTTTCTCATATATTTCTTAGGAAAAGCTATATTGTTGATGCACTTGTAAAAAATTATTATAAAATAGATGGTGCTTGTCAAAAATATTGGCTGTTCCACAATTATGGGGTTAAAACGTTTAAATTTATCGAAAGTCGGGTGATTTCGGAGTATTTTTGTCATTTTTTTATCATAAAAACAGGCGAAAAAGTGACTTTCGAAGTATTTAGTCAATCTACATGTTGTAATTTGCATAGAAACATTTGTCCGCATAACTTAGTGACATGCCAGAATGATACGTGTCAAATTAAATTGAAACCAGGCCCAGTGTATGAGTGCTGCCAGCGAATTCAGACATAGAAGTGTTAAAATGTCACAGGAAATTGAAACACGTGTGCCCGTGTTGACACTTGTTTCCTTAGGGTATAGACACTGCCTGTTAAATGAGCAATGCTATCCCATATATATTTCTCTACCGATATGTACTGCTCAGAGTGAACTTGGTTAACCTAATGAAAACATGCCCGCCAATAAGCATAGGAGGCGGGGTAAATTGCGGATTTCAAACGGGGCGGGTAAATGAAAATAAAGGTAAAAAACTTTCTTCTCACTCACCAAATGGAACAAATCATAGGTACATCAGGCTAACCAAAGACTCATTTGAATCCCGGGTTAATGTAAATGAAAATAAAACGTTTACCTGTAAAGATGTTGATGGTCACGGACAATGATGTAACTGTTCTGCACTCTCTGTCGAGGCGTCCGAAACTCGTTGACGAATGCGCGTACCGCAAAATGCATCCGTACACCCCGATCTGTTGATAAACAAATTATATCGACCGTATGAGGTCCAGAAGATGTTTAATACTGAAATAAACAGTCATCGCGCCTTCAATACGCACTGTAGTGGCGAAATGGTATTTGAATGGCAGGCCGCATCAAGAAAATGGGGCATTTGTTGGGCTGAGCGGCTAAAATGCACCCGATGTAGATATAAAAGTAAATATTATAAACTATATGAAGAGGTTCCGTCAAGTCAAAAGGGTAGGAAATCAGGGAAAGCTAATGTGGGTTTGCAGCTGGGCCTTATGAGCACACCAATCAGTAATTATGGTGCTTGTCAGCTGTTGGTAAACACAAACATAATTCCGCCGACGTATAACTCTATGCAAAAGCAGTCAAATAGGATAGCAGAGACTATGGTTGGCTTAAACACTAAAAGTATGCATGAAATCAGACAAACTGTGGCCAGAGAGAATGAACTCTGTGGCAATAAACGTAGCAAGACGGTTCGAGTTGAAGGTGACTCTTGCTACAATAACCCAATATTCAATATCGACAGTACACCATTTCAAGCGGGTACAAAGCGGTACAATTCGTGACAACCACTATGTGCGAGAATAATACCAAAGATAAATTAATCATTGGGGCATTTGTTGGCAGTAAGCTGTGCATAATAGGTAGTAAGCTAAGAAATCAGGGTGGAGATATCAGCTGCCCAAACCATCATGGTCACTGCACTGCCAACCTCCCCGAAAATGAGTCGATAGGTAATGAAGCGAAATGGAATGAAATAGTTACGAAGCAGATAAATAGTGACTTACATGTTAGTCATTACACGGGGGACGGTGATAGTAAATCACACAAAGGTGTAGATGCCGCTCAACCAGGGGTAACGGTACCGCATCTAAAAGATATCCGCCATCTGAGTAACTCCCTGAAACGAGAAATAAACAAGGCGCCATTTAGCTCGAACATGTTTCGTGGGGTCAAGAAAACAAACTTGAGAAACCGATTTGCTCTCTCTGTAAGATCCAGATGCATTGCAGAGTTGAGGCAAGCACATGCCAAACATAATGGTAACTTAGAACAAATAAAGAGCATAATGCCAGGAATAATTTGCACAATAGTCATGTGTTTCAAAGGTTACTGTGGTAAGCAATGTTGACAGTATAATTTCTGCTAAATTTAAAATTTTGAATTTTTTTCTGGAAAAATGTAGTACTGGCGTAGACCCTGATCGCGCAGCCAAATTTGGTCATAATGTTTGCAAGTATCAACCGAGTCAATAAATAATGTTTAGAAAAACGTTGCTACCTGTTGGGGAGCTATACACTTGATACCGGTTAGTAATCAAATACACAGTGCCAATTAAAGCGACGCGCCACTTTAATATGGCTGAACTAGTCAGTAACAGGCTCATCTGGCTCCCTGATGCATCTCAAATCTGTGTAATTAGTATGTAGACATGTACATAATGTAGATAGGTATACAGTTAATTTACCGTAATTAATAAAACAGGAACTATTAGCAGATACAGGGTGGATATGTGACGCCGTCGAGTGCATGGCTCAGACAGCGCTTTTCGCTATGGCAATTCTTTCGAGAATTATTTATAATTGTCGACTCAGCACTCAGGTGGGCCGGGTTAACACACAGGGAACAACCACATAAATGTGATATTTCAAGGTGCCTGGGTATTTCAAACACATTATGGTGTAACATGAATGCTACTCTATGTGTATAATAGTATTTTGTTCTTGCATCATTTGGAAATTTAACTTTAATCTTTCCATTTTTGACTCGTACACCTGTGGTTATCCCGACCCACTTGATGCAACCATTTTCATTAAATAAAAACTGATTTTCCAGCAATTCTGTCCTTTGTTCTCTTAATAAAACTTGCTGTAGCCATGATTAAAACCGTTTAGAATTGTTTTCAAAGAAAGCAGACGACATCCACTGATGACCCGGAAATGCTTATAGGCTAGCAACCACCAATTAGTTTTACTATACAACTTAACCGATTCCTCCAAATATGGCCATTCTCTCACACAATTTCACTATTCGTATGGATGCTGTGGAACCTACCTGTTCATAACCGCCTGCAACCTGTCTGCACCGGATTTTCACTAATTAAACAATATGTTCACTTACTCCTAAGAAAGAAAATTTCAACATTGTCCTGTCCGCCATATTGTTTATCATCAAAGTGTCATGTGACGTAGTGTTCACATCACGTGACAAGCAGGCTCAGTAATTTCTTTTAAATGCTAGAAATATGCTGGAAACTGGTGTTAAAAACACCCCAACATGTTTCTCAAGTAAAATTGGGCTGTAATGGATCAGGATTTACAAGCAAACTGGGTCTGTGGCCTCAAAACGTCTGCACTATTTTTTTATACCGGACTACTAAAGCATACCCCCTGGCCGATGTGTACTATATTTAGCACAGTGATACCTACAATATGACCAAGCTCCAGATAAGGTGCGTATTGGCGTAGTTTACGCAATTATTTTAGCTGAATACGCATTGATTATCAAAAGTGGGAGTACAATATACGCACAGCAATAGGAAAATACGCATTGATTTTCAAATTGAGTAGTGAAAATACTGTCATAAAGTTGAAAATTCACTTAGTTGAGCTGCAAAAAGCAAACATTAACATCACTTGTTCCCTATTTATTAATGAAGAAAATCAATAATCAATTTGTAAATGTAAAATACGCAATGATTTTGAAATCAGGGGGTATAGTACGCTTTAGACACAAAGCTTATCTGACACAAAAATAATACCATAAACTTTCCTAATAAAGTGTGTACAGTATTATCAAAATTTCGCCACGAAGTAGAAAGTAAACAAAGAATGCTTCAAACGCACATTTGGAAAGACTACTCCGTCATAACTCTTATGTAATGCAGTGTAATGAAATGTAATTAGAGTTATGTACTCAGAACTAGTAACTTTGCTGTATACATAAGTCCAATGGTGAAGACTGAAGTATAACATACGCTATCATCCACTCGCCCCTCATTGTCGAGCCCGATTGTGGAAAGCGAGACATAATGATTACAATGACATCCATATATTCATGCTGTATCCCACTCATGTGGCCCCTGTACCCAAGGTCAAGGTCAAATGACTTAATTTGCGTTAAAATGTTCACATACCTACCATCTCTATAACCGTAAGTCCTGATTTGCTTGAAACTTTGTATGCTTATTGGTCATCATCCAAATATTCATTCTGTTTCCCACTCATGCGGCCACTGTGCCCCAATGTCAAGGCCTTTTTACATTAGATATGTATACTAAAGTGGAAAAGAAATGTCACAGTATGTAACTCACTACGGGGAGAAAATGTGTATTCGTGCCCGGCTAGTTCAGTCGGTTAGAGCGATGGTACGGTAAACCAGAGGTCCACGGTTCGAGCCTCGGGTAGGATATGCATCTTTCTCCCCTGTGACAGAAACGTTACATGGGGTACATGTAGTTGCAAGTTTACTAAAAAAAACACACATCACTATGGTACAAAAGTCTTTAAATAATGCATTTGTACACGTGATTTCAAAAATTTAATACCGATATATCAATAAATGTGTACATGCTGCTAAATGTTTTTGTACGTAAACCCTCAAAATAAAAAATTGCAAATTGTGTTTAAATGACAAGTCGTACATATTCTCATGCACTGGAAGAATTGTTGAAATCCGTGTTATCCACTTTGCAACACCTGTATATGTACGCATGTTGTCATATGAACCGCATATACACATGTAAACAACAAAAATGCCCAGACTCTGAAACTGGAAGGAGTGGGGCTCTCGGCATGGTGCGAGCGGACATGCAGCAACTTGAAATTGCTTGAAGAGTGGTGGAATGCCATTCGACAGGCCAGTGTTCAAGCAGTAATTAACTATATGCGTCACGGCTGTCAGGCTTGCATCGCCGCACTGGGTGGACATACGAGATACACATGTACTAAGATTTGCGACTTTTAATTTTGAGAGTCATCATGCATAACCACTGCATATGCACCAATTTATTGACATATCGTTATGACATTTTGGTATCCCATGTGTAAATGAATTGTTTAAACACAAAGACATGTGTGTGCCATTGTGACAAATAGTTTTTGTCGAGTCTGCTTGCGGAAAGCGAGACATAGTGATCACAATGACGTCCGGGTGTCCGTGCGTGCGTCCGTCCGAGCTTACAAATGGACACATATGTGGCTAGGAGAACAATTGGTTATGTAATATTCTATTGTTCCGTGATTTTATGTGGCTAAAAATGGGTTTATGTGGCTACAGAACAATAGGGATGAACAAAGGAAAAGGTTAGGGTTAGGCACATAAGTATCCATTTGTAGGAACGTCCGTCCGTGCGTGCCGTCCGTCTGTCCGAAATCTGCATTAAAGTTTTTAAATACCTTATATCTCTGCAGTCCTAAGTCACATTGACTTGAAACTTCATATGCTTATTAGTCATGATCCATATATTCATGCTGTATCCCACTCATGCGGCCCCTGTGCCCAAGGTCAAGGTCAAATGACTTAGAAGTTTCTGTTCCGAAATCTGCGTTAAAGTTTTTAAATACCTTATATCTCTGCAGTCCTAAGTCACATTGACTTGAAACATGTGCTTATTAGTCATCATCCATATATTCATTCTGTGTTCCACTCATGCGGCCCCTGTGCCCTTATGTCAAGGTCAAATGACTCAGAAGTTTGCGTTAAAGTTTCTGTCAAAATTTGCGTTAAAGTTTTCACATACCTACTATCTCTGTAACCTTAAGTCAGATTTGCTTGAAACTTTGTATGGTTATTGTGCATCAAACTTCAAATAAATACACACTGAGACCATCAAATGCCTCGGCGGGCTCGAAATGCGTTCCGCGGCAATCCTCGTTTAATAAAATCATCATTAACCCCATGTAACTTTTATTTTCCACTTCAGTATATCTTACCCTGAAATCACCAAATGCCTCGCCTGGCTCGACATGCAGACTGCGGCCATCTGGTTTTCCACAATACGCCGATAATTTTGGTCATTATCCATCTTACTGTGTCATTGCGCCCCATTATCCGTCGATGAACCAGGATAGATTTTTAGAGCCAATAGGCGAAGTCAGATTATGTATGATGTCTTCCATGCAGGATGAACTAGATTATTATACCCCCCCGCAACGAAGTTGTGGGGGGGTATACTGGAGTCAGCTTGTCCGTCCGTCCGTCCGTCCGTGTTTCCGCGCTGACGGTACTATACTTATGTGGCTAGCCCCACAGGGTTATGGACTTAGTAAAGGTTAAGGTTGGTTACAATTAGCCACCTAAAAATCCTTTTATGTGGCTAAAAATCCTTTTATATGGCTAATATTTAACATGTGATAAGCCACATAAGTATAGTACCGTAAGAACGTCCGTGTTTCCGTCCGTCACAAAACGTAACAATTGTAAATTTCCTTTTAACTTCTCTTTCCCTTTGCGGAAATCTTTCATATTTTACCCACCCCTTCTCTGACACTCATACATCATTCTGCAACAAACCTACGACCCCCATTTATGCCAGGGGTCAAGGTCACGGACTTAGAAACTTAGAAAAAAACGAAAACTTAACAATTGTAAATTTCCTTTTAACTTCTCTTTCCCTTTGCGGAAATCTTTCATATTTTACCCACCCCTTCTCTGACACTCATACATCATTCTGCAATAAACCTATGACCCCCATTTATGCCAGGGCTCAAGGTCACAGACTTATAAACTTAGAAAAAAAATAAAACTTGACAAATGTAAATTTCCTTATAACTTCTCTTTCCCTTTGCGGAATGCAGTGATATTTTACCCGTCCCTTCTCTGACACTCATACATCATTCTGCAACAAACCTACGACCCCCATTTATACCAGGGGTCAAGGTCACGGACTTGGAATGTCTAGTTTGCTTTTTTCAACTGGAACCACCATCGCACTCTCCATATGTGCTGACATAGTCTTTTATCTGAAAATGATAGTATGCGAGCTGGAATTCATTCTAGGTCGGGGCTGACGCGGGGGGGTGGGGGGGGGGGGGGGGTTATTCCGTAAGCCCCTGCTTACTGACAAATCTAGTTTGATATGGTAGAATATGTGCAGTGAGGACAGACATATGGAAGTATTTCTTACGTCCTAAATATTAGGCCATCAAAAGGTACTTTGGTTCTCAGATATCGCTGCGTCAGAAAAATCCCTGAAGGTCAGAGCATTTTATCATCATGGACAAATAACAACAAATTGTAATTTCGCCACACGATCGATCAAAAGCATTACCATGCAAACATATTTTAAATCCAATGATTTTTAGCCAGGCGGGCGGGCGGCGTCCACAATCAATGTTAAGTTTTCGTGTTTGAGTCCATTTCTTTGTTACTGTACCACCTAGGACCACCAAACTTTCACAGCTTCATAATCAAGGGGTGCCCACCACATATCACTATCCAACATGTTACCTTTTTTTGAACTTGACCCAGTTTTTCCGCGCAGTTGACTTAGCCATTTTCAATATTAAGTTTTCGCGTTTACAATGTAAAGTTTTCGTGTTTAAGTTCATTTCTTTGGTACTGTACCACCTAGGACCACCAAACTTTCACAGTTTCATAACCAAGGGGTGCCTACCACATACAACTATCCAACATGTGACCATTTTTTTTACCTTCACCTATTATTTCTACGTAATTGACATAGCCATTTTCAACGTTAACTTTTTAACGTACGTCTGGTTAAAGTGTTTTGGTTAATTTTTTTTCGTTATACTATATCTGCAACTGCTTCGCCCATTACCTTGAAACTTCACATGGGTGTTTATTATCATCCATATTTTCATTCTACCCCCCAACTGTGCGGCCCCTATGCCCAATGTCAAGGTCAAATTACTTTGATTTTTTTTTGTTAAAGTTTTTTCGTGTACTATATCTCTGCAACTGCTTCACCCATTACCTTGATACTTCACATGGGTGTTTATCATCATTGTCGCGCCCGCTTGCGGAAAGCGCGATATCGTCAGCATTTTGGCGTCCGTCCGTCCGTGTGTCCGGTTAAAGTTTTTTGGTTAAAGTTTTTCCATCTACTATATATATTTTTTTAGTGTCCATGCCTCGCCCCAAGGCGCGACATGCAGGCCACAGCCATCTAGTCTACAAAAAGTGGGTATAATTATGTTATCCAAGTGTCTATGCTTGGAAAAAACCTGGCCTTCGTGGCTTTGCCTTGTTTCTTGTTCACATCTAAAGAGGTTATAATAGCTTTATTAAATATGATTGTTAATCACATGTTCAATGGACATGCAAAATGCATCTGACGACTTGAACAAAATCCGAAACTAGGATCTTGTACAAAAATGTGATAATGTCTGTTCGTGATCAACTATGACTATGACTCACAACTATGACTCACAACTATGACTCACAATGATCAAATGCCTGATTTACAGTGAAACCTGTGTATTCGGTTTAGAGAGGTTTCACTGTACATGTATTTAAGAAAAGTCCGCCCTCCTGCACCAATTTCCGCAAACTCTGTGTCTGAGAACCAAAGTAGTTTCTTCATGGCATTAGTTACACACATGTTGTTGTATTTCATGGCATTAGTTACACACATGTTGTTGTATTTCATGGCATTAGTTACACACATGTTGTTGCATTTCATGACATGTTGTTATATTTCATGGCATTAGTTACACACATGTTGTTGTATTTCATGACATTAGTTACACACATGTTGTTGTATTTCATGGCATTAGTTACACACATGTTGTTGTATTTCATGACTAACTAATTTCATGGCATTTGTTACACACATGTTGTTGTATTTCATGACGTTAGTTACACACATGTTGTTGTATTTCATGGCATTAGTTACACACATGTTGTTGTATTTCATGGCATTAGTTACACACATGTTGTTGTATTTCATGACATTAGTTACACACATGTTGTTGTATTTCATGGCATTAGTTACGCACATGTTGTTGTATTTCATGGCATTAGTTACGCACATGTTGTTGTATTTCATGGCATTAGTTACGAACATGTTGTTGTATTTCATGGCATTAGTTTACGCACATGTTGTTGTATTTCATGGCATTAGTTACGCACATGTTGTTGTATTTCATGGCATTAGTTACGCACATGTTGTTGTATTTCATGGCATTAGTTACGCACATGTTGTTGTATTTCATGGCATTAGTTACACACATGTTGTTGTATTTCATGGCATTAGTTACACACATGTTGTTGTATTTCAGGTTCACAGTGAAAAGCAAGTATGAGGCATTTTACACTGGGCGTAATATTGAGGTAAGATATGACATGCCAGAAAGAATATATTGAGTTTTTTTAGCTCGCCTGCACATAGCAGCTATTGGCCTATCCCCGACATCTGTCGTCTGGCATCCACAAGTTAACGTTGGGGTAAATTTCTTATAACTTGTTTCCTTTGATAGAACTTATTGATATTTCACACATGCATTCCTTGATAGTCCTCTATGCGACTATCATCCTGTGACAAATCCATGACTCTCCCACCACCAGTAATTCCAAGGTCAATGTCACGGACTTGGCACTTCCACAACTTAACGTTTTGATAATTTTCTAATAACTTCTATTTCCTTTAATAGAACATATTGATATTTGACACATGCATTTCTCTCATGGTCCGCTATCATACTGTGACAAATCCATGACCGTCCCACCACTTGTAATCCCAATGTCAGAGTCACAGAATTGGCACTTGCACATTCTAGTAAATTTCTTGAACTTTCGTTCCCTGTGATAAAACTTATTGATATTTGACTTGTGCAATACTCTGATAGCCTTCTATCATGTTGTGGCAAATACTGGACCCTCTGACCCCCCGTAATCCCAAGGTCAAGGTCATTACGTCATCCAAGATGGCCAGCAAAAGGTCACATGGTCCATACAAAATCACTTTAGTAAGACGTTTAATTTCAAACTATTGGGTTAGTCGCCTTCAGAGGTCTTGTGATTTATGTCATTATTGTCTCGCCCGCGAAAGTGGAAAGCGAGACATAGGTTTTGCTTTTCCGGAGGCGTCGTCAGCGGCGGCGTCATCATTCAATGTTAAGTTTTCGTGTTACGGTCATTACTTCAACACCTTATCAGCTACAGTCAAGGTCAAGGGCCCAGGGTCAAGGCGGAACAAGGCGAGACATTTGATTCCGCGGAATTCTTGTATTTTTTTATAAATTGCTTATCTTTTCCCTTTCTGGGCTTAAAATGCAAAACTGACCCGTTTTTCACAATTTTTGTTTCTCGCATTCTAAGGGTTACGTTAAACCCTTCTTCGTGTTTCAGTTGACCAAGGATGGGGTGCACATGTTCTGTGGGTGTGGCAACAAGGTGAACGTGCTGGAAGTGTCCACGGGCAAGGTTATCCAGGTTTTTGGACAGGTAAACACACTTCCCTCTGACACACATCTCTGTTTTATGTATCGGTATCTATCGCTCGAATGTCCAGAACTTTGCCTGCTACAGGGATGAGTTGTGGCCACGATGTTGGAGCACTGGGGCCCGTTTCACTAAGCTTCGTACGACTAAGAAGTTTGTAAGTGCAAATTTAGGATCGTCTGGAAATTTAAATTGATGAATTTACATTTATTGAGCATAGGCTGCATGCAAGAAAATATTGCTAATGTGAAATTTTGAACTTACAAACATTTTAGTCGTAAGAAGTTTAGTGAAACGGGCCCCTGGACTTCAATACCTTTGGCATCAAAAATACTTTCAGAGTCTTTCGAATGAGACTTAAAACCGAGGTCCACTCCCTTAATGACCATAGCTGTTGCTGGGACATTAATCCCATTCACTTTCACATTTGCCTGTTACACTGCGCAGGTAACAGAATCCATCTCTGGATTATTTTATCACATGTGTATTCCCGCTTATTATATACGTACCGGTACATGTACTTTAGTTTCCCATTAAAACATAATGGAACACAAGCTGTCGATATTTTTCCATATTGACGTCTTGTGAATTCATATTGGTCAGTGCTGGAACTACGTTGTTTATTTTTTTTATTATGCCCCATCACGATAGTGGAGGGGGCATTAGTGTTACCCTTGTCCGTCCGTCCGTCCGTCCTGTCCCGTCCCGTCTGTCACCAACCTTGTAACTCGTAAAACTTTTAAACTGTACTAGCTACAGACCTGAAAGTTGGTATATAGCTTCCTTATAATGAGTCGATGCGTAAAGTTTATTTTTGATTTGACGCCCAGATCACTGATTATCTCCCCCTTTTCAACGTATAATTTCCCAATTATGTCTTGTAACTCGTAAACATTTTAAACCGTACTAGCTACAGACCTGAAACTTGGTATGTAGCTTCCTTATGATGCGCAAATTTTATTTCGATTTTTAATTCGACCTCCGGGTCATGTATTTATTATCTCCCTCTTTTGACTTGGAATTTGGCAATTTTGCCTTTTAACTCGTAAAACGTTTAAACTGAAATTTTGTATGTAGCTTCCTTATGATGAGTAGATGTGCAAAGTTTATTTCGATTTTTGATTCAACCCCCGGGTCATGGATTATCTCACCCTTTTCGACTTAGAATTTCCCAATTTTGCCTTGTAACTTGTAAAACTTTTAAACCGTACTAGCTACAGACCTGAAACTTGGTATGTAGCTTCCTTATGATGAGTAGATACACAAAGTTTTATGTTTTATTCAACCCCCGGGTCATGGATTATCTCCCCCTTATAATTTCACCCTTTGGCCTTGTAACTTGTAAAACCTCTAAACCGTAATAGCTGGAGGCTTCATGCTTGGTATGTAGCGTAGCTTCTTTATGGTTTGTTGATGCATAAAGTGAATTTCTATTTTTGCATTGACACTGTGGCATGGATTGGGCTTCTAATTTTGCCTCGTTTACTACCAAAGCGATATGTGGGGCATCCATGTTCTATGAACACATTTTCTAGTATTTTGTATATTTTTTGAATATTTTTTGAGGTGCATATAAATTGCAAGTGATTGTATGTGTATATATACCACTCGTGCATACATCCACACACAAACCAAATAACCTATAACTGTTAGAAATAGGGTGTTTCCCCGACTGAATGGCAAACTTCAACATTGCAGACCCTGATGTGCCTGTGCATGCAGGTCTGTGCATAAATCGGACACAAATGACGTAATAAATTATGCCTCGTTTCTCCAGTCACATCCATATTATGATGTATTTCATATAGAACTAACTGCGTATATTTGATGATTAAAAGTATGCAGAATTATTATACTGAATTTATTACATTATCACAGCCAAACTGGCTGTGATAATGTAATAAATTCAGTATAATAAAAATTAATAAATTTATCCTAAAATTGAAAATTTCTCTTTGCTCGAAAAGTATACTTTGCAATGTTGGTGAAATGGGCTACAGATGAACACCAGTCAACTCTGGTACATCTTGTATTCTGTATGGTTAGATGTCCTTTGTGAGCCGTGTAGGGATGGCCTGAACACCAGTCAACTCTGGTACATCTTGTATTCTGTATGGTTAGATGTCCTTTGTGAGCCGTGTAGGGATGGTCTGTGGCTCAGGGGGTAAAATACAGGAATTCAATATTGAAGGTTGTGAGTTTAAAACCTACCATAGGGAATGAAAAAAACTTTCATAGTATTTCCATCCCGCTGATCTGTCGGATGAGACTTTAAACTGTGGTCCCGTCCCTATATGACATTAGCTGTTGCTGTGACGTTAAAGGTACATGCCCACTCAGTAGGCACAAACTGTTATTTATATCGGAGACATAATCTGAGACATTTTCTGGCAACATAAACATTCATTCACCATTACACCACGTATTGATTGGCATTATTTGGCATTTTATTTCAGACTTAACTTTCCACACTGATATCAGGGGCGATAACCGTGTTTCTTTAAAATGTTAACGGACATTACTAGTTGTCGCGCCTGCTTTAGCAGAGGCGCGACTGTAGTCGGCACTTTTTCCGCCGTCGTCCGCATCGTCGTCGTCGTCCGCGTCGTCTGCTTTTTTTGTCACTATCAGTAAAATAAATATTACTAAAAGATTATATCTCTATAGCGGCCACTCGTAATCTTTAGAACTGGTAGAATAGTGACACAGTTATACACTTAGTTAATTCATATAAAGAACAGTTTGTGCCTACTGAGTGGGCATGTACCGTTAAACCCATTTGTTTCATTTCTTTTGTGAGCCATGTATACACTGATCAGTCTGCACCTTGTCTTGTTTACATGTAGGCAATTCTCAAGTGCAGATAGGAAATAACAGTAATGTCTTAACCCTCACTACGTGGGAGATGGAAATTGTCGTCTGCTGTTTTTCATTTTTGCCTTCATTCTTAACAAAACAAAAAACGGTTTTGACAGCCCATGAGAATAGTCTCCAGTGGAGAGGATACTCATGTGCTGTCAAAACGGGTTTTTGTCGAGAAATATTGAAAATAAAACATTTCCAGCAGACGACAAAGTTTATTTCAGCGTAGTAAAGGTTAAAACCATTCAATTCTAGTGTCAGAATTTTGGATCGGTTTGTGATACAAATATAATTACTCATTAAGATGATTACAGCGGCACATGATACATGGAAACTATTACAATTGTTCTCGTATTGCCACTGCATTTCTGGCTGTGACGGAAGAAATAGGGTATATAGCATTTTCAATCAATGTAGTCCCAGATCAGCCTGCACATCCGTGCAGTCTGATCAGGGCCTGCACTGTTTGCCATTCAGCCACTTCAGCGCCCACCATGCTTGTAACAAGCTGTTTTTATGAGGATGTAGAAGTGTGCTAGCAGATCATGATCAGGGATTCCGCTGGGGAAAATAAAAAAATCGCCACTTCAAATTATTATTATTTTTTTCGAAAATTGTAATTTTTTATCGCCAATTGTTTATTGTTATCGCCAATTGCGAAAGTGGCGATCGCCAGCGGAATCCCTGCATGATCTAGACTGGGCTTTTAAAATGTGGTTATGACCGGAGAAATGTGGCTTATGAAAGTTGTAGCCAGTCTATCATATCACATCTGATAACTCTGATTGTGACTGGAGAACTGGGTCTCATCAAATGCCATAAGCCCCATTTCTCCAGTCACGACCACAGTTATGAGACGTGATGTGATAAGGCAGATGTAACCTGGTGCCACCTGTATGTTGTAGGAGGAAGAGGAAGAAATCTCCAGATTTTGCCTCTCACCAGATAATCAGGTAAATAAAATTCCTCAGTTGTATAGTGATTAGCGATACATGTATATGGGAACTATGTAAAAAGCTGATATTGGTCACAGTTCCTGTTTCATTCAACCACATTCATTTAGTGTAAATTGATCATAAGGTAACTACACCCATAGTCAACAGGCCAACATGCTAAATATATATAGGCGAGTGAGCAGTTTGTTTATGCATATCTGTCCATGCATCTTGTCTTTATGTCCACCTAGTCATATTTTTAGCTTCACCATTCAAAGAATAGGGTTATATCTTATATCGTTTCCCGGCTAGTGAGTTGGTGTCTGGTTAAAGTGTTTGGTCAAGTTTCTACCATACAGCCACCAGGCCTAAGCCAATGGTGTGAATGGCAAAGTACTGTAAAATACAGGAACTTCATGTGACATTGAAGTACTTTTACTCCACATTTATCTTTCATTTTCTTTTTTTTTAAGTTTTTGTCAAATCTTGTATCATCAATATTATAATAACATAGTCATTGATCTGCAGAACGAACCACTTGTCAAACACATGACCTTGAAGTTACTTTGAACAACCATATACATGTACAACAACCAAGAGCTGTTTGAGAACAGCATAGCAACAATGGCAGCCAATTACCAGAAACAAGCTCTAAATAGGGCAAACTTTTTGCCCCATTTAGGGCTTTTTTTCTGGTAATTGTGTTTATAGCTTTTTTTCTGGTAATTGGCTGTCATTGTTGAGCTACATGTATACTGTTCTCAAACAGCTCTTGTCTTACTTGGAATCTTTTGTTACATTCACTTACCCGGAATATTTACCGGTAATTGCAGTCATAATTCTCTCGTTAGTGAACAGGAACCTCTCTAAACTGGACACCCTGGAAGGTCACTCGGGTGTCTGGTATAGCGATGGTCCACAGTAAAGCAGGCATAGCTACCCCAAACTTTTGTGACCATGAACAGGCGTGAAGTATCAATGAAGCACATGAAAATGAAGCACTGGGGGATCCCCTATGTGCCCTGTATACAGAGGTTCCAATGTGTGCTGCAGTGTTTTATCTACCATTTTGGGTTGGTGTGTCAAATTGGTCGCTTCTGAAATAATATTATGGTGCGTCATCCTAGGGAAAAATAATGACATTTCTGAATTTTGGTGTGTCAAATAAATAAATGTGTGTATTTTTGCGCTGGTAATTAAATCACTGGGGCTATATTCCTTTGCAGTATGTGATCCTGGCGACACAACACCTGCTGTTGAAGCAATGGAGGTGGGCAGACAAGGTGTTACTGAGGACATGGAGGGTACGAGGCACCAGCTTTGGAACGTCCCTCCATCTCACCATTAACCCATATACAGGCTGAGGCTGCACAAGGTTTCATACACAAATTAAAAATAATTCTCTGAATTATGCACGGAAGTATATGTTGTTACCACTCATTTTTAACCATCTCATCGAGATGGTTCAAATGAGTGGTCACAATATATATTTTTTAATAGAAATAATAAAAATAGCAAAAATCCTTTTAAATTGTTTATACCTGGTATTCAGTATGAAATGGGTTAATGGCGGAATGGAGGTAAGTTCAATCATCTTCGGAGGGATGGGTTGATGGTTTAATGGTATTGCATTGGTTTTCAATAGCGGAGGTCATGGGTTCAATCGACACCTTAGGCAAGATAAATACTTTAGTATTTAGTATCTCCTGTCTCTACATGACCTTAAATAATAATAATAATAATAATAATAATAATATAATAATAATATAATTTATTTTAAGAGGGTTGCACATTTAGTTTCAAACTTCCAAGAGGCCCTCAGCTATTGATGTGACGTCAATTTCTGAATAAAGTAAACATTTTGCGTGTGTTTTTCGTGGAAATTTGTAATCATGTGCAACTGTTATTGAGATACTCCTATTTTCTTAGTATTCACTTCACCACTGCTATCTTTCATATCCCTGTTATCCAGGCTGTCCATATTGCGCCGGTGGTTTCCATGGCATTTGACAGCACGTCGACGCTGCTGGCAACGGGAAGTGCCGACTCTACCATCAAGGTGTGGGATATCGAGAAGCAGTACTGTACACACAACCTCCGGGGTCACCAGGGGGTCATCAGGTAACCACACACAACCTCTGGGGTCACCAGGGGGTCACCAGGTAACCACACACAACCTCAGGGGTCACCAGGGGGTCATCAGGTAACCACACAAACCTCCAGGGTCATTAGGGGGGGGGTCATCAGGTAAACACACATAGCATATGGGGTCACCAGCATCAGGTAACCACACACAACCTCCGGGGTCATCAGGGGGTCATCAGGTAACTACACATAACATCCTGGGTCACCAGGGGGTCATCAGGTAACCACACACAACATCTGGGGTCACCTGGTGGTCATCAGGTAACCACACAAAGCCTCCGGGTTCACCAGGGTTCATCAGATAACCACATACAACGTCCGGAATCACCAGCGGGTCATCAGGTAACCACACATAACCTCCGGAGTCACCAGGGGGTCATCAGGTAACCGCACTCAACATCCGGGTCACCAGGGGGTCATCAGGTAACCACACATAACCTTCGGGGTCATCAGAACTTGCGGGGTCACTAGGTGGTCTTCATGTAACCATACACAACCTCCAGGGTCACAAGGGGGTCATCAGGTAATCACACACAACATCCGGGGTCACGAGGGGGTCATCAGGTAATCACACACAACATCCGGGGTCACGAGGGGGTCATCAGGTAACCACACACAACCTCCTGGGTCAGCAGGGGGTTATCAGATAACCAATATACAACCTCCAGGGTCACCAGGGGATCATCAGGTAACCAATATACAACCTCCGGGGTCACCAGGGGGACATCTGGTAACCATACACTACGTCCGGGGTCACGAGAGGGTCATCAGGTAACCACACATAACCTCCGGGGTAACCAGTGGGTCATCAGGTAACCATACACAGCCTCTTGGGTCATCAGGTAACCATACACAATGTCCGGGGTCACCAGGGGATCATTAGGTAGTCAGACACAACCTCCGGGGTCATATCCATGGCAGAAATCACCAGGATCATGTGTAATCTGGTATGAACACACAAACCATGACTTTGGTTGTAGTAACTATACACAAATTAAAATAAGGCGCAGAATTGACCTTGCAACTAGAATGTACCTATGGGACATGTATTACAGCGTGGTGGCGTTCCACCCGGACATATCGCGGCTGGAGCTGTACTCGGCTGGGGAGGACTACAAGGTGCGGGTGTGGAGTCTGGCCAGCAGTCGCTGTGTGGCCGTCGTCGACGCCCACTACAGCCTCGTCACCTGCTTCGTATTCTCCAGCGATGGATCTAGTCTCTATAGGTGGGTCCCATACGGTTCCATCGCTTCATGTTGACTGCCTGTAGAATGTCATGTGTTTCTCTTACTAGTGGTAGTTCAATTGAAGGGCCAAGAGTCAGTGGAAGAAGAGGGGCTACGTCTTATTGTAGGGGTCAGTGGAAGAAGGGGGCTAAGTCCTTATGGACTTAGCCCGTCTTCTTCCACTGACCTCTACAATTATATACAGTCAAACTCACAAAGGTGAGTCGTGGGAAGAAAAAAATCTGGCCTCTGTTCACAGGTGGTCGTTATTCGCAGGGTCATTTATATGGCAATTGAGTAATTGCTGCTATAGACAGGGCATTGCTATTCCAAGGTGGTCTTTATCACAGGTTTGACTGTATTAGATTGAGTTTCACCTTTATATACATTATACATGTGCATCCTGTATTCTATCTGGCAGCATTAAATAAAAACATTATATGCATCGTTTTATATCTAGTTGTATAGGGGATGACTTCAAACTCTAGGATTGAATTATTGGACTTCAATACCAGAGGTTATAGGTTACATGTATCCTAAGAATAAAAAATACTATCATTTTCATCCCATGAAATGTGATTTGAAACACCTCTATGTAACCTTAGATGTTGCTGGGAGTTAAATACGTTCAATTTCACTTTGAAACCGAGGTCCCGTCTCGGGTTGCTGGGCCATTAAACCGTTTTCCCTCGCCAGTTGTGGACGTGACGGCGTGGTGGCGGTGTGGGACACGGCGAGCCACGCGGTTGTCCGGACCGTGCCTGTGTACGAGGCAGTCGAGTCCATCGTGCTACTGCCCGCCGACCGCGACCTTCCCGACATCGGGGTCAAGGCCAACAGTGCACACTTCATCACCGCCGGCAGCAAGGGTGTGTAAACAGATATGTGGCTGTGACTGAGAACATGGGGCTTTGACCAGTGTATCTTCTGATCAAATAGCCCACTCCGGTAGCTGTAGCTATATTACTTGTTGGCAGCAAGACAGGTGTTTCATTGATGGAATTGCAAACCGTGCAGATCCTGATCAGCCTGTGCGGATGCACAGGCTGATCTAGATCGACACTGGTTGCAGAACCCATAAACCCCATTTCTGCAGTAACATCCACCTATGCAACTTCACATCACCACATTGTATGTATGTTATCAACTCCGAGCTAGTGCTAGTGCTATTGGTAAAGAGCATGCTTCACACCAATACGGCCAGGGTTCGATCCTTGGTTCTGGAACTCACAGACATTCACTAGTGCGGTCATCACATGACACCAGTCATTGCACTGACTGAATTTTTATGTCCATATTAAATAGTGAAGTAAGTAAATTGTCTGATATCTGTCAAACTTACATGTAAAACACATCATACCTATATATATCCCACTGGTATGCCCATAGGTACAATGTGTGTTACATGTTGTAAGCTTCACAAATACCAAACAATATTACTATTAACCTTTTCAACACTACAGCTCTATATAATTGTGTTTGCAAACAGTGTAGATCCAGATGAGCTAGGATTTGCACTTTTTGCAAGTAATTTTCATATCTTTTAGAGAAAAAGAGGCTCTTTTCATAAATGGACTAGTCTGAAATTCTTTTTGTGAAAAATTAACATATCAAAGTCCATTCCAGTGACTTAGGGGTGAAAGGGTTATGTATTTTATGACTATTGCCTGTGACATACAGCGTGTTGTGTGCAGGTATGTTGCGTGTGTGGAATGCCCGGTCGTCGCAGTGTGTGTTCAGTACGGACCAGGTGCACGCGCGGTACCAACCTGACTCCACGGAGGCTGGTGCCCAGGCCGGTACCCAGGCTGGTTCCCAGGGCGGGGCCCAGGACGGTTCCCAGCAGAACATTGTACAGATGGTGTACAACGAAGAGCTCGCGTCAATCGTTGTGGCCACGTACGAACACAACATCTCGCTCATCTCTATTGACAAAATGCGGCTACAAAAGCAGGTGTGACCACAGGCGCCATACTTGTAGATCTTCATAGCTTGGCAACGGAAATGTTTATTTGACCGTTACTGCATTACATTCTTTAGCTGCTGCTGTGTTTCCATATATAAAATATTATGGGTTAATGTGCGTTAAGGCACACTCAAAACCTATAGAAGTCTCTTATATTCATGTAATTCAGCATAATTGGAAGTTTGAGGGTCGGTTAAGCAAGTCACTTCTCACATTGATCACATTGGAATACATATGTAACAAATACATTTTAATTCCTCTTGGCTCTGTCTGTCAATTTGTTCATCTGTCAGACTTGTGGTGGGTGGTAGGTGGGTGCAAGCGATGGGTAATTTAACGATCGGGGTTCATCCTTACCGGAATCTCGACTGGAGACCTGGTTTGGCCCTCACATACGTCTTTGGCATTTTGTATGTGACAGTTGAATCTGGTTATACCCCTTATAAGAGTAATCCTACCGGTATTACTTTTAAATAGGGGAAGGGGCCAAGTGACTTTGGTGCGGTATGGACCTGGCACCAGGTCAGGTTATTCTAATTTCAGGGCTGAATATGTTGTATCTCGATGTAAATATTCCGTTGTGATTTTGGGATTTTCCCCCCAATGCAGCAGGTTAAAACGGGATCGAACCCGTTTGCCCGGCCTTACATGACCTTAGCTGTTGATAGGCCGTTAAACACCAATAAACAAACAAACTGTCAGACTTGTGCCACAAACTTTTTACCAGTTCCTTTAGCCAGCCACAACTGCAATGTTATGAAAATTTATATGAGAGATAAACTTTTATTAAAAGTGTTTCGTACGTTTATACCCCATTACATTCTCAAATAAGTGTTGTTTATGCCTAGAGTAATACTAAAGGTGGTGTAATCCCATGCTTTCCAGTTTGCGGGAAACAATGACGAAATAGTGGACATCAAGTACTTCGGTGAGAAGGAGAACTACGTGGTGGTGGCGACCAACAGCTGGAACCTGAAGGTGTTTGAGTTGAGCATGTGGGACTGTGAGATTATCTACGGCCACTCGGACACGGTGCTCAGTGTGGACGTGTTCACTCACAGCGACATGTTCGTCAGCAGCGGCAAGGTAAATGGAAAATACCAGACTAGGAATTCAGTTTCCGAGCCGCACGTGATAAATTTGATATCAAAAGCAGCGGCAAGGTAAATAGGAATATCTTTGTAGTATATTTTGATGTCAAGTTTATCAGGCAAGGCTAGGAAACGCGTAGGAATTCTTCCGAACCTGCCTGATAAATTCAATATTTACACTTACATGACTTTCTATTTATCAGGTAACATTTTATTCTAGAGAATGAACTAATATAATATGGTTTTTTTTTGCTGAAAAGAATGCATACTTGTTTACACTGCATCACTACACTGCCAACATTCGGTACACCAATGAAACGTCAGAGAAAGTACTTGTAACCAGGGGGCCGTTTCACTAAACTTCGTACGACTAAAATGTCCGTAAGTGCAAAATTATGATAGTCTGTAAATTTCACATTAACAATGTTTTCTTGTAAAGCAATTATTGGATTTACATTTATTGAGCATATGTTCAATAACTGTAAATCCATCAATTGAAATTTCCAGACGATCCTAAATTTACACTTGCGAACATTTGAGTCGTTCAAAGTTTAGTGAAACGGGCCCACGGATATGTGTGTCGATGCAGATATGACAATTTGTTATCGGTTGGCGTGTATTCAGTCAATGCGTAGCGAGTTACCTGAAGAAACATCTCTCCCTGTGGTTATGTTCAACATTTCTCACATGTACAGTACAATCCCTTTATACCGCTGTCAGCAGCCACAATATATCCACATCACATTTTCACTGTTTCCATATTGTGGCGTAAAATGTGGCAAGAAAGATAATTTCTACCAACAAAATTTGTTTTGCCCCCTATGTTGTAGCAAGGGGAGCAGTAGAATTTGGGTAGTTTGTCGGTTTGACGTCATGTTGCTAAGATTAAACCGACAAACTGCATCAATTCTAATACCTATAATGCCCCGAAAGTAAGGATATTGAGATATTCCAAGTTTGCTTTCCTATTTACAAAACCTGCCTACTGTCTGTCCGTCCAACGTGACATGTGTCTGCCTGCAGGACAACACGATACAGCTGTGGCAGCTGGATCCCCCCAAGAAACAGGTGCGGTGCCTGGCCCTGTGTCAAGGTCACACACACGCAGTCGGGGCCGTCGCCTGCTCCAGGTCAGTATTGTCTAGTAGTGAAAAAACGCTCCATTATCTTCCATTTTTGACTCTGAATTTCCTATTTTTTGTTTGCACGGAGAACTAGTCCCAGAGCTTCAGTTAAGGTGCGTAATTTGGAGGTAAATTTCTTATTTCTCCATCAAAAATAGCAAGTTGGGAGTGCTTTAGAATCGTCAATCGTCAATGAGACGATTCTAAAGGACTCCCAACTTGCCATTTTTTATGAAGAAATAACAAAATTTCACCCCCAAGTTGGTCAAATTACGCACCTTAACTGGAGCTCTGTAGTCCTACATTTTTCCGATCCAATTCATACGTTGCATACCGTTGGCCCGTTTCACTAAACTTTATACGACTAAAATGTTTGTAAGTGTAAATTTAGGATCGTCTGGAAATTTCAATTGATGTATTTACATTTATGCTCACTAGTCCAATAATTGTTTACAAGAAAACATTGTTAATGTGAATTTTACACTCATAATTTTGCACTTACAAACATTTTAGTCATACAGAGTTTAGTGAAACGGCCCCCAGAACACCATCTGGTGCCGCAGTGAGTAACACAAATGTTTCGTTCCACCTCAAATCCTTACAGAGTTGTCCTCCTTTTCGATTGGCTTGTATGACAAACTAGTCCTACATTTTCAACCGTTCCAATTCATATGTTGCATACCTGACCACCATCAATTTCTGCAGTGCATAACACAGAAATGTTCACTTCACCTCTGATCCCCACAGATTTATCCCCCTTTTCCATTCAAAATTCCCACTTAATTCGATAGCAATGTGGATTACTGTCGGACCATGTTGGTGCACATGTCGATCAGTATTACTCTGGTCAGCAATGAAGTACACATGTAGCCGATTTGACCAACATTGCAAAGTATACTTTTCTAGCAAAGTATACTTTGAGGGAGAGATTTTAAATTTTAGGATAAATTTATTTGTATTATACTGAATCTATTACATTATCACAGCCACATTGGCTGTGATAATGTAATAAATTCAGTATAATAATTCTGCATACTTTTAATCATCAAATATATGCAGTTGTTAGTTCTATATGAAATAATGCATTTTGGGAAAAATAAATGATTACTCCCTCAAAGTATACTTTGCTAGATAAGTATACTTTGCAATTTTGATGAAATCGGCTACTGGGTTGACTGACTGTGGACCATTGCAGGTTGAAGTCGACATTCTTCGTGAGTGGCAGTGAAGACTGCACCCTGAAGTTGTGGAAGATGCCTGCTGACCTTGACCCCTTGGCGACCTGTGACCTCCACGCCAGTAAGACGGAGCGGGCCCACGACAAGGCCATCAGCTGTGTGGTCGTGTCACCCAATGATCAGTTTGTAGCCACAGGCTCCATGGACAAAACTGCCAAGGTAATAAACTGGTGTTGCAAGCTGACGTGTGGTGTTGTCCAATGTCATGGTAACTAACCAGCATGGCAGTGCTGTGCCTTCCATATTTATTATACCCTCGCCGATAGGATTATAGTGTTAATCTATGTAACATGTAATGCCTTTCATTTTTAGCGCGCCTTCCGAAGGAAGAAGTGCTTATGGCATACCCTCGGCGTCGTAGGCGTCCGTCTGTCTGTGCGTCTGTCCGTCTGTCTTCAAAAATTATAATGGCCTATATTTTCTGTTTCCTTGCTTGGATTTGCTTCATATTTCACACACGCATTGCTCCAAGGGTCCTCTACTGCGCTGTGGCAAATCCACATCCGTCCTGCCCCTTCTAAGCCCAAGGACAAGGTCACATACTTTGTGCATCTCGAAACCTTAACGCTCGGACGCTCGGGTAAATGGCCTATAGTTTCTGTTTCCTTGCTTGGATTTGCTTCATATTTCACACACGCATTGCTCGAAGGGTCCTCTACTGCGCTGTTGCAAATCCACGTCCGTGCCGCCCCTTCTAAGCCCAGGGTCAAGGTCACATATTTTGTGCATCCCGAAACCTTAACACTCGGGTAAATGGCCTATACACACACATTGCTCCAAGGGTCCTCTACCTCTGCTAAGCCCAGGGTCAAGGTCAAATACTTTGTACGCTCGAAACCTTTATAACACGCTCTGGTAAATGGCTCATAAATTTTCTTTCCCTTATCCAGCACGTTGTGTTTTCAAATGTGCCCTCGGTTCCTTTGCTGCCACCGGGCACGCTTCGTTGTCCTCTGACAACTCTTGTTCAATAAATTATGAAGCACTTCACCTATTTTGATACTTTGTGGCCACAGTGTGTGTCTAGTTCTAATTGTAGCCCCCACTGTAATAGTAGCCCCCTCCTATATTTTGTATAAAATTATGTTATTTTCAGAGAATTGTAATTTGAAACGTCACAATTTCCCTGTTTGTGCAATTTGCATGCACTGAAAGCATCAGAATTTTACATAGCCATGAGTCTGAGGGTATAAAGCTTTGTTCCGCACAGTCTTGTTAGGATCTGCACTGTTCGCCATTCCATCAATGAAACACCCGTCATGCTCCTAACAAGTATCATAGATCATTATCAGTCTACAGGAGTGTGCTATTTGATCAGGAGCTAGACTGGTCACAAATCCCATAAGCCCCATTTTTCCAGTTACAGCCACATATTATATTTATTGCAAATTATGTTACCATTTAAGCACGGCTCGCAGTTGAGTGTGGAAAAACGTTTCATAAACTATATTTTATGGGAAATTGTTGATAATATGACCTTGCATGATACTTTACACATGTACAGGTAATCTCGTCTGTTCTTATAGGCCGCTAGTTATATTATATATATTTCATTGTTATATGCTGCCTGTGGGTTCATCACGTTACATGGAAACAATGTCCAGTTTTAATGTACCTTCAGCTATGGAAAGCCACCGACCTGTCCCTACTGGGTGTGATGAGGGGCCACAAACGCGGTGTCTGGTGTGTCCAGTTCTCGCCCATAGATCAGGTATACACGGCACTGGAGCATGCAGAAGGTCTGCAGTGTTTGTTTTCACCGAAAAAATTGATGATAAGGCCTCATTCTCCCCTTGAAAAAATACCTTTTTTTCCCACTTCAGAAAAAAAGTCATCCTGAAATACTCTTCTTTTTCCCAATTTTACAAATTTCAATTAATGGATTTACTCAATAAATGTAAATCCATTAATTGAAATTGCTTATCATTTTTCTGTGGAATGACTACTTAACTTTTATGAATTAACAACCTTCGAGTCAGTTATTGAAACAATTTCGATAAAACACTGTATTTGACTGTTTATTTGATAAGAAATGCCATTATGGCTTACTGCAGAACAATGTCCTATTGTTAAACTCACATTTCCTCTGACCCCCCTTCCCCCAAAAAATGAAAAAAGCACTGGTCTGCGGGTATTCGTAACATTGTTCCACGCACAGGTCCTGCCTGTAACTTGCTCCGTGCTTCTAAAACTTCATGATCATGTTCTCCAAATTTCTACTCAAAATTATGACGTTCATTTGGTCGAGGCTGTCCGCCTCGTCCAATCAAACATCCTGATTTTGAGCATGAAACTGGAGTACATGCTCAAACGTTTTATACAGGATCAATCGACCAGGTATATAGTGACCTGTAGCATATTTCACCAACATTGCAAAGTATACTTTTCTAGCAAAGTATACTTTGAGGGAGACATTTTCAATTTAAGGATAAATTTATTAATTTTTTTTATACTGAATTTATAATAATTCTGCATATTTGTAATCATCAAATATATGCAGTGGTTAGTTCTATATGAAATAATGCATTTTTGAAAAAATAAATGATTACTCCCTCAAAGTATACTTTGCTAGTTAAGTATACTTTGCAATTTTGATGAAATCGGCTACTGAAGCGAGTAACAGGGAGGGAAGGTCTACATTCCTAGGACAATGCTGCCTTTTCACTGTTTACAAGCTCATATTTTCGAAAATGTTCAGAGAGGGTTTATAATGACGGACGTTGATGTAGTATAGCCGACACTGACTGATTGGCCACCACTTGTTACTGTGTTATATACGCAACAGGGTTTCCCCCAGGATTTCAGGAAGGCCTGTCATTTCTAAGCCAGTTTCCAGAAATGCATCATTATTTATCATTATGTGTCATAAACTCTAAAAGTAACACAAAATATAAGTAGTAATGGAATTTAAGGCATGTCTGCAGAGTTGGCACAAAAGAAATAAGACATGTTGCACCACACTTTCAGAAAAGAATGCATGTCATTTGCGACATGCCCTATGGGCCTGCCCCCTGCGCAATTTAAAAAGTCTTCAATGCTCTGCTATTGTATGTTATGGCATGTATGTGAGATGGTATGGTGGTCGCTAGACCGGACAAGTGGGTTACCACTGCATTCTCCGGTTTCCTCCCAACCTTACTCATCCATGTGTGCCAATGAAAGCATTTGTATAAGTGCTAGTGCACCTGTATATGATCATTGTAAACTATATAAAGTTTAAACCTATTATGGCCTGCGTGTGCAAGTGGCATCAAGTTTTTGTTGTAGACGGTGGTTAAATGTGTATGTAACTATATACCCATAATACCTAAACATCAGGATCTGCACCATTTGTAACATTTCCCGAGTAGTTCCAACCAACCCACCCACCAACCAACCAACCCACCCACCCACCCACCAACCAACCAATGGACACATTTCTAGTCAAACTAAGAGAATAGTATGAAAATCCATTACTAAGGGATGTACGGACCACCTCTGATGCCGTGTCCGTGTTTCAGATACTGGCAACGTCCTCCGGTGACGGCACAATCAAACTCTGGACCCTCCAGCAGCTCACCTGTGTAAAGGTAGGCATTTTCCGAGAATGGTCGCTAAATTTGGCGAATTTTTGTCTTGAAGTTCGTATATGTCCATATAATTTGCTCCATTGGTCAGCTTCGAGATAATGAGAATTACTTGCATCTATATTCATACGCGCACCTGCCAAAATTGCAATGTCACGGCGGTTAATAGTATTTCCGGTATCTACATTCATATTCACACCTGCCAAGCTAACGTAGGCCAATACACGTCATTCCGTATACAGTCTAAACACAGACTAATTTGCTTGGTGGGGGTATAATATATATAATAAATAGAATATTCATTTTTCTGCACAAATGTGACATATGTTCATCTTGTGGTGTGAAATATGCACATTTCACACCACTCAATTAACATACAGTCAAACCTGTCTTAAGCAGCCACCCAAGGGAAGTGACAAAACTGGCTGCTTAACAGAGGTGACCTCTCAATAGAGGGTTGTGTTTTCATATACATTTCAGGTAAATTTTGAAAATTGAAATGAAGATAAAGATAACATAGACATGTATGTTGACTTGATAATCCAAATGTAATAAATAATATTAATGATTAATTTAGAGTACCATATTGATTAAATGTGTATCTTTATATTTATGCCCCCGCCACCGAATGGTGAGGGGGGCATATAGTGTTACCGGCGTCCGTACGTACGTACGTACGTACGTACGTACGTACGTACGTACGTATGTACTACGTACGTACGTCCCGAAACCTTAACGCTGTGTAAATGGCTTATAATTTCTGTTTCCTTGCTCGGATCTGCTTCACATTTCACACACGCATTGCTCCAATGGTCCTCTACCGCCCTGTGACAAATCCACATTCGTCCCGCCCCCGCTAAGCCCAGGGTCAAGGTCACAGACTTGGTGCTTTCGAAACCTTAACGCTGGGTAAATGGCTTATAATTTCTGTTTCCTTGCTCGGATCTGCTTCACTTTTCACACACGCATTGCTCCAATGGTCCTCTACCGCCCTGTGACAAATCCACATTCGTCCCGCCCCCGCTAAGCCCAGGGTCAAGGTCACAGACTTGGTGCTTTCGAAACATTAACGCTGGGTAAATGGCTTATAATTTCTGTTTCCTTGCTCGGATCTGCTTCACATTTCACACACGCATTGCTCCAATGGTCCTCTACCGCCCTGTGACAAATCCACATTCGTCCCGCCCCCGCTAAGCCCAGGGTCAAGGTCACAGACTTGGTGCGTTCGAAACCTTAACGCTGGGTAAATGGCTTATAATTTCTGTTTCCTTGCTCGGATCTGCTTCACATTTCACACACGCATTGCTCCAATGGTCCTCTACTGCCCTGTGAAAAATCAACATTCGTCCCGCCCCCGCTAAGCCTAGGGTCAAGGTCACAGACTTGGTGCGTTCGAAACCTTAACGCTCGGGTAAATGGCTTATAATCAAATATGCCTCGTTTTCTTTGGCTGCCAGCGGGGGCATTCGTGTGCCGACAGGCCACATTTCTAGTTATTTAATATTTTCAAAATTGAACCTGAACATGTAATGAGTGGATTATATCATTTAATGAAATAAAAAATCTGTCAACAAATGAAAACACCAATGTTCACGTTTTTGGTGTTATTTTACAGCCTACTGCAACTGCTGATCTGCAAGATTCATATTGTAGACAATTTATTGTACTAGATAATAGGGCATAATGTGGTATAATCGGAAATGGTGTGGGATAAGTTGTGCGATTTTTTATTATGCCCCCGCCACCGAATGGTGAGGGGGGCATATAGTGTTACCGGCGTCCGTACGTACGTACGTACGTCCCGAAACCTTAACGCTGGGTAAATGGCTTATAATTTCTGTTTCCTTGCTCGGATCTGCTTCACATTTCACACACGCATTGCTCCAATGGTCCTCTACCGCCCTGTGACAAATCCACATTCGTCCCGCCCCCGCTAAGCCCAGGGTCAAGGTCACAGACTTGGTGCTTTCGAAACCTTAACGCTGGGTAAATGACTTATAATTTCTGTTCCTTCTGGATCTGTTCATTTCACACACGCATTGCTCCAATTGGTCCTCTACCGCCCTGTGAAAAATCCACATTGTCCGCCCCCGCTAAGCCCAGGGTCGGTCACAGATTGGTGTTTCGAAACTTAACGCTGGGTAAATGGCTTATAAACTGTTTCCTTGCTCGGATCGCTTACATTTCACACGCATTGCTCCAATGGTAGCCCTGAAAAACTCCAGCCCTCTACAGCTGCTGAAAAATCCATGAACGGTCACCTCGGGATCAAATGGCTTCCATAACGCTGGGTAAATGGTATCAAATATGCCTCGTTTTCTTTGGCTGCCAGCGGGGGCATTCGTGTGCCGACAGGCCACATTTCTAGTAATTTCTATTTCCTTGCTGGATCTGCTTCACATTTCACATACGTCCCACATTCGTCCCGCCCCCGCCACGCCAGACTTGGTGCGTTTCAAACCTTAACGCTCGGGTAAATGGCTTATAATTTCTGTTTCCTTGCTCGGATCTGCTTCTCATTTCACACACGCATTGCTCCAATGGTCCTCTGCCACCCTGTGACAAATCCACATTCAAATATGCCTTGTTTTCTTTGGCTGCCAGCGGGGGCATTCGTGTGACGACAGGCCACATTTGTAGTTTTTTTTGTTTTTTTTGTCGGGTATTGGTCAAGTCGAATTTGGATTAATTTCCAATTGTGTATGTAAATAATGCATAGGCGATGTCAGCAAAAGCAGTCGATAAGTGCGACATTCGGCTCATATTCGACATATGAGGCCATTTGCTTAAATTATATTTGAGCCGGTTACACTCGGTCCTGGGCAATACACACCAATTATATCAGCAGCTATTCGTGTTTTGTCAATTTGGTAACTGGCAATGGGCTGTTCCTTTTTACAACATTTGTGTCGGTAACCTATAGAAATTACGAATCGACGGACATGGGTGCAAAAACCCGGATGCGATAGGCTGTTCTTTCAATAATGCGCCGACAATTCGGGCAACACAATTTGCACCTGTGAAACACCCTCTCAATATCGCATACGCGGCGACGTGTTAGGTGTTTTAATTACCCGCATTGACTGCTGACATCATTGTTAATTCGCGCTTCGGTAACGACCGCCGCAGGGTACATTGAACTCGAGATTAGAGGTGACCGTTTAATGAAATTGGATCACTAGTTTGGGACGATAATTAATGACCGCTGGCCGCGTTAGACGAGTGACCGTTGAATGAAAGCGTTTTATATAGCAAAAATGCGCGGGAGGAATTTGAAGTGGCCGCTTAACGGCGGTGACCGCTGATTAAAGGTGACCGCCCGAGCAGGTTCGACTGTATATGCTATATTCGTTGCAAAATAATATGAATATCCTCTATTTATTCTGTCGCATAATATTTTGGTTACCCCTTTCTCCATGAAAAATCACTGAGACATGCGCTCTTCTATGTGGCTACGGTACTATTCTTTATACATACATGTACAGTGGAAGATCGATCTCTCGAACTGGCAACGGACTCGAATAAAAGTTGGTGTCGGGCGTAGTTCGATGGAAAGAAAATAAATACTAGTCACTAAGTCAGTGATTTCATTCCATTTAGGAATGACACCATTGATCGATGTGTGTAAGGCCTTCTGGAAGATATATCAAGTAAACAATTATAATGAACTAATTATTTTATTTCAATATGTACATGTATGCATATGTAAATAAATAAACTGTTAATCAAACTGAATATTACAAACCATCTCGTCTTTGTTTTGTTTTTTTCATATCGAAACCGTAAGTTGTCGTGAGCAACATTTCCATTGTAAACGTGTTTATTTTACTATGCTTGACAACCATTTTTATTGCGAGTGAATGTTTTTTTATCACGGATCATTTGCATACACAAGCAGTAAAGTGTTTGCAAAAGATCGGCGTAAAATAACATTCAATAAACGAAAGTAAACGGGTGCAAAACATCATATCCAAAGAAAGTGTCTATAAATTAAATATACAAAATGTACAAATAAAATTTAAACGAAATTACACAAAACGCAAACAAAATAAGTGAATCACTCATAATTCACTGACGGGGACAGTTAAAATTCAATTAAATATTTAAAGGCGAATTTTGTTCAAATTAATTCATTATCGTGGTCATCTTGACGTGGAATTAACACCGTTTAATTTTTAAATTCGTGATTTAATGTCACCACCTGTCAGGCGAAACAAATCAAACAGACCGTCAATCGTGATATTCACACCTCGTTAGGCAAACAGATCAGCTGGCGACAGACTTACCTGTTCGAGCTATCAATAGCACTTTACGTTGATTGACTGACCAAGGGACCGTGACTTCGGTTCGAGAGTTCGACTTTGTCGTAGTTCGATTTTAGGTAGAAAATTATATGATTTATATAGGGAAATTTGTCGGGACCACAGGACGAGTTCGAGTTTTCCGGAGTGTTCGACAGAGACCGGTTCGAGAGATCGATCTTCCACTGTAGTTATATCTTCTAAACATGCGCCATTATGCTAGGTCATCGTCATATTGTTTTCAGACGTTTGAAGGTCACGACTGTGCTGTGCTCAAGGTGACATTCCTGTCACGGGGAATGCAGCTCCTTTCATGGTGAGTGATCGCTATTGTATCTAGAGGTGTCATTGATAGAAATGAATATCGATGTATCGATTTTACATATTTTGTTGTGGTTTGGGTCGTTACCACAAAAGTGATGGTATGGTAATGAGTTTGTACTTCGTATAAAAAGGAATATTGTTTATTCATAATAAGATCAATAGTTGACCAGATATCATTCTTAACAAGCAATTTTATAAAAAAAATTATAATGTGTATATAGATGTAAGAATTAGCTGGCTTTGGTGAAGCTTAATGCTTCACAAAATGCAGCTAATTGTTACAATTATGGGCCCGATACTAGTGTGTATGTAGTTGTAAGAATGAGCTCATTCTTACAATTATGGGCCCAATCATTCACTCACTTGTCCATTGATGCACCAACTATGTGCCCAATCACTCACCCACTTTTCTATTGCTGCACCAATTATGTGCCCAATCACTCACCCACTTGTTTATTGCTGCACCAACTATGTGCCCAATTACTCACCCACTTGTCTATTGCTGCACCAACTATGTGCCCAATCACTCACCCACTTTTATATTGCTGCACCAACTATGGCCCAATCAGTCACCCACTCGTCTATTGCTGCACCAACTATGGACCCAATTACTCACCCGCTTGTCTATTCCTGCACCAACTATGTGCCCAATCACTCACCCATTCGTCTATTGCTGCACCAACTATGGCCTAATCACTCACCCACTCGTCTATTGCTGCACCAACTATGGGCCCAATCCAATCACTCACCCACTTGTCTATTGTTGCACAAACTATGGGCCCAATCACTCACTCACTCATCTATTGCTGCATCAATTATGGGCCAAAGACTCACCCACTCGTCTGTTGCTACACCAACTATGGCCCAATCACTCACCCACTCGTCTATTGCTACACTAATTATAGGCCCATTCACTAACTCACTCGTCTATTGCTGCATCAATTATGGGCCAAATCACTAAACCCACTTGTCTATTGCTGCACCAACTATGGGCCCAATCACTCACTCATATATTGCTGCACCAATTATGGGCTAAATCACTCACCCATTTTTCTATTCTTGCACCAACTATGGGCTCAATTACTCACCCGCTTGTCTATTGCTGCACCAACTATGGGCCCAATCACTTACCCACTTGTCTATAGCTGCACCAAATATGGGCCCAATCAATCAACCAGTCGTCTGTTTCTGCACCAATTATGGGCCAAATCACTCAACCAGTCGTCTATTACTACACCAACTATGGGCCGAATCATTCACTTGCTCGTCTATTGCTGCACCAACTATGGGCCCAATTACACACCCACTGCACCAGTGGTAGGGTTAAATGCGGGATTGAACCCGTTAGTCTGGCTTTAAATGACTGTAGCTGTTGATAGGCTGTTAAACACCAATAAATCAATCAAACCAGTGGTACGGACGGCCTGGTGAAGCTGTGGACCATCAAGACCAACGAGTGTGTGAACACATTCGACGAGCATGAGGACAAGGTGTGGGCGCTGGCCGCCAACTCCACGGGCGACGGATTCATCTCGGGCGGGGCCGACTCCACCCTCGTCCTCTGGCAGGTACATATGTAAACCGTTGTCAGGATCTGCACAATTTCTGGATATTTGTATCCCCCGGACTCCGTCGGGGGATACTATGGATTTGACAGCGCGCCACATCCGCGTCTGCCGCAGACACTTCTTGTCCGGAGCATAACTCGAACACCCTTTGGAATATGTTCATGAAACTTCACACATGCATAGACCAAGACCCGAAGGTGTGTCGCACACAAGAATGACAACTCTTGCATAGCTAATTTTTGAGTTATCTCCCTTTTTTGTTTCTCCCACTGATTTCGTGTCCGGAGCATAACTCCACCACCCTTTGGAATATTTTCATGAAACTTCACACATGCATAGACCACGACCCGAAGGTGTGTCGCGCACAAGAATGACAACTCTTGCATAGCTAATTTTTTTGTTTCGCGCACTGATTGACCATAACTCGACCACCCTTTGGAATATTTTTATGAAACTTCACACATTCAATTAGACCACGAACCGAAGGTGTGTCGTGCACAAGAATGACAACTCTTGCATAGCTAATTTTTTAGTTATCTCCCTTTTTTGTTTTCGCGCACTGATTTCCTGTCCGGAGCATAACTCGACCACCCTTTGGAATATTTTCATGAAACTTCACACATGCATAGACCACGACCCGGAGGTGTGTCGTGCACAAGAATGACAACTCTTGCGTAGCTAATTTTTGAGTTATCTACCTTTTTTTGTTTTGCGCACTACAAACTGGACAATAATGCATGAAGACCCGTTTTCTCGTCTGCTCTCTACACCTTTTCTCGTGTGCTCTGTACACTTTACCTGTAGAGAGAACAATAGAGACTGGGAGAACCATTCACCTGTCCATGTGCTGCATGTGCTAGCATGTGCAAATGTCCAGTATTGACCACAGGTAATTTATACAGGTAAATTACTACATTGGATATTACATTTCCGTAAACTGTGTTGAAAATATTGTGGCATTATGTGGACCTGTGCAGATATATGTAGATAAATATAGGACTATTAAAACAAAATTCTGGGCTCCAGTAGCAAGCATTATTATTTTTCAACTTTTTTTTTCCATTTTTTTTTTTCTTCAAATTATTTTCCAATTTTTGTCTAGTAGCATAAGGTCGTAAGTGCTATATACAGAATATTCACCTGTGCATGTGCTAGCATGTGCAACTGACCACTTACAGGTAATTTATACAGGTAAATGATTATATTACATTTCCGTAAACTGTGTTGAAAATATTGTGGCAATATGTGGACCTGTGTATATATGATATGTAGATAAATATAGGACTATTAAAAAACATTCTGGGCTCCAGTAGGGAGCATTATTCTTTTATTTTTTTTAAATTTAATTTTTTTTTTCCATTTTTTTTTTTACATTCTTTTTCAATTTTTTAACTGACCACTAACTTATTACAGGTAATTTATACAGGTACATTATTATATTTCCGTAAAGTGTGTTGACAATATTGTGGCAGTATGTGGACCTGTGCAGATATATGTAGATAAATATAGGACTATTAACAAACATTCTGGGCTCCAGTAGCGAGCATTATTATTAATTTTTTTTTGTATATTACATTTCCGTAAACTGTGTTGAAAATATTGTGGCATTATGTGGACCTGTGCAGATATATGTAGATAAATATAGGACTATTAAAAAAAAATTCTGGGCTCCAGTAGCAAGCATTATTATTTTTAATTTTTAATTATTTTTTTTCCATTTCTTTTTTTAATTTTTTTTTTCAGATTCTTTTTCAATTTTTGTCTAGTAGCATAAGATCGTAAGTGCTATATACAGACTATTCACCTGTGCATGTGCTAGCATGTGCAACTGACCACTGACCACTTACAGGTAATTTATACAGGTAAATGATTATATTACATTTCCGTAAATTGTAATTGAAAATATTGTGGCAATATGTGGACCTGTGTATATATGATATGTAGATAAATATAGGACTATTAAAAAACATTCTGGGCTCCAGTAGGGAGCATTATTCTTTTATTTTTTTTAAATTTAATATTTTTTTCCATTTTTGTTTTTTACATTCTTTTTCAATTTTTTAACTGACCACTAACTTATTACAGGTAATTTATACAGGTACATTATTACATTTCCGTAAACTGTGTTGACAATATTGTGGCAGTATGTGGACCTGTGCAGATATATGTAGATAAATATAGGACTACATGTATTAACAAAAATTCTGGGCTCCAGTAGCGAGCATTATTATTATTATTATTTTTTGTTGTATATTACATTTCCGTAAACTGTGTTGAAAATATTGTGGCATTATGTGGACCTGTGCAGATATATGTAGATAAATATAGGACTATTAAAACTATTAAGGTCATAAGTGCTATATACAGACTATTATCATATAATAAAACAATTATTGACTAGTGAGCCATAGAATATAATCTGATATTCGCCATAGAATATAATCTGATATTCTATGGCTCAGTAGTCAATAATTGTATAATATGTTCGGGCCAGTGAAAATTGCTTTCGGGCCCAGGCTCGAGGTCAAGGCTGGACAAGGCGAGGCATTTGATTCCGCGGAATTCTTGTTTACTTATCTCCTTTTGTTGTTTCGTGCTCTGATTTTGTATCCAGAGCATAACTCGAACACCCTTTGGAATATTTGTATGCCCCACCACGATAGTGGAGGGGGCATTTAGTGTTACCCTTGTCCGTCCGTCCGTCCGCACACACGAATGGGTACTTGTTGTAAGCGTACGGGGATCTTATTGGGTAGGGTTAGGATAGTGTTGGGTACTCTTGTTGGGTATTTTTATAGAGTAAAAACCCAACAAGTATTCATTCGTAGGAACGTGTTTCCCGTCGTCCCGTCCGTCCGTCCGTCACAAAACTTTAACACCCGGGTAAATGTCTCATAATTTCTTCATCTTTCGACCGATCTCCTTCATATTTCATATACACATTGCTCTAATGGTCCTTTACCGCCCTGTGCCAAGCCCAGGGTTAAGATCACATACTTAGTGCTTCAATAACTTTAACGCTCAGGTAAATATCTTATAATTTCTGTTTTCTTTCACGGATCAGCTTCATATTTCACATATGCATTGCTCTAATGGTCCTCTACCGCCCTGTGCCAAATCCACGTTCGTCCTGCCCCCGCCAAGCCCAGGGTCAAGGTCACATACTTGGTGCTTCAAAAACTTTAACGCTCAGGTAAAAGAAAATTTTGACTTGGAATTTGGCCTCATTTATTATCAAAGCGATATGTGGGACATCCGTGTTCTATGAACACATTTTCTAGTTTATTAAACTTCACACATGCATAGAAGACGACCCAAAGGTGTGTCACACGTAAGAATGACAACTCTTGCGTCGTTAATTTCTTAGTTATCTCCCTTTGTTGTTTCGTGCACTGATTTCGTGTCCGGAGCATAACTCGGAACACCCTTTGGAATATTTTCATGAAACTTCACACATGCATAGACCACGACCCTAAAGGTGTGTCACGCAAGAATGACAACTCTTGCATCACTAATTTTTTAGTTATCTCCCTTTGTTTTTCCGTCACTGATTTTGTCTCCGGAGCATAACTCGAACACCCTTTTTTCAAACTGCTTGTGTATCTGGGGAGGGGGATACACATGCGCTTGTCGACAAGCGTCCATTTCTAGTTTATATGATTAAATGGAGTACATGCTCAGATTGTTTTACTATTACGTTATCAGGATCTCAATCAATGAACCACATGTTGCCTTGTCAACATGGTTTATCACAATGTCATGATGGCATAGTTTACCGTCATATCATGTTTGTCCCCATGTTGCCATAATGACAACCTGGTTTACCACTGTGTCTTGTTTGACCCCATGTTGCCGTGGTGACCATCTGGTTTACCGCCATGTATGGTTCGACTATAATGCCGTGGTGACCACCTTTGGTTTACCGCCAGTCGTGTTTGTCCACATGTTGCCTTGGTGACCACCTGGTTCACCACCATGTCATGTTTGTCGCACCTGAAATGACCTTAGCTGTTGATAGGCCGTTAAACCGCAACAAACAAACAAACTTGTCCACATGTTGCCGTGGTGACCACCTGGTTTATCGGTGTCGTATTTGACCCCATGTTACCACTGTGTTGTGTTTATCCCCATGTTAGGATGGGGTAGATGGGGTACAGGACTTCTATATTAAAGGTTGTGAGTTCAAAACTTACCCTAGTGGTCTGTCCCCACTGAGATTTTAAACTGTGGTCTCGTCCCTATATGACCATAGCTGTTCCTCGTACGTTAAACTCCACTCATTGTCATTGACCCCAGGTTTCCATGGTGACAATCTGGTTTGTCGACATGTTGCCATTGTGACCACCTGGTTTACCGCCGTGTCGTGTTTGACTATGTTGCTGTGGTGACCACATGGTTTACCGCCATGCCATGTTTGTCTACATGTTGCCATGGTGACCACCTGGTTTACCGTCATGTTGTGTTTGTCCCCAGGATGTGACGGAGACAGAGCAGGATGAGGTGCGCCACAAGCGGGAACAGTTCATCCTCAGGTACCTACAGAACATCCACAGAAACTGGATACTCCCTTATCGTAGCCCCATCACAAATATTGATTGCGAAAAAATGTGACATTTTAGATTTTCTGTAACTGGCTCGAAAAGGTGACAAAGATAAATCTGTAATGTCTCAAACAAAATATGTATCATTTATTACATACCCAATAACGTAAATTTGTATTTTCTCTTGGTTATAGTATAACTAGTTTAATGACAATCTGGCACAATTGTTTACAATTGCAGCATGTTTTCATTCATGTACAATGTTTTCCTGTATGCATGTACCATTGTATAATAAGTGAAATATAACGCTAATTTAAACCAGTATGCTATACCAAACTGTTAATTAATCAAGGACATTCATAATAAGGCACACTATAATAAAATACTAGTATGATAAAACAATAAATATGTGGTTGGTGTGTAAGTATTATTTGTATCATACGTGCAGGCTTGGATCTACAATGTATGCTAGTTTTACACTTACTGTCTGTTTCACGAAACAGGCCCAAATTTTACAAATATATAAACAATGCAAAAACAATTTTTTTTCCATAATATTAAATTTTATCAAAATTTATGAGTCGGCCTTCTTTTTATTTCGTAAAATTTGGTCAAATATTGATTTTATTGCCAAAAAAAACCGTCCCCATGTTAAATCCCCATAGACTATGGGATTTAACATGGGGAAATTTTTCTAATTTCAGAATAGTGGACTGATTTTCAAATTTAACTTGTTTTTTTAGTTAGATCATTTCCAAGCTATCTAGCCAGGTTTCGGAGTCAATTTCCATTTTGTTTTTTTCGTTTTTTGACTCCTCTCTCAGCTCCTCCACCTCCTTCCCAACCATGTTCAATTCTCATAAACAAATACATTTTTCGTAATAAAAATCAATATTTGACCAAATTTCACGAAATAAAAACAGGCATGAGAATCTTCAGCTGATCAGCTGAGTGGGTGGCAGGTGGGAGCACGCGATGGGTAATTTAACGATCGGGGTTCATCCTTACCGGAATCCCGACTGGAGACCTGGTTTGGCCCTCACATACGTCTTTGGCATTTTGTATGTGACAGTTGAATCTGGTTATACCCCTTATGTGAGTATTACGATTATTCGTAATCCTATTTTAGGGGAAGGGGCCAAATGACTTTGGTGGGGTATGGACCTGCCACCAGGTCAGGTTATTCTAATTTCAGGGCTGAATATATTGTTTCTCGATGTAAATATTCAGTTCTGATTTTGGAATTTTCCCCCCAATGCAGCAGGTTAAAACGGGATCGAACCCGTTTGCCCGGCCTTACATGACCTTAGCTGTTGATAGGCCGTTAAACACCAATAAACAAACAAACAAACAAAACTGATCAGCTGATTTCAGATGATCATAATTTTCGTTCTCGAAATGATTCAGAATCAATCTGGTATGATCAAATTTGATACTTTTACAAGTGGGTTGAGGGGGTTTCAATGGACTTTTCAGATGTTTTCAGCGACAGCCATTCTCATGCCTGAATAAAAAGAAGGCTCATTCTTAAATTCTGATCAAATTTAATATTATCGAAAAAAATCTGTGTTAATATATACTAACTCATATATACTAACTTAATACATATTAACTCTTAGACACAACACAAGTGTCGTCTGCTGTTGATTTATTATCTTGCCTTATTTCTCAATAAAAACATGTTTTATCATCACTTCAGAATCATTTCCAATGGAAAAGATTCTGAAATGCTGTCAAAGCATGTTGTAAATTATTCTAAAGTGCTGTCAAATAAATAATAAAAAATAAAAAATAAACAGCAGACGACAAAACAATTAAGATAGCGGTGTAAAGGTGAATGGCATAAATATGCTCCAATAGACACATGAGACACGCCATGCGATTTTGTACCTAATAACATGTGCGATTTTTCATGAAATATATTTTACAGAAAATGTGATATTTTCTGTAAATGACGTCGAAAAATTGCATGGCGTGTCGTATTATTTTGAGCAAAAATGTGTAATAAATAGAATAACCATTAGCCTTTATTGGACTATTGGATACAGAATATATATATACCCCCCACAACGAGTTGTGGGGGGTGGGCGTATACTGGAGTCAGGTTGTCCGTGCGTCCGTGCGTCCGTAAACTTAACATCAGAGAAATATTGTTATAACTTCTATTTCCTTTATAGTCTAAAATGCTCAATATTTCACACATGCATTCCTGTAAGGCTCTACTACCATGCTGTGCCAAATTCACGACCGTCCAACCCCCGCTGATCCCAAGGTCAAGGTCAAATACTTAGTCTCTTTACAAAACTTAACATCAGAGAAATATTGTTATAACTTCTATTTCCTTCATCTAAAATGCTCAATATTTCACACATGCATTCCTGTAAGGCTCTACTACCATCCTGTGCCAAATCCACGACCGTCCAACCCCCGCTGATCCCAAGGTCAAAGTCAAATACTTAAGTCTCTTTACAAAACTTAACATCAGAGAAATATTGTTATAACTTTTATTTCCTTCATCTAAAATGCTCAATATTTCACACGTGCATTCCTGTAAGGCTCAACTACCATGCTGTGCCAAATCCACGACCGTCAAACCCCCGCTGCTCCCAAGGTCAAGGTCAAATACTTAAGTCTCTTTACAAAACTTAACATCAGTGAAATATTGTTATAACGTCTATTTCCTTCATCTAAAATGCTTAATATTTCACACATGCATTCCTGTAAGGCTCTACTACTATGCTGTGCCAAATCCACGATCGTCCAACCCCCGCTGATGTCAATGTCAAATACTTAGTCTCTTTACAAAACTTAACATCAGAGAAATAAGTTATAACTATTTCCTTCTTTGAAAATTCTTAATATTTCACTTGTGCATTCCTCTAAGGTTGTAATATCATGCTGTGACAAATCTACGACCGTCCAATCCCCGCTGATCCCAAGGTCAAGGTCACATACTTAGTCTCTTTACAAAACTTAACATCAGAGAAATATGTTATAACTTCTATTTCTTTCATCGAAAATTCTTAATATTTCATGCATGCATTCCTCTAAGGCTCTACTATCATGCTGTGACAAATTCCTGCTGATCTCGAGGTCAAGCTCACATACTTAGTCATCAGAGAAATCGGTTATAACTTCTATTTTCTTGCTCGGATCTGCTTCACATTTCACACACGCATTGCTCAAATGGACCTCTACCACCCTCTGACAAATTCACGTTCATGCCGCTCCCGCTAAGCCCAGAGTCAAGGTCACAAGCCCACATACTTGGAAATTTTTACATATTTTAGGGGTACCTGGGCCCACGCGGGGGGTATTCCGTAAGCCTCGGCTGTGACTGGAGAAACGGGGCTTATGGGATTTGTGACCAGTGTAGCTCCTGATCAAATTGCACATTCCGGTAGCCTGATGACAATCCATATCACTTGTTAGAAGCATGACGGGTGTTTCATTGATAGAATGCCGAACAGTGCAGATCCTGATCCGGCTGATCTGGATCTACACTGGTTACAAAAAACATATGCCCCATTTCTCCAGTCACAGCTGTATTTCACTCGACAGTGAGGCCAAGTCATTCAGCTGACTTGCATGAATTAATCAACGGAATTATGTGTCGTGGTTGTCGCGTGAAATATATTCAGCTAATATCTTCATATTGCACAAATGCATTACTTAGTAACGATACATCCTTTCCACATTAATATAATTACCCTCGCTACTGATCATACGTACGTCCGTCTGTCTATTTATTTAAAAGTTTTTGCAACAGTTTTCAAATAGGGGCCCTAAGTGCATCAACAGGCCACATTTTCTAGTTGTAGAATAACCCTTAGCCTTTCTTTATTGGACTATTGGATACAGACTATATTTGTGGCTGTGACTGGAGAAATGGCGCTTATGAGATTTGTGACCAGTGTAGCTCCTGATCAAATAGCACACTCCGGTAGCCTATTAACAAGCCTGTTTCCTACAAAGTTTGGTAGTTATTCTCTACATGTATGAAACACTGGACAAAAATTTCTAAATGTGTGAATCTGACTGGACCTATGGCATTCATCATGTAGACTTGGGAGACAATCAGTGACGTATTTCCGAATTAGAATGTTTACATAATTGTAACTATTTTGGCAAAACTGGTAAACCTGTAAAGGGAAAGAATGGACATTGGTGTCTGCATTTGTTTAGGCATTATTTAGAATCATCTCCACTGGACTTGGTATGCCCCCTATGCGATAGCAAGCGGGCATATTGTGTTGCTCTTGAGGTTCCGTCCTCACGGGTGTGTACATTTATGTCGAAAAGCCAAACAGTTTGTAAAAGTTTCTCCAGTTAAGAGTACAGTATGCCACGGGGGCATATCCATGTTTTACAAACATAATGTCTAGTTGAAGTTATTCACATGAGCTGTTAAAACATGTTTTCATCCTTGTAAGAGTTCATGCGGTGCCATACCTTATGCCCTGCCGTCTCCATTACAGTGAGCAGGAGTTGTCTAACCTGATTCAGCAGAAGAAATACTTGAAGGCGATTGGCCTGGCCATAACCCTGGAACAACCGTTCCGCGTGCTCACCATCATCAAAGGTACGGCCCTATTGCCCACTGTACACCAGGGCCCGGTTGCTCAAAGCTTCTGTTAGCTTAACAGACTGTTAAATCCTTAGCATTGCTAAAGATTTAACAGTCTGTTAAGCTAACAGAGGTTTTGAGCAACCGGGCTCAGTCTTATACATAGGCTATCGAATTGGGAAGAGTAACTGTGTCGGAATTTGGCAGCGTGGCATAAAACGGTTTCTAGCACTGATGAAACTCCAAAATTGTTTTTGTTGGAAATTACACGGTTCTTCATGTATGTTACCACTTCACTTCCTCAGCATCCAAGTTAAATGGTTGGTTGATCTTGAGCTATACTCAGAGTCATTAATATGAAATGGTTTGATTCACACTTCATAACTATCTTTATTGAATCATTTATCCTACAGGGTTGTCGATATTTATGTTGGGTCTAGCAAACTACTAGTTTCTCTTTTCACAATCAGCTAATGATTTGTTTAGGGCTGTTCCAGTAAAACATACATGGGGGGTGGGGGGGGGGGGGGGGGGGGGGGGGGGGGGGGGGTGGGGGGGGGGGGGGGGGGGGGGGGGGGGGGGGGGAAGGGGGGGGGGGGGGGGGGGGGGGGGGGGGGGGGGGGGTGAAGACGCCACTTTTGAATTTGGGTAACCTACCATAGATGCAAATTAATGTATTTGACACCCACCCATAGATGCGATTTCCCTGGGAAACCACCCACCCATATATGCAATTTAAATTAACACATTATTTTATCAATGTAATTCTCCAGGACACGTAATTTGCGTGTTTGTAACAAAAACTCACGCACAATGTGATGTATCAGGAGCCGTAGCTGCATCGAACACGTGTGACGTGAATCGCCGAATGTTTTGCCTATTTGTATATCAAAATCGTGTTAAATTTGTAACACGACTATTGTCAGAAATCGTGTTAAATTTGTGATTCTTTCCCAAATTAGACACAAAATGGACGATTTTTTCCCAAAGTGGACAATTTTTTTTTTTTTTATGTGCTCAATTTCATTTTTCCGGCATGCGTTCGCGCTCACCATTGGTGGAATATTAATTAGGTGTAAATCGGAGATCGCGTATCAGTGGCGCAGATTAACTCAACCCAGATTAACTAAATTGTTACAGCACTGCTCACGCCCCCGGCGCATGTACACAAATGTGTACGTGACAACTGGCCTTGTTTCGCTACGTCATAATTGAGCCAGTGCATGAGATAATCAACCTTATTATATAACTGAGATTTTCGCCGAGAATGATTTGACTTTTTATGCAAATATATCGGAAAGTTGATAACATTTTCAGAGCAAATGCGTAATAATTACTAATTTAATATTCGTCAACATTCGATATCGTTTACAGAAAATGTACACTATTATCAGATTCATCTTCGTCGAAAATCTCACGTGATAAGCCTGATTACCTCATGAACTGGCGCAATATTATAACACGTCGGGCAAAACATGTCTATACAGGTCTGTGGGTGGCAGGTGGGAGCACGCGATGGGTAATTTAACGATCGGGGTTCATCCTTACCGGAATCCCGACTGGAGACCTGGTTTGACTGGCCCTCACATACGTCTTTGGCATTTTGTATGTGACAGTTGAATCTGGTTATACCCCTTATAAGAGTAATCCTACCGGTATTACTTTTAAATAGGGGAAGGGGCCAAATGACTTTGGTGCGGTATGGACCTGGCATGTCTATACGCCTGATCATTTACGGGCACATGCCCGGGTATGGAAGGTCTTCGAGCCATTTCCCACCCTTAAATATAAGAATACATGTCTATACAGGTCTGTGGTGTTGAAAGGGTTAAAACTCTGTGCGTACTCAAACGGACGTGTGACACAAAGAAAATGACCATTACAAAAATATCCATTACCCCACCCACTTGGTCTCGTTCTATTATTAACGTCATGTACAGTACCATACCAGTTGGTGGGATAATGGGATTTTTTTAATATGCATTTATTTTGGTGTCATAGGTCCGAGTCTTCCACCTGTGCTCACCATATGAGTAAACACAGATTGCAACGCACGAGCTTGTCACGTGACGTTGCAGCTGATGGAACAGGATATCGGTCATTGGGTCATTGCGTCATCGAATGATGATGGCTACACGTGTTTCTACACGCGTTTACAATAATGGATTGCACGGACCTGTGTAGATCTACATGAACAGTAGCGGATTCGGGGCGGGGGGGGGGGGTGGCGGGCCGGGCCCCTTCAGAAATCCATTTTTTGTTGTTTTTTTTTTGTTACGAAATATTCAGCGTACAATGCAGGAAATGGCTTCCTCAATTCAAAAATTTTCCGAGGGGGGGGGGGGGGGCTTGCCCCCCGGACCCCCCCCCCTACCCAATTCCCTCGCATCACTCAGTCGACGAACGAGCATATCCCGATTTTTTTATTTATTTTCTTTCTTTTTTTTATGAAATATTGAGCTTAAAATGCAGGAAATGGCTTCCTCAATTCAAAACTTTTCCGGGGGTGGGGGGGGGGCATGCCCCCCGGACCCCCTACCCAACTCCCTCGCATCACTCAGTCGACGAACGAGCATATCCCGATTTTTTTATTTATTTTCTTGATTTTTTTTATGAAATATTGAGCGTAAAATGCAGGAAATGGCTTCCTCAATTCAAAACTTTTCCGGGGGTGGGGGGGGGCATGCCCCCCGGACCCCCTACCCAACTCCCTCGCATCACTCAGTCGACGAACGAGCATATCCCGATTTTTTTATTTATTTTCTTGATTTTTTTTATGAAATATTGAGCGTAAAATGCAGGAAATGGCTTCCTCAATTCAAAACTTTTCCGGGGGTGGGGGGGGGGGGGGGCATGCCCCCCGGACCCCCTACCCAACTCCCTCGCATCACTCAGTCGACGAACGAGCATATCCGATTTTTTTATTTTTTTATTTATTTTCTTTCTTTTTTTTATGAAATATTGAGCGTAAAATGCAGGAAATGGCTTCCTCAATTCAAAAAAAAATTCCGGGGGAGGGGGCATGCCTCTGGACACCCCTAGCCGACTCCCTCGCACCGCTCAGTCGACGAACGAGCATACCTCGTTCAAGTTCCATGTGGCCGCCCCCCCCCCCACCCCCCCTCCTGATGAACATGATGAAGATAACAGTGAAAACTTATGGCATATTATAGGCATTGGCGACGTCGTTCATTCGCAGTCGCAGTATACCGTGTACATGTATTTTTTGTTGACATTATGATGCGTCTTGGGCGAGAACGAATATAGCACGGTTTGGATAAGCAACACGGAAGGTTGTATGTCGCCGGACTTCCGTGTACTAACGGGGTCGCACTGTATGTTAATATGTTGCTGTCAAAACATGTTTTTATTTTTTCGTAAGAGAAATGTGATGTGCAGACGACAGTTTATGACATTGTGTGTATGTGACAATTATCACGGGATACCCTTATCACGCATGGCGAAAGTGTCAATATGTCAATTGGCGGTTTCATTATGCGGGTGTAACGATACAGTTTGTATGTGCCCCAGGTGATGGCCAATAGTCCATACACGAGCGTCTACTCTATAATTGGCGAAGGTGCGAAAATAATACATTTGAGCGATCTTTGCTTTGTGTACAAACTTGTGATTAATAGACGAAACCACCAGCGTGCATTTAATTACGTTGTCCATATTCTGGGACATGATATTCCTGAGGAATGCCGCGTTATGAATACAAATCGTCGCGATACCAGCACGCATTTAATTATGTTGTGCATATTCTGGGACGTTATATTCCTGAGGAACTCCGCACTACGAATACAATTCGCCGCGAATGGCTGCGTTATACACGTTAGACATCAATTCTCTGTAATATACGCCGCCTATACATATATCCCGCTATACGAACCACTCCATGTTGACCTGAAAAACAGACACTCACCAGTCTGACAGCCAACCACCCATAGAAGTGATTTTCGGACAAGCACACCCACCCATGTATGCAATTTAAAGAAACCGACACCCTGGCATATATTTTCTTTAAACTGCCGTCTTGGGGTTGCGGGTATGTTTTAATGGAACAGCCCTTACATGACAACCGTCAGTGCCAGTCAGCACCGTGTGTATCATGAAGTGTGTCCTGTTTCCCTCGAGTCCGTCTTATACAGACTCGTTCACAGCAATATACCAGTAGTTACATAATTCTGTATTCTGCGATTGGTTCTGGCCTAGGGGTTAGAACACCTGACTTACATAGTACATGTATTCCCATCCCACTGGTCTTTCGGATGAGACTTGCAACTGAGGTCCCATCCCTTCACAGGTTGAAGTAACGGACCGAGGTCTATAAATACATTAAATATGGCTAAAAGCATCAATAAAGGAAAAAATAATAAGCTAAACAATTTTTTTTTACTCTCCATATAGACTCAATATATGGAGTCTATATGGAGGGAGTAAACAAAAAAATTTTTAGCTTATTTTTTTTCGTTTATTGATGCTTTTAGCCATATTTAATGTATTTATAGGCCTCGGTCTGTTACTTCAACCTGTGCCATCCCTATATGCTTTAGCTGGGATGTTAAACCCATTCACTAACACGATGGACTTCCATAGATTGTCATTTCTCCAGGCCGTGATATCATCATTGTATGGTGCCATCATGGTACTTCTATCTGTCAAGTTGTGGGCATCCTCAATATTTATGGCTGTGACTGGAGAAATGGGGCTTATGGGATTTGTGACCAGTGTGGCTCCTGATCAAATATCACACTCATGTAGTTTGATAACGACGTAAGTTGCTTGTTAGCAGCATGCTGGTGTTTCATTGATGGAATGGCAAACAGTGCAGATCCTGATCAGACTGTACGGATGCACAGGCTGATCTGGATCTACACTGCTCACAAAACCCATAAGCTCCATTTCTCCAGTCACAGAACATATGAATGTGTTCACCATGAATATAATCTAAAATATTTGTAATCTCTCTCTCATCTGACTGTCACATTTTTTGTTTTCAGAAATTTTAGCCGATGGTGCCGGTACGACAGCTCTGTGTGAAACCTTGGAGAAGCTGCGCATGGATCAGATAGGTACATCAGATAGGGCAGCAAGATAACATTATAGGGGACAATAGAAGTAGGGGCCAATATGCAGTAGGGGATATTGTGATAGTCCATGTATGCTTGTACGTTGGTAAATTGTTTATGTCCGCGGTCTCGGTAGTCGTGTGGCATAAATAGTGTTTGGACTACGTCGCTGTGGTTGTGTCTGTGGGCCTCGTTAAGAAGTTTGCCCGAGTTTCTCCAATCTGCCACCGGAGGCATTTGTGTGCCGACAGGCTACATGTTCTTGTTCATCATTTCAAAATCCATTCCAGTTATTTAGGGGATGAAAAGGGTTAATTCTTGTCTGGAGCATTTATTGAATACTTTATGGAATATTTGCTGGAATCTTCGTGTTGACTGAAGCATATATTGAATACTTTTAGATGCGGTGCTGCGGTTCGCCTGTCAGTGGAACACGAACAGTCGGCACTGCCACGAGGCCCAGTTTGTCCTGTCTGCCGTACTACGGGCCTACCCCGCCGCCCAGCTCCGCAACTTCCCCAACATCAAGTCCTCCATAGAGGGCCTCCTCCCATACACAGGTGGGTCCTGTCTGTCTGTATGTCCGTCCGTCCGTCCGTCCGTCCGGGCACACATTAGGGTACTTATGTGGCTAGCCCCACAGGGTTATGGACTTAGTGAAGGATAGGGTTGGTTACAATTAGCCACCTAAAAAATCCTTTTATGTGGCTAAAAATCGTTTTATGTGGCTAATATTTAACATGTGATAAGCCACATAAGTATAGTACTGTAAGAACGTCCGTTCCGTCCGGCCGTCCGTCCGTCCGTCTGGCGCAACACCATTTGGGTACTTTTGTTTGGCTAGGCCCCACAGGGTTATGGACTTAGTAAAGGAATTAGGGTTGGTTACAAATTAGCCACCTTAAATAAAAATGATTTTATGTGGCTAAAAAAATCGTTTTATGTGGCTAATATTTAACCACGGGTTGAATAAGGCCACTTAAGTATAAGGTACTGTTAAGAACGGTCGCCCGTCCGGTTCCGGTCGGGGCACACATTAAGGGTTTACTTTTCGTTGGCTTGGCCCCACCAGGGGTATGGGACCTAAGTAAAGGATAAGGGGTTGGTTAAACTTAGCCACATAAAAAATCTTTTATGTGGCTAAAAATAAAAATTCGTTTTATGTGGATAATATTTAAATGTGATAAGCCACATAAGTATAGTACGTAAGAACTCCGTCCGTCCGTCCGGGCCTTGTGTCCTTTGTTCTGGGCACACATGGAGGTGGGTAAAAAACTTATGTGGCTAGCCCACAGGGTTATGGACTTTAGTAAAGGATAGGGTTGGTTACAATTAGCCACATAAAAAATCCTTTTATGTGGCTAAAAATAATCGTTTTATGTGGCTAATATTTAACATGTGATAAGCCACATAAGTATAGTACTGTAAGAACGTCCGTCCGTGTCCGTCCGGGACACATTAGGGTACTATGTGGCTAGCCCCACATGGACTAAGTAAAGGATATTGGTTACAATGCCACATAAAAAATCCTAATGTGGCTAAAATAATCGTTTTATGTGGCTAATATTTAACATGTGATAAGCCACATAAGTATAGTACTGTAAGAACGTCCGTCCGTCCGTCCGTCCGTCCTTCCATTAACTGAGTTTTATCACTATTACTGTAGTTACATACATAGTTGCTGCACCCTAACATGCTGTCACTCGACTGCTCTTGGTGCAAAGTGAAAAGCCACTTGTATTGGCAGTGTATGTTGTATGACTGCTGTGTGTTCCAGAGCGGCACTTCGCGAGGATGACTCGCCTGTTGCAGCAGTCGATGTTTGTGGAGTACGCATGGCAGTGCATGAGGGGTGCCACCACAGACAGGTATGCAGGCACGTTAGCCTATACATGTACCTTACATGTTAGCCTTCTGAGGGAATGGAACGAATAGCTTCAACTTACATATGAGAAATGTGATTTTGTACCTCTGAATATGTGCTATATGTCATGAAAAATATTTTTTAAAAATATTTGTTTCCGTAAATGATGTCGAAAGTTGACAATGAAGATTTCGTTATCTTTCGATGTCATTTACAGAAAATATCACAGTTTCTGTAAATCTATTTCATGAAAAAGCACACATATTCTTAGGTACAAAATCACACGGCGTGTCTAATATTGGCCTTCTGAGGCCAGCCAAATCAGTCCGGATTATATTAAATTCAATTAGGTGTAGGCAGTGAATTGTTCCATCTGTTATAATTTTTTTCCTATTTTCCTTTTCAACCTAAACATATGTATATGACAACACGTGAAAAATATTTTTTATACCACCGCAACGATAGTTGTCGATGGCATATAGTGTTTACCCTGTCCGTCCGGCAAACTACTTCTACAGTTTTGGCCGATTCTTTTCATATTCGGTATGCAACCCTACCATCAAGTGCAGGAGTGTGTAACGTAATTTTTTCGCTGTCCCACTGATCCATCCACAGTTATGCCCCTTTTTCGACTCTGAAAATATTATTTTTTTCCTTGTCCGGCGAACTACTTCTACAGTTTTTGGCTGATTTTCTTATTACCGGTATTCGATATACAACTCTATTAAGTTTGTTTGTTTATTGGTGTTTAACGGCCTATCAACAGCTATTAGGTCATTTAAGGCCGGGTCAATGGGTTTAGTACCAAATCCCATATATTACCTGTACAAGTACATGTTCGAGTACATGTACAAATGGGGGAAAATCCCCAAATCAGAACTTAATATTTACAATAAAAACAAAAATATATTCAGCCCTGAAATCAGAATAACCCTGACCTAATGCCAGGTCCTCGCCACACCCAAAAGCAGTAGGATGAGTAATAATCTTACTACTTTTATAATGGTCAATAGCCCAATTCAACTCCCAGGTAACAAAAGAACGTACCTGAGGGCCAAACCAGGCAAATCGTGATTCCTATAAAGAGGAAGCATTTGCCCGACCAACCACCCACTCCTACCATTAAGTGCAGGAGTGCGTAACATATATTTTTTCGCTGTTCCACTGATACATCCAGAGTTATGCCCCTTTTTCGACTCTGAAAAGAAAATATAATTTTTTCCTTGTCCGGCGAACTACTTCTCCAGTTTTTGGCCGATTCTCTTTTACCGATACTCGGTTTACATCCCAACCATTAAGGGGTGTGTAACGTAAAATGTTTCGCTGTCCACCGATCCATCCGCAGTTATGCTCTTTTTTCGACTCTGAATATATATTCTTTCCTTATCCGGCGAACTACTTCTAGTTTTTGGCCGATTCTCTTCATACTCTGTATACATTCCAACCATCAAGTGCAGGAGTGCGCAACATAAAAATTTTCCTGTTCCATCCGTAGTTATGCCCCTTTTTCGACTCTGAAAATAGTTGTTCTCCAATCACTCACTCAGTGGTTGCTGTTGTATTCATGAATGCTCAACAGCGGTGGCATTTTGTTTTACAAACAATTTTCTAGTTTAAACAGTATTTATTTCTGTTTGAGTTTAACAATGGATTCCACTGAGTTGACAGCTTTTACCTATGAATTATGGCTAAACTACATCATTGATTATAGTAGAAAATTATGAAAACCATTTTCATTTCTTGACTGAATAATATGAACAATTTACGTTTATTACTGTAATATATTTTTTATGTCAACATTCTTTATTTTGTTCCATGTTATACAATGAAAAAGAATAAGAATGCTTAATAGCGCCACGGTTTCCTTGTTTCATCTAATTTTTATGTCCCCACCACCGAATGAGGAGGGGGCATATACTGTTTCCTTTCATCTAGCTGCTTCATATTTCACATATGCATTCCACTGATGGTCCTCTTTAATGCTATGACAATCCACGTTCATCGGGCCCCCGCTAAACCCAAGGTCAAGGTCACATACATAGTGCATTCAAAACCTTAACGCTCAGGTAAATTACTTATACTTTCTGTTCTCTTTCACAGAACTGCTTCATATTGAACACATACATTCCTCTGATGGTCCTCTATCATTCTGTAACAAATCCTTGATCCTCGGGTTCCCCGTTAAGCCCAAGGTTAAGATCGCATATTTAATGCATTTAAAACACTAATGATCGGGTAAATTTCGTATTTTTGTTTTCTTTCACATAACTGCTTCGTATTTCACACATGCATTCTCTGATGGTCCACTATCATGCTGTAACAAATCCATGATCCTCGACCCCCTCGAAGCTCATGGTCAAAGTCACATAGTTAGTGCATTCAAAACCTTAACGTTCGGGTAAATTTCACGTAGCTACTTTCTATTTCACACATGCATTTCTCTGATGGTTCAATATCATTCTGTGACAAATGCAGCCAGTTGTACAAATTGTATTATGTTAGATTTTATTTGCCAACAGAAATACCATGGTTGAAAACATGCAGTAGTAATATTGATAATAGAGCCTTTAAAAGTGTAAATGACACCGTCGTCATTAAAATGGTGTATGTTGTGACATAAAAATACTTACAACTACTGCCATCAGTTGATAGAATATATCATGCATTATAGTTTGTATGACAGATTTGGCGTCGAGTTTAACAGTATTGTATTTTGAATTTGTTTCAAAACAAGTAACACTGAATAGATATATTTATCTTGTTAGCGAAGCGGGCCTTATGACGACTATGGTCTACCCTGGTCACAAATGCCATAAGCCCCATTTCTCAACATGATAATTCTTAATTAATACATTACTGCTGTATATTCAGGACTCTTCCTTCCTCAACGAGTGATATGAGCCACATGGAAAGTATCTCTATGGATACGGAGGTTGACGGTGATAGTTCGAGCTCGGAGGAAAGCGAGCCTGAGTCCGAACACTGCATGGCCACGCCTAGGGTGCGGCTCTTCCAGCAGCTGCTCACACATGACAACAACAACAGCACGGAGGTCGTGGCGAGGAGGAAACAGAAGAAAATTAAGGTAATTGGGGCTTTATGTCAGCAGCTGTGTTCGCTCTGTTCTTCTCAATTGAAGGGGTCAATGGAAGAAGGGGGCTAACTCCATGGAGTTAGCCCCCTTCTTCCACTGCACCTTCACTTGTGAAAACTAATACTGGATTATTGAGATGATTCAAATGGAGGTTTTGAATATTGTTAGAGAAGAAAACAATTGTATATTTCAGTTAAAATATAAAAGTTACATCATCAGAATATAATGGACTAAGCCATTGTAATTATAGTAGATGTGCCAGATTCGGTATGTCCCAGTTTTCGGCCCCTACTAGTTGATTGTTTCACTGTTGGTATTTCAATAATATTTGTCTACCAAGAACAAATACCCTGTAGTAATGGCACAACCTATCAGCAATATAGAACATTTTCTTCTGGGGTTGGCTGGACGAGAGAAAATGTGCATGTTTGTCTCATGAGCCGATTCTGACACAAGACTATTGAACGGGGTAAAAAACTCCTTCATAGTAGACTTTGCACAGAGCATGTTCACTACAGCTTCATTGATAGTACACACCATTTCTAATTTCAGGGCAGCAGCAAGACAGATACAGCCACAATGCCGCAGTATGGTAAAGTGAAGAAGAAGCGGTTAATAGACGGCACAAAATTTACTAGAGAAAACATTTCAACATTGGGTGCAGATAAAAACATTGATAATGGTAAAAGGAAGCAGAAAAGCTTGAAAAAGCATAAACTGAAGAAAACAAAGAGCAAAGGACTTGCATAGCAAATGATTATAATACAAGTGGTGGCCAAATTACCATATTTTATAAAATAAAGACTTTACCACAGCCGTAAGTTTTCATTTACATCCGAAACTCTTGTCCAGTATTATCGTCTGGAAACAATTTGAACACACAGGTTTATAAGGCAGAAATCGAGATAATGCTTAGACTGTCTGAAAAGGAAAATATCTTGTTATTAATGAAGCGTTTCCTCAATCATGTATGAACATCTATGCTACTGTCTGTTCTGAAGTTTATTGTTTTACTAATAAAATTATTTGATGAAAGTTTCTTATTTCCGAAAATGTGCACAAGTTTGGCTGTTTTGGGGATTTAATATTTTTAATAACCCAATCAAGGTTGGCAGTAAAACACGGAACAGGCACTGATTATTTTGTGTATTGTTGCATCATGTCGCATTACATTTGGTTTTTAATAAAAAATAAAACAAAACTATAGATATTTTGGTGGCTACGATTGTTTTTCGTTACAAATGTGACCATAATTACCTGAAATATTTGGACATTTATTCCGGGGAAACACATAAGTGGCTGTGACTGGAGAAATGGGGCCTATGGGTTTTGCGACCAGTGTAGATCCAGATCAGCCTGTGCACCCGCAGTCTGATCAGGATCTGCACTGTTCGCCATTCCATCACTGAAACACATGCGACTTGTAACAAGCAAGAGATCATTATCCGGCTACATGCATGTGCTATTTTATCAGGAGCTGCACTAGTCGCAAAACCCATAAGCCCCATTTCTCCTGTCACTGCCACATATATGGTTTTGCACTATGAAAGTCCCAATATTTGGGGTTTGTATGATTGTTCTGGCTTATTACAATAACAATGTATTTGTATACACTTTCTTTAGGGAAACCCTATAAAATGGGTGTTGCCCGAAACAAATATTGTCCAAATATTTAGGTTTATTAGGTAGTCATGTGTGTTTCGTCATTCCCGATATACTTCTTGTGTACTGAACCCGGTTTGGTTTAAAAATATTATCAATGAAGCAAAGTCTCATTATAGATATCTTTGAGCATGACCACTTTTGGCCAAATGCAGGTAGAGCTAATGGCATACCCCCTGCGTCTGTCGTCGGCATCCACAAAATTAATGCACGGGTAGATTACTTATAATTTCTGTTTCCTTTGATAGAACTTATTGACATTTCACGCATGCATCCGTCTGATGGTCCCCTATCATACTGTGACAAATCCATGACCCTACGCCCACCAGTAATCCCAAGGTCACGGAATGGGTAAATTTCTTCTAACTTATATTTCCTTTGATAGAACTACTCCAGTATCCATGTTTTGGATGGACAGATGCCGCGACCCCAATGCAGACACTGGTAGATTTATTGTTCATGGTGTTTAAAGACCCCAATGCAGACACTAGTAGATTTATTGTTCATGGTGTTTAAAGACCCCAATGCAGACACTGGTAGATTTATTGTTCATGGTGTTTAAAGACCCCAATGCAGACACTGGTAGATTTATTGTTCATGGTGTTTAAAGACCCCAATGCAGACACTGGTAGATTTATTGTTCATGGTGTTTAAAGACCCCAATGCAGACACTGGTAGATTTATTGTTCATGGTGTTTAAAGACCCCAATGCAGACACTGGTAGATAGTTATGGTGTTAAAGCCCAAGAGCATGGTGATGTTCATGTTTAAAGACCCCAATGCAGACACTGGTAGATTTATTGTTCATGTGTTTAAAGACCCCAATGCAGACACTGGTAGATTTATTGTTCATGGTGTTTAAAGACCCCAATGCAGACACTGGTAGATTTATTGTTCATGGTGTTTAAAGACTGGAAAATCTCAAAATCAGAACATAATATTTACAAACGGGAGTTGTTCAAAAGACAACGAAGCTCCCATGTTGGCAGCCAATAGTCATAGGTCGGGCTGATAGCATGATAGTGCACCATCAGTTAACAAGATTTGTCAGTAGCTTGCAATACTCTCTTCCTGATGCAAACTTTTCTAAGTCTGTTGGGAGAGGGTGGGGGTGGGGGGTTGATTTGTTATATGATAGAGGATGATAGAGGATCATGTGAACGCACGTATTGGAAACTAAATGAAAGGAAACGTAAATTAAACACAATTTCATCAATGTTAAAGGTACATGCCAACTCAGTACGCACACAATGTTCTTTATATCACAGACATCATCGGAGATCTGGCAAAATAATTCCATAAAATTTAAACGGACATTACTATTTATTCTCCATATTTATTTTTCGATGTGCAATGATCATACTTTATGTGTCGAAAATATTATTTTTTCAGGCGACACATTTAATTAGTATAAATAATTAAACAAGAGGGCCATGATTCGCTCACCTGACTCCATGGACACCAGAGGAGAATGTGACATTGAGTTCATGTGTTTTAAAAAAATTGTGCTATTTTTAGATGGCGGTCATCTTGGATTAAGCGATGACTCTCATTTTACCAAATCTGAAAATGCTTCACCCAAGGATCGTAACTTCCTATGAAGTTTGGCCAGCATCGGCCATGTGGTTCCTGAGAAAGACGTTCAAAATCTCAAATAAATGGACCTTTTGGCGGCCATCATGGATGACATAATCATCCAATTCCGACAAATATTGCGCCAGAGCAATCGCCTCGTCGATACCTTCAATTTGATATATGACATGAGCATATTCGGTCAAAAATCAAATTTGACCCCACGGGCCACGCCCATTTTTGACCCCGGGGTCACCATTTTCACAACTTTAAAAGAGCATTGTACATCGATCATTCCTACCAAGTTTCGTCGAAATCCGGCCAGTGGTTCATGAGAAATTTCTTTTTTAAGAATTTGTGCTATTTTTAGATGGCGGCCATCTTGGATTAGCGATGACCTCCATTTTAACAAATCTGAAAAGGCTTCACCCATGGACCATAACTGTGAAGTTTGGCTACCATGGGCCAAGCGGTTCATGTGAAGAAGAATTTTGAAATCTCTAATAAAAGAACGACCTTTTGACATTTCGTCGGCCATCTTGGATGACATAACAATCCGATTTCGACAAAAAATGTACCAGAGTGATCGCCTCAATGATACCTTTGATTTGATATATAACATGACCATATTCGGTCACAAATAAAATTTGACCCCATGGGCCACGCACGTCTTTGACCCCGGAGTCACCATTTTAACAACTTTGAAAGAGCATTGTACATTGATCATTCCTACCAAGTTTCGTCGAAATCCGGCTGGCGGTTCATGAGAAGATTTTTTAAGAATTTATGCTATTTTTAGACGGTGGCCATATTGGATTAACGATGACCTCCATTTTAACAAATCTGAAAAGGCTTCACCCATGAACCATAACTTTTAAGTTTGGCTTCCATGGGCCAAGCGGTTGATGTGAAGAAGAATTTTGAAATCTCTAATAAAAGAACGACCTTTTGACCTTTCGGCGGCCATCTTGGATGACATAACAATCAGATTTCGACAAAAAATGCACCAGAGTGATCGCCTCTTTGATACATTCAATTCGATATATGACTTGACCATATTCGGTCAAAAATAAAATTTGACTCCAATTTGACCCCACGGGCCACGCCCATTTTTGACCCCGGGGTCACCATTTTAACAACTTTGAAAGAGCATTGTACATTGATCATTCCTACCAAGTTTCGTCGAAATCCGGCTAGCGGTTCATGAGAAGAAGACTTTTTAAGAATTTATGCTATTTTTAGATGGCGGCCATCTTGGATTAGCGATGACCTCCATTTTAACAAATCTGAAAAGGCTTCACCCATGGACCATAACTTTTAAGTTTGGCTACCATGGGCCAAGCGATTCATGTGAAGAAGAATTTTGAAATCTCTAATAAAAGAACGACCTTTTGACATTTCGGCGGCCATCTTGGATGACATAACCATCAGATTTCGACAAGAAATGCACCAGAGTGATGCCTCTTTGATACCTTCAATTCGATATATGACTGGACCATATTCGGTCAAAAATAAAATTTGACCCCAATTTGACCCCATGGGCCACGCCCAGTTTTGACCCCAGGGTCACCATTTTAACAACTTTGAAAGAGCATTGTACATCGATCATTCCTACCAAGTTTTGTTGAAATCTGGTTGGCGGTTGAGAAGAAGATTTTTGAAGAATTTGTGCTATTTTTAGACGGCGGCCATCTTGGATTACGCAATGATGTCATTTTAACAATTTTGTAATCCCCCTACCTAAGGACCATGATCATGAAGTTTGGTGACTATAGGCCCAATGGTTACCGAGGAGAAGACGTTTGAAAATGTTCACGGACGATGACGGACGACGGACACATTGCGGTAACGATAGCTCACAGGAGCTAAAAATATCATACCTCATTTGCATATGAAAATAGCCTGATACCACCGTGTGTCACTATCAGTATTACAGTAAAATAAATATTACTAAATGATTATATCTGTATAGCGGGCACTCGTAAATTTTAGAACTGGTGGAATAGTGACGCAGTTATACACTTATTTAATTGATACAAAGAACATTTTGTGCCTACTAAGTCGGCATGTACCTTCAAGTTTTGTGAATGTGGCAAGTTTGTGACCTAGACGTTGGGATTACTGGGTTGTGGATTTGTAACAGCATAATAGCGGACTATCAGGAGAGTGCATGTGTGAGATATCAATCAGTTATATCGGAGGTAACAGAACCTGAAAGAAATTAACCCCAATGGTAAGTTTTGTGACCTTGGGGTCAACGGATCCTGGATTTGCCGCAACGAGACAGAAGGCTATTAGAGGAATGCACATGTCAATATCAATCAGTTATATTAAAGTTATAAGACAACGAAGCTCGCCTGTTGGCAGCTAATAGTCATAGGTCGGGCTGATGTTATAAAGAAGGAAGTTATAAAGAAATTTACCCGAACATTAAGTTTTGTGAAAGCGCCAAGTGCGTGACCTTGACTCTACCATTACTAGTGGTGGGACAGTCATGGATTTGTCACAGCATGATAGACAATCATCAGAGGGATGCATATGTGAAATATCAACAAGTTCTACCAAAGGAAACACTGATATCCAAACTGATTCCTTAAAATGTTAACGGACATTACTATTACGTTAAACTTGTGAAAACGCCAAGTCAGTGACCTTCCCCTTGTGATTACTGGCGGTCATAGGGTCATGGATTTGTGTCCGCCGATAGATTGGATTGATTTATTTTAACGGCCTATCAACAGAGAACGTCATTCAAGGCCGGGCCAACGTCGGCATGATAGAAGCTGGGACTATGCCATTAGCTCTTCCTGCAGGCGAGCTAAAAATAACCAGACCCGTCACACGCCGCCCTTCGAGCGATCGATTTCCAGAAAGCTGTTGGAGTAGTTGGCGACACACTCTATACCCTATACAGGATTATATGCAGGAAATTTTTGTCATAAAAATTCCATTGTGCCTATGTTTAATGTGTTGAACATGTGGGCAGAGTTTCAGAATGATCGACAGAAAGCTGTCGGAGGAGTTGATTACAGTGGAAAAATAGCTGAAGTTGAAAAGGCGGTATTTTGTGAAATCTTTTTTTTCATCGTAAAAACCATGATGCACATGTATAAAAAGTCAGCCCTGAAATTAAAGTAACATGATCTGGTGCCAGGTCCTAACCACACCAATGACTTGGTCCCACTCGCTAAAAGGATCGGCACTAATCTTACTACATGTACTTTCAAAATGGGTATAGCCGTTTTCAACTCGCTACACATACAATAAAACTAGACACACACATGCACCCCCACCCCTCACACACAAACAACTTTCTGGCAAAGACATCAATTCAGGAAATGTTAGGTCACTAATTTCTGAAATTGTTGTACGACTCGTAGCAAATTCAACCGGACTACTGCTTTAGTAAATGTTTTCTTTATGGTGGTTGGGGACAAAACGAATATCAGAAACAGTTCATGTGTATTGCAACAAGTACAATACCCGTTTATTCACGTCTTGTTGGAGCAATCCATCAATCACCGCCTTGTAACACTAATATACTGTCGTGCAATGAGTGGCAGGAATAAACAGCATACTTATTGTCCACAAAACTTGAAGGCGACAAAGGCTTAAAGCCTTTGTCGCCTTCAAGTTTTGTGGACAATAACAGTCAAATCAGTTCGTCTTTTGAAGTTTGTAATGGCTAATACAATGTACATTAAACCTTTTAACCAAGCAGGCTATAAATATTGGCGACTACTATGCACCATCTCATCATGAATTGAAGTGGTGAACAGATAGAAAAAATATATGTACCAATTTTCAGCTGAATAAAAAAATGACAAAAAAGAGAAGAGGCCATGTCAAATATAGAGGGGGAAATGATCAACTCTTTCAACCCTACAGATCATAAAGCAAATGTTTGCAAACACTGTAGATGCAGATCAAGATCTACGGTATTTGTCAGTATTTTTCAAAATTCCTCACGATTAATGAACAAGTCCAGGAATGAGCATTAACCTGTCCATGCCAGTTATTTAGAGGTGAAAGGCTTTCACCCATAAGCAACTGGAATTGATTTTGATATGTTAATTTTGCAACCGATCGAACAGTTAAAAAATGATTTTCAGACTAGTCTATTTATGAAAAGGGGGTGTTTTGTTCTCAAAACTATGAAAATTACTTGCAAAAAGTGCAGATCCTGACGAGACGGCTTGTCATGAGCCGGCTAATCTGGATCTACACGTTTTGCCAATACCACTATACAGGCCTGTGGTGTTGAAAGGGTTAAGGTCCAACTTGCTTATTCAACAAAGCCAACATTCTTACAGTCAATTGGAAATGATTTCCAATTTCCCATCACAACAAGGGTCGGGTCAATATAGGAATGAATGGCCTTTTTGTGGAATTTATCGGGGTATAAACTTGGAAAAGTCGCGGGAATACTGGACGAAGGCCGGAAGGCCTCGTCCAATATTCCCGCGACTTTTCCAAGTTTATATCCCTAATACATTCCACAAAAAGGCCATTCATTCCTTATAATTCCAGCATTTGAAATAAATTCATCAAGAAAATGTTTATTTTCCGTTTAAGATTATTTTAACTGCGCCTCACGGTTACGGAAAGTAGTTTGGCGTGGGAGTTTACTGGGATATAAATTTTGGACAGAGACTTGCTACGGGCCAATCAAATGTTAGGGAATTGTGTAAATATTTGTGTGTTGGAATTATTATGCCATATTGAACAGACAACTCTGATACAATAGTGAGTACCTAAAATAATCATTATTTTACAAACAATTTGAGTCCCCTACTATCGAAGACCAGATGGCAGCAGTCCGCACGTCAGGCACACGGAAATTAGGGATGATGATAAACAAGTATCGAGTCAATCTGACCGACCTATGGATGCACAATGTACAAAAACTTTGAAGTAACTTTCTCAGCCACTTGACATTGACCTTGGACATGGTTGGTTATAGGTGACTGAAAATGGTTGATGAAGTGAAGTGAAATATGACTATGTTATGTTAATATGTTACGACTATGTTTCGCTTTCTGCAAGTGGACTGGACAACGATTTGCAGAATTAAGGATATATTTTAGCTTCTGATGAAAGTTCAATTCTATTCTCAACACAACATGTACACAATATTAAAGGGACTACGGTAATAGGTGGTATAAGGTCTAAAATGGTCATAGTAGTTTGTTGTAGGCATTTACTGCATTTTCGGTGGCGATTCCTTACATTTATTCTGTTTTTGTTTGCCTTTTTTCTGTACGTGTGTTGTCAACACATCAATTTTCTTGAAAAATGAAACGGATGATGAGCTATCCCTAATGTTTCCATCAATGAAAGTTGGTCGCAGTTATCAGACAACGTCAAAGGTGTTTTCTCACTGTAACTGCGACTTGCTGATATTGTAATATCTGTGAATGTGACAACAAATCACGCTGGTTTGTCCATATTGCCAGTACAAACGGCAGAGCATGGGGAATCTGCAGGCATTGTTGTCCATCGACATCAGGAGTATCTGTGGCCCGTCTGTACAACAATGGCTGCTGCAAATCACTTTGTTACATGTACCAAGATCTGTGATGCATCAGGAGAAAACTGGGCGCAAACCGCGACCTGTGAGAACAGTGATTGAAGAAATTGGGCTTATGGGATTTCTGACCAGTGTAGCTTCCGATCAAAAAGCACTCCTGTAGCCTGATAACGATCCATATTCTTTGCTACAAACATGATGGGCGTTTCATTGATGGAATCGCGAACAGTGCAGATCCTGATCAGACTGCGGATGCACAGGCTGATCTGGATCTACACTGGTCGCAACACCCATAAGCCCCATTTCTCCAATCACAGCCACAAAGTGACCTGTGTAGTCCCAGATCAGATTGCACATCTGCGTAGCCTGATCCGAGCACACACTCGACACCATCCAGTGTTTATGCTTCCATTAACGATATTACATACAAGCCAGAATCAGACAAAATGAAGCTTATTGACTTTACAACCAGTGTAGACACAGATGCAGAATGTACGCCATTCTCATACTCAAAATCAGGTAGTTGTGCTGAGCCGCGAACAATCAAACTCTGATTTTGAGTACTAATAATTAAGGAGAACGTGGTCAGGGCTTAGTCTCAGCCAAGTAAACTGCCAAATTTCAAGTACAAATTTAGAGAATCTGCTCAGTAAGTTATATAATCAATGGCCCAGATGTCCGGGTGTATCACACATCACATTGGAATGTCACTATATAGATGGGTCCCGGAATCTCAACGCTTGCTCTCGTACACGTCGCTCATATTCTACTCGATTTTGACTGAAAATATATCAACAACACAGGTATGTGAGGATAAATTGTGACTTGCATCGAAACTGTGGCATATTAACCGATGTCTATGGAAATAAGACATGTGGTTGAAAAAATTTCTCAATAACTAGATGGCCGAGGCCTGCATGTTGCGCCTGCCGAGGCTTTCATAGTATACCGAAAGACTTTTAACCAAACAAAAACTTAACCAATAAAGCAAACTCAGACGTACGCCAATGTGCCGACTATATCACTCTGTCTTCAGGCGGGCGTGACAAAAATGTTGTTACCACCTGTTTGAACCAGCTCGATGAGACGCTTCAGATGAATGGTAACAACATATATATCCGATAAGAAATAAAGAAAATTGCTGAATAAATTCTCAACAGTTTCATACTACTGTAATTGAATCCGTCCTATAATGGGTTAATTTGCTAACATGTCTACAGTTTTATGTAATTATGACACAAATGAAAATAAAGAACTTTCACCAATCTAATGTGACATGAATAACGCGAGACAGGCGTACAATTTTTCAACATGATTTATTAATCCACTGAACAGTTTAGCCCATCATTACCAAGGTCTATCCCTTACACCGCTATCTTTTTTGTCGTCTGCTGTTTATTTTCTATTGTCCATTTTTATCCTCAATCATTTAATAATTTGCAACTTGCTTTGAAAGCACTTCAGAATCATTTCCATTGGAACCACGTTTTTATTGAGAAATAAGGCAAGATATAAAAAACAACAGCAGACGACAATTGTTGTGAGCAGCGATCTAAGGGACATTGTTATTTTTCTATTAAAGCAGCAGAGGTGTGCTTCCACTGTTAAAACATTAGTATTTTTCTGCAATTATGAGGAACGGTTCTCAAATATTGATTTCAGGACACATCCTGAAAATTCTCACCCCTGAACAGCAAGGTTATATACAGACGGAAAACAGACATTGAACAATTAATGATGCCAGTCATGAAATGAGCACTTATGTAACAACACTATGTGAAGGACAAACGAAGATGTGAGGAAGCGACACTTACCAGTTGCACATAACTCTACGACAGTATATTACACATACCGTGAAACCTCTCTAAACCGGACACCCTGGGAGGTCCCCAGGGTTTCCGGTTTCGTGAGGTTTCACTGTAAATCAAGCATTTGATCATTCCGAGACATAGGTGTGTGCTATGCAGACATTATCACCAGACATAAATGACCAAGAAACTTATCAAAAATAAGATGTGTTTTCTTGGTGTCGGGTATAGAGGTTCCACTGTACCAGTATAGTTTACATACCAGTATATACAATATATATATACTACCATGTGAGACAGCGGTCCATAAGTATTGTACATACCAGTATATTGTGTAGGCCTCGGCCTGGGCGGGATCCTTGATGTTCGGTTCATTGAGTAGCTCCTGTATACCAAGTAGGATCTGAAACATGACAGCAGGCGCACTGTGATGATACGGGCAATAGTGGCTGTCACTGGAGAAATGGGGCTTATGGGTTATGTGATCTGTAGATCCAGATCAGCCCGTGAATCCGCAGTCTGATCAGGATCTGCACTGTTCACCATTCCATCAATAAAACACCCACCATGCTTCTAAGAAAAAACATAGTTCCGTTATCAGGCTACATATGCATGCTATTTGATCAGGAGCGACACTGGTCATAAATCCTATAAGCCCCATTTCTCCAGTCATGACCACAAATGGGGTTTATGGGATTTGTGACATGTGTAGCTCCCGATCAGAAAGCAAACTCCTGTAGACTGATATATAGTGCTTGTTAGAAGCACGACAGGTGTTTTATGATCTGGATCTACACTGGTCGCAAAAGCCATAAGCACCATTTCTCCAGTCACAGTCACAAATATGAATAGCGACCAGTTGTCTTGTGAAACTTTGAAAATAAAACATATTGCCACTAATTTCATTCCTGCTCAACTAATCCCAGAAAGATTTAATTAAAATGTTATATTAACCCTTTCAACACCAAGTAACTTAATAGGATGTTCCATGCCAATGTTTCACGCTATTTCATTAATTTTGTTCATTCAAATTATCCCATTCTTCTAAAAGGGTAATCTGTACGATGTTTAAAATTATTACCAAACAGTGGAGATCCTGATGAGACGGCTCGTTACGAGCCGGCTCATCTGGATCTGCACTGTTTGCAAACATTGTCTCTATAGAGGTCTGTGGTGTTGAAAGGGTTAAATGTCTCAGTGGAACCTCTCTAAACAGGACACCCTGGGAGGTCCCCAAGGTGTCGGGTTTAGAGAGGTTCCACTGTAAATCGGGCATATGACCATTCTGAAATGTATTGGCGTGCTTTGCAATCACGAACACACATTAATATCTGAGATAAATGATCAAGAATCCCATCAAAAACAAGATCACAGAGGTTGCCTTGGTGTCCGGTTTAGAGGTTCCACTGTATTTGCAAAATCATGTTAAGAAGTACATGCAGTCCAACCTCCATGAACGTGACAGTCGATATTTTATATCCAAAATGTACAATTGTATCCTAATTGTACCTCCCTACAACACCCACCTCTCTACAACAGCCAGTTTTGTGTCTTCCCATGGGTGGCTGTTGTAGAGAGGTTGCACTGTACATTGTATTAATGATTCACAGTGTGATTAGTCAAGTTATTGGAGCCTGTCAAGGCACTTAATAGTCATTTGACATGTTCTTGGACAAGGGGTTGTATGGCTGGGTTACAGACTCAATATACGAGTGATGATAAACATATGTCAAGTTTCATGCCAATGTAACTGATGGTTGCAGAAATACAAGGTAATTAAAAATGTTAACACAAATATAAATATGGTGATCGCTGGTAGATGTCTCACCGACGAAGGTTAAGGTCACCAATGTCAAGGTCACAATATGAGGAAGCTATTGATGAAGCTATTGATGAAGCTTGGTAATCAACATTTGGGTGTACGTCCAAAATTGTTGACAAAGGCTACGATCACCAAGATCAACGTCAGGCGAATGACACAGGATCAAAGTGAGGAGTGAGTGAGTGAGTGAATAGGGTTTAACGTCCGCTTTTCTGACATAGAGGTACAAGCCTCAGGGAGTCTACACGCAGACGGGATCAAAGTGAGGAAGCTATTGATGAAGTTTGGTAATGATCCATCTAATGAATCAGGAGACATTCAACATATGTTTATCCTAAAGTGTTGACCCCTCCGTGGAAAGCCTCATTCCTGTTATCTTATGTAAATGTGTGTCGTTCATTATATTCAATAAGCAGAGAACAACGTTGACACTTACGTCGCCACCAGGTGACCTACACGGAATTGTGATCGCTATGTCTCATTGTAGACAAAATATTAGACAACTAGACTTGTTTCACCTAATTACAATTGAAGAATATTATCGGCACATGAAACCCTAGACGCTGGGCTCACGCTGGCCTTCGCAAATGCGCTAATAAATTGAATGTGGCACAAGAAAACAAAATTTGGTGAAAGTAATGGCGCCGGTAAAAAAAATAGCAAAATTGACACAAGTCTGCTTTTCCCAGGACACTGTCTCTGCATGTGTATTGATAGTCCAGACTGGGTTTTCGCTTGCCTCTAAGCAAGCACATTTCCCTTGGAGAAAATCAATAACCAGTCCACCTGTGTGTAATTTTGACAGAAACATGTGAAGTTTTAAGTGGCGGTCAATTACTCTGTATAAACTTTATTGGGAACAGATTTGTTATGTATCATTAACAGGCGTGTGCCATAAACTGGTCAAGGGATTCTTTACAAAGTTAATTATCATGGTTTATCAACAAGAGGTCACCTCCTGTTGTGGTCTAGGAAGTGAAATTCGCCTGGTAAACAGGGAAATATCGGCAGTTGTATTCACTTGAAACAGCTGATGCGTACTCGAGATCCAGCCTCTTTGATACTTTTATTCAAAATTGCATGGAACCAAGTTATACAAGTTATATTTTAACCCTTAGAATGAGGGAACCAAAATTGTCGTCTGCTGTTGTTATATATTTGAACCCTTAGAATGAGGGAACCAAAATTGTCGTCTGCTGTTGTTATATATTTTAACCCTTAGAATGAGGGAACCAAAATTGTCGTCTGCTGTTGTTATATATTTGAACCCTTAGAATGAGGGAACCAACATTGTCGTCTGCTGTTGTTATATATTTGAACCCTTAGAATGAGGGAACCAAAATTGTCGTTCAGCTGTTGTTATATATTTTGAACCCTTAGAATGAGGGAACCAAAATTGTCGTTGCTGTTGTATATTTTAACCCTTAATGAGGGAACCAACATTGTCGTCTGCTGTTGTTATATATTTTAACCCTTAGAATGAGGGAACCAAAATTGTCGTCTGCTGTTGTTATATATTTTGTTTTCTGTCAACAAACCATGGCAGCATTTCAGAAACTGAGAAAGTAAAAGTCGGTGGGTTATATTTCCCAGTAACAGCTGGGATCTTGGTTTGAAGTTTCATCCGACCAGGCAGCAATTCAATGGAAATAATTATAAAGTACTGTGAGAGCATGTTTTTGATGAAGAAAAGGGAAAACAAAATAATAATCAGCAGACGACAACATTTCATTCATCATTGTAATGGTTAACGGCCCTGGGTGGATGAACTGTGAGCAAAACAGTTAGTGAAAGATCATTTTACGGTAGATTTGTATTTCGGAACATATATGTATATGACCTGAAAAAACTAATATTATTGAAAAAAAAAGAACTCGTCGCAAAGCCAGTCTTGCTAAATATAGCATTCCTATTTCCCGCGCATGACCTCGCGATTGTGGTCACATGACTGAACACTACATCATCGGCTACGCCAGCGATAACATTCAGTTCTCGTATTGTTAAATTCGGTTAGTTTTGCTTATCATGCACAATTGTTGTCTTACAATGTTTGTGGCGATTATGTAGAAGTGTGCGATGCTGAAATATCTTGTAATGTGTCTTATCTGCAGCGAAATGGTAGTCGGTGGCAACTGTAAAGCGGTGAAAGGAATTACCTCACTATTAGTGAGATTTTCCAGATAGATTGCAATACGGCCAAGTTAAATTTAGCATGGAATTTTCTGGATTTGCTATCCATGACGTTGAAAGTGGACATGCAGATGCGATAATTAGCCGAAAAACTTATATATTTATGAACAAGGACAAGTTGCGATCACAGGTTGAAGTAACGGACCGAGGTCTATAAATACATTAAATATACCTAAAAGCATTAATAAGTGAAAAATAAGCTAAACAAATTCTTTACTCTCGCCTATATTTTCACTTATTAATGCTTTTAGGTATATTTAATGTATTTATAGACCTCGGTCCGTTATTTCAACCTGTGGTTGCGATGGTATTCATTGATGTATCTCAAATGTTTTTGTGAAATGCATCTTCGGAGGTACCATCTGAGACACAATCACTTTAAGTCTCTCAAAACGGTCTCTGTAAAACTAAGATGGTGAAATATTTGATTTTGAAGCTGGCTTAAAATTTGGCTCCAACTTCACTGAAATGGCTCCAATTTTTTTTATTTGGCGAAAGTGTTGGCGCAAAGAAAAAAAAAGCCAGTGTGAGCCCTGTAGACGGGTACCTGTCTGATGGTGACGGCCGGCCGCCAGTCCTTCTCCTCGTCCAGCAGCGACAGACACACGGTGCCCGACGGGTAGACATTCGGGTGGAACAGGGGCGGCTCACACTTACCTGCCGGTACACAGAGATACATGGGGACTCTCATTGATTCATTGGGGCTTTATATATGTTCAACTGCAAGGTCATTTATAGTGCCAGTACGGCAAGTATAGGGAGTTTGGTTGATTGATTGAGGTGTTGTGTAAGTTCAACAGCAAGATCATTTATAGTGCCAGTACAGCAAGTATAGCGAGTTTGGTTGATTGATTGAGGTGTTGTGTAAGTTCAACAGCAAGATTCATTTATAGTGCCAGTACGGCAAGTATAGCGAGTTTGGTTGATTGATTGAGGTGTTGTGTAAGTTCAACAGCAAGGTAATATACAGTGGAACCTCTCTAAACCACACACCCTGTCCCAGGGTGTCTGGTTTAGAGATATTCCACTGCAATTGAAGCACGAGTATTCAGTGTGCTTTGCAATCATGAACTGACATTATCGTTGGAGGTATATTATACAGACACCTATCAGAATAAAACAGGTTTATATTTATGGGCGTCATATTTAGAGTCCTTCTGTATAACAGCAGTCATGCAATGCAGATCATTGTAAAACTTCCGACATTATGTTTGAAGATGAAGAGCAGCTAACTTTCAATGTCAATAAACATGTTCCACAATATATTTTCTGTATTAGGGTATATGTATTTTGATCATGACAATGGTTCATTATGGATGATCTTCATTGTTGCAGTCTTGAGGTTTTGACGATTTCACCAAAATCGCAAAGCATACTTATCTAGCAAAGTGTACTTTGATGGAGTAATCACATATTTTCCCCGAAATGCATTATTTCATATAGAACTAACGACGGCATATATTTGATGATTAAAAGTATGCAGAATTATTATACTGAATTTATTACAAGTCCAAAATGGTGAGATAATCCATGGCTCGGTGTGAAATCAACCAGGCAAAATAGTTGATTTCTAAGTCGATAAGGGGGAGATAATCCATGAACAGGGGTTGAATAAAAAATCATAGTAAACTTGGCGCATCTACTCATCATAAAGAAGCTACATACCAAGTTTCAGGTGTGTAGCTATTACGGTTTAAACGTTTTACGAGTTACAAGGCAAAATTGGGAAATTCTAAGTCGAAAAGAAAGATAATCCATGACTCGGGGGTCAATAAAAAATCAAAGTAAATGTTGTGCATCTACTCATCATAAGGAAGCTACATACCAAGTTTAGGGTCGTAGCTAGTACTGTTTGAAAGTTTTACAAGTTACAAGGTTGGTGACGGACGGACGGGACGGACGGACACAGGTAACACTAAATGCCCCACTATCGTGGTTGGGCATAACAATTGCTAATTGCACAATCTAGCTATGTGCATTCTGAGACAGTAACTATAAATTAATGCATATATTAACATTTTTAATTTGTATGTAAATCAGTAAACAATAGCTGTATTTATTGACACAAGCCGAACACAATACGGTTCAATGTCCATTTAAGAACGAGGTCATGCAGAGATGAATGACCAGGAATAAACAAGTGCACAGGCGTATGTAGACGACTTACATTTTGGGGGAGAACTGGGATAGTCCTCCTTAAATAGCATCCGGATCTTGTAGAGGCCGCCCTCCCAGATCGTCTGTAATGACACAACAGGTAATGCACAGATAGGGTACAGACAACATCCAGATTACTAGTGTTAAGCCATGTATATTAGGGCTAAGCTTAACCCTTTCAACACCAAGTAACTTAATAGGATGTTCCATGCCAATGTTTCATGCTATTTCATTAATTTTGTTCATTCAAATTATCCCATTCTTCTAAAAGGGTAATCTGTACGACGTTTAAAATTATTAACAAACAGTGAAGATCCTGATGAGACGGCTCGTTACGAGCCGGCTCATCTGGATCTGCACTGTTTGCAAACATTGTCTCTATAGAGGTCTGTGGTGTTGAAAGGGTTAAGCGTTGAAGATCCGGGCGATACATAGAAAATATCCTGAGCACTTTCACGATATTCAAACTCTAAATCAAGAAGTTTGATTGGCCGAGTCTGAGCACAGCTCAGCCTCAATCAAACCAACTTTGTGATTTAGAACATATGTACTCAGATATGTTTATAAGCATGGGACCAGATCAATGTTAGGGTATACCAGTACTCACTGAGCAAGTACTAAAAATCATGCTTGATCTAAACAGTCAAGTAACTTGTATTTATTTAACACTCATGAGAGTTATTTGCATGGGTTTCACTGTGAGTGAAAACCTGTAATCAACTCCTTACAAATAATACACCGTGAAGAGAACACCCGTAATTTCATCCTCTTTTATTAGTGAAAATAAAGTTATTTTAAAATGTGGAGTCTCGACCACTCTACAATGTTAATATGATTGAACACATACCAAACATATACTCAAATGTATCTAGTTCATAGAAACAGCTGCATAATTGGGATTTCAAAAAATTTACACGACGTCAAGTACGACGTCACACAAAGTGACGTCAAAACGCGGGAAACACGTCAGTGTGCAACTATTCATACGCGCAGCACAATTCTTTTGCTTACAATCTAAAAAAAATATGCATATATATCCGCCGTGAAGTGTAATAAATAGGATATTCCATCGTACATGTTTGAATAGTGGAAATAACACATTCGTGTCCGTCGGCTTCCGTGCAAGCAACTCGTTCGCTACGTTCACTCTTAGCTTACGCGGAAGCCGACGCCGCATACTTGTGTATTATTTCCCGCTATTCAAAATGTACGATGGAATATCCTCTGTATAAGTGTAAATGTTTAATTATGGAGTGCATATTAACCCTTCAACACTACAACCCTCTATAGCTATGGAGTGCATATTAACCCTTCAACACTACAACCCTCTATATCTATGGAGTGCATATTAACCCTTCAACACTACAACCCTCTATAGCTATGGAGTGCATATTAACCCTTCAACACTACAATGCATATTAACCCTTCAACACTACAACCCTCTATAGCTATGGAGTGCATATTAACCCTTCAACACTACAACCCTCTATAGCTATGGAGTGCATATTAACCCTTCAACACTACAACCCTCTATAGCTAAGCGGTGTTTGCAAACAGTGCAGATACAGATGAGACGGCTCGTGACGAGCCGTCTCATCTGTATCTGCACTGTTTGCAAGTAATTTTCATATTTTTTTTAGATTTTAGAAACTCACCCCTTTTTTGCCTGGTATGAAGCACTCCCAGTTCAGCAGGTTTAGGGTTGCATCAGCATTCTTTGTTGGCCGGCCTACAAATCCCTGTAAATGTCACAAGAGCCGTATTCATGATATTGTTCCTTTCTCATAAATACCCAACTACAAGAGCCTCTGTGACGGAGAGCAGGCACACAGTGTTACAATGATGATTGATTATCATAAACCTGATGGCTGCTGCCCACATGCAGAGCTCCAGATAAGCTGCGTATTTGCGTAAATACCCAATTAAAATTGCCAAAAAACCCAATTGAAATCAGAAGTAGAGAGTATCAAAAAGCAATAACAATTTTGTGGTACCTTTATCATTCTGCAAAAAACAATCAACAGACCACAAATATCGCATAGTTTTCTTATTTTCCATGAAAACACATCTTGGTATTTCATCCTTGGAGACAATTCTAATGAAATTCCAAGATATGTTTTCATTTCGAAGCAAACTATTCAATAGTTACTGTCCGTTGATGTGTAAACAGTAGTGTAATTTTATTTTACACAATAAAAATTTTGAAATACCCAATTGCTTCAGAAATGATGGAGTGACAATACTCAATTACTAATTCCTTATCTGGAGCCCTGCACATGTATGTCGAGTCCACTAAAGTTAAATGATAAGTCATGTTGAAAAAACTTTAATGCAAATGTCTAAGTCACATTGAGCATGCGTAGACAAAATAATGAAAATATAAATAATAAACAAGCATGTGATGCTTCAACAATAAAAGACAAGGCAAAGCCACAAACCCTGGGTTGTCTTCAAAGGCTTAAGCAAAGACAATTGGATACCAGATAGTTTGCTATTAATGTTATTATGACCACGTTTGAAAGTGACAACTGTCAGTGGCTTATGGTGGCAAAAGAAGTCAGGTGTATGAGAAAACCTACATGCAGTTGCAGGATGGCATACATGTATTAGTAGAAGATACGTGTGAAATCTGTTCTCTCTGATGAATGTTGTCCAATTGAACATTGAAAATGGCTAAGTCGATTACGAGGAAAAAATAGGGCAAGGGAAAAAAAGATCACATGATGGATACTGGTATGTGGTGGCACCCATTGGTTACGAAAGTATGGTGGTACTAGTAAGTAAGAAACGGATCCAAATGCGAAAACTTTATGTTGAAAATTGCTAAGTCAATAACATGGAAAAAATAGGTAAAGATAAAAAAAATGTCACTTGGTGGATAGTGGTATGTGGCGGGCACCCGTTGGTTATGAAGTTGTGCAAGTATGCAAGATGTAAGCTTTGAAATTGAGAGAAACGTCACTTACAAATGGATGGTCTTTTCTCCAGGCTTTCCGTTCCTCCGACAACCGGCCAATTGCTATTCCCGACATTGCTCTGAAAATATGTAAATTGTACATGTACAAATGCTGCAAGGTCATACATACTAGTAGTTATACTAGAATATACACTACGGAGAGTATACAACTAGTAGTTATACTAGAATATACACTTCGGGAGAGTATACAACTAGTAGTTATACTAGAATATACACACAGTAGTATTTATACGATACACTGGAGAGATAATACTAGCATACACTCGAGTACAAAGTAGTATATACTATAATATACACTACGGGAGAGTACACATAGTTATACAGAATATACACTAGATATACACTGTGTTATACTAGAATATACACTACGGGAGAGTATACATACTAGTAGTTATACTAGAATATACACTACGGGAGAGTATACATACTAGTAGTTATACTAGAATATACACTACGGGAGAGTATACAACTAGTAGTTATACTAGAATATACACTACTAGAGTATACATACTAGTAGTTACTAGAATATACACTACGGGAGAGTAATACATACTAGATACTTAGAATATACACTACGGGAGAGTATACAATACTAGTAGTATACTAAATATACACTACGGGAGAGTACAATCTAAGTTATACTAGTACACCGGGAGAGTATACTAGAGAACACTCGGGAGAGATAACAACTAGTAGTATACTAGAATACACTTCGGGAGAGTATAACACAAGTGTTATAACTAGAATATACACGATAGTATACAACTATAGTTATACTAGAAAAAAATACACTACGGGAGAGTATACATACTAGTAGTTATACTAGAATATACACTACGGGAGAGTATACAACTAGTAGTTATACTAGAATATACACTTCGGGAGAGTATACAACTAGTAGTTATACTAGAATATACACTACGGGAGAGTATACACTAGATTATACTAGATACACTCGGGAGAGTATACATAGTAGTTATACAGATACACTACGGGAGAGTACACTAGTAGTATACACAACGGGAGAGTATACAATACAAGTATTAAACTAGAAAATACACTTCGGGAGAGTATACAAACTAATAGTTAATACTAGAATATACACTCGGGAGAGTATACAACTAGTAGTTATACTAGAATATACACTACGGGAGAGTATACAACTAGTAGTTATACTAGAATATACACTTCGGGAGAGTATACAACTAGTAGTTATTACTAGAAATATACACTCGGGAGAGAAGACATAGTAGTTATACTAACAATATCCACTACGGGGAATATACAACTATAGTTTATACAAGAATAAACACACGGGAGAAAGTATACAACTAGAATTATTCTAGAAATATACTTCAGAAGTATACAACTAGTATTTAAAATACGAATATCCACTACGGGAGAGTATACAACTAGTAGTTATACTAGAATATACACTACGGGAGAGTATACATACTAGTAGTTATACTAGAATATACACTACGGGAGAGTATACAACTAGTAGTTTAATACTAGAATAATACACTTCGGGAGAGTATAACTATAGTTATACTAGAATATACACTCGGGAGAGTATACAACTAGTAGTTATACTAGAATATACACTACGGGAGAGTATACAACTAGTAGTTATACTAGAATATACACTACGGGAGAGTATACAACTACTAGTTATACCGAATAAAGAACACTACGAGAGTATACAACTAGTAGTTATACTAGTAAAATAACACTACGGGAGAGTATACAACTAGTAGTTATACTAGATACACTACGGGATAGTATAACATACTTAACTAGAATATACACTACGGGAGAGTATACAAAACTAGTAGTTTATAACTAGAATATACACTCGGGAGTAATACATACCTAGTATACTAGAATTTACTACGGGAGAGTAAACAACTAGTAGTTTATACTAGAATATACACTACGGAGAGTATACAACTAGTAGTTATACTAGAAATATACACTCCGGAGAGAATACAACTAGAGTTAATTCTAGAATATACACTCGGGAAGTAAACAAATAGTATTTAATAAATAAAATACACTACGTGAGATATTCCAACTAGTTTATACTAGAATATACACTACGGGAGAGTATACAAACTAGTAATTATACTAGAAATACACTCGGGAGAGTATAAAACTATAGTTATACTAGAATATACACGTGGGAGAGTATACAACTAGTTATACTAGAATATACACTACGGGATAGTATACAACTAGTGTATACTAGATATACACTAGACGGAGAGTATACAACTAGTAGTTATACTAGAATATACACTACGGGAGAGTATACAACTAGTAGTTATACTAGAATATACACTACGGGAGAGTATACATACATGTACCAGTATTGGTATACTGCTCACAATAGTCGGCAGTAGTTTTCTAATATTCACATAGTTAACCAAAGTTTTAGCATGAATTTAGCCAAGTTGTTCATGTAAATTTTTATTTCCTAGGTAGTCTGCAAGGATAAAAATCACTTCAAAATTAGAATGCTGTCTCCACCACCTCCTTCATCGTCCCCCTCCCCCACCCCAATGTTAAATTTCCATTGCAAAATTTTCTTTTTTCAATAAAATGAATAATTGATGGAATCAATCATCAAATAAAGAAATTTGGGGAGGGTGATTGTTTTTTTTTATTAAATACTTTTAAATATTTTTTAGATTTAATGTGCTTAATAGCAAAAAGTTTATCGGCAATTGGCTGTTTTGTCAATTGGGCAATATAGAGGCAATATGTCTGGTTGTTCCGTCAACTGAGTGATATTAAATGGTCCCCATCTCGTCAATTAGGTGTTAAATTTCAAAGGATATTTGTCACACCTCCGCTAATCGGCTGCCTGTCAATGTTCCTTGACCGCATTCTTGACCACTTTAAATTAATATCGTCAACTCAAGCCAGGTCATAAGTATGTTGCTTCCAAATTTCATTAACAATAATTTCCAGTCTTCCAGCCAGGAAGCGCAGTCAACATCAAAACTGCTTATTCAGTTGGTCTGTCCATTTTCACCGTCAACTCTCCCACCATGTAGTGTAAATTGAATTCATGCATCACAGAGTTTCAGATCAATTGGATACAATTGTACTATCATACGACCCTCCAACTTCGAGAGACATTTTTATTTTCTTGTTCTACCGCAAGATTTACGGGTTACGTTACTTCCATTACACTTGTGCGTTAGGTCACAAGTGCCAAGTTAGAAAAAATGTGATTTAAGCAGGTCTAATACATTACCAAACAACAGAACACACCTATATTTTGTGTTTTCCACTAATCCCATTAAACCCCTCCATTAAAATCCAAATTTCGATAGGAAAACGTACACATAAATGAGTCCGCTTGAACTTTAATATTACTTGACGGATTACTTCAATTTTTGGACATTTGATACATGTGAGCATTTGGAACACACTCATGCCGCCATTAACATGACCTTTTGTACCTTCACATTTTTGCGGAAACACTTAGCCATTTGTTGCGTCAAAAAGTTTCTTCAACGTTGACCTTTTTCGTGTTTTAAAGCATGAACTTCTCTGACGGTTGTGATGCTTACTTTAGCACATGTTACGGTCAAATGCCTCGGCAGGCGCGACACCGCTTCCGTGGCGGAATTCTTGTTTACATGTTTATCAATGGAGGTCACATATTATTAGATAGAAAGGCACTAAGAATTTAGAAAATATGTATTTCATACAGTCACCACCTTATCCTATTTTTTTTAAATTGACACTTTTAAGTTCATCCACATCAGTCCAATGCACATTTATCAGCAGATATATGCAACCTGGTCTCTTTTTTTGTTATTCCCATTGTGGATGAGTACCACATGTACATGTAGAAGGGATTGAAATATCTTACCCAAAAATAGACATTACCACTTTAAACATTATATTTGGAATTTCAGTTTTTTGCCTTGCTGTTCAGGAAAATAATGTGTATGCAATAAACTATAGAACTATATATGCTTTGTATATCCAATTCATGCAGAGTACAACTGCAATATTAGTAGATTTCATATTGGTAAATGTTTTAAAAAAAGTATTAAAACCAACAAGTTCATTTTGTTTAATCTAGAAAATTATATTATCCAAGTTGGCAATTGTTTGTCTAATCATTTAAGTTGGAAACCATATGCATCGTGACCCCTGAAAGCAATGGAACATAATGCAGACAAACTTTGTGGTGTTTTCCAACAGAGCACCTGCACCGGCAGTTCTGAGTACATAACTCTAATTACATGTCGTTACACTGCATTACATAACAGATACGACGGAGTAGTCTTTCCAAATGTGCGTTTGAAGTGTACTTTGTTTACTTTCTACTTCATGGAGAGTGACCTAAGAATTTTGCTAATACACACTTTATTAGGCAAGTTTATGGTAATATTTTTGTGTCATATTGTAGAATTGTCCCTCAATAACAATATAGTGAAGTACATGTATGAACGTCAAAGTCCTGCAGGTTTTTCTATGTTTTAGTGCGCAAAGTGTAAATGCTATTACTCACATTTTTACTGTGTAGCGTGGTGTAGCGATATAGTGCAACTCGTTGCCTATAAAGCGGGTAATAATTATCTCCCCTGTCGAGGAGTGCATAGGGAAATCTGACCCGTTTTCCTATATAACTTAATAATTTGTGAACGCTTCAAACAACTAAATTCCAATCGCTACATCAAATTTAAATGCAGATTTATAATGTTAAATGGTCATTAAAAATATTCTTATCATCATTTAGTAGCCTCGATCAATTAGTTTACATTTTTTCCAGACGCTCAAGTTATGGACATCACTAACTCATTACGTTACCCAGTCTAATGGGTTTCAGAACGATTTGGTTACTAGAGTATTACTCCCGGATACCAGACCCGATGCCGTCGAAATAATGCATACTCGTACTGCAGATGTTATTCAACATATAAAATCGCCTTAAAGACCCTATACGGCTCAAGTTGCCGAATTTGGCCTCCTATTGGGTTTTCCCACACATAAATCCAACAGGTTTCTATTTACACACACTTTGAAACTGTTTGCATTCATTTTGGTACAAAAATGAGTTTGTAGTCGATGAAAATATCAATATTTGTTGATAAACAAAACAGCAGGTGCGTCTTTCAAAGCCCGATCGATTTTCCGATAGACGCTCGGGTCAACTCCTCAACTCCCCGATTCGCGGCCGATGAATTCTGATAGCCGGAGTTTATCGACTCGCTTCCGAGCCGAAGCCGTTGGGTTACGGAAATGAATTTGTCAATATTGACATTTTGCACTGAGTGGTACACAAAACAAGTTCTTGTTGTGTTCACATTGCGATGAAGATGTAAATCTCAAGACTTGAGATGTATCTATTAGGCAGTATATGTTAGTTTTGTGTACTAAATCAGTTGGCAAACATGTTTTGTGTTTGAAAAAATCGGAAAATTGTAATACTGAGCCGTTCATGGCCTTTAAACATGTTAATGGGTGTATTTAAATATAACAGTGTACCGTATTTAGCTGTGTATTGCGCGCACTTTTTCACTCGCATTTTTAATCCAGAAGTCACCCTGCGCGTTATAGGTAGGTAGATCAATTTCAAACATTTTACCAACTGATTTCTGCCAGTTTTACGCATTTTTTATCAAACAAAACAAGCCCGGAAATGGACATATCAATTTTTGACAGGTGTCCGCTATGACGTTGAAATACGCATAGTGTGAAACAAGAGAACAAGTATCGATTGGTAAGAATGGGTGCGGTAAGTATAAATTGATGGTAAATTGGTATCTTTTGGGATTTCTGGGATAAATGTGCCGAATAATAAGCAAGATGATCTGGATATACACAAGCCGCAAATGCCATAAGCCCCATTTCTCCATCCAAAGCCACATTGGACGTTAAACACCAATTCAATTCCATAGACATTGTTTGTTTCCGTCTTGAAGTTGATTTCTATTTTATGGGGGGAAATTTAATATAGCCAGGCTCTTAACATAAGAGGCTACGTGTAATAGAGGAAATTTACATGTTTTTTGTATTTACGCTGGTGTCCCGATCGGTCAAATGTTGCCTGTCGGGTATTGTTTGGTTGTAAATTTTCAAAGTGACGTCACACGTCTGCCATTCTGTGAATAATTAATGAGGACCGATTATCTCAATCCCATAAGCGCTTGATGTAAGATTTTAGATGCTAAATCAAGCGTCGCGCACATTCAGATCGCACTCGGTAACACTCGGTAATGGTCGTTTTCGTTGTTAGGTTGTCGACTGACTGTTACTATTTTTGTAAAGTATATGTATTGTATTGACAAGTATTCAAAACATCAATACCTTATGACATGTGCGACCAGCATAGCCCCTGATTCGACTGCGCATACACTGATATGGGGCTATGCTGGAATGTCGTGTATTCAGGTAGTACCTATGTCTATTGTTAAATCTAATCAATAAACAGTGACTACACACTATCTGTACCTACGTATATCCACGGTGGTCCAGTGTCAATATTTGGCTGGGGGGAATTGTTTATGGCCCATTTCTCATGTGCAGGTCACTAGTAGGAGTTATTATAGCCTTGGGGAAGCAGATTACACATGGCTGCTGTGTGTTTGCGATTACGTGTTATACACGAATGGCAAATATGGTGGAATTATATAAAACAAATTTCTTCGTAAATAGGTTCAACAAGTTTATCACATGCATCTTGAATTTTTAATAAGCATATTAATCAGTAAATAACAATAAATACAACATAATTTTAATTTTAGACAATATAAAGTCTAATTTATGCCTCGATTAGTAAAGCTGACCTTTGACGATCTTTTTCTCAACGATTAGCAGCTTCGAGAGAGCCTAACAGCACACGTTCAGCATTGTGGATATGAACTCAGAATGCAATTTTCTTATACTCGTGACGGAATTTCCGCCGATATTTTTATTTTTGAAACATTTGTTGAGCGCTATAGACGCGAACAATTTTTTTCCCCCCAAAATACAGATGCGTGTTGTACACCAGTGCTCAATACACAGCTAAATACGGTATTCTTAAAAATGTTTCCATAATTATTTTCATCCATTCCTTTGCTCATTACATTTGTGTCTGCCCTGGTCATGCTCGTATGTGAATACGGCCGATACACGTTCGTCTTTTTAGTTAGTCCTGACTATAAGTGTTTGTCACATAATTTCTCTGACATAATCATATTGCATATATTATTCAGACAATGTTACTTTAAAACACCATTATGCCATAAACTTTGTATGCTCAAATTTTACAATTCCCAGTTGATTTGTTTTTAAAAACTAACTAACTTGAGTAGCATACAAACCGAACAAATTCAACCCTGTGAAAGCTGTCAACAGTTTTAATGTGATAAAATGTAGTTTAGCTCACCTTATAAGTGTGATGACAAAAGGTAATACTTTTTTTGGACATATTTAACCACCATGTACAAAAACAAAGATAAATAACATTTTGGATGTTGATATTCCACATTTTTTCTGTGGTGAATGAACTTTTGTGTTTTCTAGAGTTACCCTATCGAAAACGGTGGAATTCGTGAAATCAAGCGTGCTATACGTTATATCCGGTGGTGTTCCGAAACACATTGTGTTCCATTTCACATGGATTGACAATATTTTTGTAGTTCTAAATGTGAAATATTCTGGCATAAAACTGTTCCAGTGCCACCACAACTCCAGCACCCGACAAGATCGACTCGACAGTCTCACCTCACCCCCTCGCATATAGACAGATACAGGCCACTGCAGACTACTACAAATTTTCATTCTTTCCCCTGGCTGTTGTGGAGTGGAATAGACTTCTGCATAACATTGTTATGTTACCATCCATTGACTCCTTTAAAAAGGGAGTCGGTAACATACTACACTACAGCCCATATATGTAATTTGGAATCACTGTTTTTATCCCTTTTTAATCTCACTTTGATCTAATCAATCTCTTAACCTATCTATCTCTTAACCTATCTGCCCTGCCTGTCTGTTTCTGCCACACGCCCTCGCGGGCATCATCGGGCAACTGCGCGTCGGTGTCAAATTAGTAAAAGTATAGCAAACAGTAGAACAGCATGGAAAATAAAGTAAAAGTAATGTTAAAAGTGTGAACGAGGATAAAAAGTGGTTAAAAACAGCCATATGCACTTACGGTTTTTGGTGCGTGATGCAGCTGACAGAAAGCTTGAACGAATCAAGATCTTTCTGCAGTACGACATCCACTGGTAGAGAATTCCATTGCACTATAGTGAGAGGAAAAAATGAATATTTGTAGTAATCTACACGAGAATGGACCTGTTTAAATGTCATAGAGTGACAGAAGCGGGAAACTCTGTGGTTCGGTTCGAAATAGTCAGGGACGGGAATAGCCACTAAGCCATGAACTATTTTGTAGAATAGGGTAAGACGCGCATCTGCCCGACGCTGCTCGAGCTGCCTCCATCCCAGCTTTTCCAACATACTTGTGACACTCGAGTAGGTTGAGTAATCACTCATGGTCCAACGAGCGGCACGTCGCTGGACGTTTTCCAGTTTTTCAGTATTTGAAATTGTGTGGGGGTCCCAGACACAGCCAGCATATTCAAGTTGGGGGCGGACAAGTGTTTTGTAGGCGCACTCTCTTAATTTGGGCGATTTCGTCTTAATATTACGCTTGAGGAAGCCGAGTGTACGATTAGCCTTACCTGCAACAGTATTTATGTGTTTATTCCAGGATAGGTTATTGGATATGTCGACGCCGAGGTAGCGGGCACTGTCAGCAATCTCAAGCGTCTGGCCATGAAACTGGTAGCTTGTGGGTTTTGGTTTTTTAGACAGGGAAATCTGAATCACCTGACATTTAGAGGAATTAAATTCCATGTCCCACGCAGCTTCCCAGTCTTGTAGAATGTTGAGATCAGTCTGCAAGGTGTTTTGGTCTGTCTGCTGGTCATCAATTGTGAGATAAATTGCTGTGTCATCAGCAAACAGCCTTACCTGGGAGGTGATACTTTCAGGTAAGTCGTTTATATAAACGAGGAATAGTATCGGACCTAGGACTGACCCTTGTGGAACGCCAGAGGTGACAGGGATAGTGTCTGAGGACTCACCTTCAAGTAGGACCGACTGTGTCCTATCACTGAGGAAGGCTCGAATCCAGTCCAGTGTCATGCCTTGAACACTGTATGTACTTAGCTTATGGAGTAGCTTCTCGTGGGTGACTTTGTCGAATGCCTTGCTAAAGTCAAGTAGTATGTGGTCTGTTTGCCTACCTTGACTGCACGTTCGTGCCAGGTCCTCGATGAGCATGGTCAGCTGTGTCTCGCATGAGCGCTTCTCCCTAAACCCGTGCTGTAAGTCATACATAATAGTGTGCGGGTCTAGGTGGCGGGCTAGGTTGGAGGCTACTATGTGTTCAAGTACCTTGCAAATATTACATGTCAGTGATATAGGACGGTAATTCGCTGCGATTGACCGGTCTCCCTTCTTGTATAATGGAGCCACATTGGCAGAAACCCAGTCCTTTGGTACTTCGCCTGTTTGTAGGGATTTCTGAAAGATTACCTTTAGAATAGGTGCTATTTGTTCCCTCAACTCTTTCAGTACCAATGGCTTTATCAGATCTAGGCCCACTGCTTTAGTCGGATTAAGGCCGTGGAGTAGTTTCATTATACCTGATGTGGAGATGTCGATATCGGGCATATGAGGGTAGCGCTGGGGTTGGGTTCCTCCACTCGTGCCTGGGACAATATGTGATCTTGGAGAGAATACGGACTGAAACTGTTTGTTCAGTATATTGGCTTTCTCTTTTGTGTCTGTGTGGAGCTTACCTTCTGACAGTAGGGGAGATATGCCCTCACTGTCTTGCCTGGCGCCCTTCAGGAACGAGAAAAGTTTTTTACTGTCTACCTTTGTGTCGCCTTCATTTTCGTCGTTGACACCTAGTAAGTCTGCAATGTAGGTTTCGTATGCTAGTTTTACCTTTTGTCTTATTAGGTGTCGCCATTCGATGTGCTGTTGTCTTTTTTCTTGGCAGTGAGACTTCTTGAATTGATCATAAAGTTTATTACGTTTTCGAATGGCTCGTCCGATGTCCTGTGTGATCCAGGGGAGGGATTTGTTACCTCGTATAAGCTTGGATGGAACGCACTCATCTTGGGAGTTTCTGGAGATTAGACATAAACTCATCCCAGAGGTCTTGGACAGACTTACCATTGCTCTGTGACAAGAAAGTGTCCTTGTAGGTAGACATACCAGATCTAAAAGCATCCCAGTTGGCTTTTCTATATAAGTGAACATGGCGTGGTTTAGTTTTAAGTAATTTAGGTTTCAGGTTGGCTTCGACACATACAACATCGTGATCACTGATGCCGGGAATTACAGAAACCTTACCAATCAGTGTGTTGTTGGTGGTAAGGAAGAGATCAAGTGTATTGTTGTACCTTCTTGGTTCACTTACCAGTTGTGTTAAGCTGAAGTCGTCCATGATATCAACGAAACTTTCATATATACCATTATGTTGGCAGTCATGTGATATTGTGGGTGTATCTGTGCTCCAGTTGAATTTGGGCAAATTCATGTTCAGTTACATGGACTGTACCAGGATGTTTACGTATCAGTTCCAGTGATTTCCGGAGTTCAGCGAGGCTTGTTTTGTCATTTTCATGAGGACGGTAGTAGGCAGCAAAATAATGGGGCTGAGTACATGTTATTTCACAGTTTGTGGTAAATTGGGGCTCATGGCCACATATTATGCCGTTTATTACCATTATGAACACACCTCCACCTTTTTTACCTTTCCTGTCTAGTCTGGAAAGGTAAAATCCGCATGGAAGGAACTCAGCAGTACCAATGTCTGGGGTGAGCCATGATTCTGTACCCACAAGAATATCTGGCTGTTCTGTGTCCACTAGTGCATGAAAGTCACCTATTTTGTTCATCACAGAACGAAAGTTTACGTTTAGTATCTTCAATTTCCGTGGGGTGTTTTTGTTACACTTATTGTTACTCGACTTTTTGGGGGTAGATGTGAGTGGGCAGTCCGACTCAGACTCGGAATCAGTGAGGTCACAGTACATGTTTGGATCAGCAAGGGATGAGAGTGAGGCATCGTCAAAGTATGCCGAGCTATGCCGAGCTGAAGTTTGGCAGTCCGCAATTTAAGCAAGGCCACGAGTACGAGTCATGAACAACATGTAACTGATATGTATCCTTGGACATCCCTGAGCATACACGGTGAAACCAGGTGTCGCACGAGTCACACTGTATGGCATCAGTATTATTTCTTACAGCTTTGCCACAGTGTCCACAGGGGAATTTGGGTAACCGACCAGGGCCTGGGTTTATTTCAACATCATGATACAGGGTAACAAGCAAAAGGCTCAGGTATACGTAGTTTGACCGAGTCCTACTGTGGTGCGAATCAGTGCCCAACTTTGCAAGCTTTTTCAACGCTTCATGATGTTTTGATTGAACAGGGATCTTGGCGGCCTTGCACAGTAACAACGAGTCCCGATTTGTACTTTCATTTTGTTGATTTAGGACGGGCGTTTGTGGCTTGAATATAGAGACAGCACAATTTAAGATTACCAAACCAAACAATATACCTGTCAGCATCTTTCTGGCAAGGAGATAACACGGGAGATAAGTGCAAACAATGGTTGCAGACAGTATTACAAAGTAAACAAGTCTTCCTCTCACATCGACAAAAAAGAAAAATGGCGCTCGTGACGTCACAAAATTCACGATCTGTAGCAGAGTTTGAAAAAAGTGTTTCTACAACATTATTAACGCAGATTTCATGTAAATTTGAAAATTAGCATGAACAGATCAGATTTATACAAACCAAAACGAAAATATATTCACTTAAATTGTACTTATGACTGCTTTTATTAGTAAATAAGCTAGCTTCAGATAAAGGATGTAGAGTGGACACGACGCATGCGCATAAGCACATACCACATGCATTGAATGATTAACCCCCAAACATATCGGGTAACGTGACTATTTTATGTTTCAACTCCATTATTTAATACACAAGTCGTTTAGATGGTTACAACCTCAAAAGTATGGATAGTCCAGGATACAAGAGACTTGGTCGAGCACTGGACTGGTCGAACACAGTTTCAGAACTTTTTGTGTCGTAGCGCCAAAAAATAAAAGTGTGTCTTTGATGCTTAACTATGTATACATTTTAATTTTTAATACAGATGCCTTAAAGATTACCTGCTGCTATTTACTTTAATGAACTTAAATAACGTGGACCTTTCTTTCAGTGCTTGTTTGCATCTGATAAATTACGCATTCAGTAATTTCGTTTTTCAATAAAAGAGGGTTGGACTTGATTGTGTTTCATTGGGAGCAGATAAAAACGATTTACAGTCAAATCGCCCCCAAGTCATAACGCCCCCGAATTGGTCAAAACTCCCATTTTGGTCACAACACCCCCAATTTGGTCAAAACGCCCCCATCTTCAAATGTTTATTGTCAAATATTGAACTTATTCTGGTGGTTTTTATGGGTGTTTTACTATACCATACTATTTTCATTTCAGGTACGGTTGTGTACGAAGAATGTCTGTACGGGAAGAATGATGGCGACGATATTATTGTATAATTGTGTACCATAATAATTAAAGTACCATACTTGTGTGTTTGTGCGTCTTCAAGGATGTTTAATTGATGTAATTATTCTTAGCGCATGTGTATTTTTGAGTGTTCAATGTATAATACATCAGTTGATTTTGTTATTGTATTTCTATTAGCATGATTAAAGGATGTTGTTGTGGTAAGTTTATTTATGGTGGCCACAAGTTCGAAAACTATACGGGCCACCATTCCAAAAATAGTTACATGTAACGTAAAAGCATAAGATAATTACAACATGTAAAAGATAATTACAGGCAATGCATGAACATGAGAACTAAAATAACGGAGTTGGAGTATGTTAAAACAATATAGCTACATGGCATACACAGTTTAAAATTAGCTAGAACGATATAAATGCGTCACGTAAAAATAAGAAACGTATTCCCCGCCAGACTTCAACGAGGCCCCAGCAAGGGAATAACAACTACTTAATCTAGAACGCGAGCACGGAGACCAAAATGTGCAAAAAGTATTTAAAAATCGTAAAGAAAACTAGTTTTAAAATATCCATCATAAAATGGTGAAGGCCACTTCAAAGTAATTAAACCCGCTTCTTCCCCATATATGTTAGGACAAGCAATTACTATAACATTTGTTTAAACAAGACATCTAAAATTTGCATATGTTAATATAATTTACACATAGATACAATTGTGGCACAATGTATGTACAAGTTGCCACAGGGCTGATAATAATTGTTAGCTTGATAACATTTTTAATGATATGTCTTTATTCGAAACGACTCTTAGATAACGTTAAAGGATGATTAAATGATGTAATTATTTATTGGCGTGTGTGTGTGTTTGTGCGTGTTCTGTGTTATTATCCCGTTGATAGGCACCTATTTTCACACTTATTTAACCACCTTTATCCCGTTAATCACGTAATTGATAATCCTACGTTACAACCAACAATAACGATCTAACATGCATTACTAGTAAAGTACAAGCGTACACCGGTCATTATATAAGTACTCATATTTAGCACATTCCACCTGAATCAACTTAATTGATAATCCTACCATTTATTATTCGGCGACCTCAAAAGACCATTAATCAAAACTGTGATAAATTCATAAGCAAGGTAGGCATATAAGAACCCCGATTTTAGTTTGCTTTGCATACAAAAAATGCGCAAAGTTTCTAGGTATTTACTTGGACGATAGACTTACCTGGGGACCTCACATATCAGATCTAATTCAACGTTGTAGGAGGGATTCTAAATCTAATGAAACTAATCTCAGGTACATCTTATGGTGCAGACAAATCCTCCCTCCTACAACTATATAAAGCATTAATCCTGTCGAAGATGGACTATGGATGCATGCTATACAAAGATGCTGCGGCTGCTCACCTGGATAAGTTAGAATTAATTCAAAGAGCAGCGCTAAGGCTTGCCACGGGTGCCTATAAAACAACAAGAGTCCGCAGTAATCGAAGTAGAAACAGCAGTGTTACCACTAGACTTAAGAAGGGAACAAACATTACTCAAATACTGGGTCCGAACCCAACCCCATGGCGCTCACCTACCAATCAACGAACTAATACAACTCAAACCAGCATACAAATACAATATCTTCTTCTTCTTCTTCTTGATGATAACGACACTCCCTCAAATTTGAAGATTATGTGCCGGCGCCTAATTAAAAGTGAATATAAATATACAGTGATGTAGGGGGAGGTAGTGGGTCGTAAAACTATATACACATGCAGTAGTTTACTGGTGGTAGATTGGAGTGAGGACAGCCACAGGGATAAGGGCTTTGAAAGCATCCACTGTGGCTGCTTCATGAACAGAGGATGGCAGGAGGTTCCATTGAGTAATAGTGTGGGGGTAGAAGGCAAATTTGTATGAGTCTTTGTTTGTAGAATGTGTCTAAATGAGTGAATATTGAGTTGTCTAGTTCGGCGATCAACAGGGTTAAGTAAATTTATTGGGGGTTTGATAGCAACTACTTGGTGACGATTTTGTAGAGCATAATTAATCGGCAGCGTGTTCTACGAATTTCAAGAGAGGGCCAGTTGAGATTTTTGTAACATGTTGGATACTGAGCGGTGGTGTTATGGTAACGGTGGGAAACAAACCTGGCTGCACGTCTTTGAACTTTTTCTATCTGGTTAATTTGTGATTTTTGTGTGAGGGTCCCAAACTGAAGAAGAATATTCAAGTTTGGGCCGAACAAGTGCTTTGTATGCATGATCTTTAACTTTGGTGGAGTTTATCTTCAAATTTCGTTTTAGGAATCCCAAGGATTGGTTGGCCTTACTGGTAAATTGTGTTTATGTGTTTGTCCCCATTTTAGATTACTTTGGAGTGTGAGGCCTAAATATTTTGCATTTGATACATTTTCTAATTGATGGCCATGAAGTTTGTAGTTAAATTTTATCGGATTTCTTTTTTGAGTTACACTGAGAATGTTGCATTTATCTGGATGAAAGTGCATGAGCCAGTCTTGCTCCCACCTACCAGCAGAATTTAGGTCTGATTGGAGTAGCTCAGCATCTGTGATTGTGTATATGATTAAACTAAAACGAGACGCAACCAATACAGTCAATAATTATACCAACAAAAAAGCCAATATAAAAACGTGTTATGCAATGAATGCACTAATCTTAACAGAAGAATATGATTTGGGTGGATGCGAGATGCAGCCATTCAAAACGCATAACCCGTATTATCTATTTGAAATTACAGCTCGATCTGATCTCACTGAAATTATAAAAGATAAAACTAAGAATCCAACCCTTAGCCTCAAACACGCAATGGAACATTTAGAACATAATTGGAAAGACAGCCTACACATCTATACGGACGGTAGCAAAAACCCAGAACTCGGTATCACCTCAGCTGCGTTTGTGGTCCCGGAACTAAGTCACGTAGAACAATACAAACTGGCCCCAATCTAACTGTATTTACTTCGGAACTTATTGCAATTGAAAAAAGCCCTCATATTCAACCTAAAATTAAAAAAGTACAATAACACTGTAATCATAACAGACTCACTAAGCTCCATCCAAGCAATCAACACAGGTACGTCTAAAACGAGACCTGACAAGGTCCATACCATTAAAATTCTTATTATAAGTAAACATATGGAACAAGGGAAAATTATTAATATAGACTGGGTACCCTCACATGTTGGAATACCTGGAAACGAAGAAGCCGACCGAGCGGCAAGCACAGCTCACTTGATAGGAACACAAGATAATACTCTGCCTACACACAGAGAATTATATTCAGTCATTAAACAAAAAATAAAATCAAAATGGCAAAAACGATGGGATAACATTCATAAGCATTACTATGGCGGGCACACATTTCAAGTCATGGTGCCTATCATACCAAATAAATGTAAACAATACAGCAAGGATAGAATGTCAGATAAAATAATAACACGACTCAGACTAGGTAGAAACGGTATAAAGGCAAATCGTCATCCACAGGGCAGCGATATTGATGTAGATTTGAATTGTAGTCAGTGCGACGAAGATGAAATAGAAGAACTGGACCACTATTTCTTCTTCTGCCCAGCGCATGAATTAGCAAGAGAAGAGCTAGCCGCTGTCTGCTTAAAAAATAATGTTATATCATCTCCATATAATTTAATATTCCCCCCTAAAGAATGCGAAAATGAAATACACTTAGCTGTACTAAAATACATTAAGGCGACAGGTTATTGGAATAAAATATAATAAACATGACACCGTTGCTCCACTAAAATTAAAAGCTGTCAAAAATAAATGATATAATGATTTTATTTTAAAATACAACTCATGCAAACAGTTATACGCTCACACACGACGGTGAGGGCAGCGCTGGCCCGTCCGAAGCTCTGGTGGGCCAAGTTGGTGGTTACACCCTGTGGTGTGACCGTCACATCGGCCTGCCGGAGTTAGGATAGGGAGCGCTCGCCACTCACCACTCCAACACATGACGGTGAGGGCAGCGGCCCCGTCCGAAGCTCTGGTGGGCCAAGGTTGGTGGTTACACCCCGTGGTGTGACCGTCACATCGGCCTGCCGGAGTTAGGATAGGGGGCGCTCGCCACTCACCACTCCAACACTCTGAACACAGAGATAATATGCATAACATGTACTAATCAAAAATCATCATGGATAGAAACACATTAAAAACCCGATGGAGTGGTCGAGCTAAGTTACGTCCGTGACACTGGGCCCCATTGTCTCCATCCCATATCTGAAAATTGCTGTAAATATTTTCAGGATTTACCAATCTAATATAATCTTTAAACATGTCAATAGACGTCCGTACACTCGGACCGGGAGGCGTTTACTCATTCTAGAGTGAATAGTCGAATGACGAGCAACATCACTTGTGTCGGGGATACATGTTTCTCCGGCAACGAGAGGACTGTTGCATACTATGCTGCTCGTCTGCCTGCTAGATGCTCGCATCTAATAATAATACTAGAATTAATATTTGATCAATGGTGGCAGCCGGGTGCTGCCTGCATCCAATGCTACAACAATTCTCACCTTTAGTCTGCTCACTGGTGCCACTGGTCTCATAACAATACCGAGTTGACTTGCAACAAGGAAATTAAAATAATGACACGATATGCGATGCAATCAAATAAGTACAATATAACTGCACCTATATTTCTTCCATAATGGTAGTACCTGGCGGTTATCATTGATCACGAGGCAATCAACCCAAACAACCAACTATTACACTCATTAATCATACAGACCCATCAAACTCAAACAGTTAATATGGTGCCCGGTCGGACGAGTGGTTAGCACAACTGAATCGGGTAGCTCCGAACGCCAATGCCTTTGACTGACGGCTGGCGTCAAACAAATAGCAAACCCTAGATCATTTTAACGATATCCTGCGAGCTGCCGCCCCCTGGGTGGACACTGTATTAACTCCCGAACGGACCGTATGGGGACGGGGCCGCGGGGGGCGGTGTCAGCGTATGGCTGGCCGCCACTTGGGGATCCCGTCCGCTTGCGGCTGCGAGGGCCATTCTAGCATAACCATAGCTAAAACTAACATACAAGTAATCCCACCCAATGGGTATGTACTCGATCGGAACTGGCCCAGGAAAGTTTCTTGCGTATGGACTGCCTTATCGAGGATTAGTACTGGGAAATTAACGAGACGATATGTACAGGCTCGTGTGGGCTAACACATGAATCAAAAATTAACATACAAGTAATCCCACCCAACGAGTGTACGGAATTCTACCCACCACAATCCCGATATGCTATTATGTACTATGTTAGACTAGACTTAGTAGAGTAAGAGTAATGAGTGGAAAGAGGAAGGGCCAACAATTGGTCTGGTACCGGTGGAACTCGCTTCACTGACGAAGCCTGTTTAGTCGGTGACGGACGGACTCTTCTTGCACGCATTATTGTTGGCCTGCCTTCTAACCACTCAAGCCAGACTACTTCTGGTATTTTAATCAAACTGCAACAATAGGGTGAGTGGTGGGATTTTACATATATGCATAGACGTACTTGTATATATATCCATGTACATATATAGAGCGTGCACCGTCTGATAACAAAATATATTGGACTCGCAGAGGTTGACATCGATCCGTGCATGAAATGCCACGGCTTCGTTCGGTCTCTGCGAAGCTCCGTGACGGCTGGTGTCGTGGGGATATCGTTGTCGGGAACCATAAAGTCGCCCCGAACCCCTGCGATATCAGCCGTTAGAAACAGTAATCATATACAAAAAAAGAAAGCAATTACCCAATGCACACACATTATTCGAAAATAGCACTGTACTCGAGTGAGCAATGACATTGGTTGAACCTAGCCACTACCCGAATACGTCACAATCCAAATAACTGCATAGCGGTCTGGTCGATGGGTGGGTAGTAAGTCGGAAACAAGTGCCGCTCTAATATAAACTTGTATTTTAACTGTAATGTAATTTTAAAATTGGCCCTATACTACATCAATAAAAAACACATAGGAACACGTACGTCTAGGTCCACACTGTCGCCGAGGAGTAATCATAATACACATATGTATACATGTCCATGATATGTACATATGCAAAAATGTATAGCATAACCAGGAGTCCCATTTCCAATACACGAAACAGATAGGGACCATACAATTGATGCTGAATAACCATACATGTTCTTCTCCCAAGATTCGTTGTATCACCAATGCGTCACCAACGAAGCGACACCGAGAGGACCGCATCCAGGTACACCGATACTTGTCTAGTAAGTAGACAAATATCAACGACTCTCACTAGGTCACAACTGGTCTGGTCCATCCCAGGCAAGCGTCCAGGGAGTTCAGAATCTGCGGACGTAATACACTCATGTCACCCATAAGTCCACTCAGTCCATCCTATGATGGACCGCGCAAGACACGGGGGCGGCTCATAGCTCCCTTACGTGTGTCTCGTCCCGAATGGCAGGGTGACATGTTTTTGTAATTTTTACTACATCCAAGCACGCAATAATAGCTTACTTCCGCTCAATACGGACGGTCCCTTACACGCATAGGCATTATACATGTACACAATACTCCGCACAGCAGCGTGTAGTGTAGTAAAGAATATGCATGACATAAACAAATATAAACTCACATAACCATTGTGTCCGGTAAAACCACTAAGGCGACCAAGTCAACATATGAAGTCATAGAAGACAGAAGCTGCTCCCGCTGATTGAAAGCCGGGAGTGCTTGGTGAACCCGGGTGTCACAAATAACCGGTGGATCCACTCCATGCAGACACGACGCTAGAAGAAAGAAGCTCAAGAACGGAGGATTTCTACCTGCAACAATATACCTCAAAGCGCCGAACTGTTTCTGTGCAGTTAGTGGTCGAGCCGGGCATAATGGTCTCATCATATTGTCCATATAGTCAATCAACAGAATCTGGCCCTATGGGGACCAGCTATTTCGCCCTTAGGCAGTAGATGAGCCAAGTCAATATGACATTGGACATAACCCTGACAGACACACTTAGATAGGCACGCACCCACAACATATACATACACAATCCAGATAAGGGCATCTGTGATTTTCATGCACACAGCTCACTCAAACACAAACCAGATGCGGTCCTCGCAGTGTAGCCAGACGCCTACGACACCAACAAAGAGAAGATCAGAACGAAATAAAACAAACTTAGTCCCCCCTCCTCGGGGACAAGGCCTCGCTCGTGTCTACCACCCACTCAGTGGGAGGTGGCCTAGGCCTCTGTGGACCCGACATCGGGTCGTTTCCTCTGTGTTGCATACTGGGCAGTGTCATGCTATATGCGCCTTGGGATCTGTGGCGGAATGAGCTGCCTGGGTGTTGCCAGTGGCGGCCTTGTGGGTGGCTTGGGCATGGCTTGCCTGTCTCCTCGTCGCTGCGGGTGGCGGTTGCGGTGCGGAGCCTCCGGTTGTCACTGACTGCGGTGTCCCGGTCTGCTGTGGGTGGGTCGGTGGCTCGGCTGCTCCGGCTCGGCGTGCGCTGTTGCTCCTCTGTGGGCGTTGGATTTGCCCATATCACGTGGATCCGTCTCTGCTTGGTCTGTCTTGCCTCGTCCAACCTCTAATAGCATTAGCAGGTAATATAACAATGTAACGGCTGAGTATCCATATATCATGTGCACGCACACTCGGCCCTCTTCACGGTCTGACATATCGGCATTGTGCAATAGGAGAATGAACTAATTAGGTTAAACTCACCGCCTCATCGTCTCCTTCATTTAATGCACATATTTCGACTGTATCGCATATATTAGTAAATTCGGAAACAAATGGGCCAACGGCCATTGGCCTGATCATTTACGGGCACATGCCCGGGTATGGAAGGTCTTCGAGCCATTTCCCACCCTTAAATATAAGAAAAAAGAGTTTGATTTACCGCTAGAAGAAAGAAGCTCAAGAACGGAGGATTTCTGCCTGCAACAATATACCTCAAAGCGCCGAACTGTTTCTGTGCAGTTAGTGGTCGAGCCGGGCATAATGGTCTCATCATATTGTCCATATAGTCAATCAACAGAATCTGGCCCTATGGGGACCAGCTATTTCGCCCTTAGGGCTCACTCAAACACAAACCAGATGCGGTCCTCGCGGTGTAGCCAGACGCCTACGACACAAACAAAGAGAAGATCAGAACGAAATAAAACAAACTTAGTCCCCCCTCCTCGGGGACAAGGCCTCGCTCGTGTCTACCACCCACTCAGTGGGAGGTGGCCTAGGCCTCTGTGGACCCGACATCGGGTTGTTTCCTCTGTGTTGCATACTGGGCAGTGTCATGCTATATGCGCCTTGGGATCTGTGGTGGAATGAGCTGCCTGGGTGTTGCCAGTGGCGGCCTTATGGGTGGAAAAAAAAGTTTGCTTTACCACTCTAAATGCTCTACTGTACACTGCGTAATAGTACTAGTTAAGCTGGCTGAACGTTACCCGTGCAGTGACTGTAGGAAACACGTTCGTGGGAACCAGCATGCAGTTCAGTGCGAGAACTGCGAAGGATGGCAGCACCGGTTTGACTAAACCACAATCAAACAGGTCATGTTTATTGAAAAAAGGACTTGTTTATCATGTTAAAAAGGCTCATACATGTTCACTGAATTACTGTACAAATACAAATAATAACGACAAAATAAAATCGTATTTAAAAAAATAAAATTATGGGGATGTTTTTTTTTTGGGGGGGGAGGGGGGTGGTTTGACCAAAGTTGGGGGCATTTTGACCAAATTGGGGGCGTTTTGACTTGGGGAGATTTGACTTGGGGGCGTTGTGACCTGCTTCCGGTAAAAATGTTCCGGGTCAATTCGTACCCATACCATTTCGTACCATGTTTGGACATTTCGTACCCAACGGTGCGTGTTTTTCGGTCATTTCGAATTGACCATGATGTTTGGCAATTTCGTACCGATATTTTTTTTATATACACGTATGCATAAGCTGCAAATTTTACATGTCTACTCAGTAGGCACAAAAAGTTCTTTACAGGAATTAAATAAGTGTATAATTGTGTCACTATTCCACCAGTTCTAAAAATTATGAGTGCCCGCTATACAGATTTACTCAGTTAGTAATATTTATTTTACTGATAGTGACTCGCGGTGGTATCAGGCTATTTTTATATGCAAATGAGGCATGATATTTTTTTAATTATTTATACTAATTAAATGCGTCACATGAAAAAATAATATTTTCGACAGATTATAAAGTATGATCATTGCACATCAAAAAATAAATACAGAGAATAAATAGTAATGTCCATCAACATTTTAAGAAAACTCGGTTGTCGCGTCTGATATCAGTGTGGAAATTTACGTCTGATATAAAATGTAGAATAATGACAATCAATACGTGGGGTAATGGTGAATGAATGTTTATTTTGCCAGCACATTTCCCAGATCATGTCTCTGATATAAAGAACATGTTGTGCCTACTGAGTGGTGTGGGCATGTGGGCATGTGGGCATGTAATGAATGGTATAACATAAATTAATTTTGAGATTAATTAGCTGTAAATTGCTAGTTAATTGAAAATAAATGAAATTAATAGGTATATCAAATATTAAATGCTTTACGTGTTAATAATTAATATTTCTCTATCACATAACCAGATATATATACATGTACATACATATATGTTTAAAGGCCATGATGGTAAAGAGAACAATGAGATCCATTAAATATTACTTCGTTGAACTGATTGTGCGTATGGAATAAACCACAATGAACGAGGGCTGTCGATTCTGTGGTCCGGGGCTCAATGATGCCCCCTGCCCCCCGAGTCTATAAATACATTTCGAAATGTTTTAGTGTCACGGACAGACGTACGTACGGAAGACGCTGCTGAAAGGCGAAAACTATATACCCTCTGCATACTGCTTAAACTGTGAGTATAATATGTACATGAACACGAGATCCATCGGCGGAGTCGTCTTCATCGTGATCATCGTCATACACTTTTGGTACTTAATTGTTATAAATTACAAACAATGTAGTAACTGATTATTGGGTGATTTAAACTGGGTCTTAAGAATATTCGAAGTATTCGCAACTGATCTGGGTATACATGGTTGGCAAACATTATTAATGACAAACAATGTAGTAAATTAACTGATTAATCAGTGATTTTAATATAACTGATATAGGTAGACACTGTTGGAAACAGTTATTATCAGAAAACTATGTAGTAACTGATCATTCAGTAAGATAACTGATCAGGTAAGCACGGCCAATGAAACCTGTTGATTCGAAATCGACGGCGGCGTGTACCTCAACGAGGTGTCATAAAACCTAGGTTGTTTTGCGACCATCGACGTCTGTCAGACGTAGACCAGTGTAGGAATCAATGAAAGATACCTGAACATAATGGACCATGGACAAAACGGAGCAGGACATAATGAATCCGATTTAGGACAAAACGGACCACTTATTTCTAGATTATATATTAAGATACACAGGAAAAAATAATCAAAAGTAAAATAATTTATTTAAGTGATTATATAGATCAAAGTGTTAAAGGAATTTTAATGACTGATGACTTTTAGGTTAATTACAAATTAGTTGTATTAATCACGTCAAATTAATTTCATAACTTTTGATAGTATTATAATTTTTGCATGGGGTTTTCTGCATGTCGTTTGTATTGTCATTATCTACCAGTTTACAAAATATATATTAACATTTAATTTTTCTATTCATATCAGCTTTAATACTAGAGAGGCAGTGAAACCTCTCTAAACCGGACACCTTGGGAGGTCCCCGGGTGTTCTGTTTAGAGATCGATGTTCCACTGTAAATCCGGCACATGACAGTTCTGAAATGTACTTGTATGCTTTTCAATCATGAACATACATTATTATCTGAGAGAAATGACCAAGAAACGTAAAATAAGATCACAGATGTTTTCTGTGTGTCTTGTTTAGAGAGGTTCCACTGTACACTATTTGCAATGATTATGGGATAACAGTAACAGGCTAACAATTTCAAATTAGAATTTGTCAAACGATAATTGCATGTTTGTCCTTGATTCTTCTCATATATATGTACTTAGGACTGGCTTACAAACTTTCAATTCATCAAAAATATTGTTCAGTAAGACAAAATGTACACATTTAAGCCAACATTGATCTACTAAAAGATGAAACTTTGTTCATTTTGTTAAGCGTTATATGGTCCATTATGTCCAAGCGTATGGTCCGTTATGACCAGAAATCTGGTCCGTTATGTCCAGAAATCTGGCCGGTTTCGTCTGAAATCTGGTCCGTTATGTCCATGGTCCATTATGCCCATACCTTCAATGGAATAGTTGAGTGAAACTGTTAATAACAATCAATATAGTAAACATTCCATATTCAGTACAACTGATATAGGTATACAATACTGGCGAGCGTTATTCATTACAGCGTAGTAACTTACTGTTCTACCGGGCGGGCGGGCAGGGGAGATGTGTGTGTGAGAGAGAGAGAGAGAGAGAGAGAGAGAGAGAGAGAGAGAGAGAGAGAGAGAGAGAGAGAGAGAGAGAGAGAGATATAGTGTGTGTTTGAATGAGATTGGTGGAAGAGAGAGAGAGAGAGAGAGAGAGAGAGAGAGAGAGAGAGAGAGAGAGAGAGGTTAATATATATATATATATATATATATATATATATATATATATATATATATATATATATAGTATATATATATATATATATATATTATATATATATATATATGTATATATAGAGAGAGAGAGGGAGAGCGACAGAGAGAGAGAGATGATTTAGTGTGACCAAAAGGCAGCGCGGATATAGAGAGAGGGGGTTAATATATATATATAGACAGACAGAGAGGGAGAGAGAAAGAGAGAGAGATTTAGTGTGACCAAAAGGCAGCGCGGATATAGTAGCATTTAATTGTAATAACGGTAAAGCGGCCCCCGAGAGGTCGGCCCTAAGACATCTCGGCCTTAAAAGACATGGACACTTCGGCCCTAATTTAAATCAAAGTACTGAAAGTACTGAACATAGGGTACTACACGATTAAACTAGATTGATTGATGGATTGTTGGTGTTGCAGTTGCATTAACCCTTAAAGCGCTGGAAACGACAATTGTCGTCTGCTGTTTTAAATATTTTTATATTTTCTCCTCAAAAACATACTGAGACGATTCTACTGCGCTGCCAAAACAAGTTTTTAAAGAGATTAAAATATACAAAATGAGCATTCGGCAATTTTCTTTTTCAGCGCTTTAATGGTTAAGGGGTAAACTATTGATATGGTACAAGTACAGTATGCATTGCTACAGTATGTACCAAAACATTCAACAACGTTACAGATTATGCATAGCAATATCAGAAAGATACGGCTTTGTTGTAGCCCGTCACGGTCACGCCTCTGTTTCTCAGGTACTTCTGGAGGTCAGGTAGTTTGTAGCTGTCAAACGTGTGACTCATTTTCGCACAGGTGTCGGGTGAGTTTAAAAATAGACTGTCGGAATGTAAAACTTGATATCGTTTGTTTGTTGAACGCGTCGCGTGTTTACACGTGTTTATCCGGTGAAGAGTATTCGGAAGGGAGTTAACTCTGCCGAAAACTATAGACTGTTACTAAATTTAGCGATGAACGCACGATTTGTGACCCAAATTGGGGCAAATCACAACTTGAAAGCGCAACAAAATAATCAGATGTATTTTTGTACGTAGAACATCCGTTGTTGATATTGTTCAGTGCAAGTAGTTTTTCATAATATTATTTTAAATTAGCGGTTGCGTATGACAGTTAAACGTTGAGTAACACAATGCATTTTGTTGTTATGGTTATTCCAAGATATCACTACGGACTAGCCCATCGAGGGGGGTCTGGGGCGTGGCTAACTGTCCGACGCGATTCCAATACATAGGCTACCCTATGTAAAAAATGCTATAAACACTGATTTTTATGTTAATAAAGAAAAAAATGTGTCTTTAGATGTAGTACATACCCTTAACGATTGTTATGTGCGGTAGTAATAAATAATTTATATTGTATAAATATATATATTCAGATGCCAACGAGAAGGACAAATGGAAGATATATAGAAGACTATAACAGAAAGAATAATGAAAGAAAGATGGCTAAATACATACATATATACAAAAAAAATAAAAATGATGTGCTATTTAAGTGTTTTTTATGTGTCCATAAACATGTACGTCTCTCTTTTATCACTCCCATAAGTATGTACCTGAACCCCCATCTTTCCTTCCACACACACATACATGTACACGCTTAGCATTAAACTGTTACTTTCTTGAATAACTCGCGAATGTGATACACTCAGAGAAGGATGTACAGAGTAAATGCATTCACATATAAGGCCCCTTTCTCGTCCTGTAGTCGGTGTACAAGTTTAGATTGTGTACGTACATCAAAGACATTGCGAATTTTCTTTGATGTTAATGAAGGTGTTAATCATCAGTTTGTATACAGCTCATAATCCCATTGAAGTGTATTAAAGTAAACACTTATATATAATTAGCAGTTTATCCTTTTGGTAAAGCCCTTACACGTTGTTATCAGTAATTGCAGTAATCGAAGTTGCTCATTAGTTAAATGCGATTAAGTATGTATTTTTGGAAAAAAATATTGGGGCCGACATGTCTTAGGGCCGAAGTGTCAGGGGCCGAAGTGTCTGGGGCCGACGTGTCTTAGGGCCAAGGTGTCGTAGGGCCGACTTGTCTTAGGGCCGAGACGTCACTAAAGCGTAATAACAACAACAACAATGACAGCTCGCAGTTCTCATAATTCATCTGACAATTTTTCTATAGAATTTGTCAATTCGAAGTTTGGGACTGATTTAAAATGTTTGACAGCAATTCGAGACGTTCACAATAAATTCAGAGAAAAGAAAGAACAGATACAAAAGCAGGTTATAACTTATTAACTGCAGGGTTCGCACTTTGTGACGTTTGTAAAATTATTTAGTTTCAGTCGGTCAGTTAGCTTTTAAATAGAGTTAGTGGAAACAGGCAGGCAATTGATTTCCGATAGACCAACTTTCACACAATTATGGAAATCGCAACTACCTGTGGTAAAATAAATGTTGTTACTTCCATTCCTGGACTGGAGTCGGTGACCTAAGCCGGTTCTAGATCCATGCCAAACACAGGTTTTGCACAAGTATTTCTTTCCCATTTTTTGGCAGAACCGTCTACATCCGCTTTCAAAATCTCTATCTCACCCCCACATCAATTCGCACCCAGAAAATTAAACTTGCATATCGTGATGTGTAGAGCATGCACATAATAACTAGAGCACAGTTGTGTGAAAGTTGGTCTATCGGAAATCAATTGCCTGCCTGTTTCCACTAACTCTATTTAAAAGCTAACTGACCGACTGAAACTAAATAATTTTACAACTAGAGCACATCGGAATATACCCACTTTCCAAATGCTGATCCGTGACCGGGGGTCAAATCAAAATTCACTTTGCGCATTATACACATTATAAGGAAGGCACACACCAAGTATCAAGTCCCCACATATTAATGTTAATTTTTTTTACTTCTTACAACGCAATATTGGTGAATTCTATATCGAAAAGGGGGAGATAATCCATGACCGGGGGTCGAATCAAAAATCGATATTCACTTTGCGCATCTACACGTGTACATAAGGAAGGCACACACCACTTTTCAAGTCCCTACCTATTACTGTTAAAAAGTTTTTACTTGTTACAAGGCAAGGGAAACTTGGCGAATTCAAAGTCGAAAAGGAGGAGATAATCCATGACCGGGGTCAAATAAAAAATAAAAATTCACTTTGCACATCTACACACCAGGCACACACAAAGTTTCCCTACCTATTACGGTAAAAATGTTTTACTTTTTACAAGAAACATGACGTACAGACAGACGGACGGATGGACACCCGTGACAAAAACAATAATTTTTTCTCTTAAAAAGTGGGTATAGTAAAATGTTTGGCATAGTCAAACCTTTCCTGTAGCATCTATTTTATTTATCTATCTCTCATAATAATAACAATCAATGCCGTTGTCCTGAGAATTTACTCCTTGTTGCTAAGCTGTACCAGGGGAGTAGTATATAAGAGTCAAAATGATACCACCACCCTCTGGAAGCCACCGGCTACACGTGGTGCCTCCCACCAGGTGGTGCTATAATTAATGACTCTTATATACTACTCAGATTTTCCTCCATTTTTATGAGAATATTTATGAGAATGGGAGTAATTTTAATTTTTCAAAACACGAAGGGGGGAGTAGGCATAATTTTAATTTTTCCAAACACAAAGGGGGGAGTAAGCATAATTTTTTTAAAAACACACCTACTGTTCGGCGGGTATGTATGAGAACATATTTTTCATCAACCGCGAGACCATATATTTATGACATGAGAAGATACACCCTATTAGAGATAAGAATCCCTAGTTATACTCAGTATATTACAGCAATCTGTCATACATTTATTACAAATAAACTTACACCCTATTGAAGATAAAAATCTATTGGTTATACTCAGTATAATGTCTACCATAAAGCAAATGAGAGAGCAAGCTAAGAGTTGGGGAATTTCCCTAAGAGGTTTGAGACTCAAGAAAGATATAGCAGATAGGATAAGTGACGCGCGAGCCATCGTCTACGAGGAGAGGCTGCGACGTGCGGTTTCGACCGACGACTGCCCGCTGACCCTGAAAAACGCTCCGAGAAATTGGAGAACGAGACGACGGCCAGTCTGCGCGCCACTGCTTACGCGCAGCGTGTAAAAGAAGATCCCAGCGCGCGTAGAAAACCACTATTCAAGGCGTACTACAATAAGATTTATCAAGGGTTGGTTGGGAGACCTCCTAAGAGTAGGAGAGATATCGCCAGAGCTTTGGTGGAGGAGGGTCCCAGGATTCTCGCCGAAGAAGCCGAAGTTAGGGAAACTGTTGATAGGGGTAGGAGGAAGATAGTATGGACTTTCGAGAGGGGGGTAGATGGGGAGATCGCTAATCGCATAATGAATAAAATTCGTCCAGAGATGACCACGGCGTGTTATCTGAGGTATTCGTGCTCGTATCGTATTAGGAACATAGAGACCGACGCTACTATGATCTATCACAAACAATCAAAGGGCAGTCCGTGGATAAACGAGATCGCCAAAGCCGAGAGTTGGATATCCGATAGAGAGAAAGGTCGAATGGACATCGACAAAGTTGATAGACCAAACACAAAATGGACCTTCGTTCGTTGGATATCGGTCGAGGTGAAGATGATCATCGACGCTCAACAACTTCTCATGGGAGCGGAAAACTCCCAGACTGGTTAAGACAGAAAAAGGGAATGTATTCCGTCGACACGTACGACGACTACTTGTGTCTGTTTAGGTGCATAGCCATCCACCGTGGAGGGAGACCAGACCGCTGTTGTGAGAATGCACGAACTCTAGCTAACGAATATCTCGGTCACGATAACGGACCGGATTAGTAAGGGAATTCCCTTGAAAGATATTAAGAAGGTCGAAGAGCACTTCAAGATGGGCATTCGTGTTTACGAGCCCACCGACGAGGGAGTGTGGTATCTCATGAAGGTTCCGGCAAATTACGATGTGGTTGGGGAGAAGACAATGACGATAGGAATGTTGGAGGTCACTCTTTCCTCATAACGAACCTCCGCAAGATGACGAACGAGTACGGGTGCTCCGGATGCCAACAACGGTTCACAAAGTCGTGTAACATGCACAGGCACGCGACCACCTGCATGGGTGGGAAAGACCGTGGTGACATGTCCAGGTAAGATCGTAGAGAGACCACAGTCTGCATACGAGAAGGCGTTCTATCCCAAGGGGTCAGCGAGCGAGAGATCGATTCAATGGTTGAGCAGAGAAGAAAGAGATTGGGAAAGCACATACATCACGCGAGATGCGGTCACGGTGGAGAGAGGTGGTGGCCGGCGATCCTGTCGATGGATATTGTCACGAGACCAAGACGTGTTTCAGTTTCACGGATGCTACTGGCACGGGTGTCCGATTCATCACGGTAAGACAGCGCGTATATGAGGTACAGGAAGACGAAAATTCGAGACGCCAAGATAAGGGAGGCGGGTTACGAGCTGGTGGTGATGTGGGAGTGCGAGTGGTTGAATGATAATTTTGATAAAATTAATACCTACTATCCACAATCACCGCGCGAGGAGGAGACGACTCTGTACCCTCACCAGATAGTCTATGACTTCGAGGCGTATCTCGACAAGTCAAAAACCACTCAACCCACCAAAGACCTGACCTTCGAGGTCGAGCACGTTCCTATATCTGTGTCTTTGGGGGATACGATGCATGAAGGGATAACCCACATCTGCGAACGAGATCCTGACACGCTAGTCGAGAAGTTCGTGACCGAGCTACAGATGAGAGGCAAGGCAATCAGGGAGGGGGTTAGGAAGAAGTATCTGCCGGCCGATATAGATATGCTATCGAAGTCTCAGCAAGCAAAGATTGTCTCTTGGATTGACCAAGTCCCGGTGGTGGGGTTCAACTGTAGCAGGTACGACCTGAACCTCATCAAGCAGTACTTTGTCGAGAAGTTGGCGGCCACCGTGACTAAGGTGATGGTCGGAAAGAGAGCCAGCACGACGATGTTTCTGTTTACCCCGGAGTTTAGATTTCTCGACATCATCCAGTCAGTATCTGGGACCCGGTACCACGTACGACCGGTGGGTTAAGGCGTACGACTGTAAAACGATAAAGTCTCACTTCTTACCCGACGAGTGGTTCGATAGCGCGGACAAGCTCGACCATCCGGGGCTGCCAGACTATCCCGAGTGGTACTCGAAGTTGAAGGGTGAGTTCCTACTGTCGTTGTCCGAGTGGAAAGAGTGTAAGAAGGTATTCCAAGAAAATGGGATGAAGACGTTCAAGGAATGGTTGCAACACTACAACGACTTGGATGTCGGACCGTTCCTAGAGGCTCTAACTAAGATGACGGAGTTCTACGAGGAGAGGTGTGGATATACTCAAGGATGCTGTGTCTCTGCCCGGTGTTTCCCTTCAGTACCTACTTCGTGGGACGATCGATGGGAAGGCGGACACACCCGAGCTGTGGTCACCGAAATCTGAAACTTATGAGATGATGAAGCAGGGATTGGTCGGTGGTCCGTCCATAGTGTTCTCCAGATACGCAGAGGCTGGCAGGTCGACGATCAGGGGTCAGGTAGGTAGTCGGGAGGAGAGATGTGCAAGGCGGTGATGGGGTACGACGCCAATGCACTGTATCTGTCTACCCTGTCGAAAGACATGCCGTGCGGGGAGGAGACGATATGGACGTGTGACGACCCGGAAAGACAGTCGTATATAGAACTGTTTCGTGAGGAAGGTCAGAGTGAAAAGTGGTTCGGATTTGCGGAGTTGGTATAGAGGTCCCGGAAACGTTGAGAGACAAGTTCTCGGAAATGTCACCGCTGTTCGTTAATCAAGAAATCGATGAACGATGTTCCGCAGCACATGAAGGACTACCTGGCCGGTACCGGGAGGAAAAGGGTCGAAGGACAGAGAAAGCTCGTGGGGGCAATGTCCGCCAAGAAGATGATCATATACTCCCCACTGCTAAAGTGGTATCTGGAGCACGGTCTGATCATCAAGGCGGTGCATAGGTGATAGACTACATGCCCGGCAAACCGTTTCAGTGGTTCGTGGAAGAGGTCACCGCTGCCAGACGGACGGGGGACGTAGACAAGAGCAAGACGGTGTTGGCGGAGATATTCAAACTGGTTGGCAACGCGTGTTGTGGCAAGCTAATAGAGCACAAGAGAGACACCTGAACACACATATACGAAGGATGAGAAAGATGTCGACCGGGCACTGAGGTCGGCGTGGTTCGAAGACCTGGAGGAGATTGGGGAGGCTTACGAGATATCGAGCAGGAAGACTCGAGTGGTGATCAACAGACCGTTTCAGTGTGGCATAGCGGTCTACCAGTTGGCCAAGCTCCGAATGCTGGAGTCTACTACGATTTCTTGGACAAGTACGTGGATCGCGGAGATTTCGAACTGATACAGATGGACACTGACAGCATGTACTTCGCGCTGTCGGAGAAGACGCTGGCGGCGGTGGTGAGAAAGAATATGAAGAGAAAGTTTTAATAAGGAGAAGACCGAGTGGTTGGCGTGGGACGCGTGGAGCAACAGAACTCCGGGATTGTTCAAGCTGGAATTCCAGGGAGATAGAGCCATCGCTCTGTGTAGCAAGTGTTACTACGTGAGTGGTGATGGAAAATCTAAGCACTCGGCCAAGGGGATGTCGAAGAGATCTAACGATCTGACTTGGGGAAGGTATAAGAGTGCTCTCGAAGGGGGTAGGGATATGGCGGAGAACAGGGGATTCCGAATGATTAACGGGGTGATGAAGACGTACTGTCAACAAAAATTAGGACTCTCGGCGTACTACGACAAGAGGAGAGTGATGGAAGACGGGTTGCACACAGAGCCTATAGGATAGGTAAAAAAAGAACTCTGAAAAAAGGATAGAATACTAAAGACTCTAACGATCCGGGGGTAACTGGGTGTCAGAAGGTACCATAAGAAGTTCTTCGCGAACAAAACCGCGAGATGGACCATCAGCCAAATAATAGAGCACGGGCTCATCAGGTTTGGTAATAGATCGATCCAGATGATATACATTCATTGACCACACGGGATCAGTCGCGCGGCGGCTGCCACCTTCAAGCTCTCCCGGTTGATAGAGGTACCGGACGTCAATATCTGATGGAAGCCGCTGCTCCTCTAAACCAACGGGTCGCCCGCGCGAGACGGCAGAGGCTTGCTCGTCACCCTTTTAAACTTGATAGCATCTACAGGCTTCTTACCTATCAATCTGGTCACCTCTCCGTTCAGTGCGGAGACCACGGCGGGCAGTCTGGCCACCCACTCGGTCGATCGCGAATGAGGGTCTACAAGTTCTTTAGCGTATTGGTGTCCGAACAGTCTCTCAGCCAGGTTCGATTGAAGCGTTCCACGATCCCCTGGTCCCGGTGGATGTTGACGCGGCCGCGTCGATAGGAAAACTTTATGCTTAGACAATAGATGAGAGACCGCGCCCATGAACTCGCGGCCGGGATCGACCTGGAGAAGATTCGGCCATTTGAGAGGACTCTCTTATATATTCGGGAAAGAGCCTCAGCCACTTCCTTAGACTCTTTAGTGGCCAACGGCTCAGCCCCCTTATAACGACTCGCTACGTCAACGATTGTCAGTGCGTACTTGTACGTCTTGCGACCGACGCGATCGTGAGGTAGAGTAAACAGGAGGTCCGCTTGGTGAACTTGGTTCGGCACCGGCACGTCGAATTTCGGCTGCGGAATATTGTGAGGCGCGGGTAAATAGATCTGCCAGATGGCCTGCTTCTTGAGCCATTCCTTGACAGCGTTTTCTGAAACCTTGGTCGCCGCCGCGAGGTTCTTGATGGCCGTGAGTCCCTTCCAGTAGCCGCGTGGGCTATAGTATGTATTCGACAGCTTGCGCGTTAGTTTGGTATCAAGTTTTGCGCGTGTTCATCGTATGCGAAGTATTCTAATATATCGGACAATCTCCAACATGCCCTCGCCAGTTCGTCCGGTAACTGCGTCGTTAATAATAAACCTTTGTTGGAAGTTTCGCTGCAGCCCCAGTCACGTTTGGGTTGGAACAGGAGAGGGAATCTAATTCATTCAATCTCGATTGGGAGTCCAATCCCCCAGGATTGGTGGAGGAATCTAACATCCGCTTTGCGAAAAGGGTGGCCTCTTTTTCGTCCTGGCGCCACGTCTCGAGAGAATCTCGGGCCAGACGAATCATACTCTTTGCACCAGGTAAACGATGTTTTTGGGCAGTGTAGCCTACATCGATCATAGCGTCATAAAGTTCGTCAACTAACATCGTTCTATATATATATATTTATAAAAAAAATGTTTTTTTAATTAATTAATTTAAAATCTCGATTGGATATAGTAGCCGACGAGCCAACCACACCCATTCCCACGACGATGAACGCGATCTCGCGGTCCTTTTGGGCCTCTGACGGTACATAGAAATCTGAAAGTTGGGGCTCGGGATCCATTGGATCGAGACTTTTGTGCGGATATGCCAGCGCGTACTCGCGGTTGGCTTCTTCAACGTTCTGAAAAGTTTGTGCGGCGTGATTTTCGCGGCGAAGCTCTTCATTGACCCAGTCCAGATGGGCGGTTTCGTTTTTTCGACCACGCTTCCTTTGCGCTATTGAGTTGTTCTACAGCTAAATCATGGCGCGTTACGCTCCTCATCCACGTTCGAGCTTTTCATTTTAGAGAATATAAAGTTGCTACCGCTAGTGAACGCCAATGCGTTTACAAGCGCACCACCTACTATTACTGCGATTGAAGCCATTTATTTCCATATATTAACTGGTAGAATTCCAGCTTTAACTAGATATAATCTCGGGTCCAAACTGCGGCCGCTACATCTAAGGTCGACGAGCCCTACGTCTCTCACAGTAAAGTCCAATTTGGGAGCGGTTCCTCCTAGGCCATCTTTGATAGTCGAGCATACCCGATACTGAAACCCGATATCACCACGGCGTGATAAAGCGCATTCACTAACATTTTACCATCTTGTTCAGCCATTGTTATAATTATTGCATATAAAAGGGGTCGCGATCAATGTTTAAATGGGGCGCATCCAAATTCATCATTGTTGATGATTGGTGTTTAGTAACTTTCTTCTGAACACTGGCTGGTTGTTTTTTCGGGTATTTCCACACGCACAGGGCACCAACAACTGCCAGACTACCACCAACAAACAACTCAATTCACGAATTTGGGTTCAATCGGATTCGCCCAACCTCGATTGGGAGACAAATTCTTTGAATTTGAGTGTGCTTCCAATTCGTGAATTGGGGGTGTTGTTGTACTCAACTCTGTCTTCAGATGTTTTGCTGTCTCCGTCCCCGATTGCAACCCCAATCTCGATTGGAGTTTAGCCTCTCGAAGCTCGGCGAGTATTTTATCTTGTTTAACTTTTCGGGTGGCAGCCGCCGCCCGTCCCCAGCTGCCTGTCTTTTAGGATTTTTTATATGCGTATGTCATCCAGTGGCGGAGTAACACTCTGGTTCGATTGTGTTAGAGCAATCTGGTTCAACTCCGTCACTCTCGTGGGTGTGTCTTGTGTCATCATTTTCAGGGCTTATAGTTCGTGGGCATATATGTCCAAATTGACAGTGTTTACCCGTGGTCAACGCGGTTGTCAGCGGAGCTAAGTACATTCCAAACTTGTGATAAATTGAGCAGCATGCTGTTACATAAGAGTGTGTCCTATAAAAGGGTCAGTCTCTAGATCATCAATCAACCCCGCAGTGTTTTGGTATAGGGAGAAGTCTACTAACGGCGGTAGCGTACAAATGAAATAGCCGCCGATCCAAGAGTTTTTGTCATCTCTGCTCCCAATTTTGGATTCGTATCGCGCATACATTTTATCGATCTCCGCATCTGACATCTTATCCACCTGAAAAACTGAGAGACGCCTACCGAGATAATGCTCCGATTGTCCCCCAGCAACCAGCGCAGCTAGCCGCTCTCGTCGCGCCGCATTTTCATTTTCATTAGGAGTCGTTGCACTCAACCCAATACCAACTGCCGTTGGAGTTGGAGTTGGAGTTGATCCCGATTGCTCCGTCGGATCATTATTGTTGGCAGTCGGAGTTGAGGTTTCTTCTATTAGCTGATCGAGAAGTTCGTCGCAGTTCATTTTTCTTAAAATTAATTTAACTATTCTAACAACTCTCATCACTTTAACATATTGCCAAGCGCACCACCCGATACTTATGATCACCATTATGCTCGCAACAAAGCTAGCAGCGAGCACCAAATTGTTAACATTGTTAACCATTGTTCAGCATTTGTTCAGTATTTGTTCAGCATTGTTCAGCAATTGCTAAGCATTGTTCAGCAATTGCTAAGCATTGTTCAGCAATTGCTAAGCATTGTTCAGCAATTGCTAAGCATTGCAATAGCTTATTACTTTGTAATTTTCCTAATTTTATAATTTTCTTAAAATTAATTATTAATTAATTGATAACTTTATAAGCAGTTGGTTGATCAGTCTTTAGCAGAAGCTTGGCGTGCTTAGTTTTCGGAAAGCATCTGTCGAACCTTCAGGCGCTCCTCGCGCGTTGGGATACGTCATTCTCTCGAAAGTACAGTCATCGAATGAGTCTCGGTCCTTGCAGTGAAAGAGGGCGACCCATTTCGTTTGCTCGCGCAGATCCTTGAGGACGGCGTTGTGATTTTTGAGTGGAGATCCATACGCTTTGCCTCGCATGGCGGCCAGAAAATGCGAGCTCGGAGAGCATGTCCTTCTTTTTGGTCATCGCCGCCTTGGCCGAGCAATCGTCAATCACATATAGGGTGGGCTCACCCTGGAATCTTTGGTATAAACCACGCAACCAATCGTGAAGCCTATCACCCTGGGTCAATAACGTATACCTCAGGGTCGGTCCATATCCACAGGGCGCCGCTGATAAGTATCGTTGTGCGCACAGTGGGACACAGGATCACAATGTGACGAAAGGCATCGCGGTAGGACTCCTCGAGCAAGTCGAGGATGAAAACCGTTTTTCCACATCCTGTCTGCCCACATATTATGGCAGAGTGAGCATCTCCAATCGTGAATTGGTATTGATTGTTAATTTTCTTAATTAATTCTTTAGAATTATCAAAATTATGTATTAATAAATCGTTAGATGATTTTTTTATTAATAAATCGTTAGATTTAGTAGATCGCTGATACGTATCGACCATCTTCGATGTTGAGTTGTGCGTCTGTAATTATATATAGTACAACGTTCAATGGCCCGGCTCCGTCCGCCTCTTTGGTTATCTGGATCGTCACAACCCTCACTAGCGTTCTCAACTTGGCGTCCGCTACCGTGTATTTGGTCATCGTCGCTGGCTCGCATGTCTAGCCATAACGCTATTTGGTATTCAGGAACTCCGCGAGGGAGACGGCCGAGAGATGCAGGTCTTTTGCAACTGCTGCAACCTCCGGGAGAGCGCTTAGAGCCGGCAGCAAACTGCTTTCTTACTTCATCCCACTGCTGGTGCGCGCGAAGACCCGCGCTGTAGAGTTGATTGGGGACTCCCTCGATCGTCACCTCTACCTTCGTGATTTTGGCGTTATAGAATCTGTCGGTTTTTCTAGCACCGAACGCGAACCGAGCATCCTCGAACAGCATCAGTATACCTTTCATCGAGCGGGAGCGGGTACGTTGACGTTAATATTCCACAATGTGTCGCCATTTGTCTTTCGTCATCTTGCGATGGCGAAGAATCTCGGTCGTAAAGTATGGCAACGCGCCCGGCATACCGGGTTCTGATCAATCGCGCGAGTTCGGGCATCGTGACCATGTCGTACTCCAGAGAAACATTATCGATCGTATACGTCGATAACATGTCGCTGGCTATGATAACTCGGGGCCGTAGTCGTTGAACGTTAGTTCGTATTCGAGGCGGTCAGCCAAAGCGCTCTGATAGTAGGGCATGTGACTCTCCAGCAACTCAAAGTCGAGCGGGATGTAGAAGCGGTTGCCGTAAGCGCCGCGACCGCATTGTCACTCGCGTTGTTATCTGCCTTGTTAGCAGCCCCGATTCTAAGTTTGGTTACGTTCTTATTTTTGCTGGTGTCAATACCTTGATAGACAGCGTTTTCAAGCTCGTGTGACGTCTTCCACAGGTCCTGATAGCAATGGTAGACGTCGCTGTCGTCGATCGACATCACCTCATTACAGAAAATCTTTATCATGGTCTTCTTGACGATGGCGCGACCCAGTTCTGAACGACGGTTCGGTCCGCGTCCGTCGACGTTAGCGAAATAGTGAAAGCTAGGCGAACAGTAACCCGGAACAATGACGTCGTTAGCTCCGAGGTTGGGGAAGCGGACTAAGAGCTGCTGGTTCTGGTCGATCGTCGATGGGTTGTTCGTAATAACGACACTCTGTCTCACGCCTTTTGCCCGAGGGGCTCACGCAGTCTGCGGTATGGATTGAGTTTGCGACCGTATTGACTCGAAGACATAATTAATTTTTTCAAAATTATTGAAACTATTAAACCCGTATGGTTTTGTCTTTAATACTATAATTAATTTTATAAACACATTATTAAAGATGGCTGATTACGATGCTGACATGGATGAAATCGGCAGAGACGATTACGTCGATGATTATATGATAATGATGATAAACTTCGAGGATTCCATCACAACCTTCGACAAAACACCCCCTCCAATCCAATCGCAATTGGGGAAAATAGGTGGCGCTACCAGCAGCGTTGGTCAAAGTCAGGAATTACTTGAGGAGCTGTAAACGACTACTACAACAATTTTTCAGAAATCGGTCTGGTCCCGTCTGTCGGTCGCGACTACTCCAAATTCGAATTGGATCTGAACGGATAGATTGCGACTAAAGCATCAGATAACCCGATCGTCAACATGAAGAACGGAAAAACCCCTATCGCTAAACACCATTGCCGGAAACCGGGGCTGGTGGCGATATCATAAAGAACGAACTAGGATTTCCAGATTGGACGCGTGGTAAAACAATTGTGCCGGCCCGCGCTGTAGAGGCCCTACAGTCTACCGACGAAACTATGGCGAAGACGGCCACCGCGATAGAAAAGGTCGAGCTCACCGAGGTCCCTCAAATAGCCACCGACGTTATTAACACGATGGAGACCACGTTCAGTGTCCAATCGCAATTGGGAAAATACTCAACGATGACCCACCGTTACCTCTTCGAGAACTCCGTGGACTCGATAAGGCTCTACAAACGGTCCGGGGCGAACTGGTCCTTAACCTCTCCAAACTCACGGCGCTGGATGAACATATCGCGCTAGAAGAAAGAAAACTGGAGGAAGCCGGTGACGATAGAGAATCTACCGAGCGGATCGCCGAACGACGCGGTCTTTGCGGGATGAAAGAGAAGCTCGCTTGGAGGCCGCCTCGGCTAACCGTGAGGCTCTCCGCACACAAATAAGTCGGATCCGTGAATCAATCTCGAGGGTCCTGCACGAGGAGACGACACTCGGTGAGCGTCTTCGCACTCTGTTCAGAGAGCAGGGGTCGTCACGATAGCAAGCATCCTCGTTGCTATCGGCATGACTATATCGACCATAGTTCTAGCTTTCACTGGTGGTGCGGCGCCACCACCCGCTCCAGCACCAGCACCAGCACCCGCTCCATCCGGTGGAGCCAAGGAGTGGATAAAAAAACAACTAAAAGCCCTCGCCAGTCTTCTAGCTAAATTAGCTGGAAAGGCGGCTGCCGCACTACCTGGACTGATCGGAAGTATCGTTTCTTACTTGCTATCTATATTATCAAAAACGGCCGGATGGCTAGCCAAAAATACCTGGGCTTTAATCGTGACAATCGCCGGTCTCCTACTATTCTTCGCCAGAGAGTTCCTACAACCAAAGCGTAAATAATCCGATCGCCACGAGGGCGACGACGAGCCCTAATTTCTCCTCCTCGTGTGTTGTGCTTCCAATTTCACCCAATCTGCGATTGGTGTTGATGATTGGTGTTTCTCCAATCGCGATTGGTCTGTTGATGGAACTCGATGGTGCATCCAATTTACGAATTGGGGGTACTGGGTTCGATTTACGAATTGGGGGAGGTGTATCCATTTTGTGTTTATGAAATCGGTTGCCACTGTTGAACCCGATCATGTTGGGGTGTGCGCTTGATGATATCCGTGTTCACGTTACCGTTGTGGCCGATTTTTTTGATTGATTGGCGGTGGCGATTACGATATGATTATTGTAACCGTCAACCGGGTCGTCTCGTAGTATCATATTGCTCGGCGCCATATAAAGACCTATTCCAAATACATAGTCTACTGGGGTGCTGGCATTCTGTAAAACGTCTTGATAATTCTGGATCGCCTTCTCCAGGTCCACCCTAGCCGAGATGGCGTCCTCTACAAGTGCCAAGAATTGTTTTTGTGCATCAAACGCTGTTCCCATGCCCAGTATAGAACTGCGAGTTTGCTTCTGTGCGCCGAGGATGGCCCAGACGTACGTGCGAATAGATTCGTTGACGTGAGTAACCCCGGCCTGCGTGAACCCTATACCCTTATCTAACTAAATGTACCCCACGCGTCCTGAACCTCAGCAGCCTGCTGTATGTAATCGACGTGAGCCCGTTTCGGAGGTAACATTTTACAAGAAAACACGCCACAGTGCCGACCTCCAGACACTTCTGGCCCGAAAGTCATCGTCGCGGGGTCAAAATTCCCGGCGTTCCGACTGACGATGTGGTCACCGGAGTGATCGTGTCTAAAATCAGTCTGTGTCCAATTCCGGACTGGCCGTGAATGAGAACGTCCCCGAGGCCGGTGCTGGTAGGAAATGCTTTCTGTCTCCAGTCCGCGTCTTTTGAAACGTTAAATTCGTTACACAGTCTTTCAAAGGCCATACGGTCGTATGCGTTGGAAATGGGATCCCAGGCGTCGTCTTGAGGTAGTGAAATACCTAGTTCTTTGAGAATCCTCCTAATAGTATAATACGTGTGAAAGTTGTAGACACTTCGGAGCATGACATTCTTGGATGTCAGATGGTCTTTATGTGAAACTCCACACCCCGGCTGTTGCGCACCATACAGCGAAATTTATTTGGTTCTGCCAAAACTGCATCGGTGTTGCTTTCCACCCGTTTACCACCTCCATCGTAGTAATCTTGGGCAGCCTATATTGTTCAAAAGATGTTAGGGAAGTTGGTGGCAAAGCCACTGTCCGGTCTAACCGTTACGGTTGGGTGTACAAGGGGGTTAACAACGTCTTTTTGTGTGTATTTACCTCCGACCGCGTACTTACATTAGATTAAAGCTAAATGCTTTGGTATCCATTGAAAGATATTATTATGTTTGCTACTATAACTAATGTTCAAAAAGGAGTTGTGAACTTCAAAAATTAATTGACAACTGCTGTGGAAAACGCCGGGTAGGCCTTAGATCAATCACCTTCACGGTTGGATGGCAGAATGTGGGGAAGAGTGAAGGGTTTTACTATGTGAAGGATGGACAACAATTAGGTGTAAAGCTGCCTCACGGACTGTGGGGAATAAGACAGCTCAAAGATTTTGTCAACTCAGAGCTTGACGGTATAATCAACCTCACAGTATCGAATGCTACCGGGCTCACAACAATGATCATCAGCAGTGATGTAGTGGTCTCCCGGGGTTGGGTATTCAACTCGGTTTTAGAGAGACATACTCCTCAAACAAAGGAGTGTTCACCCCGGGTGAGTACGTCGGTGATAACCCGGTGGACTTCACCTTCACGAAAACTCTCAGGGTGCACCTGGATCGGGTGAACACATCGTACAACACGATAGACGGATCCCCCAGCACATTACTGAAAACTGTGCCCGCCAGCGATTGTTTCTATGGCGAGACTGTAACCTTAGACTTCCCACACCCAGAGATGAAAGTTTTGGAATCGGGACACATCCACGAGTTGAAGATTTATATTCTTGATGATAAAGGGCGAGAGTTGAATAACGATTACCCGATTTCGGCTCGTCCTAGAAAATTTCAAATTAATTATTTAGAATTAAACGCATGTTCGTAATATATATTATCAACATTATGAGTATATACGGACCAGGTAGTTCTTCCGATTGGGTGACAAATTCAAATAATTTGGAACCTGCAGAAGGGGGATTCATCCCGACAGAGGGCGACTTTTTAACTACCCAAAAAACAAAGGCCTTGATCAATAGAACTATATCGAGGGCCACGGACGAGATTCACAAGAGTCTACTATCACAACTTAGAGAATATGCCCTGGCTGTGAATACACAAAGTCGTGAAGAAAAGCATACGGAACTAAAACGAACTAGGTAAAAAAAAAATAACCAAATTTAGAAAGAGGCCCGGTTGGGGATTGATAAAGGCCCGAGAAGACCGCCAGGCTGACATTACGGTTTATGGGGTGTGGGGTGCGCTTAGAAGACGCTCTCAGCAAAGAAGCTACACTTGCTGAATTAGACGGGAAAATAACTCGATTTTCGAAAATGAGGGCCAGTCGGGTATTGAGAAAGCACGAGAAGACACCCCCAGGCGGACCTTACGAAGGCTTATGAGGTGTTGCGCTCAGAGGACTCTCTCATCAGAGAAGCTGGCACTTACTGAACTAGATAAAAAAATAACCAAATTTCGAAAAGAGACCCGTCGGGTATTGATAAAGTCCGAGAAGACCACCAGTCGAACCTTGCAGAGGCCATTGCGGAGGCTTATGATGCGTTGCGCTTAGAGAACTCTCACAGCAAAGAAGCGACACTTACCGAACTAGATGGAAAAATACCGAATTTCTGAAAGGACCAGGTCGGGGGTTGAGGGGGTCCGAGAAGACCACAAAGAGGCCTTCGGAGGCTTATGGGGCGTTACGCTCCAGAGACTATCACAGAAGCGCACTTCGACCATACGAAAAAATAACGAATTTAAAAAAGAGACCCGGTTTGATCTTGTGGAGTGAACGGGTATTGAGAAAGCTAGAAGACCACCAGGCGGATAATCGGAAGCTTATAGTTGCTCTAGAGGACTCTATCAACAGAAGAAGCGCACTACTGACTAGAGCCGACAAAGCTTTACTGAAGCTAGGGATGAAAAAATAACCGAATTTCAAAAAGAGCAAAAAGAGGCCCGGTCGGGTATTGATAAAGTCTTAGAAGGCCACCAGGCGGACCTTACGAAGGCTTATGCAGGACCTACGAGCTTATGAGGTGTTGCGTCAGAGGACTCTATCAACAGAGAAGCGACACTTACTGAACTAGATGAAAAAATAACCGATAAACTGAAACATGATCGTATAGCCGCGACCAAAGCTCTTGAGAGGCCTCTTATGAGATTCGTACTGAGGCTATAACGCAAACAATGCGCTTGCCGGAATAGTGAAAACAATGAAAACACCAAAACGTGTCATAACAGTTTGGGCTGAGAAGCGGGGCCCATTGGTTGTGGGGCACTATGAATATTCGTTCGGTGCCAAAGCGAGTAATAAATATGGGGGATACACTATGACAGCTGCAGGTGAAGTTGTCAGAATGGCGGTCTGCTCGGTTAATGCTAATGGTAAACCTGTGGGCGCGGTCGCGATAAATATTGTAGTAGATGGGGAAGAACGGGGGGTTGGAGTCACTAAAATCTCTGGAGATAGTTCGACGGTGGTTTCGTTTGCCGGTGATGATCGAATTAGACTTTCCCAAGGTAGTGTTATTAACTTTATTACGAAAATGTCGGTGAACCAGAGAGTTCTTCCACTATTGTCTCATTGTTAATTGAACTTATTTTGTAAATACTAATATATTGAACTAAAATTTAAATATGAACGAATCACCGCTTCCAATTGTCAATACCACTCCACCAACACTGTATCCAACTCTCAATACCACTCACCAACACTGTATCCAACTCTCAATACCACTCCACCAACACTGTATCCAATTAACGAAAGAAGTTCAGATTTTAGGTTGAATAATATCGTCGCTATGCAGGATATTTTAGTTAGAGAATGTGCAAATAGAAAAAGACACGCTAACAAATATAGGCGCTCGGCAAACATAGCTGAAGCATCTAGTACGTTCTGGCAAGTGTTTCTGTGTTGTGTGGGGCGGGGACTACTGCAATGCTATCTACAATTGTAATGGTTCCACTTGCAGGGGTTTTGAGTGGAATTACCGTTTTATCTGGAACACTTTGTATGGTAATTAGGGCGGTGGGTGGAAAACTCGAGAAAAAAAGTAGAAAACATGATAGAATATCCGTCTCGCTAGGTCTAAGAAAAATAGCATCGACGTTATGGTGTCCAAAGCGTTGGCCGATAAGAAAATATCAAATTTAGAGTTTGAATCCGTGGTGGAAGAAATGGGGAGATATGAAGAATTAAAAAATGATATAAGGATCAAGGCAAGGCGCGCGCCACCATGCCCAAAATTGAGTGTACTGATTGGGATAAATTTAGGGTAAAACTTGGAAATAAAGTCGGAGGAAATGTTACAGCACCAACTACAGACATTTGATTAGTAGTGGGTAAACGAATCGTTGGGTGTTTATACATAATACGGTAACTCGGCGCAGACAGAATCGTAAAACTCTATATCCGTAAACGAATCGTTGTTTTTAAACCAGTCTTATAAAATTAGTTTCACCCTCTTCACCTAGTTGTTCTCCGATCCTATTTAGTCGCTTCATTTCACGAATATGTCTCTTGCTTAGCTTACATAATTTCCGGTATAATATTGTAAATGCAACGTTTTTTATCGGAACGTAATAAATTACGCTGATATTTCATGTATTCAATTAATATAGTGCTTTCAATTTATAGTAATATTCATCAATAAGGTCATTATAAAATTCCAATTCCCATTCTATTTTATTATCCATTTTTGTGAGTATAACTTATAGTTTTCTTATCTTTAATAGGGTGTAAGTTGTGGTTAATTTTTAAAAAAATTGAACATATCATATCTTTCTAACTGACTTTTCGATTTGAATTATTACTAAACGATAATACTTGCGAGCACGTAATCCCTTGTTAATCATTCGATGAGTAGCCTGAGTGCCACCGCATGGTGGACATAGTAATGACTCGGCTTTGGTCCCTACCCCACAATGCCGACAGGGGCGAGGCGAAACGGAACCTCTTCGCATCCATGCACGGTGATGTTTGCAATATTCGTAAATACCGGTACGAAAATATCTCTCGTGACTACCTGTCTTCAACCACGCACACTTAACTAGAACCATTATGTTATTATATATACTGAGTATAACATAGGGATTCTTATCTCTAATAGGGTGTATCTTCTCATGTCATAAATATATGGTCTCGCGGTTGATGAAAAATATGTTCTCATACATACCCGAACATGAACAGTAGGTGTGTTTTTTAAAAAAAATTATGCTTACTCCCCCCTTTGTGTTTGGAAAAATTAAAATTATGCCTACTCCCCCCTTCGTGTTTTGAAAAATTAAAATTACTCCCATTCTCATAAATATTCTCATAAAAATGGAGGAAAATCTGAGTAGTATATAAGAGTCATTAATTATAGCACCACCTGGTGGGAGGCACCACGTGTAGCCGGTGGCTTCCAGAGGGTGGTGGTATCATTTTGACTCTTATATACTACTAGGGGGCCGTTTCACTAAACTTTGTACAACTAAAATGTTTGTAAGTGCAAATTTAGGATCGTCTGGAAATTTTAATTGATGGATTTACATTTATTTAACATAGGCTGCATATGCAGCCTATGCTCAATAAATGTAAATCCAACAAATGTTTATAAGAAAACTATGTTAATTTGAAATTTACTGACTATCATAATTTTGCAGTTACAAACAATTTACTCGTCCAAAGTTTTATAGTCGCCTGGACTGGTTTAGTCACATTATCCATTGACCGACTGGTTCCTATAGAAGGAGACAATTTTAGAATTTTGCATTAATTATAACATTTATTCATTAACTTGCATCAAAATATATCTTCTCATTAATTGGGTCAGTACAGTGCGAGTCGCGACATATTTAGTATTTCGCGACAACCTCAAACCAGCAAAGAAGATTTAACAATTCCATGATTATCGTTAGTCCACTAACGATGCCCTGTTATACGAATAACCTCATAAATGGTTTATGCAATGATACTTACTCATTGAGTCGAACAATGTTTCACACAATTGATTTGGTTTGTTACTTCCTGTAAGAAATGTTATTCAATAATAGGTAAAATTCACAGCCAACCCATATTTAATTCAAGTTTATTGAATAAAATTTAGTTTCACACACTGGCAGTGCAGCTTTCAGTACTAGAAAATGATTCAATGGGTCCAGAGAACACTCTACATAGGCTATATATGTATAAACATAGCAAAGAAATTACCCAAAAGGGGTGCTGGATAAGCAAAAATGTGCAGATTTTGGCCTAAAAATCCAGTTTCCGATATTAAGTAAAAAAATAACTATGGTAAATACGGTACATGTAATTGGTTTCTTGTGACAGAATTTGCCAAATTTTCTGAAGCAGACATTTTAGTTGATACAATCACTTCAGCTAACATTCTAGCAATGTCCCATAGCTGAAAAGTGGTACTTCTTTGAGAAATTTGCTATATTATTCTTATGAGAAACAAAATTACAATGTATATCTCTTTTTCCATTAAAAACAAGGGATCTTTTTCAATTTATTGTCATTTTTATGATTTTCAACATTTTTTTTGTTGAATATTGTCGTGAAATGATCGGATAATAAAAAAGTTACAACTGGTACCTTTGCAGCAAACCTGTATAAATAGGGTCATATAGGAAACAGGCAGGCACCATGACCTTTTGTACCTTCACATGGTTGTGGAAACACTTACCGGTAGTCATTTTTTATGTCAAAAAGTTTCTTCACCCTTGACCTTTTTTTGTGTTTAAAGCATGCACTTCTCTGATGGTTTTTGTGACGGTTACTTTAGCACAGGCCCATGCTCATGTTACGGTCAAATGCCTCCGCAGGCGACACCGCTTCTGTGGCGGAATTCTTGTCTGGAGGTGAGATCCCATGTTCCAGCCCAAATTAGCTAATTTGGGTTGGAACATGTGATCTCACCTCCAGAAAACTAGGGAACGATATTGATTGACTTATCAAACAACACCGTAGATGACATTTAATGACAGTTCCAGAGAATTAACGAGTTTAACGACACATTTGATGATACGATATCAGTAATTATTCTTGAGTGTTCTTACTCTATTTTATATCCTTGTATAACAACAACCTTAATCTTTTCAAAGACAATGATAAGATTCTCCTGGACAAAATTCACAGTCTAAATTCAGGAATCAATGCGTTAAATGTCGAGCAAGGAAAGTATGCACCCAGAATTAGCCAAGACTTGATGACCTTAAAGAAACGTAATATGAATAACTCAATTGAACCCTTAGACCGCTACACACAACAATTGTCGTCTGCTGTTGCTTTTATATCTTGCCTTATTTCTCAATAAAAACATGGTTTGACAGCACTTCAGAATCATTTCCACTTGATATGTGGGAGTATTTGGAACACATTTCTGCCCCCATTAACATGACCTCAACCTTTTTGACCATCACATGGTTGTAGAAACACTTAGCCTTTCTTCATCATCATATAACTTTAATATTACTTGATGGATTACTTCAATATTTTGACCCTTGATACATGTAAACATTTGGAACACACACTCAGGCCGGCCTTAAAAAATTGTTTGTTTCCTGTAACCCGACCCAGAATTTTAGAAGTGGGTCGGTCGGTAGGCAATTTCTTTTTTTTTTCTGTCACATGACATATTGAATTGAAAAATTATTAATATTAAAATGGTACAATATTTTAACACTTGCATTGCAAGTGTTAAAATATTGTACCTTTTTAATATTAATAATTTTTAAATTCAATATTGCAAGTCGATCCCCCCGCCCAGCCTCGAAGTACACTTTTTTAGCATCGAGGTCCACTTTTTTAGACCCCCCTATATACCTCAGGTCGAAACGACCCCCCCTTCAAACAGGTCTGGCTACGGGCCTGGCAAGTCTTGCAATACAAATATGTCAATTGCTGTATGTGTTGTTGTATGACCCTCCCATCACCAGTAATCCCAAGCTGAAGGTCACAGACTTGGGTAAATTTCTGATAACTTCTTGTTTCCTTTGATAGAAATTATTTATATTTCACACATGCTTTCCTCTGATGGTCCTCTATCATGCTTTGCCAAATCCATGACCCTTCCACCACCAGTAATGCCAAGGTATTTTCTATTCTACTTTCATGTGCAGCATGGTTTTAACCATTTAGGTAATAAAACCATGGGCTGTTGTGTTTACTGTGGTAAACAATACATTTGTTATGGAGGACTACTCGCAAACTTTAAACAGACCAAATGTATTATTCACCCCAGTAAACGCAACAGCCCATGGTTTTATTACTTAGGGGATAACCATGCTTTGTTTTTCGATTTGGAGCGGTATGTGGGAGGTTTTATGGTCTGTGAATCAGTTTTACGGCGACGCGTTAGCGTCGCCGTAAAACTGATTCACAGACCATAAAACCTCACACATACCGCTCCAAATCGAAAAACAAAGCATGGTTATCCCCATTCTAATGCACCTAGTGTGCTCCCCGCTTTCTGCAACGTCGTAGCATATCACGAACAGTGATATTTTTCATTACGTCAGCAGGCTGTTGTCGTCATCGATTTATAACCGCCTCACACCAAACGAATTTATGAAATGTAACTCCGCCGAAGAATATTCTCATTTCAAGTAGAGATTAATGGGACTTTTTCTAAGACATCTATACATTTATTCAACTGTAATGTTTATTTTAACTATTGTATTGCTTTTGTTTATGTAGTTGCAACAGTTATTTGCTTTTATTCATTTAAAGCAATGCCAACAATTCTGCATTGGGTTCGTGTGATTTTACAAACGAAATGTCGGCAACAACTTGTTGTGTCAACAGGCCTGGGATTTCCCTGGATTTACGCCTAATTCAGGTGAATACCCATCTGCAATACAGTTTGTTATGTATAGTCATGTGTGTGCACATTGGAATAATTCGTAAAGTTATAGGCTGGTACTATACTGGCATATTGAGTTTGCATTTGAGCACTTTATTAAATTCTTCTGCATTTTGGGCGGGTGGGGTAATATTTTTGGGAATTTGTTGAAGGGCCACCACACTGAAGCCACGTGTGTCACTCGTTGGCAGATTCTCTTTTCCGCTTTGGGTTGTACATGTCCATATGGCAGAATGGATAACCGAAAATGTACCGAAATTAATTTGGAAATATTTGCATTCCCCGTACGTCGCTGGCCATTGTTTACAAAAGCGCGTAGGGTTACATAAATCTGTCAAGTTGTAAAACACAGGCTGGTAAAACGGAGATTTTATATGCTGTGATTTGTCATATTTTATAGGCTCTGATTTCAATTGACCAACCAGATGCATGCTTTCTATTTTCGGTGCATTAGAATTATATTTTCACTGCATTTTCTGATAGATTCAAAAATGTAAACAAGCAAATACAGTGTATGGCTTTAAAATTAGGAATAATGTTGTTTTACGTCATTTTGTCACAATTGCTGGAACAGCAACGTTGCCGGTCAATAGCGTAACGTTATTGACAACGACGATGAACGTCCTGTATTTTAATGACGCCAAACAAACTTTAACGAATCCACATCATCGCGCGACGTCACGTGGGGCTAATGTAATGTACTGGGATGTAAATGCAATACGTTGAATGGGCGTTCCATTATGAATGTAAGGACAGTGTAAATATAATAATTTGGCTCAGTTAACTTTTGGAACAGTGAATTTAACTTGTATTTTCAAAATATTGTGAGTATTGTACTCCCATGTTTAAAAATATTTGCGCATTGAGTAAAAAAAACCACTTAAAATACATCAGAGCGCACCTTATCTGGAGCGCTTATATGTAGCCGTGACTGGAGAAATGGGGCTTATGGGATTTGTGACCAGTGTAACTCCTGATCACATATCACAATCCTGTCAACAGATTACATCTATATTGTTTGCTAGAAAAATGACAGGCATTTCATTGATGGGATGGCAAACAGTGTAGATCCTGATCAGTCTGTGCGGATGCACAGGCTGATCTGGATCTACACTGGTGGCAAAACCCATAAGCTCCCATATTTCCAGTCACAGCCACAAACAATGGTTTCATTGACAAAGCATCTAATATACTATTTTACTATTATTTTTATTATCAATCTACATTGCTTGGCCCTAAATGATACTCTTTTGTGTTGATGGGCCGTTAAGCACCATTCGTTTCAACAAAGCAATAACTATGGAATGCTCTCTTACTTCTACAGCTCTGCCTGGCAAGCAGCGAGGCTCCCAGTGAGGTGGAGAGAGCGATCAGAGATGCCGAACATGTACAGACCACCATCCAGGTACAGTACCGTAGGTCACACAGGCTCGTGCTTCATTGTATAACACTTAGAATACGGGAAACGAAACATGTTTTGTTTTGAATTTTGTCTTCTTTCTTTAAAAACATGGTTTAACAGCACTTTAGAATCATGAATGATTCTAAAGTGCTGTCAAACCATGTTTTGGATGAGAAAATTGACCCCTCTTCCAAAAAACAAAACACAACAACAACTGCAACTGACAAAATTTATTTCAGCATTGTACAGTTCCATTACTCCGCAAGCTTGTGGTACCTTACAACCTGTGTGACCAGTGTATCTTCATCACGGGATACACATACACATTGTTGCTCTTGAATTGTGATCTGTGAGCTTGGGATAATTATGCCCTCGGTCTCAGTAGAACCGGGAGACATATAGTGTTTGGACTGTGTGTCCATCACTGGGTCTGGTTAAGAAGTTTGCCACTCTGCCATCCACTCTGCTCAAAAGCCTTGTGTCTAAAGAGTACTTTACCCATGATTTCAATTTGAGCGCATTTTTTATTTTTCAAATGGATGTGCTGAATTTTTCCAATACCAATAGGGAATAAATTGGTAACAAATGCACAAACAAAGTTGAAAATTCACTTACTTTAGCTGCAAAAGTTATTTTCTATTCAAATAAGTGGATTTCAACTTTATTGGATCATTTTTACTCCTCATTTTGTATTTTTAAATCGAGTATTTTATACTCACACTTCTGCAAATCAATGCGTATTCAGGTAATAAATGCGCAAACTACACGAATACACACCTTACGTGGAGCTCTGTGTCACATGTTGTGTTTCCTATAGAGACTCGGGGACCAGACCGGGAAACTAGAGGGGATGGTGGGAGAGCAGGTAGCGGCATTGAGGCCCCTGGTGGGGGATGCCAGTCAGCTGACCTGTGAGGTGGAGAGACTGGACAAGCTCTCTAAGTACCTCGCCCACATAGTGACCGTCGACGACCTCAGGTAAACATTCAAGTGGCTGTGACGGCAGAAATGGGGAAAATTGGTTTTGGTTTTGCGACCAGTGTAGGTCCTGATCAAATAACAAATTCATGTAGCCTGATAACAATCTATTTTGCTAATTAGAAGCACAATAGGTGTTTTGTTGATGGACTGGCGAACAGTGCAGATCCTGATCAGACTGTGTGGATGCACAGTCTGATCTGGATCTACATTGTTCACAAATTCCATAAGCCCCATTTCTCCAGTCACAGCCACATGACAAATATAGCCACTGATGACTAGTGTGCTCGCCCCAGGTAGAATTCGTTCCAGGTCTTAAAAATTATGCCGAGAGTTATGTAACTTTTTCCTTTCTGTCCGTTCGCCCATCCATCTGTCCGTAACACAGAAACCCAACATTTCAAAATGTGAATTAACCCTTAGACCGCTACACACAACAATTGTCGACTGCTGTTGCTTTTATATCTTGCCTTATTTCTCAATAAAAACATGGTTTGACAGCACTTAAGAATCATTTCCAATGGAAATGATTCAGAAGTCTGTCAAAGCATGTTGTAAATTATTCTAAAGTGCTGTCAAAGCATGTTTTTGATGATAAAAATGGAAAATTAAAAATAAACAGCAGACGACAAAAAAATAAGATAGCGGTGTAAGGGTTAAAGTTTTTTGTTTGTAAGTCAATTCAGCGGGCGGACGTATCTGTGAGCACCTTCTTACTTGCTCTAGTGTACATAAGGACCCAGACCACACAGAGGAAAATAAAGAAAACAATTAATATATGTACATTATGTATGTATAGCCAGCTAGAATTATTTTTTGCCAGAATTCATTGTTGCTCAACGAACAATTATCTCACGTATTTGTCAATTATTATAACCAGTCGTTTCCCTATCATATTTGTATGTGATTGGAAAAATGGGCTTATGATACTTCCGACCAGTGTAGAGCCAGATCATGCATGCAATATGGTCAGGGTGTGCACTGATGACCATTCACTCAGCAAAACACCTGTTGTACTTATAACACACAGCATACATGTAGATCTTTGCTGCCTTGCTGCCTGAGTGTGTTCACAGACCAGTAGCCTATTTCACCAACATTGCAAAGTATACTTTTCTAGCAAAGTATACTTTGAGTGAGAAATTTTAACTTTTAGGATAAGTTTATTAATTTTTATTATACTGAATTTATTACATTATCACAGCCATTTTGGCTGTGCTAATGTAATAAATTCAGTATAATAATTCTGCATACTGTTAATCATCAAATATATGCAGTTGTTAGTTTTATATGAAATAATGCATTTCAGGAAAAATAAATGATTACTCCCTCAAAGTACATGTATACTTTGCTAGAAACGTATACTTTGCATTTTTAGTGAAATCGGCTACAGGCTCCATGCTTATAACATCTGGAGCACATTCTCCAAATTCCCACTCAAAATCACACAGTTTGATTGAGCATAGCTCAGCCTCGGGCAATCAAACTTCCTGACTTTGAGCATGAGAAGCACATTTTTGATAATTTTGCCACAAATGTCATAAGCCTCATAAATTATGGGATTTGTCACCAATGTAGCATGATAACGATCTACATTGTGTGTTACAAGTATGACGGGTGTTTCATTGATGGAATGGTTCACAGTGCAGATCCTGATCAGACTGCCGATGCACAGGCTAATCTGGATGTACACTGGTCACAAAACCAGCACAATTTCTCCAGTCATATCGCATACAACTAATGTTAAATATGCGACATGTTGTAGCTGTCAGCTGCAGACGTGTCTGCTGACGGAGGACGTGGGCGGGTCTGTGGACGTGTTCCTGGGTCTGTCCCGCCTCTACACCCGCCTCCACTCCTCGCTGCTGCCTCCACCTCGCCCGCTTCACCCGTGAAACCACCCTCTTCTGGTACCAAATACTCACTGAGAAAATTGCCAAGTAAGCATGTACATACACATGTGATAAGGCAAACATATCTGTTTGACTTCACATGCCTATTGTTTTCTGTGTCGCGACACACACATGTTGGAAGTTGTCTGGTCAGTCAGTGAATTGTATACCTTTAAGGCCCCTGTGTTGTGCATAGAAAGCCTTGGGGGACGTGGGCCATTTTCCCAATTAAAAATTGCGATGTCTCTTAAAATTTAAGAATCTCACTACTACAGTGGAACCCCGCTAAACCGGACATCACAAAAACATATGTGATCTTACTTTTGATGCGTTCTTGGTCATATATCTCCGGTGATAATGCCTGTTCGTGATCACATAGCACACAACTATGGCTCAGAATGATCAAATGCCTAATTTTCAGTGAAAACTCTCTAAGCCGTACACCCTGTGAGGTCCCCAGGGTGTCCTGTTTAGAGAGGTTTCACTGTACATGTATTTCTAAACAAAAATAGCCAAATGCGAGTGAAATTGTCCCCTTGGATATGAAACCAAGGCACAGCACTGAGGTACTGTGTCTCAAATATTCAATATGTGTTTTTCACTCTTTGGACTGCAAATGACATATGAGGGGTGAATATGTTCCGAGAATAGTGCCATATTTCTTCAGGTACACATATGAAACTATCTGTGAATATAAGCTGTTTCTATATGGGCAATTTTCGTTGAAAAATTGCATTGGATTTCCCAACGTTGCAGTATGATAATTGCCATGGTACTGTCATGTGTACTACCTGGGGAATTACTGATGTCAGCAATGATGTCAGGAAGGGAAAACAAAAGTAAAAATAATTATTCTGCTGTTAAAATTGGTGACATTCATTCATTCCTAAAGATTTAATTGGTAGTGCAACATCGTACATGTGCATCGTGAGGTAGTTAACATCACGTGATGCCATATGTTATTTTGGCATTGAGTATTAACCCTTAGACCGCTACATATAACAATTGTCGTCTGCTGTTGCTTTTATATCTTGCCTTATTTCTCAATAAAAACATGGTTTGACAGCACTTCAGAATCATTTCCAATAAAATTGATTCTAAAGTGCTGTCAAAGCATGTTGTAAATTATTCTAAAGTGCTGTCAAAGCATGTTTTTGATGATAAAAATGGAAAATAGAAAATAAATAGCAGACGACAAAAAATTTAAGATCGCGGTGTAAGGGACAGTATCCGTACAGATGTGTTCTGAACAAAGAAGTGCTATCGAATATTGATGTTTGGTCGGTAATCGCATACAGAAACACAGAAGTTATTATTAGAAGCCTATGGTAATATGTGTATGTCATCCGTACGCATGTACATCAGCTATAAATGTTTCAAAGATGGCCGAACTGAATTTACCGTTGATGAGAGAACCAGGGGGCCGTTTCGCTAAACTTTGTACGACTAATATGCAGCCTATGCTCAATAAATGTAAGTCCATTAAATCAAATTTCCAGATGATCCTAAATTTGCACTTGCGAACATTTTAGTCATACAAAGTTTAGTGAAACTGGCCCCAGACGTCCAAGAGTTCCGCGAACATCGAGCATGACACGCACCATGGAACTGCTGGTTCAGGAAGATTGACAACTGACAATGAGGAACATTGCTATTTAACTCTGTATAAGCTACGGAACAGCACGGATAATAATCGTAAATTATTTGAGAATGTGGCATGTGTGTGTGTGTACTGCGGTTGTTGAGCAATTAACAAATGGTCACCAGAGTGAACATGTCAAACAACTTACTTCAACAAAACAAAACAAAAACATGCCCAGGGTAGTGTATACCTACGTTCCTATGGTAACGTTTGTCGCATGAGTTATGAATTTATATTTGTTACATAGTTTTAGTTCGATGTATTTGATTTCAAGGTATACTCGCACCTAACTTGGAGAATATATCTACAGAAATAATGAAAATACAACACTATTCTCGGAATTGATTAATCATCCCTCGTATAATAACTAATTCACCACTTTATTTGATCAAATTATCTATTGATTTCCATTCCAAACAATATTGGAATTAATTTAAATAAAAATAATATTAGAAACCATAAATTGCACAAAACCTAGAACAGTGTGGCTGACCCATTTGTATGCTACGTTAATGAATTTGAGGATTGGTGGCAATAGCTACGATTGAATTTTACCAGTTAACAGTTCTTCATCATGATGATCCCATACCAGAACTCCAGTTAAGGTGCATAATTTGGAGGTAAATTTCTTATATCTTCATCAAAAATGGCAAGTTGGGAGTGCTATTGAATCGTCTCAATGAGATGATTCTAAAGCACTCCCAACTTGCCATTTTTATGAAAAAATAACAAAATTTGACCCAAAGTTGGTCAAATTACGCACCTTAACTGGAGCTCTGCCATACACACCTGCTCATGGTTAGCCGCCTATAACTGCATGGTTCTATACATCTCGGATCCATCCATTCTCAAGAGACTGCATACATACTCTTTCTTCAGAGAATTTGAAGACGTTTTGAAGAACTTGAAATGGCCTTTGGTTGCCATGACAACTAAAGGACCACCTGTCCAGAATATCGGCGAAGTTCGGGCACGGATGGAGGAGTTGTTTAAATATCTGCTGAAGTTACAGTTGCCGTATCCTTCACCTACATCCAGAGCCCCAGATAAGGCGCGTATTTTACACAATTTTCAAATTGAGAAGTAAAATGCTCAAATGATGCAACCTCATTGAATTGAAACTATTTGATGGTTTGATCCTCAGCTGTACTCTGGCTAGGCCAATCAAACTTATATTTCCGCTTGGTACTTTATTACGTATTCATGGCTTTCATGTCACATCTGTGTAGTATAATAGGGGGTTAAATGAACCGTTCTTTTATCTGAACTAACCTAACATTAATCAAATAAACCAACAGTGTCATTTTTAGCGCGCCTTCCGAAGGAAGAAGTGCTTATGGCATACCCTCGGCGTCGTAGGCGTCCGTCCGTCCGTCCGTCCGTCCGGGCACACATTAGGGTACTTATGTGGCTAGCCCCACAGGGTTATGGACTTAGTAAAGGATAGGGTTGGTTACAATTAGCCACCTAAAAAATCCTTTTATGTGGCTAAAAATCGTTTTATGTGGCTAATATTTAACATGTGATAAGCCACATAAGTATCCATTTGTAAGAACGTCCGTCCGTCCGTCCGTCCGGCCGGGCACACATTAGGGTACTTATGTGGCTAGCCCCACAGGGTTATGGACTTAGTAAAGGATAGGGTTGGTTACAATTAGCCACTTAAAAAATCCTTTTATGTGGCTAAAAATCGTTTTATGTGGCTAATATTTAACATGTGATAAGCCACATAAGTATCCATTTGTAAGAACGTCCTCCCGCCCTCCGCCGATCCGTCTATCTAGACGTGGTTAGTCCGGAGGGTTTGTCCGTTGCCACATCGTAGCGCTAAAAAAATCGTTTTAAGTGGCAAATATTTCTGTATAAGCTAAGTCCAGTCCAATTGAACTTTCGCCTAATCCTGATCGACCAGCTCCGTCCGCTCCGTCGGTCCGTCCGTCCGTCGGTCCGTCCGGGCCAACACCGGGGTTTAGGAGCTTAGGGTAAGGGTTAGTAACAAAGGATTCCTTTGTTATAGTCGGTAAGCTCCTAATTCCATTGATCTTTAGGAGCTAATCCTTTGATCTTTTAAAGAACAAATAGCTCATAACTCTCAAATGTTTGAACGTCCGTCCGTCCTCCGTCCGTCCGTCCGTGCTGACAATATGGAGGAAGGGGCCATTTCCATTAGTAGTATATAGGGAGTCAAAATGATACCACCTACGGTGGCATCATTTCCACTCCCATATACTACTCCCACCACCCCCTAAAAATCAAAAATTGGTTAACGAGGAAATTGTCTCCCACCACCCCGAAAAATCCAAAATTGGTGTCATAAATACATCATGTTGTTTTCACGTCCAATTGAACAGATAAAACGATAGTCTTAAAAAGGATTTATTTTTGTATCGTTGTCATAAATACATCATGTTTTTTCGACAGTAAATTTATGAATTTCTTCTCATAAGTTTCCGATTTAAATGCGTCACGCAATAGTCTATATTCCAACTCCATATTTTCCTCCTCCGATATAGCTAATTTATTCTGTAGATCAGCAACTAATTCTACTAGCTCTAGTCTACCACGTTCACCTGTAGCCACCTGACAGCGTAGTTGCTTATGTCTACAAAGAGTTTGGGCACTAACGAATTTACAAGGGCATCTGGGGCATTGAAATTGCGGGGGGACACAAGGAATTTTTCTACGTCTCGCTAGATGCCTTCGTAGATAGTCTTTACGCGTAAACGTCTTACAACAAGTCTCACACTCCATTATATATGTATATGTATATGTTTATATTCAATTGGTCGTGAAAAAACATAATGTTTTCAAGACTAATTGAATAGATAAATTTCATAGGTTATATTACAGAAAATATGATAACGCCAGAAATAGAAAGTTTGAGAAGAGAAGCCGAATCGCTAGGGATTACTTATAGTACACGGTTGAGAGTTAGGGGGTTGACAAAGCTGATAAATGCCACAAAGAATGAGGCGTTTATGAAGCGGTTTACCCGCGCCTATAAAAGAGGGGCATTTAAAGACCTCTCACTAGCGGAGGAAGTTGGTAACAGAATTCAAAAAGAAAGTATTGCGGAGCTAAGGGCTAGTGTAATTAATTCTAAAGAATTACCTTCAAGCACGTCTCAAATTAGACACACAGGTGACCAAATACCAAATAAAAGATCTATAGTTCGCGCGATAGTGGAAAAAGGTGAAGAAATATTGGGGGCTCACGATGAAACATTGGAAAAGGTAGAAAATGGAAGACGGGTAGTTACATTATCCTTTCGTAAAAACATTAACATTAACGAGTCTGAACGCATGTCCGATAAACTGGCTCCGTATCTAACAACCAATTTTTATTTGAGATATTCATATTCTTACAAGCTAGAACATATGGAGGAAACTAAAAATGGAAAACCTAAAACTATAATATTTCACAAAAATCTCGGTGGTAGCGAACCACTATCATCAATGAAAACCGTTAAAAAATGGCTGTCAGATAAGGAGCAAACACGAATAATGTCCGATAAAATAGACAGACCAAATACAAAGTGGAAGTTTGTAAGATGGGTAGAGGTTTTTGTAAAGCTAATACAGGGTAGTAGAGATTTGGGACTACAATCCAAAGAAGCAGCAGGAGGAGAACTTCCAGAATGGTTGAGGAATAGAAAAGGTATGTATTCTTTAGTAAAGTATAATGACGATCTTTGTCTGTTCAGGTGTCTAGCTATGCACCTTGATAAAAAGATCAGACCTGACAGATGTACAGAAAAAGCGGAAGAACTTAGTAAGCAATATTTCGGTAGTAATGTGGTTTCACCAATTCCTTTTTCAGATCTGAAAAAGGTTGAAGAGTTTTTAAAATCGGTATAGAAGTATATCAACCCACAGAATGTAATGTATGGTGGTTGAAAAAGGTACCAGCACACTATAATGAAATAGGTAATAAACCAATGACAATAGGACTGTTTAATAATCACGCATTTCTGATAAAAACCTTAAAAACCTATCTAAAATTTACGCCTGCAATAATTGCAAACAGAAATTCACGAAAGCGAGTAATATGAAGAGACACGGACCAACATGTATGAGAGGTGAGACAAAAGTAATATGCGATGGTAATTATTTAGACGCCCGCGTTCGTCGTTCGAGAAAGCGTTCTACCCAAAAGGTTCTAACAGTTTATGGCGCGATCGATTGGATGTACTCTGTGGAAAAAAAAGCGGGAGGAATTCACATTCACCACGAACAGTGTGGACACGGAGGTGAAGATGGATTTTAGGAGCTCCGGTAGATGGATACTGTCCAGAAACCAATACCGTATATCAATATCATGGCTGTTACTGGCACGGGTGTGAGATTCATGCAAAGCATAAAAAAGAAGAACGCGCATCCACAATGAGAAGAGATAAAGTTATTAGAAAAAGCAAAGAATTCAACCTAGTAGTTATGTGGGAATGCGAATTTCAAAGAACGGGTAAAGACATAAAGATCGGTTGCGACACTACTCTTTATCCATATCAGATAGTATAACGATTTTGAGGCGTATCTCCAGTCAGAAGTTGAAACTACCGGTAATAGTTTAGAGTACGAAGCTGAGCACGTTCCGGTAAGCGTTAGTATAGGAGATAATTGATCAGGAACAGTAACTCATATTTGTGATAAAGATCCCGCAAAACTTATAGAAAAATTCGTAGAAGATTTGAAAGTCAGGGGAAAAGCTATAAGAGAAGAAGTGTGGTCAAGATATAGGTTTAATACAGAACATTTACGTAAAAACCAAATCGCCAAGATCGAACAGTGGATAGAGCAAGTACCGGTTATAGGTTTTAACAGCAGTAAGCACGATATAAACTTAATAAAGAAATACCTAGTAGGCGAACTGGCATCAACAACAAAGAAAGTAATGGTCGGAGGAAAACGTGCAAACACAACAATATTTCTATTTACTCCAGAATTTAGATTTCTTGATGTAATACTTTATCTAGGACCTGGTGTAAGTTATGATAGTTGGATAAAAGCCTACGAATGCAAAGGACAGAAATCTTTCTTTCCTTATGAGTGGTTCGATTCTCCAGACAAACTGGATTACCCAGGACTACCGGATATAGAGAATTGGTATTCCAAACTATCTGGGAAAATGTTAATAGATGAAAACAGAATTAAGTAAATGTCGTAGAATTTTCGAAGAAAATAATATGAAAACTTTCAGAGATTGGTTGAAATATTATAACGATTTAGATGTAGCACCGTTCCTAGAAGCGGTGGAAAAAATGTGTGAATTTTATAAACACAGAGGTGTGGATATTTTCAAAGATGCGGTAACACTACCGGGTGTGGCTATACAATATTTATTGAGAGGAACCATTAAAGAACAAAAATCTATAAAGGTGGTTATACCGGAGGATGCTCTATATGCACCAACAGAAGAAACATACGAAATGATGAAGGACGCTCTAGTTGGCGGTCCATCAATAGTATTTACACGATATGCAGAAGCTGGTGTTTCAAATATTAGATCTAATTCCTCATTTGGATCAAATGAAATTAACAAACCTTGCAAGGCTGTTTTGGGGTACGATGCAAACGCGTTATATTTATCTACGTTAAATAAAGAGATGCCGTGTGGGAGAGAAACTATACACCATATAGATACCCCACATAACCCTAATTTATTAAAAAGTTTTGTAAAAGAGTTTTATCTGGAGACTGGTTTGGGTTTGCGGAGGTGGATATAGAAGTCCACACAACTTAAAACATAAGTTTTCTGAAATGTCCCCAATATTTATAAACAGAGAAGTAGAGGTTGATGAAGTTCCCACACACATGTTAAAATATTTAAACGATACTGGCCGAACAAGAGGAGATGGAAAAAAATTGGTGGGATCTATGACCGCCACTAAAGTATTGCTGTACGCGCCACTGTTGAAATGGTATTTAAAACACGGCCTAGAAATAACTGGAGTTCATCGTGTTATAGATTATATTAGTGGAAAACCATTCGAATGTTCGCAAAAGAAGTTACAGCCGCAAGACGAACAGGTGATGTAGAACCAAATAAGAAACCAGTAGCCGACATAATGAAATTATTAGGAAACTCGTGTTGTGGAAAAATGATAGAGGCAACGGAGAGCATTTAAATACGACATATACACAAAACGAAACCTGTGTTGACAAAGCATTAAGATCTGCATTCTTTGACGATTTGGAAGAGATAGGAGATGCGTACGAAATATCTTCAAGAAAACCCAGGTGTGCGGTAAAGAGACCATTCCATTGTGGAATAGCGGTTTATCAACTAGCTAAATTGAGAATGTTGGAATTTTACTACGAATTTCTAGATAAATACGTAAAAAGAGAAGACTTTGAATTAATACAGATGGATACAGATAGTATGTATATAGGAGTTAGTGGAAAAACGATAGAGGAATTGATTAGACCTAACTTACTAGACGAGTTTGAAAAAGAAAAAATAAATCGTTGGCTTGGGATAAATGGAGCGAAAGAGAGCCCGGACTTTTCAAAATGGAATTTAGCGGGGATAGGGCGATAGCGTTATCTAGTAAGTGTTATTTCGTAGAAAAAATTAATTCTATTAATAAAAACTCTGCGAAAGGAATGTCCAAGAGAACTAACAATTTAAATTGGGATAGATATAAACGAGTACTAAGTGAAACTACAGAAGATGGAAAACACATTATAGATGTAGCACAAAATAGAGGATTTAAAATGAAAGACGGTGTTATGAAAACGTACTGTCAACAAAAATTAGGACTCTCGGCATACTACGATAAAAGACGCGTGTTACCAGACGGAATACATACCGAACATCTCTAAAGAATCTGACGATCCGGGGGTAGCTGGGTGTCAGAAGGCACCATAAGAAATTCTTCGCGAACAAACCCTCGAGATGGCCCATCATCCAAATAGTAGAGCACGGGCTCATCGGGTTTGGTAATAGATCGATCTAGATGATATACATTCATTGACCACACGGGATCAGTCGCGCGGCGGCTGCCACCTTCGAGCTCTCCCGGTTGATAGAGGTACCGGACGTCAATATCTGATGGAAGCCGCTGCTCCTCTAAACCAACGGGTCGCCCGCGCGAGATCGGCAGAGGGCTTGCTCGTCACCCTTTTAAACTTGATAGCATCTACAGGCTTCTTACCTATCATCTGGTTACCTCT